>CM076675.1:118744828-119432328 GCA_038501925.1 Xenopus petersii
ACAGGGACCTTTGTCAGTATTCTCGTGATGAAGGTCTCTGTGGGGGATCGAAATGTTGACTCCAATAAAGATTGTGAGTGAGTATATATATATATATTTCTATAAAAAAAAGCTAACTTGTAGCTTCCCCTGTAGGGATGTAGCGAACTGTTCGCCGGCGAACTAGTTCGCGCGAACTTCGACTGTTCGCGTCCGCCGAATGTTCGCGAACGTCGCGCGACGTTCGCCAATTGGTGTTCGCGTTCGATTCGAAGTAAAATTTCGTTCGACCATTCGACCATTCGATCGCTAAAATCGAATGATTTCCATTCGTTCGAACGATTATAAGCATTCGATTGAATTAAAATCATTCGATCGAATAGCTTCGATCGTTCGATTCGAACGAAAATCCTTCGATCGTACGAATAAAATCCTTCGATCGTTCGATCGAACGATTTTATCGAGCGTTCGAAGTTCGCGAACTGTTCGCGAACTGTTCGCTTTTTTGCCGGTGTTCGCGAACGGCGTTCGCGAACACATTAACGGCAGTTCGCTACATCCCTATTCCCCTGTGCTTGGTGCTGTTTTTTTTGTTCCAGTTGTGTATGAAGTTTACACCAGGAGACTTCTTGTGCAAAAATATTCTGTATTTGTTACATTGTATGCAAAAGGGACCGAAACTTCGGTTTTGCATACAATGTTACAAATACAGAATTTTTTGCACAAGATGTCCCTTGGTGCTGGTCAATAATGCTTTGTCATATTATCAGTTATAATTAGCTATTATGATGTCACTTCTGATGTCACTTGAGTAACACCGCTCATTTAACACCCTCTTTTAGAATATTAGTATGAGAAGTCACATAAGTGTTCAGTGACCTATAGATATTGTTGTCTTTATAATATACAATAAATGTTTATTCCATTACTTATATTCAGAAACTATAATTGGCAAAGGGTAGGCAAGCCTGCTGTGGGGGTCCTGCCCATGAGGGAGGGGGTCAACAACGCTGCTTTTATTCTAGGCTTCTCTCCAACAGGAAAGACAATAACTGACCTCAATAATTCTTACATAATGCTCACTGTGTTGGTCAAGGAGGTGGCTCACAATTTAGATGTGTGGGCCCCTAAAGTTTCTAATGGCAAATGTGATCAGGCATGTCAGATTATAACCTTATGTACAGGTATGGGACCTGTTATCCAAAATGCTCGGGACCTGGCTCTTCATACTTTTAGGGGCCGATTCACTAAATTTGAGTGAAGGGTTCGAATTAAAAAAAATTCGAATTTCGAAGTTTTTTTGGGCTACTTCGACCATCAAATGGGCTACTTCGACCTTCGACTACGAAAATCGAACGATTCGAACTAAAAATCGTTCGACTATTCGACCATTCGATAGTCGAAGTACTGTCTCTTTAAGAAAAACTTCGACCCCCCACTTCGGCAGCTAAAAGCTACCGAAGTCAATGTTAGCCTATGGGGAAGGTCCCCATAGGCTTGCCTGGGATTTTTTGATCGAAGGATTTTCCTTTGATCGTTGGATTAAAATCCTTTGAATCGTTCGATTCGAAGGATTTAATCGTTCGATTGAATGAAAAATCTTTCGATCGATCGATCGCAGGATTTGCGCAAAATCATTCGACTTCGATATTCGAAGTCGAACGATTTTAGTTCCTAGTCGAATATCGAGGGTTAATTAACCCTCGATATTCGACCCTTCGTGAATCGGCCCCTAAGTCTAATGTAAATATTAAATAAACCCAATATGCTGGTTCTTCTTTCAATAAGGATTAATTAGATGTTAGTTTGTATCAAGTACAAGATAAGATTCTTACAGAGAAAAAGGAAATCATTTTTAAAAATTCTGATTTGGATAAAATGTCTATGGAAGACAACCTTTTCTGTAATTCAGATTATTCTGTATAACAGGTTTCCAAATAATGGATCTCATATCTGTACTAAGTTAAACAAGTAA
The DNA here is from genome assembly GCA_038501925.1 of Xenopus petersii. Taxonomy (NCBI): domain Eukaryota; kingdom Metazoa; phylum Chordata; class Amphibia; order Anura; family Pipidae; genus Xenopus; species Xenopus petersii. Next base: position 118,746,783 of record CM076675.1, read on the forward strand.
CAGAAAGGAACAGCTTTGACCCCTTCTGCTGCTGCCCCTTTATTGTACAATCAAACATTGACTGGATTATTTTCAATGGCAAGACCAGACAAAGATGTTTGTAAATTTCTTCTTGGTATAAATTAATTTATACAGGCTTTTTTCTAATTTTAAGAAACTCTTTCTTTTACAATGGCTTTATGTTCACTGGATGGCACCTCATGGTCACAGTTTTATTGTAATATACTTTTCTCTCTTCTATGGTTAATGATGTCTTCACTGACCCCTGGGAATGTAAGCTACTTTTTTTGTATTTAACATGTGCTAATATATTCTAGTTATATGAGATAGTGGTTGTTCCTATATGTCATGGCCATGTGAATAGCTGTGTAAGTGAATGTATAAGGTAGCCTCACATGGTACAACCCATGTTATAGTACAGCATTCTGACAGCCCATTGCAGGTTAACTGGCTCCAAGTACAGATACACTTTTGTAACAGTGAATTGTAAAGAGGCCCAGTGTGCTAAGATTCTAATACTTTGTACATTGTAATATGTACTTTTCCATAGTTTGGCTTGGTCTGGCAAATAAGACTTCAAAATGAAAAAGTGGTTCAAGCACGACTACCTTGGATACAAAAAGTGTTATTCCTAAGTTATCTATTATCAGTTTCGGAGGACAGAATTTAGAAAGCCATTTATTTTTTTTGGCAGTATTATATAACAACAATACGCAATAAAAATGTAGACATCAGGAACTTTCCTTTCATTTGACTCTTTTTCAGTTACTTGATGCTAAAATGTCTCAGGAAAGACATGCTTCCCAAATTGTTGTGTAGACTCAGGAAATACAATGTGTACTTTGTAAGAATATATTTATTTTATGGAACAGTTTCACATTGGCAAGTATGCTATGTACAACTGCTTCCAGTTCTAAGAAAGTCAATGAGCAGTCTTGGAAGTTCCATTTTCTTTCCTGCCAAGTAGAGTATGTAATCCAGCATAAGATAATGATGTTATTTCTTATAAATGTAATGTGAAGTATGATAAAATACCACGTATTAAAAAGCAAGATAACATATAAACATATGTTTTTGGTATGTGTGTGTGTGTGGGGAGGGTGGGGGCTTGGGAGTACCTTTAATAATGCATATTTGCTGTGCCAGAAGGTTTAAATTATGGTCTGAAACTTTCTAGTTGTTTAAATGTGTCCATAGTTTCAATGTGCAGCATGGTATTAATTCAGCATTCATATGAAACTATAGGACAGGATAATTATTAATCATTATGATATTACAGAAAGCAGATATTTTATTCGAACTTAATAATATTAGAAATATGTGCTGCAAGAATGCACAAACAACCCCGTTTAAAAACCACTGTATATAGAGAAGAAAGTACTAAATTAAATGCATAGTTGAGTACAACCCACAGTAAAATGTACATCTGGAAATGTCACCTTGTGCTAAATAAAATTAGATTTTTTGGAGGAATACAGAAACTTGTTCTGTGTAATTATAGTTCTTAAAGTTATGCACAGCCAGACTGAAATAATAGTAATAACAGCTTGGCATATGGCAATTACCAGTACTGTAGGTAAAATGATGAATTTGTACTCTGCCTGCCTTTTCATAAAAATACCACTAAACTGAAAGGTGAGATGATTTTTTTTTTTAAATATAATTTCTTCAAGATTCAATTTTTTGACCTTTTGATGGATTTATATGCCTTCAGAGATTTAAAATTGCCTTTGTCTGGAATATGTTGAAGTCTATCATTTCTGCAGCTACTTTTTGCCCGTGGCATCGGACTCTAGTCTAACGCTAAATGAAACAATAAGGTGATTTTTAAGTCGATTACCAGGGCTAAATGAGATCTGTGCAGTGCCCAAGGAAATGTGTGCATTTGCCACAAATAAGTGGAAGAAAATGGATAAAAACTGCAGACTGCAAGTTTCAGCACTTTTCTACAACTGCACAGTGATAGCTGCTTCCAACTTTTATTTTTTGGCAGGGAAGGAGGACAGGTGGACGCCTTCAGGTGATACTTGTGGACAGATTGATTGAATTATTCCACCCGGGAGATTAATGTGTTACCTCTGCAACCTGTTCACAATCTTGTAACCCAATCATATTGCTCCATACTGTATTTTTAATATTCACCAGAAATCATAAATAAACATAAAATGCAAATAGCTCATCAGCCTTAATTTTTCCATCGCTTTTCACTTGGTTTTAAAGTCTCAAGAATGTTTTTGTCTACATTAACATCAAGTTAAACAAAATGAGTTAGGTTTCAGATAGCAAATAGTTTGTACAACTATGTAATCATATAGGGAAATGTTCTTGTCCATGAAAAAGGTAATAGATTCTTGAAGCAAGAACTTCATATTGTTGGCAGGCTGGCAGCCGGAAACATAAAGGGAAGATGTTATCATTATATCAAATCATCTTCAGTCAAGGGAATAACATCTTGTTTAAAAGAGGCTTAAACAGTCGGTACCATTCAAAAAACAGTTCAAGCAAAATGAAAGTAAAAAACTCATAGCCTACATATATTTATATGAAAAAGTCATGCGGGTGGCAAATGCCATTAGGCAAGTCACCTTTACACCAGCCGGTGCCAAATGTTCTTTTAACACTACACAAGGCATTTTATTGTAAAGGTAAATTACTCTAGCACCTAACTAAGATGTTTACCCTGAAATTGTAGACATTGAATGGCATAATAATGAAGAAGTAGAAATGGCATAATTCCTCAAACAGTAGACAAGTAGAGATGCACACCAAATGTACAAGTCTGGCATAAGCATTTTTGTACAGTTTTTTCTTTAAAAAATATAGAAAACACTAATACACAGTTGAGGATCACACTTGGAATTTTTTTTGTGAACTACCCCTTATAAATGCATGGCCATGGTTCTTCAGCAAATTATTTGCCATCCAGATTAAACATACCAATGATTTATGTTGTGCCCAGACCTCATAAGGACTAGGGCCACAATAACTTTAAAACCCCCCCATTATGTCCCTACTTGAACTTCTTGTGAAGAACTAGATAGCTTCTTAAATACAGTAGATGTATCCATGTATTCATATGTGTGTGATTAAAGGAAATAATAAGTGCCTAATTTTTCTTCTGCTTCCTGTAATAAATAATAGGGATGCACCGAATCCACTTTTTTGGATTCGGCCGAACCCCCGAATCCTTTGTGAAAGATTCGGCCGAATACCGAACCGAATCCGAACCCTAATTTGCATATGCAAATTAGGGGTGGGAAGGGGAAAACATTTTTTACTTCCTTGTTTTGTGACAAAAAGTCACGTGATTTCTCTCCCCACCCCTAATTTACATATGCAAATTAGGATTCGGATTCGGTTCGGCCAGGCAGAAGGATTCGGCCGAATCCGAATCCTGCTTAAAAAGGCCGAATCCTGACCGAATCCCGAACCGAATCCTGGATTCGGTGCATCCCTAATAAATAATAATACTTGAATAGATTTTAATTATCAGCCATTAGCATTATTTATTAAAGCTACAGCACTAAGGGCCACAACAACATCCACCTTAGTAGAAAGTAATCATTATACCTGAACTCTGCATCTTGTGCCAGATTAAAGATGCAGCTCAAGCAAGGTGCAACCAGGAGCATCCCTGTCATTTCTGTAAGAATGATGCCCAAGTCAGAGGTTTGGAGAAGGCAAAACTAAATGCTCCCCCACTGCCCACCCCTCCAGAATACATTGCTACAAAAATAAACAAGGGGAAGGGCAGATCCTTGTGCTTCATTTTGGACTGTAGGTATCTGCGCCTTTTAGCAATCACCATGGGAAAAGATGGAACGTTAAAAAATATATGGTGCTTTACAACCTGTTTTTTACTTTGTACCCTACCCTAGAGGTAGTAAATGAGGACATTGTTCTTCTGCAATAGAAATGGTGTTACTGGAGAACTGCAACTACAGTTTCAACATCCTACTGATAGCCTCAAGCTAATGGGGAAGTGCTGGACATTGTAGTTCAATCAGGAAGGCTTCCAGTTGTCTGTTGCAAATTTACTCAATGAGACCCACAGCTAACTCATATAGCTTGGTATTGGTTGACTAGTATGAAAACTAGTCAACCAATCTCTTAATAATAGAAACACCAAAGTTTTACAAGCAACAAGAAAAGAGACTTGCAGGTTTGTAATTAACTGGAAATTGCACAAAGATTATATTAGAAATGGAACCTGAGAAAAATAACCAGCTTAGATTTACCCATACAACACTCCTACTGCTTTACTGCATTGCAAAAATAATTTCCATTAACAACCCATCTTATTCAGACCTGAATTCATAAGCATTCAGCTCAGATTCAAAAGCAACAGTTATAGCCCATGTGCCCCCCCCCCTCAAGTCACTGATTGGTTACTGCCTGATAACCAATTAGTAGAAACCAAGAGAGCTGCAAAGCAGGAAGTAGTGTTCTGGTTATTATGTTACACATCCAGTCACTCCAGCTTTTATAGATGACATTTGGCTAACTAACTATATTGAAAACATTTTCTTATTTTTCACAGCCTATCCATTTACCCAGTTTTCATTTTTATTCTGAACAATTCCTTTAAATATGTATGAAAAATATCCAAACCCTGTCTTAATAAGCAAATTAGGGTGTGTGTTATTTGGTTTGTTATTAAAGCTGAATTATATGAAGGTACATAGTCTCATAAGATGTAGACTTTCTGTGCCTGACAAACTTTTAAATCTATTATTATATAAAGGCCTGTTTTGGAGGTTTGATGTTACTGGTTGTCCATTTCTGTATATTTTTATTATCTGTGAATACAACAGGTTCCCCCTTCCCTACTTCTTTTATTTGCTGCATAGACAGGCCGGAACTAGGGAGAAGAAGAGGCATGGGACTAGCAACCAAAGGTGGAGGGGTGCCAGGCACATACCTCTTCTTCTGCCGTAGGCCTTTGTGTCCCCCACCTCCAAAAGCTAATCAAATATACTTCCCAATGGTCGTGCATGCACTCTTCTGCAATGTGGGGTGATGTAGATACAGATACAGATAAACAGTAAATATATGTCCATTTCTGAACTATATTATATGCCTTGTCTTTTGAATATACACTGAACTTATTATCTCATACTCATAAGAAATGTATAACCCCATTCAGACTTTTTAAAATGCCTAGAATTAATAAATCAACCATGTTACCTGGTTATGCTCATTTCCTGACTCAAAATACATGTATTCCCGTTACATCATTTATGGAACATAAAGTGCATGATCATGTTAACCTGCTTCAGCAGTTTTCATAATGGCACTTCTCACTCTCTGAGCATTTTTTTTCACAAGGGAACTTTTCTGAATAATCAATAAGTCAATGGCAGAATCATCTGCCAGAATAACCTGTATTTTTTACCTTTGTCACATTCATTACTGACTTCCGTTGTGTTTAGCATACCAAACTAAGAGCATGAGACTATTCTGGGGATGAGGATATTCTGGGGATTTATTATCATATTTACATTAATTTCACAACATCATTAGGAGGTCTACTATGGTTTGGCATCACTGATTTCATTTATTCCCCCCCTCCCCCCCCACATCCAAATGAGGGCTTCCTATATTATTTTTAGCGCCTTTACGATTTCCAGCCAGGAGTCCAGTATTTTGTTTTATGAAATAAATACCTATATACCCCACAAGGTTACCTTATTATTATTAGTCAAGAAAGTAAAGCAAAAAATCTAAATGATGGCAAAGGGGATGGTAAAAGTGTTTTATTATAACCTCGTATTAAGTCCCTTAAGATACATGATAAAGAGCTTGTCACTGAGCAGTTTAAGTGCTGCACTAATTATAATCCTTCTGCTCATTAATTAAAAGCATAATCATTAAAAAACACACATTTAATTGTCTAGATAACAGTGATTGAATAGAATGTTGGTCACTATTCACAGCATGTACACGATATTGAGGAAATATTACACTGATTTATTTCCTTTTATTTTTATAAAGCTCCCAGATAATCATTTGGTATATATGTAAGCTGCTCCCAATATAGAGAGGTAAAGATACAACTATAAATTCATTATTTAAATGCAAATTAAATATGTCTGAGGGAAGATCCAGGGAATAAATAAAACTGGTGGTAAACTTATGGGATCCGTTATATGGAAACCCTTGATCTACAAAGCTCTGAATTACGGAAAGTCCCATCTCCCATAGACTCCATCAAATAATTGACATTTTTAAATTGATTTTCTTTTTCTCTTTAATAATAAACCAGTACCTTGCACCTGATCTCAACTAAGAAATTATTAATCTGTATTTTTAGTTAGTTTATTGATGAAAATGCTAAAAATGTGCATTGGAGTTTGGTTGAATTTTGTTTTAAGAAAATAGTGAGAAATTTTGGCATTTTAGTAAATAACCTCCTTAATGTATGAAGATACAAATTACAAATACTCCAGGTCCCGAGCATTCTGGATAATAGGTCCCATACCTGTATACAATAAAGGAGAAAACCATACTAAAGGAACTCCAAGGTGGCACTCAGGGGGTTGTTTATCAAAGGTTGAATTGTAGAATTATGTGAATTTTTTTTAACTTCGGCTTTATTCACAATTCGAATGGTATGTTATTTATGAAAAATGTAAACGTCTAAAATTTGATCGAATAGTCCAGACCTGAAAACTCAAATAGAGTTTTCCTCCCATTGGAGTCTATTGGGCATCATTTTCCAAGCCAAACTTGGCAAAAATTTGGCTCATCGCTACTATTAACATCTACAAATAGTTCAAGGGTAGTGATGGGCGAATTTATTCAGTAGACGCGAATCTGTGGTGAATTTGCCCATTTCACCGACCGACGAATAAATTTGAAAATCTGAATCAAAAATTAATTTACCATTCGGGTGGGGGGATACAGCATTTATCTAATGGGCTGTGATATCCATTATCCTGCAAACTTTATCTTACACTGAGGCCACAAGGAACAGGTTAGTATAAACCATATGCAGTTATTCAGGTTGTCACCATATTCTCGGAGCTCTTGTTTAAACCTACAGACACCCCTCCATTCCCTTTATCAATACAGTCAGTTAAAGGCAATGTTTAAAACAAAGCATGCCATGATGGTAATGTATGCCATGTGGACTCCATGCTTGAACAGGATGACTCCATGCTTGAACAGCCCCCACACCCTTTATTCTGCTACCTTGTTATTTGAGTGATAGGTTGTTTCATCTTTAAGTCTTCCATGTATTGAATGCCTCTGGCAATGGTGGATATGAAATTCTTTTTTTTAACTACTGAACTACTGAAACTGGATTTCCACACATTATACTCTTGTATACATTTGTCACAGCTGTATTCAATTGTCATGTAGCAACCATACAGAGAACCTTTCCAACTAGGCCTCATATTTAAAAGCAGCTGAATCATAGACTTTCAGTTCATGGTCATCAAACACTTACTCGCTGATGGGCAAGACTCATAATTGGCACAATTAGTCTATATATAACCTCCCTAACTGCTAGTTGATCAAGAGGAAGACAAAAAAAACCCATCTGAAGCCTCTCCAATTTGCCTCAGGGGGGGAAAAATTCCTTCCTGACTCCAAAATGGCAATGACTGACTAGTCCCTGGACCAACTTGTACTATGAGCTATCTTCCATAACCCTGTATTCCCTCTCTTGCTAAAAAGCCATCCAACCCCTTCATAAAACTATCTTATGTATCAGCCTGTACAACTGATTCAGGGAGAGAATTCAAAGCTCTTAAAAACCCCTTCACGAATATTTAGGCGGAACCTCTTTTCTTCTAATCGGAATGGGTGACCTTGTGTCATTTGGAAAGACCTACTGGTAAATAAAGCATTAGAGAGATAATTATATGATCCCCAAATTATTACCCATTATTCCTTAAAAGTGTGGAACCTCAAAACCCCAACCCAAAGGGAGAAAGGTGCAAATATCCCAAAGCCTTTAGCATTTCTAGCCTGTTTTATTCACTGCTGCCGCACCTGGTTTCCATGTAGCATTACATGTTTCTCCTCTTTATCTACCACCTCTGTTTTATCCTGCCCTATTGTCCACTATGGCCTATAAAATTCCAGATTTTAAATTCACTTTTGTGCCCACTCTACATTATGTCCCTTATTGGTGTAATGCCCATGTTTTAGTGGCATCTGAGAAACCACACTCTGCACACAACTTTGGCTACTGCCAGCCCTGAGTGTATAAAGAAAGGGTCACTCTCTGTAACAGAATAAATTGCCACATTTACAGCCATATAAAACTTCTTTTGATTGCAGTTTTTATTAAATGGTTTACCTATTTTAATAATGTGTATGTCAAATTATAAAAAGGCTGTAATAAAATTAAACTGTATAAATTTATAACATGTGGAAAAATCTCTCACTTCTCACCATAAACCTACCCTGTACTAGAAGGAATGATGACTGAGAAGCTGCATGCCTACTTTTACTATCAGCTTCATTGCCTTAAGGTCAAAAATTCAGATCAAACATAATGCAGCTGTCGGGCCTTATAGGAGGATGCTCTATATCATTCTGAAAGTTACTCAAACCTCCAGACAGGAAAACTGTGAGAATATTCTTACATTCCTTACTCTAATTTAACTCCTTATTTTCCAGAATAATGAAAAAGGATGACTCCCCATAAATTCTGATGTAAATGTAAGGGACACAAGCTTGAAAAAGTCATCATTCATCCTTTTTACATGCCTGTTTTTATGCCTGTCAGGCCTCTGTGGTTCTCTTTCTTTCTCATCCGATCACTTGGCCTGTGACCAAACTGCAAAGAATCTGATCACTTGGCCCACTGACTGATATATTCACAAGGGGATTAGCTTGGAGGTGAAGTAGAAATTGTGACATGTACATTCTGGTTGTAGGGTAAAAGTAATAGTTATTTCTGTGCAATGTTCCTTTGATTATATTCTTATGTTACTCTGTACTGTAATCCTTGGGGAATGAAAGGGGTCGGTCACTGGGGTTGTCAATTTAGGCACCCAACAGTGATTATACCTCAGACCCCAGGCATGCGCCTGACTGAGGTCTGAGGTAAGGGATTATATAATCACTGGGGGGTGCCTAACAAATTAGTGAGCTCCTTTAAAATGTATTAAAACAAATTACGGTATATGCTGTGTAGTTCACAATGTGTTCGCTATGGCAGTGCATTTTTACATGACCATTCTCTCTCTCTCTCCTTGGACAAATGCTACCCCTGCAAATTTATGTTTGAAAGCACAAGCAGGTTCATAAAGGGTTAATATCACATATCAGCGAATGTGTACTAACCCCGGCATGAAAGAGCACACTATAATTACTACTGTTTGCAACTTGCACATTCCCCTGAATGCCATTTAATTACTAAACTACAGTTGCCACCACATGCAAGTCAGTAACACGTGCAGAAGGATGGGATAGACAGTCCTGCTTTATACTTTGCATGGCTCGCTCTAACTTTGGCACTAATCGCTCCTGTAAGCTGCTACTTGGAAGTGAAGTGTGAAATTTTTTTATTATGTGCGGGGGATTTCGTATTTGGTTTGTGGCATGACAGTTTGCACATTGCAAAAGTAAACAATATATAGAAAAGAAAACTGTACAATGGCTGTTTACTGGGTTTTGTGAATGCATTAACAAAGTATCTTCGCCAAGCAATGTCTGGCGTTTGATATCATCTCCCCACCCCTTCTCCCTGGATGATTCCACAGCTCAGTGACTTGACTTAAGTGCATTTGGAAATGCCCAATAATGGCTCTTTGTTGATTTTCGCCTGTGCTAGAGCCTAGTGTTGCTGTGAAGCACAGTGCCATTGAATTTGTTCACTCAGGCACAACACTCAACAGGAAGGAAGGAAACTACCATTCTTTTTGCTTCTATTGTCTGACCACCAGGCTTAAGCAATGCCATAGCTTTATGTCTGAAATGCTGCTGCTTGTGCTGTACTCTCTTATTGTGGGTGTGGATTGGGGGAGGGAATCCACCTCCTCATGGGTTTTCTCATTGATATTCTACAGGTTGAATCTATTCACAGCTCAGAGCTCAGGTAGTAGCCCCACACTGGCGATTGGGTAATAGTATGCACAATTAGTTTTCCACAGATGTCTGTGTGTATTAAAATATTTGTCTGTAGTTAGAAGTCTTGGTCATTGCATTTATTAGAGAACTCGTCGCTAGAACCAGCAAGTAGATTACTTTTTCTTTTAAAGGAAAACTATACCCCTTAACAATGTAGGTCTCTATGCAAATATATTGCATAAAACAGCTCATATGTAAAATCCTGCTTTGTTTAAATAAACCATTTTCATAAAAATATACTTTTTAAATAGTATGTGCCATTAGGTGATCATAAAAATAAATGCCACCTCTTGGATCCTAGGCTTCACAGTACACACAGACAAACCAAACATGTTAGGTCACATGAGCCAATTAACCTACAACGTTCTGTCTTTTACTTCCATTCTTTTCCTGTTAGAGCTGCAGTATTTCTGATCAGGTGATCTCTGAGGCAGCACTAGGGTTACCACCCGGCCGGTATTTTACCGGCCTAGCCGGTAAAATACCTGGCAAGGCCCGGGGCCGGTATTACAAATTTACTGGCAATGTAGCTGCCGGTAAATTTGTAATACCATTAAAAGGAGCCCTCGGCCTGCCCCCAATTGCCCCCAATCCCCTGGAACTTACCTTATCTTTTACTTCTTCTAGCGATGGTGGCGCGGCCTGCCCCTTTTGACATCACAACCCACCCCTTTTTGACCCCGCCCCCCAGCAGCTGGTAATACATTTTAAAAAAGGTGGCACCCTAGGCAGCACACAGACCATCACAAAATGGTGGTTCAAGGCAAGAGATGTAAAAGGGCAATATTTACTGAAATATATATACCAGTTTGGTAAGATCTATTGCTTGAGTATTCATTTTGGGGGGTATAGTTTTCCTTTAATATTATGAATGACTTATTTGAATATTATTGTCTTACACTGTGTATACACTAATGATACTCTAGCATAGCACTAAAAATAGTATGCAGAAAAGTGCTCAGTATTTTTCATTCACGATCTTGCCCATAGAGCTTACCATCAAGATGGAACTTGAGACATAGGGAGACAAATTGATATGACGATGGCCTTAAGTTGACACATACTTCATCCCAAGAATATATATTACCAAATATGTTTCCAATTTCTACTTCCAATGGATGACTTTAAGATGAAAGTATTCACTTTGCTTTTCTGTAAATGTTCAATGTGCATTTAAAAATGAGCTTCATATATTCTGCACATGAAGGTTCATTTATCTACATTTTTATGTTTATTAAATGAGACTGGCCATGATTTCTGTAATCGTATGCAAAGACTATAATAGAGCTGTGGCCTCTGCTGTCACAATTCCTTGAAAAATAAGGGAATGCTTGCTGGGTTTTACCAGGGACTGTATTTTGCACAACTTATAGCTCAGGCATGGATATGACTATAATTATATTATTATACTATAATTATATTATGTTTATGTTAATAAAATTAAATAGGAATACAGATATGATAAGGAACGGTGTCTGAATGCGTAATGCTTAAAATTCAGTGGGTGACAAATTGTTTCTAAGCTCAACGTTTTTTTACAGTTAAGATTTTGTCTCTGCAACTTTTTTGTCTTGGCAACTTTTTGTCCAAATACATTAAAGTCAATAGGCATTTTTTCTTGTAGTGACTTTTGTGTCTCGACGACTCCATGTCTGGTGAAAAAACTCAAATGCTTACCCCATATGTAATAAAAGGAACTAAGGTTATCTGGGAGCAGTAACCCATAGCAACCAATGAGATTGCTTTTAAACAGGTGACCAGTAAATGCTACCTGCTGATTGGTTGCTATGAGTTATCTCTCCTGGACAAACTTAGTGCCTTTTATTGCATAACCCCTTTAAACTCTTAATCTGGCATACATATTTATCTACAGGACACACCAGCACAACATGGATAATTCTAGCAGGATTTGACCTTGCTCGTTTATTTGCGGATGCATCCGCAAATAAACGAGCAAGGTCAAATCCTGCGAGAATTATCCATGTTGTGCTGGTGTGTCCTGTGTCTACACTGATTTGGAGGTCGTCCAATTCCTCTAGCATCTAGCACCTGGAGTTCGTGATAATTCGGACGGCCAGGGTGTGCGAGTGTAAGTTCTCCTTTTTTATACATATTTATCTACCCATGTGCTGGGCCAAATTGATCTGACCGTAATATAGGCTATGCACCATGCTTATTGATTAGTCCTTTAGACTCATTCAGCATTTTATCAGCCCATGTGTGGGGCCTTCTGACGGCCTCCCTGACTGATATCTGTCCAAAAATTGGCCAGATATCAATCAGGTACGTTTGATTTTCCCCTGCAATTGAGGACTGCATTGGTTAGTTGTCCTCGTCCTGTCGGCGCCATTGTTGTAAAGATCTGCTTTTTTGGCAACCTTGCCAAATGAGCTGATCTTTTATGCGCTTATTTATTAATTCTTTGAAATTCTGAATATTTGCCAAGATTAAAAGGGAAAAAACTTGAATTTTTAGAGGAAAAAAAACTCGATTTGTTTTAGATTTATTATGCTCTGAAGCTGCCAAAAATTCGAATCCAAAAATAATCTAGCTAAAACCTGTCAAAATCATGTAGAAGTCAATGGCAGATGGTCCCTTTTTGGAACTTTTTTTTTACCTTCAGGATTCCCAATATTTTTGGGCAGTTTGTGCTGGTTTTCATTTGATAATCCTATAAATTCAAGTTTTCCGAGGGGCAATTTGAAAAAAATCGCATGATTCGAATTTACACTCAATTTTGTCACGACTGTTGCACTGGTTTTTTGAGAAGTATTATTGGTAAATTAAAGGGATTCCTGTTTGGGAGTTTGGAACTTTTCTTTTAATAAAGTGAGAAAAAGTCAAGTTTTAGTAAATAACCCCCATAGTGGATGGGCACCTTAAAGGACCAGTAACATAAATGTATTTTTAATTTTTTTTTTTCGTATAGATCAAAAAAAAAAACACCAACACAAATGAAACTTTAAAATCGCAAAGTCTTTATTAGGAAATAACTTACCGAAACTCCACTTGCGCTCCTCTTCAGAAAAGGTGACAAGGCGTCGAACCATCTCCTATAAGGATGACAGGGAGGATAAATTGACCGCCGCAAGATGGATCGCCCGATCGCTTTCTGAAGAGGATTGTGTGGAGAATTGTTAAGTTATTTCTTGATAAAGACTTTGCATTTTTAAAGTTTAATTTGTGTTGTTCTTTTTTTATCTATATAAACAATTTTTTTAAAAAAATGTGATGTTACTGGTCCTTTAATTCTGCCAATAGATAAACTGACCACTCTCAAGGGAAAAAAAGGGGAGATCTCCTCTAGTGCCAGCGGGTAGATGCAATCACACTTTATAAAATGCTAAAAAAATTTCAAAGGCTTTAGAACAGCTCTGATATAATATAAGTTATAGGAGGAATAGATCATCTACTTTATGAATTAACTAAAGATAGTTATCTGTCAGTTTGTAAGTTCTACAAACACCCTGAGCTATAACACCAATTAGCCTCAATAACAAAACATGACCAAGTTGTCTGATACCACTTCATCCACATGAATCAAAACAAAAATGTACCAATTTGATCATCTATAGTAATACAAAGTAGCTTGTTTCCACAGTGCACTGATGGGATGTATTGTTTTCAGATAATACAAGATGCTGCTGTGGGATGGGCATACATAATTATTTTCAACATGCAGGAGCAAACTGTAATAAAGAAAAATGACAGAAATTTGTAAATACAACCAATGAAGGAAATAAGATCAACGTACAGACTGACTGAGCTATTCTGACCATTGAAAAAACCTGCTGGTGTCTATCAGCCTTTGTAGTGAGCATTTGAAAAAACTCTGTATAAAATGAACATGATCCTTTGGGAAGGCATCACACAACTGAAAGAACTGAATTGTATTCTGGAATACTTGTCAGGTCAACAGCAAAATGTAACTTCATGGAACAGAGAATCTGCAATGATATTCATAAAGAAACCAAGTAATCACTTTGCCAACTACAAAAACAGATACGATTCAGGTCCAGTTTGGGGTTCTATTTGGGAGACTATTCGATCCCATTTTAGACTTTCTAATTTTTTCAGAATTAAGATACCACTTGAATTGTAATAAAATCTAATTTATTAATTCACATTACTCTAAAATTGAACCTTTGATAAATAATCCTCATAATGTTTTTTTTATTAAACTTAAAGGGCACCTATCACAGCCAAAATCAAACACATATTAAAGGAAAACAGATTTTTTTTATATTCAATTTTGAAATCTGACATGGGGCTAGACATATTGTCAATTTCCCAGCTGCCCCAAGTCATGTGACTTGTGCTCTGATAAACTTCAATCACTCTTTACTGCTGTACTGCAAGTTGGAGTGATATCACCCCCCCTCCCTTTCCCCCCCAGCAGCCAAACAAAAGAACAATGGGAAGGTAAACAGATAGCAGCTCCCTAACACAAGATAACAGCTGCCTGGTAGATCTAAGAACAGCACTCAATAGTAAAAACCCATGTCCCACTGAGACACATTCAGTTATATTGAGAAGGAAAAACAGAACCCTGCCAGAAAGCATTTCTCTCCTAAAGTGCGGGCACAAGTCACATGACCAGGGGCAGCTGGGAAATTGACAAAATGTCTAGCCCCATGTCAGATTTCAAAATTGAATATAAAAAAATCTGTTTGCTCTTTTGAGAAATGGATTTCAGTGCAGAAGTCTGCTAGAGTAGCACTATTAACTGATTCATTTTGAAAAAAAAACATGTTTTCTGATGACAGGATCCCTTTAACAATCTGACCGGTACAACATAAACACGTTTAACCAAACTACATATATAGTTTTTTGAAAAAAACTGCAGGTTTTGAAAAATCCCTTACTTTGTCAAATGGGTTCTTTCACTGAGGGAGGCCATACTGAAACTATAACAGAGACTATAATATGCAAATTTCAGGAGCATGCTCAGATTGTAACACTGCTTTGCGTATTCTACCCAGAATGCCTTGTTTTAGTAAACTCCTCCACTAGAAGTATCAGGAGATTTCCCTATCTTGTCCACTGCTGGTGATGTTATTATGTAAATGAAGGGCACACACTAACTTTCAGCAGGTGGCAGTACTACTGAACAACAGCTAACACAGAGTTTTGGCTGATTTCAAAATAGCTTAGAAGGGTTGATAAGCAAGCAAGGAATTTCAACTGAGCATGTGCGAGATTTCAAAGCTCCAATTGGCTGGGAACATATAGGTAGGAGGAGCCAGTGAAATCCAAGATGCCTGTCTCAGCTAGAACTGCAGTGGAGATAGGGGAGATCTTGCAGAAGGTATAGTGAGCTGATGATTTACATTATACAAACAATTCTAACTGTTTTAAAAATCAGATTTCTTGAACTTTCATATAGTGTATTTACTTAGGAAATTATTTTAGTTATGATTGGTGCCCTTTAAGGTATGGATCTAAATGATGGAAAAGCCTCCTTCTCCGGTAAAACTCATTTCCCAAACATTTAAAATAACGTTCTGGTTTTTACGTTTCTATACTGTAGATATATACAGTACTTTGTCATTATTGTTTTAGGGCAATAGAACCAATGTTGAGCTTTATTTCTGTCATTATTCTTTTTCTGCCACATCTTGTATATTCAGCAAAATAGGCTCTTATTAGGTTATCCCTAAGTGACATATATGATTGGAAAAAAGACACAATATTCAACCCTCTATTCAGCTAATCTCCGCTTGACTTCCAGTAAGCTACGTAGTTTATCACTTCATAAAGGGCCTTTATTTATCTTAATAGTCCTCTAAAAGCCTACTACACTGACACAGCACAGAATTGCCTCACACTTCAAACTAGAGCTGATGGATTCACCTCAGGAGCTGCTTTTTTATTTAGGCCAGCATGACCAGCAGCACTCGTTGTCCAGGTGCCAATTTTGATTTGACAGTAATGAAATCTTTGATATTGCTCAAGGTTCCAGCTGTATATGTGCTTCATAAGATGTCTTTTATCAATAGAAAGAAAGACTGAGCTAAAGCACTGCTAAATCTCTAATTTACAAAATGAGAAGTGTGCAAGCTTTGCATGAGAATAACTGAATGAACGAAGCAGGCTTGCTCAACCACTAAGAATAAATGGCTAATGAAACATGACATTTTTACTCTCTGTTTTTTAAAAAAAAAACACAAGGCATTCCCAATGATGCATTGCAACATTGCATTTGCATAAATGTAATGACGTAAGCCAAACTAATGTGTAAGTGCCATTCTTCATGGAATGCAGTGGCACAGTCTAGTGAGAATTGCTGGTATCATCTTGAAACCACAGTATATTTCAGCCACATATGGTAGTTACCATTGTACTCACATAACATTCTTTAACCAATGCCAAAAAATGCACTGCTTTCTATGGTGTTTTTATGCTCTATGCATTTTATCAGAAATGCTTGTGTTTGCCACTTGGTCAATGCAATTTATTCCAATATGAAAACATTGTTGGTGTAGTTACATCATAGAGGGAAGCTATAAAGTTTGCTGGCCCTGTTGTAGAAAGAAACTGCTCTCTTTAGTCCCTTCAAAACATTTCTCTAATAAAAAAGTTGCAGAGTAATACAGTGGTGGAAGCTGCCCAGTGTGCAGACGATCCATTTACCTAGGCTGCCCCAATGAAGCTTACAATCTAAAGACTCTATCATATTTCATCAGAGGCCAGTTAGCCTGGTTATATAATTTTGGAGTGTTTTTGCAGGTCATGGGAGAATATTCAAACTCCTGGTCACGACTGAATTCAGGACGCCAGTGATGCAAGGCAGTAGAGCTAACTACCAAACAACCATACACTGTGTCCTCCTAAGGGTGGTGGGATCAGTTAAATGTTTAACTAAGGCCAATGTCAGACATATCGCTTTGTCGCTCACAGGAAATCACCTCACCCACAGGCGCCAAAGCGTTACGTCTGACATTGCCCTAAAGTGTCAGGAATATATGTGACTGACAGAGCGGAGAGTAACCTAATTTGAAGTTTCCATCATGAGTCTTGCCCTATCGACCAATTAATCTTAAAATCTGTCATTACAAACAAAACAGTATCAGGAACACAAACATGGCTTTCTATGTGGGTATTTACTAACAGCACATTAATATTTATGTGTATATATGTGCATATGACACTGAAAAGAAGCATGTTGCAACAATAATTTCAGACATCTGTCTTACATGGCGGGTTAAGATCTAATTGCAATGTGTTGATTACAGTTATTACTGTGTTCACCTGAAAAGATATATTGCCTTGACAGTGTAGTAGGAGAGAGGATTTGGCCTTCTACATTATTTGCAGAATGACAGGATACAAGTATTTTCCCTTCGAAGATTTAGTAGTTTTTGCACCTGTTGTTGCCTGCACAGGAAGTCATTTCATTGGGGGGGGGGACAAAACATCCCACGTGACTTTATTGTAAATATAGTTGAAGGAAAAGGAATTCCAGCAGGGATTACTGCAAACAAACTTTTATTATAAAGCAGCGCTGTCCAACTGTGCTACTGAGGGCCAGAATTTTTCTGGCCTACATGGTGGAGGGTCGATAATGGAAGTCAGTGTTGACCACACCCTGTTTTTAAACCACACCCATGTTACCACAAGTCCATGTACACATTAATGGTGGTAGCTCACCAAAAAACCAAATGGTTGGTGCTCACTGATATCACTCATCACTCATACCCTTAAACCCAAATGCCTCCTCCTCCCCTGTGAAAAACACAGCACCCACAGCACAGCCCCTAACAATAATTTTCAAATGCTTACAACCCCCCAGAATAAATACCAGGCTTATGTTCCACAGGCAGAGCAGGGCACACACAGGGAGCATATGGAAGGCTGAGTATGGCACACAGGCACAGTAAGGCCCACACAGGCAGAGTAAGGCCCACACAGGCAGAAGATGGCACACACAGGCAGAGGATGGCACACACAGGCAGAGGATGGCACACACAGGCAGAGGATGGCACACACAGGCAGAGGATGGCACACACAGGGAGCATAGGGAAGGCAGAACATAGCAGGAGACAGGGAAACCTATCAGGGCAACTCTAAGATGTACTATATACAGTGACACAGTGAACCAGAGTATGACACACACAGGTAGAGTCAAGCCCACACAGGCAGAGTAAGGCACACACAGGCAGAGTAAGGCTCACACAGGCAGAGGATGACACACACAGGCAGATGATGGCACACATAAAGAGCATAGGGAAGGCAGAATAGAGCAGGAGACAGGGAAACATATCAGGGCCACTCTAAGATGTACTACATACAGTGACACAGTGCTGGAGCCCTCCAGCAGTTTGTAGTGTGAACAGGTGAACAATGTGGGCAGTTTCAGTCTGGATCTCAGGTGTGAACAGTACAGGGCTTCAGGGGTGTTAACAATAGAGGTGTTACAAATGTGAACAATGCAGGGGGGATTACAGGTGTGAACAATAAAGGGGATTAAACTCTGAATTTGAAGTTTAAACAATGCAGGTGCCAATTAATCTCTGTAGTGATATCATTTAAATCTTACACATGGTAAGCAGACACAGCAGGCAGACTTTCATGTGGGGGCCACACAAGGGGGGTAACAGGTCGCGGGCAGCATGCAGCCTGCGGGCCGCAGTTGGACAGCCCTGTTCTAAAGCATTACTGCTCTGTGAGTAAGATGGCCACAGTGGGACTTTCAAATCATTCATTAGGAGATAATTATCCATGTCCTACTAAGCTATTGTGAGTCCATGTGAACAGATCTGTGTGAGTTTTTCCCATTTATAAAAAGTTCCATTCTGGTGATTTTTTTTACCTTTGTTCCTGTGTAATGGATTTGGAAAAAAAAAATTCTACGATGTACACAAATGCATTTGATGAACTTTGCTCATAGTTTTTCACCAGAACCAGTTGTCTGCTTTGACATGGTTAAAGCCATTATAGCCTATGGTTAAAATTGTTTCAAGACTTACATCATAGAATTAATTTGAACCTGATAATCATTTTTTTTCATTGCAGGTGAAATGTCTTATACTGGTCATCTATTGGACACTCTGACAGGAACTTTCTTTTTTCCTTCATGGCATAAAACAAAAAAGGGAACAGAAATTGTTTCACCAGGGTTACAAAAACTGTCCTATAAAATGTGGTTATTGAAGGGAACTTTAATTCGTTTTTAGTATGATGTAAACAGGAGTGCTGCTCCAATGAAGCAAGTTGAGAAACACAACTCAGACGCCAGCACCCCCTCCAGTTACCAAGGGAGGCAAAAAGCCATTCCGGATAAATCTTCTGGTGCAGAGAGCACAATTGCTTTATCTGCACTGCTGTCATGGATTGTCATCCCCTTGGACCCCCTGAAAAGTTGAGTGCTGGGCAGAGGGGCAGCAACATGAAGTATTGCTCCTGGATGTAAACCCATTAGTCCTATGGCACATGGACAATTTTTCCTTTGATTTACAACAGTGGTGGCACAGGCAATAGTTTTTAAGTAAAGGTCAGTCATTGAGTGGAGTCTCTAAATGAGCATTTTACAGACTGGCCAAAATGGGAAGTAGTCCTACACACATATCCAGCAACATTTGGTATGAGGTGAGCGTAAGTGGATGCCGGTATCTTTGGAAAAAATTATTTTCTTTCATTTTGACAAAAATTAAAGCCACATTTGTGTTAGCATATTTCCCTGTATACTGGAGCCTGTCTGCTCATCCTCTTGCTTAAAACGAGGCAGTGGTATATACAGTATTCTATTTCTATTTGGTATATCACAACCCTGGAGCCTAATGATTTGTTTACACAAGAAAAAGTGAGAAAGATAACATAAGAAAAACAAAAGAATACAATTAAATTATTTTGTTTACCTTTTCTTATCTTAAAACAATTATTACTGATTTAGATAAGAAGCTCTAATGAGATGGAATCCTGAAGGGCTGATTAGTGGTGGCAAGGCACAGTGCTATGAACACAAATGAGTATAGAATTAGCAACAGTCAAAACACCATTCACTAAAGTGCTTGCACCCACATTCACCTTGCACCCATACACTGACTGTGCCTGCTTTGCAAAATTGTTTTCAAGGTGCAAGGTACAGTTCACTGGAATTCTATAGTTTGCATTTGTCTGGTGAAAATGATATGACTTCCTTTGCATGTTGTATCTCTTGGTACTTTGAAGTACATTTGAAATCAGTTGAATTACAGGCAAAAAGGCATCATTGCACTCAGTTAGTCTAAAAGCCAGACCGAGTCGGCAGCTTATTGGCCCATGTGTGGGTCCATCTGACGGGCTTCCCCAATCAATATCTGGCCGAAAGTCAGCCAGATCTCAATCGGGCAGGTTCAAAAATCTTGTCGGATCGCAGCCACATCTGTGCGTTTATGAGGTCACATGATCCGACCGCCCGTTTCAGATGCATTATGATCCGATCGTTGGGTCCTAGGGCCCACAATTGAATCAGTCTGATACGGGCATCGATGTGGGCATATCGGGGAGAGATCTGCTCATTTGGGGACATTGCCAAATGAGCGGATCTCTACGTCTATGGCCAACTTTAGTAAGATAGTATTGCCTTTGTGGTAAATGTAATAAATGTAAAAGAACAGATTTTAGGAATAAAAATTTGCAAGTGGCAATGTAATATTCTTCATTAGGCTTTTATTGCATTGTGAATTTTAATTGCACATTATGAAACTCTAGCACCTGCTTGAAGGTGGAGTAAAATTTTGGAGCAAACATAACAACTTTTCATTGAAAAGTTTTATTACATACTGTATACTGCACGCTGTCACAAACTATAACATTTGCAATTGCTATCCTACTGTCACATGAGGGGCAAAGTGTTTGCAAAGGCAAAATGATTCACTTTGCAAACATTTTTTCTGGTGCTTGGGTTCCTATGGCGCACATGGCGCACACTTCCACAATTTACGCACCGGCATGATTGTGCTTTGGCGTGAAATTCAAAACTATTTAAATGGGTTTCGGGTTTGAATTCATTGCCCTATGTTAGGTCTAACTTGTTATTATCCTGGGTGCGATTTCTGTCTTGTTTGATTCCGGTTTTGATCCTTGACTGCCTGACTACTCTGAACTCTGCCAATCCTGACCCTTGCCTGCCTGACTACTCCTTGAATGCTGCCTGTACTGACTGCGGCCTGCCTGACTAAGCTTTTCATCTATTCCCTGAACTGTTGCCTTCCGTCCAAAAGCTTGGAAACGCCCCTTTGCTCATTCAGAACATCTGCTTTGCTTCTCTCAAGTTAAGAACTAGCGGCATCTGAGTAGCTGAGGGCTCCTCCCAAGGCCAAAAGCGGCTGCTACAGGTGGAAGACTGAGCCATGACCAGGGAACTTAGCACTTGTTCTGAATTTATGGAGCCGTACGTAACATTTATATACTACAAAATAAGTTAACAGTTTATGGGACAGAATATCTATTCAAGCTTCACTTCATTCAGACTCCTGCTCTCTGAACCATCAGGAATTAGCTATAAAACTTCTCTATAGGTGGTACATGACACCAGACAGAATCCACACAGCATTCCCAAATGTACTTGAGCGATGCTGGAGATGCCAAGGAGGGAATAGATACCTATTTCATATATGGTGGTCGTGCCCGCAAGCACAAAGCTTTTGGCTACAAGCACAATTAGTCATTGAATCTCTCACTAACCTAAAGATCCAACTTAACCCGGAAATAGCACTACTTGGACTCCTAACCGCACAACTACCAAAAAATGTTAGACAACATATCTTTCAAGTCTTATTCGCCTGCAGATCCTTACTAGCGGGGAATTGGAAGAAATCTACCCTACCAGATAAAAAAGAAATCCTGGAAGAGCCACACCGGATACAGCTATATGAGATAATTTTCGCAAATTAATTGAAAGAGACCTTACCTCACAATATGAACTGAACAACACAAACAGTTTATAGAACTAACTTGTCTAGTCCCCTCCCTCCCCTACTCTTTCTACCATCTCCCCCCCCTTTCTCTACTTTCCTACTTTCTAAATAATAACTTGTAAAAAATGGAGAATTATAAATAAATTAAAAAAAAAAGACACTGTAAGAAAATCCAAGTGATGATGTTATGTTAAGAATAAAGACATTGGGGTAGATATACATAAGAACGAAGTGGCTGTTGCTAGCGAAGACTCACTAGAAATCCCATCCGCAGGCACTTTGGCAATTTACTAACAGGCATAGAGGACAATTCGCTAGTGAAAGAGAACATTGCTAGTGTAGTTTCGTGCCCTATCACCAGCCAAATTCGCTCAGGTGAACGATCAATAATCCGCAAAGTCCCTAAAGTGTGAATTTTACAGAACGTTACCTCTTTTGCCAGTGTTTCTTTTTCACCTTAGACCAGGCGAACTTATAAAATGAAGCTACATCCTCCTCAATCTTATGTCAGTGACATCATATCCTGTATGCCGAAAAGTCATAAAAGTTCTAAAAAAAATGCTGGATTTTTTTTATATTCATAACTATTGACATTTTTTGTGTAAACAATTTTTTTTACCAATTTGAGGGGCATGCAACATTTGTTTTAGGGTGGCTCGTGTCTAGGACATTAGAGGATCTCTTGTGTCATTATTTTGCTTCCTTGGACATTTTTAATAATAAGTGACCACTTCAAGCATTTGCACCAACATCACTAATAAAGCCATATATATGACCTCTATGTACCCGCCTTATTCAAATTGACCTAAGCATAAGAGTACATTAGTGTAGTGGTAATAAATTTATAACTGGTGAAGCGGCACGAAATGTGGAAGAGCCTTCTCTGGCAAAAATTCGCCCTAGTGAATTTGCCTCATTGGGTGAGTGCTCTGGTGTGATATAACTTTTAGTTGCTAAGAACTCTTAAGCCACCCCCCCATTTCTTTAACCAGTCTCAATCATGTGATAAAATACTTCACCATTTCTAAAAATCCCCCAAAAATGGTTGCATCACCTTTAACTGAAACTAGTGGTCCCATTTCTAGGGAATTTTTCATTCAAAAGTTATTTATTTTTGAATCAGCATTACTGTATATCTGAAGTGAATATCAGAGGCACATTTTTAAAACTTGTTATAGTTTGCCTAAAATAATTATTAAAATATATTATTATTGAAAACAGAGCCAATTCTGAGCATGTGTTATGTGATTTATATTTATGTATCTCCAGCACAATTCACTGGCCTTAAAAGAGACCTTTCATCGTTGATATGGAGTGTAGGAAGAATCTGGAATAGCCAAGAAGGTACTTCGATTCAAATGGCTGTCTGAACCCAGTAATTTCAGAAGAAGGTGGTGCTCTATACCAAACCTGATCATTTCACCTATGCCATGCAATATAACTGCATGTATTATAGTTACCATAATAACATTTGCCTTGCATGTTTTTCATTTGAATAATCACATTATCAAATCTGAGTTTGCTTAACCCTTCATTGTCAGGTAATGAAGATTCTGGTCTACCATGGTACTTCTAGTGTTGAAGGGGTCAAATTTTCTAAGTGTTTGAATTCCGAGGTGATGACACCAACACTCATCATGGTAATTACTGTACAATTACTGAAAAGGCAATGACCTTTAGGAAGGAATTCTGCAATCATTTTTTTATGCTCGGATGTGTGTAGGGGGGGAGTAATTTAACCTTGAAATGCTTCATATCAATTACAGAGCACTATGCTCCAAGTCAGGATTTCAAATTAGCTGATGTAAACAAAATCATTCTGTTCAGTTAATTAGAAGGAGAAAAACAAATCAGTGGGGATAATCTAAGTTTCTTGGTTCAGTTCAGACCCAGAGGCAACTCTTTCAAGGAATCAATTAAACTTTGCCCAAATCAATCAAAATATATTTCAAAACTATACAATATAAAGCATCTATGAATTGTTTCAGAAACAATATATTTACTTTGAGAAAATGGGGAAATATTTTGATTGGCAAGTTTTCATTTCATTGCTATCACTACGCTAATTCACTAAAATGCGAAGCTGCGTCTCGGCAGCCGAACAATGGCAAAGTTTCTCTAGCGTTAATTTATCAGTGTGAGCATTTCATAGCGGACTTTTGTTAACGTTCGTTTCTACCTAGCAAAACTTCATTAGTACACTTAAGGTCAATTTGAATTGGATGGGTACATATAGGTCATATATATGTCTGTAACGATCTGTTACCTGGGATCCCGGAGGAGGACAGCTGGTCCTATGCAGACAGATGGCAACTGGAATTCCTCTACGGCTCCGGTCTTCACCGACGCCCTTTTGGGGCCCCGGACTTTCTGCGGCGGAGTCAGCAAAGGAGCCAAGCGTGTTAGCCAAAAGCGAAGTATCCAGGGATCAGGCATAGTCAATTACAGGCAGTGGTCGGTTTCAGGAAGCAGAGAAGCGAAGTACCAAGGGATAAGGCAAAAGCGACGTCAAGTTCAAGCAGTGGTCGGTCCGGGCAGCGAAGGTACAAGGTTGAATAAACAGGCCAAGGGTCGAATAAACAGGAAAGCAGGCAAACGGGGCTTGAGCAGGAACTGTGGAAACAGAAGCCAGCTTGGGCAATGTGAGGAGGAAGAGGAAGGTATTTAAGGGGACAGGAACCAATCAGGAGCAGGCTGAGGAAGACAGACAGATCAGGGACCAATAGGAAGCCAGGCGCCCAATTTAGAGGTCATAGCTCCTCAGTGTTTTGGTGGGAGCATCCATTTTGGTGTGCACCAGTGTTTATGCGCCGGCGCCTAAGTTGACACGCTCCAGCGTTTATGCGCTGGCGCGCTGCTGGTGTTACAGTACCCCCCCTTCAGGAGACCCCTCTGGGGGCTCCCAGGGCTTGTCGGGAAACCTCCTATGGAAGGTCCTCAATAATCTGGGGGCATGGGTATTGGCAGCACTCATCCACGATCTCTCCTCAGGACCAAAGCCTCTCCAGTGGACCAGGTACTGGACTCCTCTTCTGGACCTACGAGAGTCAATAATATCTTGTACCTCAAATTCCTGATGGCCATTCACGAAAACAGGAGGAGGAGGTGATTCCAGAGAAGAAAATGCATTCTGGACAACAGGTTTGAGCAATGAAACGTGGAAAGAGCTGGAAATGTTATGTTGGCAGGAAGGTCCAACCTCACAGACACCGGATTAATGATTTCCTTTACTTTAAAACGACCGATGAAGCGGGGACCCAGCTTAGGACAGGACTGCTTGAGCTTGATATTCCTAGAAGAGAGCCAGACAGAGTCCCCTACCTTGAACCCGGGAGCAGGGCGACAATGTTTATCGGCAGCCACCTTCTGGCGCGAAGAAGCCTTGGCAAGGGCGGAATAAGCATCTGTCCAGATCTTCTGAAAGTTCTGAAACAAGGAGTCAGCTGCAGGAACGTCCACTTTGACAGCAGTTGGAGGAAGAGCTGAGGGAGAGAGACCATAGAGACACAGAAAAAGGGAGAGCAGTTCAAAGAGCTATGTTTGAGATTATTATGTGCAAACTCAGCCCAAGGAAGAAGATCAGACCAGTTATCCTGATTTTGTGAGATGAAACATTGGAGAAACTGCTCCAAAGATTGGTTCGTCCTTTCAGTCTGCCCATTACTCTGAGGATGGTAAGCCGTGGAAAAGTTCAGATGAATGTTCAGAAGTTTACAAAAAGCCCTCCAGAATCTTGAAACAAACTGAACGCCACGATCAGAGACAATGGAGGAAGGAATGCCATGCAGACGAAAAACCTCTTTGACGAAAAGCTGAGCGAGAGTGGAGGCTGTGGGCAACTTCTTGAGGGGAACAAAGTGCGCCATCTTCGAGAATCTGTCCACGACGACCCAAATGGTAGTCATCCCCGAAGATTTGGGTAAATCCACCACAAAGTCCATTGCAATGTCCACCCAGGGTTGGGAGGGAGTGGGTAAAGGTTGAAGAAGGCCACAAGGAAGGGAACGAGGAGTCTTCTGTTGAGCACAGGTGACACAGGAAGACACAAACAAAGAGACATCTTGTTTCAAGGAGGGCCACCAAAAGTACCTGAATAACAAATCGATGGTATTGTTGACACCAGGATGCCCAGCCAACTTGGAGGAATGAGCCCAGGACAGGACTTGAGGGACAGAGTAGGCAGGCACAAAGGTCTTCCCAGGAGGACATTCTGGAGGAGAGACAGAAACAGGAGCCACAATGAATTCAGGAGGGATAATTGGAGTAGGAGAGAGAACAGGGGCTTCATCCGACGAAAATGATCTGGACAGGGCATCAGCCTTGGAGTTTTTTGAACCAGGGCGAAAAGAAATTATGAAATTAAATCTGGAGAAAAAGAGAGCCCAACGTGCTTGGCGGGGATTCAGTCTCTTGGCAGAAGAGATGTATTCAAGATTTTTATGATCCGTAAGAATGGTGATAGGTTCAGCCGAACCCTCCAGTAAATGATGCCATTCCTCTAGGGCCAATTTAACTGCCAAAAGTTCTCTGTTGCCCACGTCATAGTTTCTCTCAGCAGAGGAAAATTTCCGTGAAAAGAAGGCACAGGGATGTAACGGGCCATGAAAGTCAGACCGTTGTGAGAGGATGGCCCCAACTCCGGAATCAGAAGCATCCACCTCCAAAACAAAAGGACGAGAAACATCTGGATGAATCAAAACAGGAGCAGAAGAAAAGGCTTGTTTCAGGTCATCAAAAGCTCTCTGTGCTTCAGGGGTCCAGACAAACCTTGTACCCTTCCTAGTAAGGGCAGTGATGGGAAGGACGATGCCGGAAAAATTTCTGATGAACTTCCTATAGAAGTTGGCGAAGCCCAGGAACCGTTGGACTGCTTTCAGATTAGAAGGAGGGACCCATTTGTGGACCGCAGAGACTTTTGCTGGATCCATCTCAAAACCAGAGGCAGAAATGATGTAACCAAGAAAGGAAATCTTGGGCTGATGAAATTCACATTTGTCAATCTTGGCAAACAAATTATTCTCTCTGAGGCGTTGAAGGACCTGTCTCAGATGAGAAACATGAAGAGATTCACAAGGGGAGAAAATCAAAATGTCATCCAGATAGATGACAACAAACGAGTAGAGGAGGTCTCGGAAAATATTGTTCATGAAGTCTTGAAAGACAGCGGGGGCGTTGCAGAGGCCGAAAGGCATGACCAGGTACTCATAATGGCCGTCTCGTGTGTTGAAGGCTGTCTTCCACTCATCTCCTTGCCTTATACGGATAAGATTGTAGGCTCCCCTGAGGTCTAACTTAGAAAAAATTTTGGCGCCCTTGAGCTTATCAAAAAGTTCAGGAATGAGAGGGAGAGGATATCTGTTTTTGATAGTTATCTTGTTGAGACCACAATAATCAATGCATGGCCGAAGACCCCCATCCTTCTTCTGAACGAAGAAAAATCCGGCACCAGCAGGTGAATTAGACTTCCTGATGAACCCCCTAGATAAATTGTCCTGGATGTAGTCCTTCATAGCCTGAGTTTCAGGTATGGATAAAGAGTAAGTTCTTCCCCTAGGAGGGACGGTTCCAGGGATCAGGTCAATGGGACAGTCATAGGGTCTATGGGGGGGAAGGACTTCAGCGCTTTTCTTCTCAAAGACATCAGAAAAGTCTCTATAACAGGCAGGAAGAGACTCAAGGGTGGATAAGGAACAAACGGAGACTGGAGAAGAAGAAGAAGAAGAGAGCAAACAATTGGAAGAACAGCAGGAATTCCAAACAGACAGTTCTCCAGCAGACCAGTCAATAGCAGGGTTATGCAGTTGCAGCCAAGGCAACCCTAGGATGACCGGAGTGGAAGGGCAGGAGATGGCCAAAAACTAAATCTTCTCTTTATGGAAAGAACCAACTTGCAAGTGCAGAGGGTAAGTGGAGTGAGTAATCAGTCCAGGAGAGACGGGATGTCCATCAATTGCTTGAGCCGCCAGAGGCACTTGAAGAGGAACAAGGGGCAAGGAAGAGGCTCGGGCAAAAGAGAGGTCAATGAAGTTCCCAGCAGCACCGGAGTCGATGAAAGCCTGGCAAGGAATGGTTTTGGAGGAGTGCTTAATAAGACAGGGAACCAATAGGCGAGAGTAGTTTCTTGGTGGAGAAGAAGCGGCAGTGCCCAGGACGGTCTCCACCGGCCAACCTAAGCTTTGGAGTTTCCCTGCGGCCGAGGTTGAGACTTGTTAGGACAAGTTTTGACAAAATGACCCTTCAAGCCACAGTAAAGGCACAGACCTGCCGTACGACGACGAGACCTCTCCTCGGGGGTAAGTCTAGTAGCCCCCAGCTGCATGGGTTCCTCCGGTACAGGAAGAGAATTAGCTGGAGAAGGAATGTTGGAGTCGAGGAGAAGTCTGTGAGCACATGATGTGGCCGAAAGCCTCTCCTTCAGTCGAACATCAATTCGGATGACCAAAGAGACCAGGTCTTCAAACTGCTGAGGAAGATCTCGGGCAGCCAACTCGTCTTTTAGGGACTCATTGAGACCGTTCCAAAAAGCTGCCACAAGGGCCTCGTTATTCCAGGATACCTCCGCGGCAATGGTACGGAAATCGATGGGGTACTCGGCTGCAGAGAGTGACCCCTGGGAGATCTTTAAGAGACGAGTCGAGGCATTCTCCTTCCTGCCAGGAGCATCAAAAATCTCACGGAAAGTGGATAGGAAGGCCGTGGAGTTGTGAACCAGAGGATCGTCCCGTTCCCAGAGAGGGGAAGCCCAGGCCAGGGCCTTTCCATAAAGCAAAGTCAAGACATAGGCCACTTTGGACTTCTCATTAGGAAACTGTGAAAGCTCGAAGTGGATCTTGCACTGGTTCAAAAAACCTCGACAGATCTCGGGGTCCCCGGATTAACGAAGGGGTGCAGAAATCTTGGGTCTCCAGCAAAAACTCTCCCCACTGGGTAAATGAGCCGAGACCAGAACTGGAGCAGGCGGTGCCACAGAAACAGGAGGCAATGGGGTCTGGGAGGCCTGCAGGACATCTAGGCGACTGGACAGATGTTGAATACTCTGAGCGAGATGCAACTGCTGGGTCTCAGAATCCTCAAGACGCTTCATGAGAGCCTCCGAAACAGTCTCCAGAGAGGAAGGTCGACCAGCGGCTTGGGAGGGATCCATTTTAAATGGCCCAAGCTAACTGTAACGATCTGTTACCTGGGATCCCGGAGGAGGACAGCTGGTCCTATGCAGACAGATGGCAACTGGAATTCCTCTATGGCTCCGGTCTTCACCGACGCCCTTTTGGGGCCCCGGACTTTCTGCGGCGGAGTCAGCAAAGGAGCCAAGCGTGTTAGCCAAAAGCGAAGTATCCAGGGATCAGGCAAAGGCGTAGTCAATTACAGGCAGTGGTCGGTTTCAGGAAGCAGAGAAGCGAAGTACCAAGGGATAAGGCAAAAGCGACGTCAAGTTCAAGCAGTGGTCGGTCCGGGCAGCGAAGGTACAAGGTTGAATAAACAGGCCAAGGGTCGAATAAACAGGAAAGCAGGCAAACGGGGCTTGAGCAGGAACTGTGGAAACAGAAGCCAGCTTGGGCAATGTGAGGAGGAAGAGGAAGGTATTTAAGGGGACAGGAACCAATCAGGAGCAGGCTGAGGAAGACAGACAGATCAGGGACCAATAGGAAGCCAGGCGCCCAATTTAGAGGTCATAGCTCCTCAGTGTTTTGGTGGGAGCATCCATTTTGGTGTGCACCAGTGTTTATGCGCCGGCGCCTAAGTTGACACGCTCCAGCGTTTATACGCTGGCGCGCTGCTGGTGTTACAATGTCTTTATTATTGATGTTGGATAAATTGCTTGAATTGGCCACTTATTATTTAAAATGTTCAAGGAGGCAAAATAAAGGAAAAAGAGCCCACCCTAAAACAAGTGTGGCATGCCCCTTATATGTTAAAAAAAACAAAACATTTTTTATCAGTTACAACTTTAAAAGACAATCCCAATTTAAAATATGAAAAAACAGCAGCTTTTTTTTAAACATTTTTATAACTTTTCGGCATACAGGATATGATGTCACTGACACAAGATTAAGGAGGATGTAGCTTCATCTTATCAGTTTGTCAGGTCTAAGCTGGCAAAGGAAACTCTGGCGAAAGGGATAATGTTATGGAAAATTCACACTTTAGTGAATCTGCAGGGAAACGATCGTTCATCTGAGTTAAGAAATTGACTGGCGAAAGATTGCGAAACATCGTTAGCGATGTACTCTTTTGCTAGCAAATTTTTTCTATGGCTTCTAGTAAATTGCCGATTTCCCTGCGGATTGGATTTCTGGCGATTTTTGCTAGCGATGGCTACTTCTTGCTTTAGTTTTCTTTTCCGTTATATGTTATGTCCTGAATATATTGTGACACCTGTACTGAAATTGTTTATTTAGTTAGTAAAAATAAGTATTTGTTAAAGACAATATTTCAAATGCATATTATCCAGTTCCTGCAAGGATATCAGAATATCTTCTGGATTCTAACGCAACCAGCAGCGTTGACTTCACAGTTGATTTTTTTTTAAATTGGCTTTGTTTCAGAATAATTGGGCAAGTGATATTTTCATTGTATAAACCATGGTAACAAATAAATATTCCAACAGAGAATCAATTTGTTTATATTGTCGTTCAAATTGTTTCTCACAGCTTGCAAAATCAAACTGACATACAATAACATTGCTGTAATGTTTATTGAACCTACTGTCAGGATCTGGTTTGCACTTTTACAAACCAGGCATTCATTGTCACAAATAACTTTGTAGTATACAAAAGCCATGCATAATCTGCAAGATAGATCCTTATAACATGTGTTTAGTGGTGTCATCAGTTACAGTTGGTGCTTCATGATGCCATTGATGTCATAGGACACATTACAACTTGGGTATTATCAGAAATAAGAAATCACTTACAAAGACCCCAGCCAGAAGTGCAATAGAGCTATCATGGCCCCATTGCAGCCTGCACCTAACAGCATTTGCACATCTGAATAATCAGACCAGTAGGGGTTGCGGGAGGTGCCACTATGCCTCTCACTGCCTGCCTCTTATGAACACATCACCGATGAGCAATGTGTAACGTAAAGTGTGCCAAACCCAGAACTAACTCCAAGGTTCTGGTCATGTCCCATTATTGTGCCTATAGCAGCCGCCTTTGGCTTTGGGTGGAGCCCTCCACTACTCAGATACTACCAGGTCTTTTTGAGGGAGGAGCACGAAGAGAGTTATAGGCAAGCACATGAACCAAACAGGACGTGGGAACAGTCAGAGAGGCTTGAACAGGCAGGGTCAATACTAGAAGGGCAATGTGGTACCAAATAGATAGCAGAAGTAATGTCGGGGTCACAGACAGTCAAAACCAAAATAGTTTTGAATAATATTTGAATTTCGCACCACCCGCGATGATATCATGCAGTGCACACACGGAAAATGCAGAGTTTACCCAAATGCCGTGCAAACCTGGAAGTGGCATTGGGGAGCAGCGGTGAGGAGAACCAGGAGGAAGGCGTCCTCGCCGCCCCACTAGACCACCAGGTATTTTTACACAAGGACTGCACTGTATTCATTTTGGGGGCACACAGGTCTATGTGATATATTTTGGGGTGCATAGACCTATAACATTGCACTTTGCTCCCTGCCCTGCAAAAGAAATGACCTCTGTAATATTCTCTGCATTGTAAAATATAGAAGCATAAAATAAGCAAGAGTTTCATAATTTGTATTGAAGGTTTATACAGGTCACGGAACTCCCACGTGACTTCATTATTTTTTTAAATAAACAATTTAAGTTATTTCTGTTTCTTAATTCCCTATACTGTATCACTTGAGCATGTTAAAACTTTTTTTGTGTGTTTTGGAGAATGTTATAATAAGTTTTGGCTATTATTGTAATTATAATTTTATCATTATTGGGTTTAAATGGCTCCCAAATCATCAGGACCAAGAAGCAAATTGTTTTCTGTGATCCTACTTATTTATTATGATATAATATTGTTATCATTGAAGAAACTGCACTCTAGTATCTTTATAGTGTGGGTATGTTCAAAACAGAATTTGGAAATGTTGTGCAATTTTTGTTGGGACAACTATAATCTGTTAGTAGACTATTTATATAGTCTGTTTTTATATAGATTTTATATAGACTGTTTATATAAGCTTTTTCAAAGACCTGTGGATTCAAGTGCTAAAAACACATACACAGTTATGTAAGAATAGAATTAAATAGAATAACAAAAGGAAAAAATATTAATGTTGCTTATGGAGAAATGTATATTTGTATTTCATTATTCGTATAGCATCACAATTGTGCCCGGTGCTTTCCAAGGCGTAAACAAAAATGGGATAAAGTTATTATAAGTTATACAGTTAAAATAGATAAATCTATGCTTAAATGCATAGGTGTTTCAGTTATTAAATAGGTGCAGATGAAAATATGGGAGAGAGTTGGATAAATAATTCCATTGTAGTGAAGCAAGGCCTTTAAATGTTTATGACATGAAGAGAAAGCATGTAGGTAAAAGTAAAGTCATCGTTTTCTTTACAGCTTTGGAACAGAAAGAGTAAAGTAGCATTTGGAACTAAAATGCTAAAGATGCAACAGTTAATAATTAAAAAACTGAAATATGTATTTTAACATACAAAATCTTCCCTACAATGCCAGGAGCTCCGCAGATAGGCGGTCAATCACTTCAAATCATTTTATAACAATACCTTTGTAGAACCGGTAGCCTGAGTTAAAGGGGTGGTTCACCTTTAAGTTAACTTTTAGCATGTAATAGAATGGTCAATTCTAGGCAACTTTTCAATTGGTCTTCATTTTTTCTTTTTTATAGTTTTTGAATTATTTCACTCCTTTTTCTGATTCTTACCAGCTTTCAAATGGGTGTCACTGACCCATCTAAAAAACAAATGCTCTGTAAGGCTAGACATATATTGTTATTGCTACGTTTTATT
Source organism: Xenopus petersii (assembly GCA_038501925.1). Classification (NCBI taxonomy): domain Eukaryota; kingdom Metazoa; phylum Chordata; class Amphibia; order Anura; family Pipidae; genus Xenopus; species Xenopus petersii. The sequence continues at coordinate 118,779,726 of CM076675.1, forward strand.
ACTCATCTTTCTATTCAGGCCTCTCCTATTCATATTCCTGTCTGTTATTCAAATGAATACATGATTGCTAGGGTAAATTGCAAACTGAAGAACTGCTAAATAAAAAGCTGAATGACTCAAAAAAACACACACAAAAAATTAAAACCGAATTAAAACTGAAAATTGTCTCGGAATATTACTCTCTACATCATACTAAAAGTTAATTTCAAGGTTAACAACCACTTTAAAATCTTATCAGAGCACTGTCAGCAAGGAATCTTCTCCTGCATGAGTTGCTACCATTTTATCTGGTTTGCACTCTCTGGTTTGCGCTGTGTAAATGTTAAAAGGAATCAAGACTATGCAAGTCGTTGGGACAAGGATCTCTGTTAATGGTGAGTAATGTTGGTAAACTATAGTGTAACATTTTGTTGCTTTATAAACATAGAGAAGTAATAAAATACAAGAACTGCTTGTATTAAACATTTCACCTTTTTTCACCAAATTCTGAAGTCCAAGGGTGTGTTTGCTATTGGGATTCCTATCTGTATTACATAAGACAGTATACCATGTATGTTGACCATGTACCATGTTCGTGGACAGTATAAATATACATATATTTACAGTTTATATAACCTATATAATCCAGCTAAATGCAGTCAAATTGATTGGGAGGTGTTTCATAATACAGATGGACAATGACCCAAAACATACAGCCAAAGCAACCCAGGAGTTTATTAAAGCAAAGAAGTGGAATATTCTTGAATGGCCATGTCAATCATCTGATCTGAACCCAATTGAGCATGCATTTTACTTGTTGAAGACTAAAGATCGGACAGAAAGGCCCACAAACAAACAGCAACTGAAAGGCGCTGCATTAAAGGCCTGGCAGAGCATTAAAAAGGAGGAAACCCAGAATCTGGCGATGTCCATGAGTTCAAGACTTCAGGCTGTCATTGCCAGCAAAGGGGTTTCAACCAAGTATTAGAAATGAACATTTTATTTTCAGTTTTTTAATTTGTCCAATAACTTGTGAGCCCCTGAAATGATGTGATTGTGTTACAAATTCATCGTGGTAATGTACAGAACCAAAATTAGAAACAAGTTGTCTCTGTTAAAGAATTATGGACCTACCTGTATATAATATACAGTATGTATATATAACCTTGTCAAAACTATGGTTTCTGTTAGCCTGGTTATCTCATTATTCTTTTTAGCTCTGATAATTAGGGATGTAGCGAACTGTTCGCCGGCGAACTAGTTTGCGCGAACTTCGACTGTTCGCGTCCGCCGCAAGTTCGCGAACGTCACGCGACGTTCGCCAATAGGCGTTCGCGTCAAAATCGTTCGACCATTCGACCATTCGATCGCTAAAATCGAACGATTTTCGTTCTAATCGAACGATCGAAGCCATTGGATTGAATGAAATCATTCGATCCAATGGCTTCGATCGTTCGATTCGAACGGAAATCGTTCGATCGAACGATTAAAATCCTTCGATCGTTCGAATCGAACGATTTTCGGATGTTCGAAGTTCGCGAACTGTTCGCATTTTTTGCCGGTGTTCGCGAACGGCGTTCGCAAACACATTGTCGGCGGTTCGCTACATCCCTACTGATAATACATCTTATTACTACATAATTACTTTAAATGCTATCAAGTATCAGGATTTTGTTTTTCTTTCTCCAATACTTCTACTTTAAATGGATGTTTTCAATTGCTTGATGGATCATATACTCTTCCTTAACGTCAGAGGTTATTTCCATGTTATAAATATTTTTCATTTTGTGAAATGTCCTAAGGTGTTTTGGGCCAGATTCAATACCTTATTTTATGGTTTATCACATAAAAACTTATGGGAGAGATTCATTTTGAGAAGAGTAAACATTTCTGCTAATTCAGATTCAGATTTTTTCCCCATAGATTTCAATAGCATTTTCATGTGATAAACAGTGAGATATACTTTTTACAATTAATATTTTTTTATGGACTTTATAAATAATATGCCTTAAAAACCTACAACATAGACCGTAAGAACAGTCCTTTAAAACTGATTAAAATGTTAGTACAATTATTGCCCGATATTCCATATCCCTTCTGAATGTTTTTTTTTTTGTTTTTACATTTTTGCCCTTGCAGTTCATATCTGCAATCAAGGGCCAGTTTTACAATCCTGATTAGTTGTGAATGATCTGCTCTGTTATTCTGTTTGTTCCTGTACAAATTCATAACAAATCCTACAGGAACAAACATGATAAGAATAATAGGCTGGTATATAGATTTATTGAGTCTTTTTGGCTGATGGACAATTCCTTTTTGTAATATGAAGTATGAATTACAGTTTTGTCAGATTACATTATAGCTCTGAAAAAAAATAATCTACCATGCTAAAGTATGTTTTTCCAAGCTATGAACTTTTGCCTTAGTTAATATAAAGACTTGCTTCTAAGGACAAAGTATAAATGTTTGTCAGTACTGAGAAACCTGGAAATGAGTCCCAATTATTTTTAAGCATCAAAAAACAATGTATTATATCACTATGTCAGAGTAATAAGAAATTAGCATTATAAAACTTCAAAAACCTTCACACATGGGGATGTATGAGCTGTCAATATTCTTGATGCGTGTATACCCTGCTTAAAAGGGTAAATCACCTTTAAGTTAACTTTTAGGGGCCGATTCACTAAATTCGAGTGAAGGATTCGATTGAAAAAAACTTCGAATTTCGAAGTTTTTTTTGGGTACTTCGACCATCGAATTGGTTAAATTCGTTAGAATTCGATCGAAATCGAACGAAATCGAACGATTCGAAGTAAAAATCGTTCGACTATTCGACCATTCGATAGTCGAAGTACTTTCCCTTTAAAAAAAACTTCGACCCCCTACTTCGGCAGCTAAAAGCTACCGAAGTCAATGTTAGCCTATGGGGAAGGTCCCCATAGGCTTGCCCAAGTTTTTTTGATCGAAGGATATTCATTCGATCGTTGGATTAAAATCCTTCGAATCGTTCGATTCGAAGGATTTAATCGTTCGATCGAATGAATAATCCTTCGATCGATCGATCGAATTTCCTGCGCTAAATCCTTCTAATTCGATATTTGAATTCGAAGGATTTAAATTCCTAGTCGAATATCGAGGGTTAATTAACCCTCGATATTCGACCCATAGTAAATCTGCCCCTTAGTATGTTATAGAATTCTAAGCAACTTGTCAATTGGTCTTCATTATTTATTTTCTATAGTTTTATAATTATTTGCCTTTTTCTTCTGACTCTTTCCAGCTTTCAAATAGCCGTTACTGACCCCATCTAAAATGCAAATGCTCTGCAAGGCTACAAATGTATTGTTATTGCTACTTTTTATTTCTCATCTTTCTAGTAAGGTCCTCTCCTCTTTATATTCCAGTCTCTTATTCAAATCAATGAATGGTTTCTAGGGTAATTTGAACCCTAGTTATCAGATTGCTTAAAATGCAAATTGAAGAGCTGCTGAATAAAAAGATAAATAACTCAAAAGCCGTAAATAATAAAAAATGAAAACCAATTGCAAATTGTCTCAGAATATCACTCTCTACATCATACTAAAAGTTGGCTTAAAGGTGAACAACCCCTTTAAGAGGACCCTGGCCCAGGTAAATAGGCAGTTTCTGGTAAAAGTCCAGTATCACAGTATTCAAAATTATAAACTTAATTAGTATATTAGTAGAGTGTTAGGCACAGGTCAAAGTAAACAATAGCCAGAATATTCAGGAGCAGGTCAGTAGTTGGTTGATTGAATAAAAACAATCATAGAGCAAAACAGCACATCAAGGGACTTGTTTTCCACAGAGTTAAGAAAGAGTTTTCCACCTAGTATACTTGTTGATCATCAACAATTATAGTAGAACAGGCTTAACAAGGGATACATGAAAAACATTATAAATGTGCATCTCCAACAGAAATTGAAGTCGGACAGTAGCAGGATTGATGATTTTAAGGATATCGAGGGACCTATAAATTTGGGTCTCACCATAAAAATGAAAGCTTTGCTAGACGAAGAGCTGGAAGGCATCAGCAGCAGAATGGCTTTTATGTACAGGAACAAAACTGAGCATTTTATTGAAGGGACTATTACAACCCATATTCCAGTGTTGCCCTAGGCAGGTGGTAAATCAACAATAAAGTTCATGGCAGGGCTCATTTGCAGATCTATTGAAGACTACGGGGATTTCTTGTTCCTGCTACTGAACTGAAAATATCTTGTGGTCCAAAAATGTCTACTCGGGTTATATTAAATATTTAATTCCAGTACTATTGGATATTAAATATATACCTGTAACATGTAATTGTTGGTTGAGAAATGCCTTTGCATTCACAAATCCAGTTTTTGCTTTATGCCTTTCATGCCTAACCTTCATCAGGATGAATTATATCTTAGTTAGACAATGTACAAGATATTGTTTTATTATTATAGCGAAAAAAACAAATCATTTTTAAAAATTTGGCTTAGTTGGATAAAATGGAGTCTATTGAAGATGGCCTTTCTGTAATTCAGAGCTTTCCGGATAACTGATCCTATGCCTGTACTTCATTTGCTAAATTTCATTATATAGCAATGCAGAGGGTTGGAGAACAGAAATTGTATTTCCAAATAAAATTAGGGAATCACTTATAAATCTACTTCATTTCTTTCCTTAGTATATCTGTATTTGTAAAGATATTCTTTCTATACTGTTTTCTGGGACTTTTTCTCTCTTGGGAATCACTAATGCAATTAGTATAGTCATTTATCTTAATATGTTCTGTGCTATATGATCATAGTGAAACAAGAATGAGCAGCATGGAATATATAATATACATCTGCAATTAATATGTATGGGTGTAATGATAACCTATGGAATGTTAGGTCAGTTGGTAGGGGTCACATTTAACATGATGGTTTAAGTGAATTAAAAACCTTGCGTGAGTCTGTCTTGTAGCATGAATATTATAGAGTGATGTGACATTAAAGGAAAAGTAATTTCTCAACTAGTGTTTATTCCACCTTTAATCCCCAAGGTCCCTTTGAGGATGACAAAAATAATTTAAATAATTTAGATCAGATACTGTTTCCAATTTTAGAGTGACACACCAGATCTACACTGCGACGTGTTTCGCCTCTATAGGGCTTTATCAAGAATTTTTATTGATGAATTTTGGTTCCTGGCCAGCCAGGTTTAAATAAATTGACCTATAAAATGTATTATATTTGGATATCAACTTGTTTTTTTATTTGCACCTTTTAAATCATGTAGCATGAATGTTCTCAAACTTCACTGGATGTCAAGGTAAAAAGGTTGGCTGAATTAAATAGGACAGCTACTGTATGTTACAGAGGCAAAGTGTTTAATTGGCAATCATAAATGCATCTGAATGGTAATAATTAAAATGCAGATCCATAATTATGAAATTATTAACCAATGTATCTGAAACATCGCGGTTTTCTGCACCTTTCAGCAGATTAAAATTCAATACTGGTGGGTGAAAAGTTTCCTTACCGATTTCTTTGCATTATATGCCTGTCGGCTTAATATGTCTTTTGGAATGGCTTACAGGTTAGAAGGGGATAGGGACTGGATGGGGGTGCCTATGTGCCTCTCTCAGCCCACCCCTACTGAATACAGTTCCACCAGACACAAACAGTGCTGTGTTCATGGTGGATGTGCAGGTGGTTGTAACAGAAAGAGTAAACAAAGCTACACAATGCAGAAATAAAGACCAAACCAATATAATTACTGGGGAAAAAGGGTTGACATACAATAAGGAAACAGTGGCAAACACTGATAGACATTGTTCTACTGTTCACAATGCCCTATCCCCAAACATTTTTGTTGTCAGCTGTACAAAACTGAGTCTACCATAGTGTGATAAAATGTTAATGTAATACTTTCTCCTCAATCTAAACTGGCCCACCTGTATTGACATTTGGGCAAACATATAAACCCCTGCACCAGAGTTAATGTTGCACTTTTTTGTTTCACGCTCTCTTCTTTTCTTATTGTCTGATGCTTTTTTTACTGCCAATACACATATACATTTGTTTGATGAAATGGATGTGTGTGGGATGTCAATACAATAGATGCAGTGCTTCATTACTGCAAAGGTTCCAATGCTACAACCGTTGTTCTCAATTTTGGCTTGGTGTTTTGCAGTATGTTTGAAAGAAATGTATGAATTGTGAGCTATTTTTCATGAAATGAACAGAAAGTGGAGTATTGGAGTGATATGTATGATTAAAGGGTGTTTTATTGAGTGTTATTTAGTTGGGTTCCTAGTGATATAAGAAACAGATATATAAAAGAATACACACGGTGTGCTGCTAAAACCAGAAGGATAGTGAAAAAAGTAAAATAAATAGCCGAGTGCCACAGTGAGAGGCAAACCAGCTATATATTTTACCTGCTATTGAAGAAGTGGCAAAGAAACTGAATGTGAATACATGTCTACTAATTCCTTTGTAAATAATATTTATAGAAACTTACTAATTTGGTATCTTCTAGTCCAGATTCCTTATTACTGTACAAATATGGTAATGTGGAATATTTAGGGAATATAGGGATTTTTTATATATAAGCATGTTGTTGTGCATTAGGAGACACACTAAAAACATCAGTGATTTCCTTTCAAAAGCACTTACATTTCACATGTGAACATTAATAAAGAAAAGTGAAAATTACATATAGGTATGGGATCCATTATTTGGAAAGCCGTTATCCAGAAATGGCAGAATTATGGAAAGTCTGTCTCCCGCAGACGTCATTTTATCCAAGTAATCCCCATTTTTAAAAATGATTTCTTTTTTTCTCTGTAATAATACAACAGTACCTTGTACTTGATCCAAAGTAAGATATAATTAATCCTTATTAGAAGCAAAACCAGCCCATTGGGTCTATTTAATATTTACATGATTTTCTAGTAGACTCTGTAAAGATCTGTTATCCGGCAAACCACAGGTTCAGAGCATTATGGATAACAGGACTTATGTCTATACAACAAATATTTTGCCAACAGAAACAGAATGATAAACTTTCCAGGTCACTTGTCATATTGGTGGATATTTGCCTTGGGCTCTGGACCTTTGATGTATTCTTTTCAATAGATATTGAGTGCATTGTTCAAGGGGTTATTTACTAAATCTAGAATGCAAAAATCACGAAATATTTGTGATTTTTTTTATAAAATCAAACTTTTTTCAGAATTTATTGAACCGCGAGGATGGAAAAGTCAGAATCTGAAAATTCGGCATCTCAGACCTGTCAAGAACGCATATAAGTCAATAGGAGAAGTTTCCATAATTTTTTGATGTGCTCTGGGTTTGTGCAATAACCAAAGTTTTCGGAGTTTTCTGGTGAAAATTCCAAAAAAATGGGAAAATCGGATGGAAAAAAATCCGAAAAAATCATGAAAATCTAATTTTTTTTACTGCAAAGCAAATTTCAGGAAAATTTAATAAATAAGCGTAAAAAACCTGAGCGGATTTGAACGGAGTTTGTAGCAGAAAATATTGAGATAATTTTGGACTTCGATAAATAACCCTTTAAGTGTTAGCATTTTAATAGCTCACACCAGTGTAGTAAGAGGGGAAGCAGGCCTTGCAAATACAGGCATCTCAGGAGTATAGACCGAATACATCCCTGACTAACATCCAATATTAGTTGGTAAAAAGGAAATTTTCTTTTTGTGGCCTTAAAAAATATTTTGCTGTGAGGCCAAGTAACTGATTTGTTTACTACAGATACATCATTAATTAGCCCTTTGTTTACCCATAAGGGGCATGCAGTGTAGAACATGTTGCTATGTTTTTAGGAGGGAAGATGTCATAAACAGCATTATTGAAAAAAGAAGTCCAAGTAAACAAAATAAAAATGCAATAAAACTGGACATGCTGGTTGTACTTATTGTACAATTTACTGTTTCCTTATACTGGCAACAAATATGAGCAAAATAGGGGCAACCATTACAATTTCACTTTATTGTTTTTCTCATAGTTCTATTGTTTCCATTGGTTCCAATTATTGCTTTCCCCTTAACCAACCAAACATTCAATAATTCAACTACTACAACTATAAAAACTTTTAGTTTCTGGCACAACAGATGTTCAGTAGAAAAGGTAAAAGTCATTTATGAACCCTATTCAATAGAAGGTAAGCTGCCAAGCTCCATCATTGGTGCATAAGCAACTCATTTTTCAAAAATGAATTTATACAAATTAGTAGATGAAGTTTGTTACTGGAGTTGTATATGCATATCGAGTATATGCAATCTGCTATTTGCTGTATAAGCTATTTGTGTGGGATGTCAACAAACAGACATTGTAACTAAAACCAGACAGCGACTGCTCTGCTTCATTTACATCTTCAGTCTCACTGTGAAAGAATTTGTAATGACTAAAGGAAATGGAGCTAAAATGAACATGGGCAGATAAGTCTTAAGTGTACACTATACAAAGAACCTAGGCATGTATGTACTCTATTATAGCTCCTCTAGCTCTGAAGTATCTTATACATACTAATGTGACTTTAATCATATGGATTCCTGTACTACACCCTGTGCTGACTGTTTTTAATAGCTTGTTCAGTCGACTTCTTATTTCACATTAGCCAAATTAGTTTGGTATCACAAACAATCAGAGCCCAGGGCAGTAAGAGGTTGGTATCTCCTCTTATCTCCATCCTATGCCTAGAGCCATGTGCTGACATAGTAGCATAGTAAGTTAGGTTGAAAAAAATAACACGTCTATCAAGTTCAACCTTTTTAGTCTATATATAACCTGCCTAACTATTAGTTGATACAGGGGAAGGCAAACAACCCATTTGAGGCCACTATGCCTCAGAGTGGGAGAAAAAATTCCTTCCTGACTTCAAGATGGCGATCACACTGTCACTAGTACCCGGATCAACTTGTACTATGTTCTATCGTCCATAAACCTGTATTCCCTCCTTTGCTAAAAAGCCATCCAACCCGTTCTGTAAAAAATATTCTGTATTCCGTAAAAATATTTAGCAGGAACCTCTTTTCTTCTAATTGGACTGGGTGACCTGGTGTCAGTTACATAGTTACATAGTTAAATTGGGTTGAAAAAAGACAAAGTCCATCAAGTTCAACCCCTCCAAATGAAAACCCAGCATCCATACACACACCCCTCTCTACTTTTAATTAAATTCTATATACCCATACCTATACTAACTATAGAGCTTAGTATCACAATAGCCTTTGATATTATGTCTGTCCAAAAAATCATCCAAGCCATTCTTAAAGGCATTAACTGAATCAGCCATCACAACATCACCTGGCAGTGCATTCCACAACCTCACTGTCCTGACTGTGAAGAACCCCCTACGTTGCTTCAAATGAAAGTTCTTTTCTTCTAGTCTAAAGGGGTGGCCTCTGGTACGGTGATCCACTTTATGGGTAAAAAGGTCCCCTGCTATTTGTCTATAATGTCCTCTAATGTACTTGTAAAGTGTAATCATGTCCCCTCGCAGTTGGATAGACCAACTGGTAAATAAAGCATTAGAGAGATTATTATATGATCCCCTTATATATTTATTCAGTTATCATATCACCCCTTAAGCGCCTCTTCTCCAGCGTGAACATCCCCAATTTGGCCAGTCTTTCTTCATAGCTAAGATTTTTCCATACCTTTCACCAGCTTAGTTGCCCTTCTCTGTACCCTCTCTAATTCAATTACTGTCCTGTTTGAGCACTGGAGACCAAAATTGTTTGGCATTTTCTACCAGGACTCTGTACAGATGAAGAAAAAAACCCTGCTCCTGTGAATCTATGCCCTTTTTAATACATCTCAAGACCTTATTTGCCCTTGATGCTGCTGACTGGCATTGCTTTCTACTACCAAGTTTATTATCTACAACGATAGTTCAGTCCCATTAAGGGTATAAGTGACTTGGATATTTTTACATCCCAACTTTACATTTATCAACATATAAATCTCATCTGCCACTTAGCTGCCCAGATTGCCAGATTATCAAGAGCTTGTTGCAAGGATGTTGAATCCTGGATAGAATTATTTGGGCTGCATATTTTTGTGTCATCTGCAAACACTGATACATTACTTACAATACCCTCCCCTAAGTCGTTAATGAATAAGTTAAATAAACATGGATCCAATACTGAGCCCTGAGGCTCCTGCTCCTTACCTGCTATTGAAGAAGTGGCAAAGAAACTGAATGTGAATACATGTCTACTAATTCCTTTGTAAATAATATTTATAGAAACTTACTAATTTGGTATCTTCTAGTCCAGATTCCTTATTACTGTACAAATATGGTAATGTGGAATATTTAGGGAATATAGGGATTTTTTATATATAAGCATGTTGTTGTGCATTAGGAGACACACTAAAAACATCAGTGATTTCCTTTCAAAAGCACTTACATTTCACATGTGAACATTAATAAAGAAAAGTGAAAATTACATATAGGTATGGGATCCATTATTTGGAAAGCCGTTATCCAGAAATGGCAGAATTATGGAAAGTCTGTCTCCCGCAGACGTCATTTTATCCAAGTAATCCCCATTTTTAAAAATGATTTCTTTTTTTCTCTGTAATAATACAACAGTACCTTGTACTTGATCCAAAGTAAGATATAATTAATCCTTATTAGAAGCAAAACCAGCCCATTGGGTCTATTTAATATTTACATGATTTTCTAGTAGACTCTGTAAAGATCTGTTATCCGGCAAACCACAGGTTCAGAGCATTATGGATAACAGGACTTATGTCTATACAACAAATATTTTGCCAACAGAAACAGAATGATAAACTTTCCAGGTCACTTGTCATATTGGTGGATATTTGCCTTGGGCTCTGGACCTTTGATGTATTCTTTTCAATAGATATTGAGTGCATTGTTCAAGGGGTTATTTACTAAATCTAGAATGCAAAAATCACGAAATATTTGTGATTTTTTTTATAAAATCAAACTTTTTTCAGAATTTATTGAACCGCGAGGATGGAAAAGTCAGAATCTGAAAATTCGGCATCTCAGACCTGTCAAGAACGCATATAAGTCAATAGGAGAAGTTTCCATAATTTTTTGATGTGCTCTGGGTTTGTGCAATAACCAAAGTTTTCGGAGTTTTCTGGTGAAAATTCCAAAAAAATGGGAAAATCGGATGGAAAAAAATCCGAAAAAATCATGAAAATCTAATTTTTTTTACTGCAAAGCAAATTTCAGGAAAATTTAATAAATAAGCGTAAAAAACCTGAGCGGATTTGAACGGAGTTTGTAGCAGAAAATATTGAGATAATTTTGGACTTCGATAAATAACCCTTTAAGTGTTAGCATTTTAATAGCTCACACCAGTGTAGTAAGAGGGGAAGCAGGCCTTGCAAATACAGGCATCTCAGGAGTATAGACCGAATACATCCCTGACTAACATCCAATATTAGTTGGTAAAAAGGAAATTTTCTTTTTGTGGCCTTAAAAAATATTTTGCTGTGAGGCCAAGTAACTGATTTGTTTACTACAGATACATCATTAATTAGCCCTTTGTTTACCCATAAGGGGCATGCAGTGTAGAACATGTTGCTATGTTTTTAGGAGGGAAGATGTCATAAACAGCATTATTGAAAAAAGAAGTCCAAGTAAACAAAATAAAAATGCAATAAAACTGGACATGCTGGTTGTACTTATTGTACAATTTACTGTTTCCTTATACTGGCAACAAATATGAGCAAAATAGGGGCAACCATTACAATTTCACTTTATTGTTTTTCTCATAGTTCTATTGTTTCCATTGGTTCCAATTATTGCTTTCCCCTTAACCAACCAAACATTCAATAATTCAACTACTACAACTATAAAAACTTTTAGTTTCTGGCACAACAGATGTTCAGTAGAAAAGGTAAAAGTCATTTATGAACCCTATTCAATAGAAGGTAAGCTGCCAAGCTCCATCATTGGTGCATAAGCAACTCATTTTTCAAAAATGAATTTATACAAATTAGTAGATGAAGTTTGTTACTGGAGTTGTATATGCATATCGAGTATATGCAATCTGCTATTTGCTGTATAAGCTATTTGTGTGGGATTGAGCTTAGACCAATATATGTCTGCCATGACACAATCTTATGTGAATGATAGCCTTCACCATCAGAATCACTCCTAGAGAATGGTTTGCCAAGAATGGTCTTGAGTAGTAATAGGTAAACTCAAACTCATAAGCCTTTTTGTTGCATCTTATTAAAACACCTTATCCCTACAGGGATTGTAGTTAGATTTCAGAAATAAACTATTCATAGCACTGTTTTAAATAATTGCTCATCATCATTAATTAAATGCACCCCTCATGTTTATTTTAAAATTCATTCTCCATTATTTAAATAAATAAATGTGTCTAATCTCTAAAAGGGATGCTCCCCGAGTTCTTCCATATTTTGTTAATTGATTGAAGGAGCAAATGATCCATAGGAAAAGTTGCATCATTAACTTAATTGAGAGCAAAGCCTTATTAGAGGGGAAATGAAGTAGACAGAGCCAGAGACACAGCAGGCTTTCATCTGAGATGTCAACAAACAGACATTGTAACTAAAACCAGACAGCGACTGCTCTGCTTCATTTACATCTTCAGTCTCACTGTGAAAGAATTTGTAATGACTAAAGGAAATGGAGCTAAAATGAACATGGGCAGATAAGTCTTAAGTGTACACTATACAAAGAACCTAGGCATGTATGTACTCTATTATAGCTCCTCTAGCTCTGAAGTATCTTATACATACTAATGTGACTTTAATCATATGGATTCCTGTACTACACCCTGTGCTGACTGTTTTTAATAGCTTGTTCAGTCGACTTCTTATTTCACATTAGCCAAATTAGTTTGGTATCACAAACAATCAGAGCCCAGGGCAGTAAGAGGTTGGTATCTCCTCTTATCTCCATCCTATGCCTAGAGCCATGTGCTGACATAGTAGCATAGTAAGTTAGGTTGAAAAAAATAACACGTCTATCAAGTTCAACCTTTTTAGTCTATATATAACCTGCCTAACTATTAGTTGATACAGGGGAAGGCAAACAACCCATTTGAGGCCACTATGCCTCAGAGTGGGAGAAAAAATTCCTTCCTGACTTCAAGATGGCGATCACACTGTCACTAGTACCCGGATCAACTTGTACTATGTTCTATCGTCCATAAACCTGTATTCCCTCCTTTGCTAAAAAGCCATCCAACCCGTTCTGTAAAAAATATTCTGTATTCCGTAAAAATATTTAGCAGGAACCTCTTTTCTTCTAATTGGACTGGGTGACCTGGTGTCAGTTACATAGTTACATAGTTAAATTGGGTTGAAAAAAGACAAAGTCCATCAAGTTCAACCCCTCCAAATGAAAACCCAGCATCCATACACACACCCCTCTCTACTTTTAATTAAATTCTATATACCCATACCTATACTAACTATAGAGCTTAGTATCACAATAGCCTTTGATATTATGTCTGTCCAAAAAATCATCCAAGCCATTCTTAAAGGCATTAACTGAATCAGCCATCACAACATCACCTGGCAGTGCATTCCACAACCTCACTGTCCTGACTGTGAAGAACCCCCTACGTTGCTTCAAATGAAAGTTCTTTTCTTCTAGTCTAAAGGGGTGGCCTCTGGTACGGTGATCCACTTTATGGGTAAAAAGGTCCCCTGCTATTTGTCTATAATGTCCTCTAATGTACTTGTAAAGTGTAATCATGTCCCCTCGCAGTTGGATAGACCAACTGGTAAATAAAGCATTAGAGAGATTATTATATGATCCCCTTATATATTTATTCAGTTATCATATCACCCCTTAAGCGCCTCTTCTCCAGCGTGAACATCCCCAATTTGGCCAGTCTTTCTTCATAGCTAAGATTTTTCCATACCTTTCACCAGCTTAGTTGCCCTTCTCTGTACCCTCTCTAATTCAATTACTGTCCTGTTTGAGCACTGGAGACCAAAATTGTTTGGCATTTTCTACCAGGACTCTGTACAGATGAAGAAAAAAACCCTGCTCCTGTGAATCTATGCCCTTTTTAATACATCTCAAGACCTTATTTGCCCTTGATGCTGCTGACTGGCATTGCTTTCTACTACCAAGTTTATTATCTACAACGATAGTTCAGTCCCATTAAGGGTATAAGTGACTTGGATATTTTTACATCCCAACTTTACATTTATCAACATATAAATCTCATCTGCCACTTAGCTGCCCAGATTGCCAGATTATCAAGAGCTTGTTGCAAGGATGTTGAATCCTGGATAGAATTATTTGGGCTGCATATTTTTGTGTCATCTGCAAACACTGATACATTACTTACAATACCCTCCCCTAAGTCGTTAATGAATAAGTTAAATAAACATGGATCCAATACTGAGCCCTGAGGAGCTCCACTAAGAACCTTACTACAAGTAGAGAATGTCCCATTAACAACCACCCTCTGTACCTGATCCTTTAGCCAGTTTCCTATCCATGTGCAAAAGACTTCATTAAGCCCAATAGATTTAGAAAGCAGTCATCTGTGGGGCACAGTATGGATCACTTTGGCAAAATACAAATAGATCACATCTACTGTTCCCCCACTGTCCAGCATTTTACTTACCTCATCATAAAAAGCAATCAAATTTGTCTGACATAATCTATACTTCTTAAAACCATTCTGATTGCTGCTCATAATGCCATTCACTAAGACAAAATTTGGAATGTGATCCCTTAATAAGCCTTCAAATAATTTGCCCATCACAGATGTCAAACTTACTGCGAATCTTAAAGCGAATCTTACTTAAAGCAAATAGAAGTTCACGTTTCATTTTACTAAATCTTTATGAAACCATATCCTGAGTCAGCCACTGACTAGATTGAGCTGAGCCAATAGTGCAGCTATGAGGTATGCCTGGGAACTCTGATTCCTCTATTGTATACACTGAAGAAAAGAACTGATTTAGTACATTTGCCTTTTCTGTTTTTGTTACAACCATACTGGTACCATTATTTAAAGGAGCAACACTCTCAAACCGCATCTTTTTACTATTAATATACTTAAAAAACTTTTTGGGGTAAGTCTTAGCCTCTGCCACAATGCCTCATTTCCAATCTTTGCCTTCCTGATTGCTGTTTTACAACATCTATTATAGTGTTTATATTCATTAAATGCAGCTTCTGTCCCATCAGATTTTTTAGTAGTTTTAAATGCCTTTCTCTTCTTTAATATTAACTTTTTTACTTATATATTTAGCCACATAGGGTGATTCTTGGTGCTTATACATTTACTTCTTAAGGGAAGTAACAATTTAATATAATTTTAAATGACAACAACTTCTGTTCTGTGTCCCAATCTATGCTCTGAAGGGCAGCCCTCAAGGCACTAAAATTAGCTTTTCTGAAATTAAGGTTTTTTGATGCCCCAGTTTATATTTGTTATTTGCACCAAATATTAAATGATATACCATTATGGTCACTATTACCCAGGGGTTCAATTACTTGTACATTTGCTATATGTTCTGTCCTTAACAGAACCCCCAACCAAATCTCCTCCCCCATTTTCCTTTCCCCACTACTTCACCTAACTTGTGTTCCACGTAATCCTTTACTGAACCCTCCCTTCCCATGCCTAGTTTAAAATCCTAGTTTCCCACCTTAGCATCTGCAGATTCCAAGATGAAAACCTACTGACATTCCTCACATGTAAATACTGCATGGAACTGCTGCTCCAACACCACATACATGTGACAAGAAACACACTATTACCTGCAAACCCACTTGCACTCACATTTACACTGGGTACTTACAGTCTCCCAATTGTAATTCCACACAAACACCTTTTAAGAAGGCCTTAAAGAAGAAACAAACCCCTTATTAAAAAAACCCTACCCCCCACCCTACATAGACCCCCCTCCCTCCTCCCCCCAGCCTAGCTGCTACCCCGGGCTAATGCCCCTAACTTACCCCTCGGTACAGATTCAGGGATCGGTGATTCACGGCAGCCATCTTTCGAGTCTTCGGTAATCTGAGAATGAGACCGGTGGAGAGGCGCATGTGCAGTTGGTGCAATTTCCTGGTTTGTGACAACTGCACATGCGCATAAATGGGTGGAAATTGCAGAAGTGCCGGAAGAAGACACGAAGACCTGGAAAATGGCTGCTGTGAACTCCAATCCCTGAATCTGCACCGAGAGGTAAGTAAAAGGTTAGGTCCATTTGCCAGGGGGAGCAGCTAGGCTGGGGGTGAGGAGGGAGGGGGGGTCTATGTAGGGTAGGGGGTAGGGTTTTTTTTAATAAGGGGTTTGTTTCTCCTTTAAGGTTTTTAACACTGCCATCACTTAATTCACATGCAACACTTAGATCAAATGCAACACTCGCTTAACAGCTCCCACACTCGCCGTGCAGTCACCAACTTATTGACGGACCAGGAGTTCGTCTCTATGAGATGTAATAAATTATTTCTGTTTACCTATAATACTTTCTCCCCCCCCCCATACAAAGAACTCAATCTTCCTTGCTAATCTCTAGAATGAGCTGTGTATTTGGATTTAATCATCTTGTTTTTAAATAGCTTAGTACAGCCTAAAGCCTAAACAACAAGCAAACAATTAAATGGGTAAATTAATCAAGCTCAGGTTTCAGCTCTGTCAGATTTAAATATTCTACCAAAATGTTTTAAATCCAGCAACACTGGGTCGATTACTAAACTTTCCCCCCTTTCAATATACTTTATATATTTGCTCAAATGCATTCCTGGAAACGACATGAAATACACCATACAATAGAAAGGGAAGTTGTGTTTATATAAGTCTCCAGTCATTTTGCCTTATTAATTCATGTGTAGATGCTATTTCTCCCTCTGCGTTTCAATCCCTAATGTACTGTATATGTGTTCAGCATATTGACCAATGCAATGTATTGATCTGCCTGTGCTCATTAAACCTGTTCTTATTGGTATCAAGCAGTAAGCATTTCCTAAGACATATTCTTCCTTTTATCTAAAGATCAGAATTCATAGCAGAAACTTGAAATCAAATTAGTTGGTTTCTATTGCTCTAAAATTATTGGTAATCTAATTACATGTCCTAATTCTGAATTAATCCCAATAAATTACCTGCAGCAAGTATACAGTATAGTAAGCCCAAATGCTAGTCATCTTAAATGGAACATAGAGACTCGTAAAATATAGTCCTCTGGTATTTTCGTTTTCACCATTCCGAGCAGTAATGCCGGGAGAAGCTAAATGTAATGTAAATGTAATACTCCAGATTCAATTAGATGAGAAAGACATCTCCTTATTCAACTCCAAATTGTCCCATAGAGCCTGATGCAATTCACCGAATTGAATCTTGCCCATAACTTGTTTTCATGTGAAACTATAAAATAAAATAAATCTTACCCTGAATTGGCTAACAATAGAATTTTACTTACAAGCAGGACCATAGCTTTAGTTGAATGTCCCTTCATCAAGTCTGGTCCATGGTCATTATCAGGTTTTAACAAGTAACTTTAGAACACATTTTTACATTGCAGGAGTACTACAGATCTAGCCATAATTATAATTATAAAGCTTTGCAATAGATGGGCAGATATAGAAAACATACATACATTGACTAATACAAGAGATAAGGAGGGCCCTACTTGATAGACCTAAAGTATGCATATATAGTTTTAGTGCATAAACACACTACAGGTATAGGATCCCTTATCCGGAAACCCAATATCCAGAAAGCTCCGAATTACGGAATGGCTGTCTCCCATAGACTCCATTTTATCCAAATAATCCAAATTTTAAAAAATGATTTCCTTTTTCTCTGTAATAATAAAACAGTAGCTTGTACTTGATCCAAACTAAGATATATTTAATCCTTATTGGAAGCAAAACCAGCCTATTGGGTTATTTAATGTTTAAATGAATTTCTAGTAGACTTAAGGCATGAAGACCCAAATTACAGAAAGAACCGTTATCCGGAAACATACCATCCCATACCTGTACAATCAGCACACATGTTATTATTTTGTAAACAACTATTTTTGGGGGCAGATTTTCAAGGGTCGTAGTGAGTTCGAGGGAATTTTTGAAGTAAAAAAATTCGAAATTCAAAGTAATTTTTTGGATACTTCGACCATTGAATAGGATACTACGACTTCGACTTCAAATTCAATTCAAAGTAAAATCGTTCAAATATTCGACCATTCGATAATTGAAATACTGTTTCTTTAAAAAAAACTTAGATTTCAATACTTCGCCAAATTAAACCTGCTGAAGTGCTATGTTACCCTATGGGGACCTTCTAGAGCATTTTTGTACGTTTTTGAAAGTCGAAGTAAAATCGTTCGATCGATCATTGAAATCCTTCGAATCGTTCGAACAATTTTACTTCGACCGCAGGATACCCAAATTCGCTGAAAAAAACTTCGACTTCGATATTCGAAGTCAAAGTATTTCAATTCGATGGTCGAATTTCGAAGTATTTTTAACTTCGAAATTCGACCCTTGATAAATCTGCCTCTTAAAGTAACAACAAATTATGCAGCACCTACTGTGCAAATATTAAAATATTAAGACACAAATACAGGGACAGATTTATTAATATTAATAGTTATTAAACATCAAACTGGAAAGCACAGTTAAATTTGTAGCAATTGATTACGTTTACTTAGATCATTGGACCGTGCAATGAGGGATAATTGTTTCATTTAACTGCTTAACTAGCTTTTTTTTACATTCCTTCTTTACCTTTTCATTCCAATACTTGTGGTTTGGTGATTTCCTTAATTATGACACCCATTTATTATAACTGCCTACATGTTTATGCCTGTTAAAACATATTAGATTATAGGGTCGGATTCAGTTTAATAAGGAAAAACTTAGGCCTCGCTTGAAAAGTTGAATGCAAAGTGCAAAAATGAGATGCAGGCCTCTTATCACTTACTTCAATACAAAAATTCTCCATAGACTTCCATTCAGTTTTCATGACATAAATTATGAGATACATTTTTCATATTTTAAAATAAAAATCAAACTGGAAAACCCATAAGGATGTCAAACAGTGGACTGGAGGGATTTTAACCTATTTATCTCCTATTTATCATGGAGAATACCAGTGTGCTAATTCATCCAACTGTCCTCAGTTGCTTCTAGGGTGGTGGCGGACGGCAAATCTTCACTAGTGCGGATGACTAATCTCCCCGAAATGCCTTCCCGTCGGCAAGAATATGAATCGCCGGCAGGATGGCATACAAATAGCTTCGGATTTCCGAAGTTGCCTGAAGTTTTGTGAGGCAACTTCGGGCGACTTCGGAAGTCCAAAGTGATTCGTATGCCATCCCACTGGTGATTTGTATTCTTGCAGGCGAGAAGGCATTTTGGGAAATTTAGTCACCCGCATAGAAAAAATTTGTCGCTGGATAACTAATCGCCCTTTCTTCCACCACCACCCTTAAGCAGTGCTGAGCTCTAACACCACTTTGAATCATCAATCCCCGCTGCAAACTTTTAACTTTGATTAAGAATGTAAACACATTTTTCTCTGTTGCAAGAATGAATTTAAGCATATAAATAAAATACATCTTTAAATATAACCTAACCTAAAAAATATTGGGGCAATAATAAATTGGTCCCACAGACTTTTGGAGGCGTTAAAGAGTTGTCCTTACATAAGTGTGAAGTGAATGATATGAATAAAAGGTGTCCGCACATATAGATAACAGACATAGAAACATGGATTTCATGTTTAATTTGAAAAGGATTTTTATTATACAGCTTTTTATGTCTGGGCGACGGGTCCACTTTAAGCATATCTGGGGATAACCCCTGTGTGTTTATTCCAAAGTAAAGTTTTAGGCATGCCCCTTACCAGAAATTTTTTTTTCACCAGCTTCAGAAATTTTTCATAAATTTCTGGCATAAAAAAAACAGCTCTTGCTGCCCTAAATGTTTTCCACTGGGTCATATAAGACATGCATAGGTATTGGCATAATTTTGAATTAATGCGGCATAATTGCACACCTTATAGATAAATATACTGATTAGCTATTTCTAATCATTTATGTATGAAGAATTCTGCAATTGCGAAGGCATAACCATTTTTAGGCATAAATATTTTTACACACCTATAGATACAGATACTAGCCCGATTCTCTAATTGGAGAGGAAAACTGATGGATATTGGATTGAATCTCTATTCAGATTATTATTATTAGGTTGTGCTTTCATCACAGACAAAGGCACTTGCAGGGCAGCACTAATAACAAGATTTAGAATAAATCCTCACCAGGAAGCGAACAGGTTTTTTAGGGGAGAAAAAAAAATCAGGGAACACTGATGTCAATGTTAAGAAACGTTATGCAGCTCAGACAGAGGGAAGTTGTATATATGAAGAAATGTCACAGCTCATCATCTAGAAAGATTGCATTTGTTCTCAGCTGTGCATTGTGTTAGATTTCTATCAGATCGATTCAGAAGTCAGCCAGTGAATGTGACGCTTGGGGATGCTCTTCTGCATATTGGATTTTTTCCTTACACTGAAGAGCTAACACACAGATTCAGAGCAAGGCTTTGATCCAAAACCTTCACCAGATCCGCAATGTTAGCTATGATTCAGCCTTCAGATTATAATGGCATTAAGCTTTTTTTTTCATAATTCTCAAACACATTTTTTCATTATATTTGTACTCCTGTACAATACATTATATGCACTGGTATTTCTTTGTTTTGTAGACATAGTTAAGGGACTGAAAGAAAGGAATGTTTTTCTGTTAAAGGAAGGCTATTGTTGAATTGCAAGCCTTGAGTGCTGGAAAAAAATATCGTTTACATGAAGAATAACGAACAAATGACACAGATAAAGCAAAAAATGCATAAAAAGAAAACAATAAAAATGAATCAACTAAACAAAGTATCCAGCAATCTATGATAAATTATTTGCCTAATGACGTTTGGCTATTTACAAAGAAAAGCACTGGCATTCACCTGGTTCTTCATAGATTTACCTTAACCCTGTTAGCTGAGAACTCTGCAGACGTGAGGTTACATTTCTGGGTAGTAAGTAAATGACAGAGAGGTGTGAAGCAGTTTTTATGTGACACACTTTTGAACAAATCAAAGCTATAGGGGTAATATGCTTACCGTGTGGCAGTGTGCAAACTGCCATCTTTTCTCTAACTTTGTGACCAGTATACCCTCTGGGTAAGAAAGTAGGCAACCTTTGTCCCACTGCCTAAACGTCATTGAAACATGCAAGTGTGGAAGTGCTGACAGCCACAACATGTTGCCGGGCCCTTTAATCAGTTTTGGCTAGTGATGAGCGAATTAATTCGGCAGCCATTGATTCGCAGTGAATTTCTGCCCATTTCTGACTTCAATGCATTTGGAGCAAGAAAAATTGCGCACGTAATTGCTCATCACTAAACTGTCGGCCCAGGGCCCACCGGGCCTCCAGCCTCAGGGCCCCCCACACTATCCCCCGGACCCCCCAGCCGCAAAGTCCTCTGTAACCACCAAGCACCCTTGGACCCCCCCACATACGTACGTTTTTGCAGCACATCAGCGTGACCAGGAGTCAGGGAGGGAGGTAAAGAGAGGGAGAGCAGGAAGTGGGTCTGGACTTTTGGTGTCCCATCGGCCCAGTCCGACCCTGCCTGTAATAACCACCTGTTTCAGGCAGTGAGTTAATAAGGGATTATGTCATGATTTTAAATTTCTAAATTACACTGCACATAATAAAAGAGTTTTATCAGAAGTTTATCAGAGCACAAGTCACATGGTTGGGGGGTACCTGGAAAACTGACAATATGTCAGATTTCAAAATTAAATCTGTTTTCTCTTCTGAAAAAAGGATTTTAGTGCAGGAGTCTGCTGGAGCACCACTATTAACTGATGCATTTTGCAAAAAACATGTTTTCCCATGACAGTATCCCCTTAAGTAAGTAAGTAAGGGTTGCATTACACCCACAGTGCTTCAATGTAAAGTGAAGGCTGGACTCAAATGACCTACCATGAATGTTCTATAAGTGAGTACAAATGTTCATGATTTTGCACCTCCTGTTATTCAATGTATTTATTATGAGAATGTAAACTTAAATAATTTTCCAGAACATGCTATTAAGTAAAAGATTACGTTTATTACATCAGTATATTAAAAAACATTAGAAAACCCCTTATAACGCACATAACTCCCATAAATTAGAAATTCGACCAATCGAAATTTATTAAAAAAAAAAAACCCAACCCAAAAACTCGAATCGAATTCGATTCAAATTCGAGTTTTGTTTCTCTGAAAAAAACATGAATGTCAGGAAGGCTGCAAACAACACCAAATGATCCCTGGACCTCTCCCACTGACTTAAACAGCAATTTGGCAGGTTTTAGGTGGTAAAAAGACAAATTCGAGTTGTTAAAGAGTTGTTTAGTATGATAAATGTCGAGAATCTAATTCGAATCTTTTTAAAAACTCTAATCGAATTTCAGTAACTCCCTAGTCAAATTTGACAGTTTTGGCCATTAAAAAATTTGAAATTTGAAATTGAAATTTTCAAATTGACCCTTGATAAATCTGCACCTTAGTCAAATAGGGGTAAATTTATCAAAGAGTGAAGTTCTGCCACTAGAGTGAAATTCCGCAGCTCTCAATTCATTTCTATGGGATTTTGAAAGGCGTATTTATCAATGGGTGAAAGTGAAAGTTCACCCTTTGATAAATACGCCTATAAAAATCCCATAGAAATGAATGGAGAGCGGAACTTCACTATTAACTTCACTCTTTGATAAATATACCCCATAGTGCTGGCCTGCTTGCTGCCCCTAACATAATGCTGCCCTAGGCCTTGTGGCCTTTCCAAAAATCTTGGCCTGGCCTTACTGTCTGACCATCGCTAGTAGCTTACATCTATGTTTTTTCTCTGGGGCAGGTTTCACTCAATAGTCTGATATTCTACTAAACTGAATTATGTTTCTCTGGACTGACAATGTTGTATACCAATGTCTCCAATTTACAGGAAGTGAGGAATATGATATTGGCAGCACCTCACTCCATCTTTACTTGGGGATCAATGGTGTTTACAACTCAATGCCAATGTCTACTCAAAGTCTATGTGCAAAACATTGCTTTGCACAGTTATCACTTTATTTAAATTATATCAATATCCACCACCTACCAATAGAGCTTGAATTCAAAAAGTCTGCTGGAGGGCCACAGTCTTTACCTCGAGCTATAAATGTCTGATTAGTTGCATTCCAGCTGCATTTAAATCATAATTGCCAGCATACACTCCATTAGGGAATGTTCAAGAGACAGGGATTCAGGATTCTACCTTGAGCACTAATTAGTTCAGGGATGGCCACACACTTTTTATTATCTATATTATCTATATATTAACTATAGTTCCCAACATACTTGACAAGAATAATTGGGATGTGTATCTTCAAGATTGTGCACTAGATGTCCAACCTGTGTCTGTCCTGTTGTTGTCCAGACTTTCAACATCTTTTGAATATCTGAATGTCACAGAGGCAATAGCATGGCTAAAAAACAGCCTAAAACTGACAAGAAGTAATATATTAAATAAAAAAAAATATAGTTTAAATTCAAAATGAGCAATCCCTACATCCTTACTGTAAAGTGTAGTGTATAAAGTACCATTAGATGATCTGTAATAATTGTGGTACTTCACATCAGCTATTAACCAAACAAAATTTTGCATGCTTTTAACAAATCCGTTACTGATTTTACTTAATATTTACAAAGTTATGTAACCAAATCAGTTAACGAGGTGCTGGAAAAGTTCTTGTAAACAAAATATAAAATTTAAACAGGAAACGCTTCCTGTTTAGCAGACCTAATGTTTTTTTCTCTAACCATGTTCATAGCCTTATCTAAAAATAAAATGGTTTTAGGTTTCAGCTTTGATCTTCCAGCAAAAAATGACTACAGGGCCCAATGCCAATGTCATGTAGGTAAAGTGGCCACAAGTTAGGAAGTTATGCATTCATTTATCTCTCTGCATGCTAAAGCCAGTTTGGCTAGTTGCTTCTATAGAAATAACATTCTAGAGGAATGTGAGCCATGCTGCAGTTTCTTCATGGGAAGTTTTATCATATTTTATGTCCTAGTGTTTAATTGCGGTCAAAAAGATTTCCAGACTGATCAATTAATATTTGTCAGCAAAGCATTTTCAATGGAAAAAGGCCAGGGAATGTTGCCTTAAAGCAAAATATGAAAATAGTTCTGATATATCCCAGAGTACACTTTCTCCATTCATTCTGCTATCTCCTTTCTATGCCCTAAGTGCTTTTAAAATAACTGGTCCTCTATATGCATGAAGTTATCACAACTTGCATATAGGATGAGTGGCAGGAATCAGTAGAAAGCACTAATGCTCTTGGGGTTATATATTTTTTCTGGTCAGAGTTTTAAAAGAAACTAGAAAAAAACCTAGAATTTTGCGTAATTTATTAAACCCTGATGCTGCTAAAAGTCATAATAAAAAAGTACTCCATCTCAAACCTGCTGAGATCATGTAGAAGTCAACGGCAGAAATGGCGTTTACAATTCGAAGATATCATGATCAGCGCTGGGTTTTATACAATAATCTGAATAATTTGTGGTTTTTGGGTGATAATCCAAAAGAGTTTTTGGTTGTCAAATAGGAAAAAATCGTAGAATTTGGTCTTTTCCCATGCCAGATATTTTTTAGTTAATTTATATAAAAATGTGGATGGGAGTTTGGTCAAAGTGGTTTTAAAAAAATAGTGGGTCATTTTTGAATTTTAATAAGTAAGCTTAGGGGCAGTTTTATCAAGGGTCGAATTTTGAAGTAAAAAATACTTTGAAATTCGACCATCGAATTGAAATACTTCGAATTCGAAAATCGAATTCAAACTTTTTTCATCGAATACGGGTGTTCCGTGGTTTCTAATCTAATCATTAGAACCATTTTATTGAACGATCGAACGATTTTACTTCGACTTCAAAAAACTTTTTTTAAATTTTTTACTTCAAAAATTCCCTCGAATTCACTTCGACCCTTGATAAATCTGCCCCAAAGTTTCTTAGTAAGCAGCTCTTCTCCTATATTTGACTGTTACCAAGAAAGTCACTTTGCCCTGCCCTTTAAAACACCATCGCTAATAAACCATCAGTGTAAGTCTCATGGCTTCTGTGTTTTTCAGGGCCCCCAATAAAATAGTATCCCAATATCCACTTGAGTTAATCTATAACAATAAAGCTAAATTTCCACTTGTTCTTACAATTTCTGGGTCTTTCAGCTGTCTCCTGCATTTTAGCAATCTGAAAAGAAACACTATAATTTGTGTCAAACTGCTTCCCTCTTGGTAGCTTCTTGTAATACAACACAATGTGCATGAACAAAAGTTCCTCTCCGTTATTCTTTTCCTTTGTTTTAATGTGCTTAGATATAACAGAATTCTCCTGTGTCTAACACAATCTTTAAATTCATGTTAGCCAAAGTATCAGCAGCATTGCACACATAAACATAGAGTTTTGTTTTCTCTAGAAATTTGAGTTTTTTTAGAGAAAAAAACCTTTAATTTTTCGAGATTTTTTTTCAGTTGAATTCATGTAAAAGTCAATTCCAGAGGTCCCTTAAAGTAGAAGAAAAGCTACCAAGACCAAGTTTATTGCCAACAGATTAGCCACAATAATGCAAGCTAGAATGCCATTTTTATTCTTTAGAATGATTTTTCATACCTGAGTAAACAGCTCTAGACACTGTCCCTGTTTGTTTAGGATATCAGCTGCCATATTAGTTTGCTGTGACATCACTTCCTGCCTGAGTCTTTCCCTGCCTGCTCTAAACTAAAAACAGCAGGGAGGAGAGGAGCAAACTGAGCATGTTCAAGCCAAAACTCTGGAGTCTAAAGCTGAAAACAGGAAGTCTGATACAGAATTCCATGTATACACAATAGAAGGACAGAAATGCAGTGTTTCTTTTGACAGAGGACTCTGAACAGCATTACTTTGAGGGTTTACTAGTCTATTCATAAAGACCTTTTTGATAAAGCTTACTTAGTTTGAGGTGTTTGACGATGGGTTTCGATCAAAAACTCGATAAACTTGAGATATTTGAGGGTTTTAAGCCCAGAATCTTTAAAAATGTTAGATATTAGTAATATCCAATAATTTTTGTGTTTAATTATTAGTAAATTATCCAAATTCGTCAATGGTAGTTAGGTCAAGTTTGTTTCTGGTAAAATATGAGAGAGAAAAAAGTGTTTTAGCAAATAACCCCTCGGTGTTCTGCATTTACATGTTTTTTTAAATCATCAGTCTCTCTAGAAGCACAAAATGAAAAAGAATAGTACTAAAGCAGTTCATAGCACAGGCATGGGGTCCGTTATCCAGAAACCCATTATCCAGAAAGCTCTGAATTATGGAAAGGCTGGCTCCCATAGACTCCACTTTATCCAAATAATCCATATTTCTTAAAATGATTTCCTTTTTCTCTGTACTAATAAAACAGTACCTTGTAGTTGATCCAAACTAAGATATAATTAATCCTTAATGAAAGCAAACCCAGCTTATTGGGTTTATTAAAATTTTACATGACTTTTTAGTAGACTTAAGGCATGCAGATCCAAATTACGGAACATTCTGTTATCCGGAAAACCCCAGGTCCTTGATAACAGGCCCCTTACCTGTACAAAATGTTTTTACCTACAATGCAACATTTTACACAGAATTCTGCAAATGTTTTTGTGACATACAGGATACTGTGCAGGTTCTACTTTACCTCTGTGCTTCCGTCTTCTTTTTCAAGAGACTCCTCCCATCAACTCCAGTTTACACTGTATAGCCCAGAACTATAATCTTAAATGGGAGTCAATTTTGCAGAGTTGACATTTAACTATTGTACATTAACGATATTGTACACATATAAAACTGTATATGTTATATCTTTTTGTAATCTTATTGGTTGTTGACATATTTTAAGCTTTAACCCCTTCTTGTAGCTGGGACTTGTGCTGTAAGATTTTTTATTTGAGAAGTGATATAGATCTTGAAAAACATGCCCTTACAGTATTTTAATGTATGAGACTAATTTATGCTGTGTCTAAACCATAAGTGTACTCTAAACTTTTCAAACTCATTTTAATAACAATGATTTTTCTACTGGTCTGCTGCATTAGAACAATCTGGCACTTACACCCTGCGCTACTTATTTGGAAGTGAAATACAAAGAGCTAGAGCAGGGAACATAATCCACGTTTCCCTCTTGGCAGAGAAGATTTAACAACATGGACCGATGCCAGCGTCGTGAATTTGTATTCATTTTTATGGTTAGTGCACATAATTGCCAACGTCGAGAATTAGATATAAACAAATAAATGTTAAATGAAGGACCTGCCTGTAATTCCAATTCAGAAGGTCAACATTTATTATTGTTAATCTACTAAAGAAAAAAAAAGATTTAGATGAGAAATGCTGTTTAATAGATGTGGATCTATTAAGTGACAAAAAAAACAGAAGGTGACCATTGCTAAATAAAAATGTATTACTATCCAGCTAGCTGTATCTATAGAAAATGTGCTGGTAGGGAAAAAATGAATAATATATCACAGTTGCAGGTCTGCACTCCAGACAGATGCATACTTCTCACTGGTTGATGTTTACAGTTCTTAAAGGGGGAGAGTCATTCTGTTGAATGGGCAGATGGTCCATGTGTTTGATGTTAAAGGAACAGTAACACCAAAAGATTAAAGTGCTTTAAATGAATCACAGTATAATGTATTGTTGCCCTGCACTGGTACAACTGGTGTGTTTGTTTCAGAAGCTCTACAATAGTTTATATAAACGAGATCACCTGACAGGAAAAAATGCTGGTTCTAACTGTAACAGGGAGTGCTGGATGAAATGTCTCACCTTGGTTTCTGAGAACAGCGCCTCATTCAAACGAGAGGAGAATATATATATATATATATATATATATATATATATAATATTCATAGTTTCAAGTCTTTACTTGTGCCATTTCCACACTGTTTGTTTTGTTTGGAACATTATTATAGAGGTGTGCCATGTGCATCTTCCACTTGAAACACAAATGACATATTATTAGAAGCCAAAGACCTAAATTATGTATAAATCAATTATGAAAGTTATAACAGCTGAAAGGAAAAGAGGAAGAGGACAATCTACAACCAGATGGATGGATTCAGTCACAACAGCCATGAACAATAGAAGACGGTCAATTTTGGACATGGTTTTGGAATTTTTGGATGGCCATCTTGAGAATCATAGATTGACTGTTCTAACAACTTTTACCAGCCAAATATTTGGCACTTCCATTTAAACTGGTGATTGAATTGCAACAATTGTGGTCACATAGGTTATAACAATGTTTGCCACCTAACTGCAATTAGAGGGAAAATATATGCATTTGTTAACTCAACTAGGGATGTAGCAAACGTCGGGAAAAAAGTTCGCGAACATATTCGCGAACTTGCGTCAAAAATGCGAACGGTTGGCGAACGTCGCGAACCCCATAGACTTCAATGGGAAGGCGAATTTTAAAAGCTAGAAAAGACATTTCTGGCCAGAAAAATGATTTTAAAGTTGTTTAAAGGGTGCAACGACCTGGACAGTGCCATGCCAGAGGGGGATCAAGGGCAAAAATGTTTCTAAAAAATCCATTGTTGACACAGCGCTGCGTTTTGTGCTGTAAAGGGCAGAAATCACACTACATTTCTAAACCTGTGTAATAAAATGCTTTAAAACGTCCGGCGTCTACATGCCAATCAAGTCGTGTAAAGGTTACAGCCTGTTCACACGCAAAGACGAAACGCGGTGCTTACTGCAACGCAAAAAGACGCAAAGAGCTTTAATGAATGATACCGTCAAGTGAGCAAATAATAGTTTTTAATTACTAGTTGCTTGTCACCTCCAGGATGTTCGTCCTGTTGGTGGCAATATTTCTGTAGTGGTGTGTTTAGCAGTCACCGTGCTTGTGCGCACGTGCACGGTCAGGCAGAGGTAATTCAATGTACAGTGAAGTGAACCAAAAAACACTGATTCTGCAGTGTGGGCCCAGTTTTGGTCTACTTTATTGATCACCTGCGGTGACCATAAAAGATGCGATTTTGCCACTGTTGCAGAACCCTGAAAAATTAGGCATGTGTACTTTCCTGAAAAATTATCTTTTTTTTGTCGCAGCCACTGAAGCACAGAGGCCAGAAAAAATATGCCATATAAATGCTGAAAATATTAATTTTTTTTTTTCGCAGCCACTGCAGCACAGAGGCCAGAAAAAATATGCCATATAAATGCTGAAAATATTAATTTTTTTTTGTCGCAGCCACTGCAGCACAGAGGCCAGAAAAAATATGCCATATAAATGCTGAAAATATTAATTTTTTTTTGTCGCAGCCACTGCAGCACAGAGGCCAGGAAAAATATGCCATATAAATGCAAACAATATTAATTTTTTTTGGTCGCAGCCACTGCAGCACAGAGGCCAGGAAAAATATGCCATATAAATGCTAACAATTTAAATTTTTTTTGTCGCAGACACTGAAGCACAGAGGCCAGAAAAAATATGCCATATAAATGCTGAAAATATTCATTTTTTTTGGTCGCAGCCACTGAAGCACAGAGGCCAGAAAAAATATGCCATATAAATGCTGAAAATATTCATTTTTTTGTCACAGCCACTGAAGCACAGAGGCCAGAAAAAATATGCCATATAAATGCTGAAAATATTCTGTTTTTTTTGGTCGCAGCCACTGAAGCACAGAGGCCAGAAAAAATATGCCATATAAATGCTGAAAATATTCTGTTTTTTTTGGTCGCAGCTACTGAAGCACAGAGGCCAGAAAAAATATGCCATATAAATGCTGAAAATATTCTGTTTTTTTTGGTCGCAGCCACTGAAGCACAGAGGCCAGAAAAAATATGCCATATAAATGCTGAAAATGTTCATTTTTTTGTCACAGCCACTGAAGCACAGAGGCCAGAAAAACTCAGGATTTACCTGGATTCAAATTAAACCAGTAGGGTTTGCACCCTAGTTTGTAACGGTGGTGGAGGGAGGAGGACGCTAAAGGACAGCTGTATGTGGAGTCATGAGGCGTGCAGAGAAGGACAGCTGCATGGGGAGTCAGAATCAGAAACTCAGCACAAGTCTTCCGGCGTGCAGTAACCCTCCGAGATCCACCCCTCATTCATTTTAATAAAGGTCAGGTAATCCACACTTTTGTGACCTAGGCGAGTTCTCTTCTCAGTTACAATCCCTCCTGCTGCACTGAAGGTCCTTTCTGAGAGGACACTTGAGGCGGGGCATGACAAGAGGTTCATGGCAAATTGTGACAGCTCTGGCCACAGATCAAGCCTGCGCACCCAGTAGTCCAGGGGTTCATCGCTCCTCAGAGTGTCGATATCTGCAGTTAATGCCAGGTAGTCCGCTACCTGCCGGTCGAGGCGTTCTTTGAGGGTGGATCCCGAACGGTTCTGCCGCTGCCTTGGACTGAAAAACATTTGCATGTCTGACGTTACAGAGTGGCCAAAGTGCTTTGTCCTTGCAGGTGCGCTCGTGGCAGGATTACTGGCACCTCTGCCCCTGGAATGTTGATGAGTTCCTGAAGTGACATCACCCTTAAAAGCATTGTACAACATGTTTTGCAGGCTGGTTTCTAAATGCAGCATCCTTTCAGACTTGTGGTATGTTGGTAACATTTCTGCCACTTTATGCTTGTACCGAGGGTCTAGTAGAGTTGCGACCCAGTACAGGTCCTTCTCCTTAAGCCTCTTGATACGGGGGTCCTTCAACAGGCATGACAGCATGAAAGACCCCATTCTCACAAGGTTGGATGCAGAGGTATCCATCTCCGCTTCCTCGTTATCAAGGACTGCATCATCCACGGTCTCCTCCCCCCAGCCACGTACAAGACCAGGGGTCCCCAAAAGGTCACCACTAGCCCCCCTGGAAGCCTGCTCCTGTTGGTCCTCCTCCTCCACAAAGCCACCTTCCTCCTCTGACTCCACTTCTGACACCTCTCCCTGCGTTGCAGCAGGTGCCTGGGTTCGTTCTGGTGATTCCGACCAGAAATCGTGCGCTTCCTGCTCCTCGTCACGCTGGTCTACAGCCTCATCTGTCACTCGTCGCACGGCACGCTCCAGGAAGAAAGCAAAGGGTATTAGGTCGCTGATGGTGCCTTCGGTGCGACTGACCATATTTGTAACCTCTTCAAAAGGGCGCATGAGCCTGCAGGCATCGCGCATAAGCACCCAGTAACGGGGTAAAAAAATCCCCAGCTCTGCAGATCCAGTCCTACCACCCAGTTCAAACAGGTATTCGTTGACGGCTCTTTGTTGTTGCAGCAGACGTTCCAACATGAGGAGCGTTGAATTCCAGCGAGTCTGGCTGTCGCAAATCAAACGCCTGACTGGCATGTTGTACCGCTGCTGAATGTCAGCAAGGCGTGCCATGGCTGTGTAGGACCGTCTGAAATGGGCCGACACCTTCCTGGACTGCCTGAGAACGTCCTGGAATCCTGGGTACTTTGAGACAAAACGTTGTACTATTAAATTCAGAACATGTGCCATGCAGGGCACATGTGTTAAATTGCCCAGTCTCAGTGCTGCCAACAGATTGCTTCCATTGTCACACACCACTTTTCCGATCTTCAGTTGGTGTGGGGTCAGCCACCGATCGGCCTGTGACTGCAGAGATGACAGGAGTACAGATCCGGTATGGTTTTTGCTTTCCAGGCACGTCATCCCCAAGACAGCATGACAACGGCGTACCTGGCACGTCGAATAGCCTAGGGGGAGCTGGGGGTGCACAGGTGTGGAGGAGGAGGACCCAGCAGCAGAGGACGAAGAAGAGGAAGAAGACGAGGTAGAGAGCGAAGGAGGAGTAGAGGTGGTGGCAGAACCGCGTGCAATCCGTGGCGGTGACACCAACTCCACTGTCGTTGTTGAGCTACACATTCCCTGCTTCCCAGCCATTACCAAGTTCACCCAGTGGGCAGTGTAGGTGACATACCTGCCCTGACCATGCTTGGAGGACCGTGTGTCAGTAGTCATATGGACCTTTGGCCCAACACTAAGTGACAGAGATGCGGTGACTTGGCTCTGCACATGGTGGTACAGGTGTGGTATTCCCTTTTTTGAAAAAAAATTGCGGCTGGGTACCTTCCACTGCGGTGTCCCAATTGCTACAAATTTGTGGAAGGCCTCAGAGTCCACCAGCTGGTATGGTAAAAGCTGGCGGGCTAAGAGTGCGGACAAGCCAGCTGTCAGACGCCGGGCAAGGGGGTGACTCGCAGACATTGGCTTCTTACGCTCAAACATGGCCCTCACAGAAACTTGGCTGGGGGCAGATGACTGGGAATGGGAACTGGTGGTCAAGGTGGAAGGCGGAGTGGAGGGTGGTTCAGACGGGTGAAGGACAGCAGAGGTAGAGCAGTAAGATGCTGGACCAGAAGGAGGGTGGCTTTTAGTTTGCCTGTTGCCTTTGAGGTGTTGCTCCCAAAGTGCTTTGTGCTTGCCGTTCATGTGCCTTCGCATAGAAGTTGTACCTATGTGGCTGTTGGGCTTCCCAAGACTCAGTTTCTGACTGCACTCATTGCAAATGACAACGCTTTTGTCAGAGGCACACACATTAAAAAAATCCCACACTGCTGACCTTTTTGAGGCTGGCAATCTGGCGGTAACAGTAGAAGTCGGCGGCGTTGGCGGCAATGGCGGGTGCGTTGGCCGGCTGACCACAGGTGCCGATACATGTTGTTGCCCTACTGTTCCCTGCGAGCTGTCCTCCCTGCTTCTTCTAAGTCTTATTCTCCTCCTGCCTCTCTGACTCTCCGTCTCTCCATCTGAACTATCCTCCTCTTGCTCTCTTCTACTGGGCACCCATAAAACATCAATCTCCTCATCCTCATTCTCCTCAGATGCATCAATTTCTTCTACCAGCTCACAGAAGGAAGCAGCAGCGGGGACCTCCTAGTCATCACTCGTTATGTCCATCTCTGTTGTGTTCTCTGCCAGAATTAAATCTGGTGTAACGTCCTCATCTCCTTCATCTTCTTCTGCCAATAATGGTTGCGCATCACTCAGTTCAAGAAACTCATGTGAAAATAACTCCTCTGACTCCAGTGAAGAAGGGGCGCCGGTGGTGGAGGAAGTGTTACGTGGGGTGCCCATAGCAGTGGAGGATGAGGATGTTGTGGTAAAGTTAGAAACGGTAGAGGATGGGGTGTGCTGTGTAAGCCAGTCAACTACCTCTTCAGCATTTTGGGAGTTCAGGGTCATTGCCTTTTTAAAACTGGGCAATTTCCTAGGGCCACAGGATAGCATAGCAGCACGGCCCCTAGTGCCTCTGCGTGGCGGCCTGCCTTTGCCTGGCATTATTTTTAAAACAACAACAACTCAGGTGGTGTTTCTAGAGACGGTATTATTATTGATATTTAGACAGAATGTGAACAAGCTCACACAGCTAAGTGGCAGTGGTATGAAAATGAAGAAGAAGAACACACTGGGCAAACAAGGCCTACAAGGTCAACGTATACACTACTACAGCAGTGGATACGGAATATATTATTGCTGCCTGAAAAACGTCACTCGGGTGGTGTTTCTAGAGACGGTATTATTATTGATATTTAGACAGAATGTGAACAAGCTCACACAGCTAGATGGTTGTTGTTTGAAAATGAAGAACACACTGAGCAAATAATGCCTGCAAGTGCACTACTATTGGTGCACTACTATGAAGAACAGCAACAGCACTGTACACGTTAAAGAACAGTAAGATAAGTAAAAGAAAAAAAATATATATGTATATTAAAAAAAATATTTTTCTCGGGTTGGTGCTGCTGAACTACTAGGAGCAGCACAGCAGCACACCAGTCCCACTCCCCAACACTGCTAGACTAATAGCACTGGGCTTATAGTAGCAACTAGCAAAGTAAAAAAACAAAAAAGAAAATAAAAGCAGTCCTTACAAGGACTATTGGGTTATTACAGCAGTCAGCAGATGAGATCAGAAGAGATCAGTGCCCACAGCAGCTACATACAGAGCTACATACTAGCCAGCAAAGCTACCCTAAAATGTCCCTCAAATCCCTGCAGACTTCTGTCCCTCCAATACAGAGCAGTATCAAGTAGATTACTAGCCAGCAAACTTACTATCAACTGTCCCTCAAAGAAATCAGTGAAATCAGTAACAGCTCTCTCCCTACACAAGCTCTTGCAAGCACACACAGGCAGAATGAAAAAACGCTGCAGGGCTTCAGTTTATATATGGAAGGGGAGTGGTCCAGGGGGTGTGGGGGTGGTCCAGGAGGGAGAGCTTCCTGATTGGCTGCCATGTATCTGCTGGTCTGGGGTGAGAGGTCAAAAAAAAGCACCAGGTAAGGCGAACCCAAAATGGCGAACGTCGCGCGACGTTCACGAACTTGCGGCGGACGCGAACAGCCGATGTTCGCGCGAACAAGTTCGCCGGCGAACAGTCCGCGACATCCCTAAACTCAACTCTTTATAAATATTCGTGTTGCCATTTTACCCAGCTATGGACAAGAAGAAAATATTTATTAAATCTGCCTAATGGAGTGAGTAAATCACCCACTTTCCCAAAAATGATACAATTTTGGGAAACTTCCAAATTTTTGACCTCAAGCAATAATGGTTTTGGCCACATCATAGCTGTCAAACAGTTTTTTGATGATGGGGGGGGAACTGTAAATGATTCTTTAAACAAGGTGCATGCATTTCTATGTGCTAAACATCATCTAATTCATAAGTATATTTATATTTCTTGAGTGTCCACACTCATGCACTCATGAATCTGGAAATTATTTGCAGGTGACATTAAGGGGCACATTTACTAAGCTCGAGTGAAGGATTCGAACTGAAAAAACTTTGAATTTCAACGTTTTATTTTGGGTACTTCGACCATCGAATAGGATATTTAGACTTTCGACTACGACTCGAATGAAACCATTTGAACTTAAAATGTTCCACTATTCGACCATTTGATAGTCGAAGTACTGTCTCTTTAAAAAAAACTTTGACTACCTACTACGGCACTTTAAACCAACCGAGCACCAATGTTAGCCTATGGGGACCTTCCCCCATAAGCTTTCTTTGATCGAAGGAAAATCGTTCGATCGATGGATTAAAATCATTAGAATCGTTCGATTAACCCTCGATGTTCGACCCTTAGTAAATGGGCCTCTATATTTATGGGAACCCGTGTAAGTATAAGGGGATTTGGGAAGCAAAATCCCCTGTCACTTAGCAAGATGTGTACAAGACACTTTTTCTGCACCTGGATGCTGCAATGACATTTTTTTGTAATGACATTTTAAATACAATTGTCACATTTTTGTATAATGGTGATTAAGTTTTTTTTTTACATATGTTTGCATTTTAGTGCCTTTAAAATAGTGTAAGATTTGTTAGTAACATGCCACAATTTATTTTCCAATTAATATCTGTACTATTTTATGCCATGTGAGGTGTAACAATCTTGTATATATGTAGCCAGATATCTCCAACAACATTGTTATATATGCAGCACTCTATCTATGTGAGCTTATCCAATAACCAAGGAAGTAGTTTAGTTACAAATAAACCTATCTCACATGAAACAAGCCCACACACAGGCTAATTTCATTGGACTAGGGACTGCAAAATGTCACTTACAAATGCAACTCCCACTCATTCATTTCGTAACAATTCCTAATGATTAATGGACAGTCAGAGGAGGTTATGCTGTCCTTAGACTCGGGTAAGAAAACTAGGCTTCATATCTGAAAAACAACAATAAATTGCATCTCCAGATTATTGCTAGGAAATGACTCATCCTTTGGAAACATAATAAGATTTGTACTCACTCTCTTTCAGTCTAAAGCAGTGATCATGGTGTCCTAGAGACTACAGTGGATGTCAGTGCTTGGCACCAGTCAAAGCAATAAAAAGCCAGCTATGTGTGTGTGCGATCTTGATGCTGACTGCTACCTTAACCATTTCATTGATAGAAGAGTTTAATATTACACTCTACAGTTTGTTTGCTGTCCTTCTGTCCAGATCAGGCATTCCTATCTATTTGTTACAGCACAATACATTTTTTGTCATCAGAAATATTTTACAACTGAAAGGAATCATTGTTTAGCAGGTGTAACAACGTAAAGGAATGGCTCAACAAAATATAAATGTGAGTGGAAAGGGAAAAAAGTTACAAGAAAGAAAATAAAAGGTCGTCATTTACAGGCAGGTGTTTTTTTCTAGATTAATCTTGAGTGTTTACAATAATAAAATGGCCTTGTATGATTCCTTAAATAGCTCCTGTTTTCCATCTTAAATGACTGCCCCCATGGCTATTGGGCAGCCTGTTTATATAAACTACAGTGGAACCTCAATATTACAGCCCCTGATTAAGCTTCCCCTCATTTTAAATTGTTGTATTGAGGTCTCACCTATATATTATCCATAATACTTTTTCCTGGATTTTACACCATTTTTTCTGGTCTCCTAAAAAATGTAAAATGGGGTTCTTTTAGACATTTTTATTTATTGGTGTTACTGTTCTTTTAATGGATGTTATAAAAGTTTAGCAGTGAAACTAGGCCTCTTCTGTATTAAATAAATGCAGTGATGCACAACAGCAGTAGCTCTCTTAGCTTTCTGCATCTCACTTTACCCTTGTGTTTCACTATATCTACATCATGCATGGATACACAAATATCCAAACCACACTGACACTGTAAGTAGCATGTGTCTGTTGCTTGCACCCTTTATTACACAGCTCAGAATAAGAGCAATAAATACACATGGCAAAGGGAGAAATTAATCTCTGTTGGCTCTTAAAGAAGAAATAAATTGTGCAAGTTAATACAGCTAAAATGCTGTATTGTGTATACTAAACTTACTGCACCAGTCAACGATTCAGCAAGTCTATAACAGCACAGGTATGGGACCTGTTATCCAGAATGCTCAGGACCTGGGATTTTCTGCTTTATGAATCTTTCCATAATTTGGATCTTCATACATTACTTCTACTAGAAAATCATTTAATTATTAAATAAATGCAATATGCTGGTTGTTCTTCCAACAAGGATTAATTATATCTTAGTTTGTATATTGTATATCTTAGCTTTCTGAATAATGGGTTTCCGTTTCCGGATAACAGATCTATACCTGTAATTCTCCAGGCTTTCAAAGTTGTAGAGCTCCCCATCTTGGATTATGTTAGAAGTGCAAGATTACACACACACATGCTCAGTGGGCTCTGGGCAGGGGTTGATCATTTGAATTTAAGGGTCATAGGCATAGGGGTTAATCGCAAATTATCAATCTGAAAATTAGGCTTTCCCATCACATTCTGGTGCAAATTGCATTTTTTCTGAACGTCCAACAGCAGCACATACTGAGATTTCCCTCCCTCCCCTAATTAGGACAGTAGGACCAATAACCAAGCTTCAGAAGCTATAAAAACCCACCCCTTCCCCCCTTACATCATGTTTTTTTCTGTCCTACATGAGGACAGTGGGATGACTTTTTTCCTTTTTTGCCATGGAGGACTCGGTAGTGGGCTCAGGGACAAGCAGGGAGCCAGCTTCGGGTGGTTTTCCTTGTGGATGGACGGGGACAGAGCTTCCTAATCCATCCGGATTCAGCTGACCGCTTGAACAGTAAATTAGACATCTTAGAAACCAGAAGGCGCACACTTCTGGGATCACAGGTTTCAGGAGGTGCGTGTTGATGACGTCAGTGTGCTTTGTCTAGGTGCCTTATTTAAACGGCTGTTGTGTATTCCCGCAGGCACCCAAAAAGTGTTCTATACAAGTGGTCATGCTGCGAACAAGGAGTGTGTTGCCTGGGGAAGCAATTAAGATATTGCTGATCCTTTTTTAGCCCAAAATCTGTCCCAATGCACAATGGGGTCTAAAACCAGACATTTGGTCTTCAGACAATGTGATGTCCCTCTCCCGGATAACTATGAGAGAGGTCACTGAGATGGCAATGAGCTGGTTTAAGGACTTTATTCAGCAGTCATTTTCAGATATCAGGGGTTCTTTATCTCAGGACCCGATTAATCCTGTTGACAAGTCACCTATATCGGTGGATGGACAGGATTATACTGTCATTGATGAAATTCATTCTTCTTCAGAGGATGAAGTGGACACGGTAGTGTTCCAATCTGAATCTATAACTAAGATAATAAAAGCAGTTAAGGGGGCAATGGAATCAGGAGAGGAAGAGTTCTGAACCAGAACAGGAGAAAGGCTGGTCAAGGAAAATACCCAGAGCTTTCCTCTTACATCCAGTGATAAACGATCTCATAAAATTTGAATGGAAAAATTCGAACAGACTACCTGCGATTAACAAACATTTCAAAACTCTTTTTACTATTTCTGAAGAATCCAAAAAATGGGAAGATCCTCCAAAAGTTGTTATTGCGGTAGGCGAACTTTCAAAGAGAACCACAATTCCTGTGGAAGATGGTTCAGGCCTAAAGGATGTGATGGACAGGAAGGCAGAGACGTATTTAAAGGGAATTTTTATGGCTTCTGCAGCTCAATGTAAGCATTGATTGCAGCCTCAGAGGTTTAAAGGGCCTTAAGAAACAGGTTAGTTCAGTTGGAAGAAGACATTCAAAACAAGATTCCAAGGGAGGATTTGCTGAAAAGTCTAAAGACGGTGAAATCATCATCTGAATTTCTCTGTGATTCTTCTACTGAATCACTAAAACTTGCCCACTCTACTATAGCCAGAAGGGTAATTTGGTTAGAACATTGGAAAGCGGATTCAACCTCAAAAATTAACCATAGAAAAACCGAGGACAAAGGAAAATTGCTTCCACAAGACAGACAGAGAAACTGGAAAGGATACTTTTTTCGTAGACAAAGGAGATCTCTGCCAAGAAAAAGACAGTACAGGTTTTACAAAAAAAGAGAAAGAGAGAACACAGCCCTTTAGAGGTCAAGGAGCTACAAGGGCTTCAAGAGTAGGGATGTAGCGAACAGTTCGCCGGCGAACTAGTTCGCGCGAACTTCGACTGTTCGCGTCCGCCGAATGTTCGCGAACGTCGCGCGACGTTCGCCAATACGAGTTCGCGTTCGATTCGAACAAAAATCGTTCGACCATTCGACCATTCGATTCCTTCGACCGCTAAAATCGAAGGATTTTCGTTCGAATCGAATGATCGAAGCCATTGGATCGAATGAAATCATTCGATCGAATGGCTTCGATCGTTCGAGTCGAACGAAAATCCTTCGATCGAACGATTAAAATCCTTCGATCGTTCGAATCGAACGATTTTCGGATGTTCGAAGTTCGCGAACTGTTCGCGAACTGTCCGCATTTTTTGCTGGTGTTCGCGAACGGCGTTCGCGAACACATCGGCGGCGGTTCGCTACATCCCTATTCAAGAGGAAGAGCAAAACCACATTTGGTGGCAGGCAGACACATTTCTGATGCCAGAAGTTTGGAGGTGGGGGGAAGGCTTTCTCTGTTCTACCTTCAGTGGAAAAAAATAGTGGCAGATTCCTGGGTTCTGCAATTGATAAGAGAGGAATACAGAATAGAGTTTTGACAGGAACCACCTCCTTGGTTTCTAATCACCCCAGAAGTTCTTCTCTTCAAAGGCAACTGTTTTTAGAAAAATCAAATTCGTGATTATCTTCAGATGAAGGTCATAGAGGAAGTTCCAGTCTGCAAAAGGGGCCAAGGAACTTTCTCTATTGAATTTTTGGTTCCAAAGCCAAACGGAATGTTTCCCATGATAATCAATCTGAGAATGGTGAATCGATTTATAAGAAAAAAGCATTTCCAGATGTAATCAATAAAGTCAGTTATTCAAATTCTGGAAGAAGGGGATTATCTGGCAAAAATAGATTTAAAGGATGCCTATTTACATCTGCCCATCTTTCATGAAATTTACAGGAAAATTCTGAAGATAGCAGTTTTTATGCAGAAATTGTTTATTATTTCCAGTTCAAGGCATTGCCTTTTGGGATAACGTGAAAGAGTTTTCATCAGGGTGGTGGTGGTCGTGGTAGCAGTGCTCAGGAAGGAAGGAATGACTGGCTGTTGAAAGCAGTTTCAGCCTCTCTCCTAGAAAAGCAGGTTCAGAGAACCTTGAAAATTCTGGAGAAACTTGGTTGGATAGTCAACAGGGAAAAACTTTCCCTCTTCCCATCCATGCAGAAACAATTTCTAGGGAACATACTGGATACAGTCAAAATGAAGATCTTTCTAACTCCGGAGAGAGTTTCTTCTCTTCAGTCTCGAATTCTAGCTCTAAAGTTTTCTGGGCTGATATCTCTTCGTCAGAGAATGAAGATTTTAGGCCTCATGTCATCCTCCATAGAATCGGTCCAATGGGCCAGACTACATATGAGGCCTCTACAGCAGGAGCTGCTCTCCAGATGGGACAGAGACAGAAAGTCTCTGGACAGAAAGTTCTTCATTTCTTCAGAGACAAAAAATTAACTGCACTGGCTGCAGAGAGTGCCTTGCAAAAGATTTCATCCCCCCTTGGCTTTTTACCTATTTTGTTATATTCCAACCTGTAATTTCAATGTTTCTTAATCTTATTTTATGTGATGGGTCTGCACAAAATAGTCTAAGTTGGTTGAGTGAAATAAGAAAAATATATATAAAAAAAGAATTAAAAAAAAACCCCCTGAAAATTGGCATGTGCATATGTATTCACCCCCTTTGACATGAAGCTCCTAAAAAATCCTGGCCAACCAATTACCTTCAAAAGTCACATAATAAGTGAAATGGAGTCCACCTGTATGCAATCTAAGTGTCACATGGTCTGTCAGTATAAACGCACCTTTTCTGACATGGTACAACAACAATGGTACAAAAACAAT
This sequence comes from Xenopus petersii, assembly GCA_038501925.1. Classification (NCBI taxonomy): domain Eukaryota; kingdom Metazoa; phylum Chordata; class Amphibia; order Anura; family Pipidae; genus Xenopus; species Xenopus petersii. Next base: position 118,820,529 of record CM076675.1, read on the forward strand.
CCTGCCAAGAGAGGGCCGCCCACCAAAACTCACAGACAGGACAAAGAGGGCATTAATCAGAGAGGCAGCACTGAGACCAAAGGTAACCCCGAAGGAGTTGCAGAGTTCCACAGCAGAGACTGGAATTACTGTCCATAGGACACAATATGCAGTACACTCCATAGAGTTGGGCTTTACGGAAGAGTGGCCAGAAAAAAGCCATTATTTAAAGTTAAAAATAAGAAGGCACATTTTGAATTTGCCTAAGGCATGTGGGCGACTCCCCAAATGTATGGAGGAAGGTGCTCTGGTCAGTTGAGACTAAAATTTAACTTTTCAGCCACTAAATAAAATGCTATGTCTGGCACAAACTCAACACATCCCATCACCCCAAGAACACCATCGCCACAGTGAAACATGGTGGTGGCAGCATCATGTTGTGGGGATGTTTTTCAGCAGCAGGGACTGGGAAACTGGTCTGAGTCAAGGGAAAGATGGATGCTGTTAAATACAGGGATATTCTTGAGCAAAACCTGTGTCAGTCTGCCTGTGATTTGAGACTGGGACAGAGTTTCACCTTCCAGCAGGACAATGACCTGAAGCATACTGCTAAAGCAACACTCGAGTGGTTTAAGGGGAATTTAAATGTATTGGAATGTTCTAGTCAAAGTCCAGACCTTAATCCAATTGAGAATCTGTGGTCAGACTTGAAGATTGCTGTTCACAAGCAAAAACCATCCAACATGAAGGAGCTGGAGCAGTTTTGCCTTGTGAAATTAGCAAAAATCCCAGTGGCAAGATTTGGCAAGCTCATAGAGACTTATCCAAAGCGACTTACAGCTGTAATTGCCGCAAAAGGTGGCTCTACAAAGTATTGCCTTTAGGGGGATGTACAGTTACGCACACTGACGTTTTATGTTATTTGTCCTATTTGTCGTTTGCTTCACAATAAAAAAAAAAAACATCTTCAAGGTTGTAAGCATGTTCTGTAAATGAAATGGTGCAAACTCTCAAACAATTCATTTTAATTCCAGATTGTGAGGCAACAAAACATGAAAAATGCCAAGGGGGGTGAATACTTTTACAAGGCACTGTAAACAAGGAAAAGACACAGAAGAGTCAGAGTGGATTATGGTGGCAACAGACGCTACTCTCAGCGGTTGGGGGGCTCATATGGAAAACCTCTCTGCCCATGGATTTTGGGGTCATATAGAGAAGTCCCTTTTGTCAGACTTCAGAGAATTGAAAGTGGTTTCTCTAGCCCTAAAGTCTTTTCAGAAAAATCTGAGTTGCTGTGGTGTGAAAGGTCAGTCAGACAAAACGGTTGTGGTGACTTACCTGAACAGACAGGGAGGCACAAGATCCAGGGTACTCCTGAAGGAGACCATGGGGAGGGTTAACAAAAAATAAGAGCAAGCCGTACGCGATGCCTTCAAGTATACAAGGTGGAGCCAGCCCAGGGAGCCATTCCCTTACACATGTACAATTAAACACAAGGAATCATCAGCTATCGTAAGAGTGAGCATCTGCAGTTGTTAGGAAGTAGTTCCAGTTACCCCAGACTCTATCATGTAAATGCAATGTGTTACTTATTCGGGAGGTCATTTCCTCAAATTTCTTATTACTGTCAAGCCTAGAAATAACCTCCCGAATAGTGGGAAGTGCAGGGGACTTCCATTTGGAGGTAATTGCCAACCGTGCCACCGTCGACACCTGGTTAACCCACCTTTGACTATACCAGTGACAGGGAGGGCTAATAGCAAACGGGGCATCTCAATAGCCAGAGATTTTTTAAAAACCTTCGTTATCAGCTGAATAATATCTTTCCAAAAATGTGTTAGTTTCGGACAGTCCCATAAAACATGAAATAGAGTGCCCTTTTGTAGGCAGCCCCTCCAGCATATAGGACTGCACTGAGCAAACATTTTAGAGAGAGCGGTCCAGGGTGAGATACCACATCATCATTTTATAAATACTCTCTTTCTGCTGGGTGCACACCGTCATTTTCCGTGCGTTCTCCCACATCCTCCCCCATTGGGAATGGGACCATTCCCTCCCCCAAGCTTTTTCCCAGTATTGCATATAAGTGTGCTTAGGGAACGGCTCGTCCAGGATGGCATTGAGGCATTGAGGTAGGCTATATAATTGTGAGATCAGCCCCTTGTAAGGGAAACCGCTACCTAAAATTCTCTCAAATGGAGACAGCTGTATCTGGGGATGTTGCCCAAACAAAGATGTAATGTAATGTTTAATCTGGAGATATTCCAGCTTTTTCCCCGTGCTCCAGTTACATTTTCTAAACAATTCATCGTATGTGTATAACTGCTTCCTCAGTGGGTTAGTAAAATCATTTATCCTATTAAACGCATGGGCCGCCCAAAATGATTGGTATGATGGCCCTTGGCCAGGCTGGAAGTCCGGATTAGCAGAGAGCAACAATAAGGCAGAAGGGTATTTGCTAATCCGATATTTCTTTATGCAACGTTTCCAAATCGAGAGGGTGAAAGTTATAGGCTTCGGGGCCAATGCTGATAGCTGGACTCTAGGGTGGTTAGTTAAGATCAGGTTGCTGATATGGTAGGGGAGGGTCCATGTGGCTTCTAATCATGCCCACTTAGTAGGCGCCTGAGGTTGTAACCAGGCCAGAGTTTGGAGCAAGTGTGAAGCCTCGTAATATTTGCTTATGTCTGGCACCGCAAGGCCCCCCTGATGCCGCCCCGCTAAGAGCACTGAACGTGGCAATCTTGGTTTCGCTGCTCCCCATATGTATTTAAGTATCAATTTCTGAATATGGCCTAATTTAGTGACAGGGAGGTGAACTGGTATGGTTTCAAACAAGTATAAAAGTTTAGGAAGCACTGTCATTTTGACAGCGGCTATACGCCCAAACCAAGATATACTATGAGACCCCCAATCCTGCATGTCTTTCCGAATCTGATCAACTAGAGGCACAAAATTCGCTTGGTATAACTGGCGATAATGTGGTGTCAGTTTTACTCCTAGGTAGTTTATGTGTGATGTCTGCCACTTATAACGGAAAGTCTCCTGGAGTGCCCTTTTAGCCTGACCACCTACGTGAAACATGAGAGCCTCCGATTTAGCCCAGTTGATCTTGTATCCTGTCACTAAGCTATATTCCTGTAATGTGTGGTGTAGATTAGGCAAGGAGATAGAAGGATTACTGAGAGTGAGCAGGACATCATCAGCGAAAAGTGATACCTTATATGTGTCGGACCCCACTTTAATTCCTGTAATGTCTGGGTGGTCCCTTAATTTGGCAGCCAACGGTTCTATGCTGAGGGCATAAAGCAGAGGAGAAAGTGGGCAGCCCATTCCTAATATGGATAGGCATGCCAGCATCACCATTCAATTGCAGATAGGCAGAAGGGGTCGTATATAATGATTTGATAGCCTGGAGGAAAGGCCCGCAAAATCCCATATGTTGGAGTAGCCTAGTCATATACGCCCAAACCAGCCTGTCGAAGGCTTTATCCGCATCTAAACTCAAAACAACAGACGGAGTGCCCTGTGATTGAATAATATCAATAAGATCAATGGCCCTGTGAGTTTTATCACCTGCTTGCAGTCCCATCACAAAACCCACTTGATCAGAATCTATCTTGTCTGGGCAAGAGTGGGGCTAGGTGCTGAGCCAGTATTTTAGTGAATATTTTCAAGTCACTATTTAAAAGCTCTATAGGCCTATAGCTTCCGCACTGTATCAGATCCTTGCCCTCCTTGGGAAGTACTGTTATGTATGAGGAGACCATAGAAGTAGGAATTTGTTTCTTGCCCTGCAGGAAGGTGTTAAAGAGCTCAGCCAGAATAGGGGCAAGGGTATCCCGAAAGACTTTGTAATATGTATTAGTGAATCCGTCAGGCCCTGGAGATTTGTGGAGAGGGATAGCTTTGAGAACGTCAAGAACCACATCCCCTGTAATCTCCTTGTTTAACTTCTCTAGGTCCTCTTCGGTCAGTTTGGGTAAGCGGCACCCCTCTAAGAACTGAGCAAGATATTGCGATTTGGTATCGGTGGCTCAGGAGGATGGCGGAAATAGATTATATAGTGTGAAGTAATAGGAATGGAAAGCTTGTGAAATTTAAATGGGGTTGTGGGTGGCCTCCCCGTTGCTGGGGCAGATCGTTAAAATTTGGGATCGCCTTTTTAATTGGTTGGCTAGTAAAGTGTGGGCTTTGTTTCCCATTTGATAATATCTTCACTTAGTCCAAAGTAGTGTTTTCTCTGCATCTAGCAGGGCAAGTTGTTTCAAAGAGGTGCGTAAAGAGCAAATTTCTTGCAGCAGAGTCGGGTCGGAGTTATGGTGTAGTGCAGATTCTAATTGATATAATTTGGATTCCAATTTGTGAATTTGTTGTAATATAGTTACATAGTAAGTAAGGTTGAAAAAAGACAAATGTCCATCGAGTTCAACCTTTTTTGTTTTTTTATTAACTACCTATCTGCCAGTTGATCCAGAGGAAGGCAAAAAAAACACATCTGAAGCCTCTCCAATTTGCCTTAGAGGGGGAAAAATTCCTTCCTGACTCCAAAATGGTAATTGGACTAGTCCCTGGACTAACTTGGACTATGAGCTATTTCCCATAACCCTGTATTCCCTTACTTGCTAAAAAGCCATCCAACCCCTTCTTAAAGCTATCTAATGTATCAGCCTGTACAACTGATTCAGGGAGAGAATTCCATATCTTCACAGCTCTCACTGTAAAAAACCCCTTCCGAATATTTAGGACGGAACCTCTTTTCTTCTAAACGGAATGGGTGACCTCGTGTCAGCTGGAAAGACCTACTGGTAAATAAAGCATTAGAGAGATTATTATATGATCCCCTTATATATTTATACATAGTCATCATATCACCCCTTAAGCGCCTCTTCTCCAGTGTGAACATCCCCAATTTGGCCAGTCTTTCCTCATAGCTAAGATTTTCAATACCTTTTACCAGCTTAGTTGCCCTTCTCTGTACCCTCTCTAATACAATAATGTACGGAGACCAAAACTGTACGGCATATTCTAGATGGGGCCTTGCAAGTGCTCTATACAGTGGAAGAATGACCCCCTCCTCCCTTGACTCTATGCCCCTTTTAATACAGCTCAAGACCTTATTTGCCCTTGATGCTGCTGACTGGCATTGCTTGCTACAGCCAAGTTTATCATCTACAAGGACTCCAAGGTCCTTTTCCATAATGGATTTGCCTAGTGCAGTCCCATTAAGGGTATAAGTGGCTTGGATATTTTTACATCCCAGGTGCATGACTTTACATTTATCAACATTGAATCTCATTTGCCACTTAGCTGCCCAGATTGCCAGTTTGTCAAGATCCTGTTGCAAGGATGCCACATCCTGGATGGAATTAATTGGGCTGGATAATCTTGTGTCATCTGCAAACACTGATACGTTACTTACAACACCCTCCCCTAAGTCATTAATGAACACGTTAAATAAAAGTGGACCCAATACTGTGCCCTGGGGGACCCCATTAAGAACCTTACTCCAAGTAGAGAATGTCCCATTAACAACCACCCTCTGTACCCGATCCTGTAGCCAGTTTCCTATCCACGTGCAAACGACTTCATTAAGCCCAACAGACCTTAGTTTAGAAAGCAGTCGTTAGCACTGTGTAGCACAGTATCAAACGCTTTGGCAAAATCCAAATAGATCACATCTACTGCCCCCCCACTGTCCAGAATCTTAATTACGACATCATAAAATGCAATCAAATTCGTCTGACATGACCTATCCTTCATAAAGTCATGCTGATTGTTGCTCATAATGCCATTCATTAGGACAAAATTTTGAATGTGATCCCTTAACAAGCCTTCAAATAATTTGCCCACCACAGATGTCAAGCTTACTGGCCTATAATTGCCAGGCTGAGATCGTAATCCCTTTTTAAATATTGGAATAACATCAGCTTTTCTCCAATCCATAGGCACCATACCAGATGACAGTGAATCTGAGAAAATCAGAAATAAGGGCTGGTCTAAAACTGAACTAAGCTCTCTTAGAACCCGGGGGCGTATGTCATCAGGCCCTGGAGCCTTGTTTACATTAATTTGTATTAAAGCTTTTTGAATCATATCCTGAGTCAGCCACTGACTAGATTGAGCTGAGCCATTCGTGCAGTTATTAAGTTAGCCTGTGAACCCAGACTCCTCTATTGTATACACTGAAGAAAAGAACTGATTTAACACATTTGCCTTATCTGTATCTGTTACAACCGTACTGGTACCATTATTTAATGGAGTAACACTCTCAACCTGCATCTTTTTACTATTAATATATTTAAAAAACTTTTTAAGGTTAGTTTTCACCTCCACCGCAATTAACTCTTCATTTCTTTTCTTAGCCTTCCGGATTGCTGATTTACAACATTTATTACAGTGTTTATATTCATTATATTCTTCTAGTAATTTTCCTAGCAGTAGAGCTAGAGATAAGGTGACCCCGAATGACAGCTTTATGGGCTTCCCAAGTTAAGGCTGTAGATTCAATAGACCCCCTGTTCTGCACAAAATACTCTTTCAGATGATTCTCAATGACTTCCTTAGTGTGAGGGTCATTGAGAATTGTTTCATTCAATCTCCAATGAGGCTGCTTTGAAATCACCGGAGGGATCGAGATATTTAAAGTAATGGGAGCATGGTCCGACCATGAGATAGCCTGGACAGAAGTGGTGGTCGGATATTTCAGACAGTTTTGGGATACAAAAAAATAATCTAGTCTCATGGAGGTCTGATGAGGGGAGGAGTAAAAGGTGTATCTGCGGCTCTAGGGTGATCAATACGCCACGCATCAAACAGGGCATTGGATCTAACAACAGTACGGAACTGTTTGGCCTGTCGTGGAACCGGGGAAGTGCGTGAGGGGCAGACATCTCTATCTACTATCTCAGAGAAAACTAAATTAAAGTCACCCCCTATTAGTAGAATCGTGGAGGAATGTTCGGTTGCCAATGACAAAACTTTGCGTATTGTACGAAGTGGTTATATATTGGGAACATAAACATTGATCAAAGTTATAGGAGTACCAACGTATGAGCCCTGTAACAGCAAGTAGTGACCATTAGGGTCTGTGATGTGACTAGTTATCGTCAAGGGGCAATCCTTATGAATCAGAGTCATGACCCCTGCTATCTTATGGGGGCCAGATGCCTGATAGGTCCTAGGGTACTGTGAAGAGTTAAGTTTATTATTGTCAGAAGCTTTGAAGTGCGTTTCCTGGAGGAACGCCACTTCAGCTTTAAACCTCTGGATTTCTTTCAAAGCTAGTGTTCTTTTCCTGGGACTATTAAGTCCTTTCACATTCAAAGAAAATAGTCGGACCATCGTAAAACAGTGGGTGAGAGTGCTATGTTAGAAGGCTCATACGCTGGTGAAATTATACACTGCACAGAAAAATAGACAGAAGAATCAACAGTAATCATAGGAAGCAACCAATCAAAGCATATAACCAACCACTGTAGGCCAATATTGGTACTATTCCGCCCCATTGTGGAAGGTCCAGAGTCTACTGAAGACATGGACCCCTGTAAATTACCAAGCGATAATCCAAAAGCAGAAATGAGACAAAAAGTGAAAAGATGTTGTATATCAGATATCTTATTTGCCCTGATTGCAAGGCAACCAGAGTGGCTCAGGAAGGTGTGCAATCCAGGGCTCGTAGAGGTAAGGAAAAAAGAAGGTGTCTCTGGAGGTAGCAAATCAAAAATAACAATAAACAAAACGAAACACAAAATATGTACAAGCAATGGTGTTACCTGAACCTGGTAACCTGGGACACTACAGAGATACCCCATCCGAGTATCAGTGTCGAGAGAAGCGTCTAAGCAAAAAACAACAAGGGAAGGTGTCTGTCCCTCCACAGGAAAGGCTTGCTAGGAACAAACACTGTAGCTCAAATCCCGTACAGCTTCAAAACCGCCCATAAGATCAAAACCAACATGTAACCGTCGAAGGTTGTCTCAAGTGGGAGAGCCAGATCTGTGTGGAGGGGTAGACGGCAGCCGAATTTTGGCAGAGCTTGTCGTTTCCCATTCCGGAGTCATCTGAAGGGATCGTGAAGGTGCAGCATCTTTAGGCATCGGCAAAGTAGGCAAGCCAAGCCCACTCAGAAATGTATTGCTTTTCTGCAGGTCAGAGAGTGTTGCTGGCCCTTCACAGAGACAATCAATTTGAAGGGGAACCCCCATCGATATGGGGTGTTGTGTGCTCTTAGATGCTGAGTGACAGGTTTAAAGTCCCTTCTTCTGGCCAACATGATGGGGGATATGTCGTTATAGATTTGCAGCTTCACCCCTTGAAATTCAATGTGTGTTGAGTTTTGTGTCACCTGAAGTACTTTCTCCTTACTCTCAAAGTAGTGGCAACAGAGTACAATGTCTCTCGGAGCTAACTGGCTGGGTTTCTTAGGACCCAGCGCTCTGTGGGCCCTATCAAATCTCCAAGCCTCAACAGGTAAATCTGGGCAGAGTTTGGAAAACAGAGCTCCGAGGTAGTGCCTGATAACTTTTGGCAGAATGCTTTCAGGAACATCTCGTATACGCAAATTCTGGCTTCGGTTTCTGTTTTCCAGATCCTCGCAGTGTGATTTGAGATTGGCCAGTTCTTCCTGTATAGTGAGCTGGTCGTCCTCTAGGGCATTATGCCTCACTATCAAGTTGTCTGAGATAGTCTCCATCTTATCCACTCTTTGGCCCAGTGAGTGAACCTCAGTCTGAAATTTGTGCACCCACAATCGCAGCAGTCAGTGAATTACGTAGGGCCGAGAGCTGAAGTGCAAGTATGTCAGCTGTAACAGGCCGAGAAGTGTAGGAGTTGTCTCCCCTATTCGAGGAAGTTTCCATCCAGTTGTCTGTAGTGCGTGGGCGTGAGGGAGCATAGGGGCCTGCCTCATGGTCTAAATCCATGCCGCCATCTTTGGCCTGGCTCAGCTTGTCGGTAGCTACACGTGTAGGCTGGGGCAGTGTATGCGAGGGGGCCCCACAAGGAGAGCTGGAGGCCGAGGATTGGCTCGTAGCCTGATCCCCCATATCGTTCCCAACCCTACGCACCTGGTCCGTGGTCGTAAATGCATGCTGGGTGGGAGACCACGCGGGGTGGGGCGAATTGGAAGCCGAAGCATTGCAGCCATCAGAGTTGTCTCCACCTTCCCTAGACTTGCGAGGCTTGTCGGCGGCTGCCAGTCTGTGAAGCGAAGCTGCACGCTTGTGAGAGCTTTTGGGTGCCTTGTCTGGGCTAGCGTGCTCCGGATCCGAGTCCGCGCCGCCATCTTGGGCCCACCGGTGCCTGTTAGGTGCCGCGGATTTGTTGAGAAATGGCGTCAAAGTGCCTGTCGGTTCTAGGTTCTTCTTTTTCCCCGTTTCCAGAGGGTGCAGCTGCAGGATTCCCCGATCGTTTGTGTGCCAAAAACTGCCAATATTCGGGGATTTAAGGCCTCTTACTGCGGAGCGACGTAGAACAGCGTCTTCACTCGGTCATGTTGCGCATGCGCCCCCCCTTCTTCTTCTTTCTTTTAACACAAATATTGCATGCCGTTTTTTTTAGTCTTTCAAGATTACTTCTTCTGAAATAAGATATCTTTAAAGAGGGAAACATTGCCATGGCTATATAATTTTATTATTTTATTCTGTTAAACATGGAAATGCCTACTTACATTTTAAAACCTTTCCTATAAAACAAAGAAATGAGACATTCAAGCATATATTAAATAATATTAAACAACAGAGAGACAATTATTTTGCCTCTATTTTAAATTGTGATTTAAGAATTTAAATAATTAACCTAGCATATTTTAAGATAATCTTAGAAAAAAACTAGAATAACTAGAATAATTTCAATAAGCCTCTCCTCATTAATGACATCTAAATCAAAACAAATAATTAACGAAAAGCCATAGTTGCAAATATTATGTTCTAATTATAATAAAAAGGAAGGATTAAAATGCCTTTAAAAATATGTTTCCCTCAGGTCTTTCCTAAAATCTAAATTCTCCAATTACCACTTCAGAATTAATGACTATAAGTAACCTAAGAAAGTACAAGGTGGAAGGACTTGATGGGCTCACTTCCCCTTTCTATAAAAGTATCTGTCATAAAGTTGCCCCTTTTCTGACATTATTCAGTGAAAACCACAATTGTCACCGAATTTATCAAAAGTTCAGATTATAAAAAGGACAAATAAAAAAGTGATGAACGATCTGGAAAGAATTAGGAATATCTCGAAAACCTCTAAAAATTTTAGTTTTTTTGGAAAATTTGGAAAAAAAGCCAAAAAACGTTTAAAATTCTGATTGGTTTAAAAATGATCCAATAGGATTGGTACACCTCCCATTGACCTCTAGAGCACCTGGACAACTTTTACAGTAATACAATTTCTACCTGTAGTTATGGTTAATTGCCCTGGAAATTATGGCATAAATGTTTACTGCTGATGTCCTTCAATTCTAAGACACCACATAATCACACACACACAGACAATTAATTTGTCATGTAATGTTTAAAACCTCCATCATTTTTATAAAATTATATTCTGTCTGGGTCTTTTGCCAGTAATAGCTACCCCCACCCCTGTAATTCCTAGGTAACTTGTTGATTCATGCTGCTGGTGGCCTTCTTTCACTCAAATGAACAGATAAGTCTGATGTTGGTTTGGAATAAACTGTAATTGGCTTGAGGGGACTACTCAAAATTCTCAAGAGTATTAGATTTAAAAGTCTGATTAAAAATTTGATTTTGAAAAACTATAAGTTTACTGTTCTAGGAACTTTTAACAACCACCTTTTATATGAAAACAGATAAAGTGTTCTCTGTAAATACTAGAGGAAGTATATGCAAATGACCAGGAATAATTTAGAATGTTTTAAACATAAACCCAGATAAGACAGGAAACTTATGTAAATGCATCTTGGATATTGAATGCAAAATATACTTCTCAGTTTACACCTTGTGAATAAAGTAGGTTCCAATCAAGAATATGACAGAAAAATAACTACTTAAAGGGAAACTATACCCCCCAAACAATGTAGGTCTCTATTAAAAGATACTGAGTAAAACAGCTCATGTGTAAAACCCTGCTTCATGTAAATGAACCATTATCATAATAATATACTTTTTTAGTAGTATGTGCCATTGGGTAATCATAAATAGAAAATTGCCATTTTAAAAAATAAGGGCCGCCCCCTGAGATCGTAAGATTCACTGTGCACACATACAAACCACATGTAAGGTCACATGAGCCAATTAACAGACAGAGTTGTGCCTTTTGCTTCCTCACTTCTTCCTGTTACAGTTAGTGTTGTAGTATTTCTGGTCAGGTGATCTGTGAGGCAGCACAGATAGAGTCATGAAATGGTGGTTCAAGGCAAGAGATGTAAAAGGGCAATATTTATGTAAATGTATATTCCAGTTTGGTAAGATTCTTTAATATGTCATTCAATTTGATATAAACTATCTGTTGCTTAAGTATTCATTTTGGGGGTATAGTTTTCCTTTAAGAAGTTCTAATAAACTGTTTACAATAAGGGGCACATTTACTATGGGTCAAATATCGAGGGTTAAGTAACCCTCGATATTTGACCATTGAAGTTAAATCCTTCGACTTCGAATATCGAAGTCGAAGGATTTACTGAAATTCGTTCGATCGAACGATTCGAAGGATTTTAATCCATTGATCGAACGATTTTCCTTCGATTAAAAAAAGCAAGGAAAGCTTATGGGGACCCTCCCCATAGGCTAACATTGGTGCTCGGTAGATTTTAGGTGGTGAAGTAGGTGGTCGAAGTTTTTTTTTTTATTTGATTTTTTCAATGGACTTCAACAAAGTTTTTATGTAATAAGCCATTAAATAATGTTTTCTCATCAATTTGAAGTAGGCCGTATATTTTTAAACATAGGCAGAGGCAATTATACACACTTGAATTTTTGACCTGGAAACATTTTACTATAATGGGCCAGACTGAATTTAATGAAAAAATCTTATCTTTTTTTAACCTGAAACCTCTTCTAATGTGTATGGAATAATCTGAGATTAAATCTGATCCTATGTCTGTTTACAATGAGTTTGTTAAATAAGACTTTTCTTTATAATCATCACATAATTATAAAATAAAAATAAATAAATACAATTTTGGCAACATGACTCAACATAATATATGTTTTCTGTTGGATATGTATTCTGCATACTGCTTGCATTATCAGGAAATATATAATTTTTTTCTTATTTATTATTCATTTGAAAGATGATTTAACTCATCATACCACCTGAGTTCATTGTATTAATTGTGGATGTTTATCATTAACATAATGTATTATTCTGTCCTCTCTTGATTTGAGGAGTATAGTGAAAGAAAGTCAATGTTAAAACAAAATCAGGATCCAATCAATTGTACCACTTTTACACGGTATTAAGATGCTTTTCACTTCAGAAATTCTTTGGTTAGACCAGTTATAATAAAGACATTATTCTATAATGAAAACATTATCAGATGTAAAAAAAATGCAAATCTTTATAAATAAAATACCAAACAAAATACTGCAATTGGTGCTTTCTTATGTTCTATACATTTATTTCAAACTTAGCCAGTTGGAAGTCAGGCTCCAGTTAAGAGGCCTTAATATTAAACAAATTCTGTCATGAGCTAAATGGAATCGGTATGAGGGAGAAGCATGAATCACTGTCTGGTCTTCAACATTATGAATAAATTCTTGGGTTAAGTGAAAAAAAGATACTACAATAATGGTCCAAATTTAACAGCTATGAAAAACAAACCTCCTCACCTCCATTTAAGCTTGGTGAAAAGTAAATAGCAATTGCATAAAGAACTGATGAAGTTTCATCATAGGTAGTGGTCATTTTAGTCATTAAATATTCATAAAGAAAAACTGTGTATAAATATATTTTAAATTACAAAAAACATTATGGTATATTGATACTTTTCAATATTTATAGTTCACTATTTTCTTTGCTGATCCTCCTAGAAGTTGTGACAGGCGTGCAAATTGAATAAGAACACACATTGTACTTGGAGAGCTATTGTATACAAAGGAAATACATAAAATGATGGGCTTTCCAGAGTAATTTACCAATCAATCATAACATGGAGGAAGTTGTTCTGAGAGATTATTGACTGAGTGCCACATTTTTTTTTAACTTTTTAACCTCTTTATGCTTTTTAATATGGTAAGGTAGAGCTATGGAAGGAGTAACCTTGTATCTTCAATGCAGTGATCTGTCTATTTTACACATTTCAAGAAGCTTTAAAGGAAAAAGTTATATATTGTTTAAAAAGTTGTACAAAAAAGAGATCTGCCATACTACTGGTAAGGTTGATTTGGATTGTTTAAAAAAAGTCAAGTGGGTAGAGGTAGAAAAGAAACCTGACAACTGCAAAATCTTCTTTTTTTCTCCATATTTAGTTTACATAAGTACAGTTAAAAGTCCAGAAATAGCATCATTCATGGTCATTCACCTTCTAACCCTGAATGCAGGCAAAACAATGGTCATCAAACAGGAAAATCAAATAGGAAAACTAGCTGAGTTGATCACTGCCATTTTTCATATCTTTTATTTTAGGCCAATAAAGTATTCAACATTACAACTTTCACTTTTAGTAGTAAAGAATCGTTTTTGTCTTCTTTAATTACAAATGGAAGACAAGTTTAAAAAAATGTAAAAGAAAATAATAAATAAAATAATAAACATTAAGTTGCCATTGGGGAACATTAATACAATAGGGTAGGGTAAGGGTATAATGGAAAATAGGATTGTTTCCTAATTCTGTCAATTATAATTAAAGCAAACAAGTTTAAAATATCACTAGAATTAGGCTAGAAATTATGGGCCATAGTCATAGATCTTAGAGTACCAAATTAGTGGAACAATAGCCTTATGAGCCTGAATATGAATGCATTTAAAATATGTAACATTTATACAAAATTCACTGTATATTGCCCTCAGTGTTTTATGGGTTTATCCTGTTCAGATCTTTCTAAAAAATATCATAGACCGAATGCCTGTCTACTCTTGGTTGTCTAGTTTCCAGTGCACAGCCTTTTTTAAATTGTATCTTAATAAATAACTTATTTGTGAATGGAGCTGGGACACAGCTGTGCTTGAAATGCAAGTCAAATGCAGTGTGCTTTATGGATGCTCTCTGCCCCAGATCTGTCAGTTAGTATAACACACACATATCTTATACATGGACAAAACAATACTGTAGTATTGGCAAATGTGTTTTGGAAGGCTATGAGACAGTAAACTTCATGTTAGCTATAACATTTCCTTCACCCTATATTATTCTAAATTGACAAAGCACACAACACTTCTGTTATTGTTTCAGTTAAATACAATGATTTCTGTATTTGCATATTAATAATTCAACTGTAATGCAAAAAGTTTTGGTGCTTTACAACAAAACATTGAAGTTTTGGTGATAAAAGCACCATAAATGTATCAACTTAGCCTATTTTCATGGACCTACGTAGAAGTGGAAAGGGGCTGCTGCTCTATGGTCCCTTCCAAAAGGGATATTGGCACATTTTGAGACTGGATAGCAAAAAAGTAGCAATGATCTTACAGGATCTCTGGATAGTTTGCTGAAATCATATTATTCACCCCCCATTCCACAAGGTACCCTACAATTCTAGAATTCAATGTACCCTAAAACTTTACCCTATAGAATGTTTAAACTGGCAAAACTAAAACATTTTCACCAAAATAAAATACTAGTTATGATATGTGTGTGGGATTGAAGCAGTGGCTGAGAGTTGCATTAAGATACAATTTTGCTTCAGCTTTTTTATACTGCTTTTTTAAGCATATTAAAACATTCTATTATACAGTTGCAATTAGGCTTAGGTGAATTTGACCCATTTAGTTTCAGCAAAAATTTGCGTGGCCAAATGTTGGCGACGCCCATTAAAGTCTATGGGTGGCAAAAAATTTATACGCGCTGTGAAACATTTTTTTGACACACGTCAGTTTTTTTTTTGCGTATGAAGCCATACAAGTCTATGGCCATCAATGCAATAATATATATAACCTTCATTTGACGTTGTTTTCAGTCATTTTGTCCTTATATGTGTTATTAGTTCGGTTTAAGCACTGCGTATCTTGACAGCGCTATATAAATAAATAAATGATGATGATGATGATGGTTTTTGCAGAGCCTAAACTCCACATATGTGCCACCCTATGGTATGGAATCCCATCAGTATTATCAAATAAATCCAAATAGCTCTAATGATCAATGCTTAAGTTGATATTCATAGCTCTAGTAATATTGATATTAAAATACACTGTAGGCACACTACGTTGACAATTTTATGTGTTTCAATTGATCATTTTTATCTAAATGTAATGTTCAAAAAAAGTATCCTTCTAGAGAATGTCAGTCTTATTAAAGGAAAATGTATTCTCAACTAGAAAACTGAACATAGCTTGATGGCAGAGGCTTTGCTATGTGAGACGTCATTACAGGTTCTTAACAGGATTTGTCACTGCCCAGATAAAATTGGAATTTATAGTCAGATCTCAAATAATAGTAAAGCACCACAGCTGTACCTTCAGCCAGGTTTCCTCTGATATAATTAAATAGAACCTTACAAACTGAAAATGAGTATGACAGGAAAATCTATAAAGGTGTCAGGAAGAGATAAGAAGTACCAGATGATTTGTTAAACATTTCAAACTTCCCCAGAAATGTAATTTTCATGCAAATTAAATTTTCTCTAATAAATCAACATTACATTCTCCTTAGTTTTGTTTCTTTGTGACCATGAATTTCATGATTTCATTTATTTTGGCACTGTATGTTGCCGAAAATCAGTAGGTGATAATTAACTAACTGATACTCAGTATGAAGCAGGGAGCCAGTTATATTTCATGTCAGCACACTGGCACTCATCAAAATTAGGACAAAAACTTTCCTTGCCTTGAGGAAGATATGTGTGGATACTTTGGTGAGACTGCAGTTATCCATCAGTTGGGGGAAGATAAAAGAAGGTATGTAATTCCAATAAAGAGACAGAAAACACAAAGTTACAGGTGTCAGAGAAGCTTCTTTAGGTGCAGTTCACATTATCAGTCCAAATAGGCTCACACTGACTGTCAGTAGATTGCAGGTGTCCATAAAAATTAAATTGGGTGCCAATTCCATTGTCTAAGTATGGGGCTATTAACCAGCCTAAATTCAAATATCCTGTCACTAAGAACCACATTAGTCATTTATTAGATTTGTATGACAAACATGTAGATTGGATCCACCAGACACTTTAATTTGATGTGATCCGACAAGTCACAGTTTTTTAGTGGAGTCATCATTGCTGATAAATACCATTTTAAAACAACCTTGAAATATATAGACACTTGTCCATCACGTTCAACCTTTTTGTGTACATAAAACCTGCTTAAATGATCCAATGTTGGGTTATGTGTATTTCTGCCTTAGACTATATAAGGCCCTTCTAATACAGTATATAGTCTAAGGATGAACCTCACATAACCTAATAGTGGATCAACAGGCTGGTTTCATGTAGACCAAACAGTTTTTTTGTAGTGGAATATTGTTATCGACAGGTTATCTACCCTAGTGTCTAAAGTGCAGTATAGGATGACAGCATGTAATCTGTGCTTAAACCAATAGGTGCTATGCAACAAAAACAAAATGAATGAACAAACTTTTATTTAAATAATCAATATTTTGGTCTTGTTTCCAGGCCATTATCAAGTATACAGAACACACAACTCCCTACACATTTTAAGGCAGCCTGTTGCCTTACAACAAAATAAACACAATAAATGTATATATGATGAAACGTCAAAATGCTCAACATAAAATGTATGCAACCAATTCACATACCCATCAGCAACTGACAAGATGTGGATTGCTGCAGACAAACTTAAACAAATATAGTTTGTGAATTTATAATGTATATAGGTACAAAAGCATTGGGGCCCCAAAGAATATTTTCTAAAAAACATTGGCACCAGGGCCCCCCTTACAAGTTAAAATAAAACGGGGCCCCAAAGAATATCTTTTAAAAAAACATTGGCACCAGGGCCCCCCTTAGAAGTAAAAAAAAAATTGGGGCCCCAAAGAATATTTTTTTTAAAAAAACATTGGCGCCAGGGCCCCCCTTACAAGTTAAAAAAAATTGGGGCACCAAAGAATATTTTTTAAAAAACATTGGTGGCAGGAGCCTATAGAGTATTAAAATAATACATTGGTGGCCAGGGGATTAAAAAAATTAATAAAAAAAAACACACATTGGTGTTCAGAGGAATTGAACTCGAGGTTCCGGACTTTAACTTCGCCTCCTTTCACGACTTTGGGTCTTTTCGGCGCTTGAGGACTTTCAGCTGTTCGGGACTTCCGAAGCTGGCGGCACGGCTTTGTTGATGTCAAGGGGGTCCCGGCTCTTTCGAAAAGTTCAGCATTACCCAGCCCCTCTTCAGGCCAGGGCCCCGTACACTTGTACCCCCTGTGCCCCCCCTGATGGCGGCCCTGTGTGTCCCAATAGACTATATCAAATAAAAGTAAATCTCTACCCTAAATACTGTAGCCCTTAATGTATACATAAACAAAGTGACTTCATTTTAAAAAAAGTAATGAACATTCAAACTCTAGTTAGTTAAACAAAGAGCCTCAGTGCCATTTCTTTATCTGATTTACATTCAGGCAATTCATTTATTTAACTAATCTAATCATGTCTTATATAAATCTGGAAATAATTTTGAAATCACTAGGGAGATCCACCAATGCATCCAAGATACTCAAAATCGGGTTTAGTATTTGCTTCCAAACATATGAAGCATTCTATAGTTGATTTATTTTAAATTGATTTTAAAATAAATTGATTTATTTTACAGCTGTAATGTTAAACAGATTTTAATGCATTTTGAACCAACATGTCTAATTGAATAGCTAATGTTTTAGATTAGATTATGGGGGCACACATTGTTTAAAAATGTAACTAAAGGCAGAAATCAGTCATTCACTCAGCAGAAATGTGTTGCTTATGGGCCCCTTTAGCATGAAAGACATAACTTTTGGAACAAAAAGCTGGTGTCAAAAGAATCACTGTTTACTTGTCAAATAGTAACAGATCTGTGATTTCATACATAGAAATGTCCTTCCTCTCTTCTTGAGTGAAAAATCATTTTAAATCATCTTAAGAGAAGTCTGAGGGTGCTGCAGTGTTAATAATTCATGTAAGACAAATATAGATTCAATTATGAATCACAAACTACAGTCTCACTGTGACTAACTAATTGTGACTTATAACTTGCTTGGAGAGTCTAATTATATTAATGATTTAATTAAGTAACTTTTATGTTTCATATTTGTGTATGGTATTTTTTCTAATGCATCAATGGTTCTTACATCATTGTTAATAAAACATAATTATACTTTCCCTGTCAAACATACGCAAGTGTTAGGGACTTAGAAATGTTCATTGTGTGTTGATGGTAGCCGAGGATGAGTAGAGTATAACAGTGCTTTATTAGCAGGTTCATGCAGCCATTACACAACACTAAGCAACTCTAACAACACAAGCTGTAAAGAAAGTATGCACAGTATAAGTCTTGAGCACAGTGACATCTACAGACCATTTGTATAAACACCACACATCCCCTCCTCATGGTCACAATTAAGCTGGTGTTGTGGGTAAAAACTTGGTGACCCATAAATTAGTCCTTATAAGTCTTCAATGTGAAAACCTTCATCTTCCTGTGTTCCTCTTAGAGCATTTTTGAATTTTATGTTTCTTTGAAGAATAAGAGAGTTTCCAATGAAAATACTTTTTTAATGAACCACAACAGATACTAGAAAAGGATTTATGCTTTGGTTTAAGATTAGCACCAGATCTGAAAATGTGATACTACTGTATTCAGTATAAAAAGGGCAATTTAAATGCTTATACTAACTTTAATTCAGACTGAATTCAATGAGAAAGACTTGTCATTGTGGATCAGATTTAATTTGATGAGAAACACAATGCTAAGTCAATTCCAGATTTTCCCATTTTTTTCTCAATTCAATGAGAAAAAACGTATCTCACTGTTTATAACATGAAATCTCTATTCTCTTTGGCAGAATCTAGAATTGAATACAGAGAAAAAAATGTTCTCTATTAGTTATCAATTAGTTTCACGTGAAATTCGCCAAGTGAATTTTCTCTGCATTTTTGTGCATTTATTCGCCGGTGGCAAAAATTCACAGCGAATTAGTTCCTGGTGAATTTATTTGCCCATCACTGTTCTCTATCATTTATATCTATCATGTATGTGCATTTACCTTTATATACAAAGTAAGACTCATTTATCAACACTGGGCAAATTGGTATCTGGGAAGTAACCCAATCAGATGTGTCTTCCTTTGTTCTGCATTCAGCTGGTTGTAAAAAAAAACCTATTTATTGATTGGTACAGTATCTGTGAATTATTGACTGAGTGCAAATGAGCCTCAGTTTAGAAAAATACCTAGAATTAATTTCAAGGGCTTAGTACTTAACCAGCCATTGTTAGCTAGAGCTCCATTATGCTGCCTGCAGTGCGGAAAATAGGGCAATATAACAGAAGTGGAAAGGCATAATTTGTTCTGTGCCTTGCACTAGACACACTCGGTAAGTACATTCCTCAAACATTGTTTGGCTTTTCTTCAGTAGGATGTTTATCCAAAAAATACAAATTTGAAAGGTGAGAAATAGAAAGTTAGCCGTCAAAAAATGTACACCGACATTATCAAGGCTGGTGTAAAATGCAAGGTTCACTTGCACAAGATACACAAATCACGTATAATAAATAATATAAAAGTGTACAGTGCAAGTAAGTTAGTGGATGTATATAAAGTGCACCCCTTAGTGATAACTACCAAGCATGAGGCCTATATTCCTCTCCCCAGTGTCAGACTAAGGTGTCTGGGGCCGACCGCTACTGCCTCCCCACCTCAGTTGTGATCTCCAGCTCCTCCAAATGCCACCCCTGCCTGCTTACCTTTCTTCCTCCTTGTGGCACAATTTTAGGGGGGATAAGTGGTGTCCACAGATCCAGTGGGGGGGGGGGGTAGTAGGCCACTGACGGAACACAGTTGGAAAAGTGCAAAAAGGCTGGCCAATTGCAGCCTTTTTGCACTTTTCCAACTGTGTTCCGTCAGGTAAATGACCCCTTTTCATTTTACGGCTGGTTAACACATCATTGTTAAATCTTTGGGACAGATTGTGTTAAATGTTTATAGAATGAAATACAGTCTAAAGGTACTCAGATGTTTTGAATTACATTTATTCCTGTCTGCGAGTTTCAAGTGACCATCTAACAATATCTGACATACCAAATTACTTGTGTGCATGAACCTTTTAGCTGCATAATTCCTTTTATGTCAAATTTTTGAAAAGATACCAGTTCCTTATTGAGTTTTTGCTTACTTTTACCAGCTGAAATATTAGTTTTCTTTGCATACCTCCAGAGGGGCTGGCTTTGTCAGAACAGGACTCTGTGCTCTCATCTCAGTTTGGTAGGAAATTGATCTCTGAAGTCTGTCAAACAAGTATGGAGCTCTGCAAATTACAGTATAAAGTTACAATGTGCAGGTGCATTTGCTGAGATGAGTTGCTGACGGTAGATGGAGGTGAGGAAGGCTTACTCTCCTTCACAAATGAAGAAAACGTTGTCAGTGACATGAATAGTGTCTTGCATGCCATGCATTCCACAATATTAAACATATTCAACAGTGGAACAGAAGAAAATTAGTAAAATGCACTTCTCTCTTAACTGTGTTCAGAATGAACTAAATGCAGGTGCAATATATTTCTGAACAAAGGAAGTTTTGTTGCTCCTACTTTCTGTACGATGAAAGTGAACTCTGCGTGCAGTAGATTAAAATGGTGATACTCATTCTTGGCAAAAGCTTGTTTTATACTGATGCTGAGGTAAAATGATTTACTATACTGCATCTAGTTGAAAAATGTTACATTTTATTATATTTTCTTCTCTGTAAAGGCAGGCGCCCCTGTTAGAGGCATACTGAAATGTGGATGTTGTACAAGCAAGATATATATTTATACATAATGTATAAAGGTTGCAAATCCAGCAAAACATTACGATAAATGAAAAAAGGAGGAAATAATATTGCAGGGTATTCTGTATAAACCACAAACTCGAGACATATTGAACAAATGTTCAACTTTTATACATAATATCATTATTTGTAATAGATGTTTTAGTATGAGAATATAACTCATCTGCACACAGGACATTATAGTTCTTTTTTAGCTAGTATGCATTTATGTTTCACAGATAACATGGTACTTCTACAGACAACTATAAAGTAGCACTGGGCCTCTACACAGTAAAAAAAAGTAGCATAAGCGAAAAAGGCATCAGTCCTACAAGTTTTATGTCGAAGTGAAACCTGCCTAACTTTTAGTTGATTCAGAGGAAGACAAAAAAAACATTTGAAGCTTCTCCAATTGCTTCAGGGTGGGAAAAATTCCTTCCTGACTCCAGCATTGCAATCGGACCAATCCCTGGATCAGTTTTGTGCTGACAGCTAGTCCTGCGCTGAGCCAATTTTTGAAACCGGACCTGCTATCCATAACCCATGACCCAGGCCCACAACTTGGACCTGCTATCTGACCTTAACTACAACTGCCTAATCTGCAACACAGAAAGACACCCACTGACCGCCATTAAAAAGGAAGTGTTGTTGCTGTAAACTGGAAATGACATCATCAAAATGATTTCATTTAGATAATATAGAAAATATATTATCAAAGTTAAGAAATATAGATAAGACCATCAACCCAACCTGCAACCGACAGACCCTCATCCATAGGTGCATCAAAATATCCTACCCACAACCCGCAGAGTACCCCCTTTTTTCAGGTACCAACCTGCTACAGGACTCTATTAAGAACTCTGATCGGGAACTCCATTATCTCACTTTCTAAAAAGGTTTCTAAGGTGAGTGTCACATGGGGCTGTGGATCAGGTTGGTTGCAGACACAGAACACAGCAGATTTGAGTGGAGGGGTTGTTTTCCTGTCAGGATAAATTAAGGAATGTTGGCCTGGAACATAGTATTTGTACCTGGATAGAGAACTGTCTAAAAGATAGACTACAAAGAGTGGTGGTAAATGGAACATTTTCTAATTGGACCAGTGTTGTTAGTGGAGTACCGCAGGGCTCTGTACTAGGTCCTTTGCTTTTCATCTTGTTTATTAATGACCTGGAGGTGGGCATTGAAAGTACTGTTTCTATTTTTGCAGATGATACTAAATTGTGCAGAACTATAGGTTCCATGCAGGATGCTGCCACTTTGCAGAGTGATTTGTCTAAGTTGGAAAACTGGCGGCAAACTGGAAAATGAGGTTCAATGTTGATAAATGCAAGGTTATGCACTTTGGCAAAAATAATATAAATGCAAGTTATACACTAAATGGCAGTGTGTTGGGAGTTTCCTTAAATGAGAAGGATCTAGGGGTCTTTGTAGATAACACGTTGTCTAATTCTGGGCAGTGTCATTCTGTGGCCACTAAAACATATACAGTTCTGTCTTGCATAAAAAAGAGCATTATAGGTCCCTGGTAAGGCCTCATCTGGAGTATGCAGTGCAGTTTTGGACTCCAGTCCTTAAGAGGGATATAAATAAGCTGGAGAGAGTGCAGAGACGTGCAACTAAACTGGTTAGAGGGATGGAAGACTTAAATTATGAAGGCAGACTGTCAAGGTTGGGGTTATTTTCTCTGGAAAAAATGTGCTTGCGAGGGGACATGATTACACTTTACAAGTACATTAGAGGACATTATAGACAAATAGCAGGGGACCTTTTTACCCATAAAGTGGATCACCGTACCAGAGGCCACCCCTTCAGACTAGAAGAAAAGAACTTTCATTTGAAGCAACGTAGGTGGTTCTTCACAGTCAGGACAGTGAGGTTGAGGAATGCACTGCCGGGTGATGTTGTGATGGCTGATTCAGTTAATGCCTTTAAGAATGGCTTGGATGATGACAGACATAATATCAAAGGCTATTGTGATACTAAGCTCTATAATTAGTATAGGTACGAGTATATATAATTTATGTGAAAGTATGGAAGGGTGTGTGTATGGACACTGGCTTTTCATTTGGAGGGGTTGACCTTGATAGACTTTGTCTTTTTAAAACCCAATTTAACTATGTAACTGTATAACTATGCAACCCTTTCTGAAACTATTTAATGTATCTGCCAGTAAAACTGCTTCAGGGAAATCATAATCACTGTTAAAAAATCCTTTAGGAATACTAAGATGGAACTTACCTTTTTCTAATCAAAATGGATACCCTAGCATTAGGTAGAAGGGCCTACTGGTAAGCAAAATATTAGATAGCTCCAAGAAACACACGCTGCAGCACTCGGAATCCTGTGAAAGTGCTTTATTGTGCCCCTTGAGAAAGGGTGTTGGCCCAAAATGTCGCCTAGTTTGTTGGCAGAATAAACCACTTTCACAGGATTCGGAGTGCTGTAACTTGTGTTTCTTGGAGTTATAAGTGGGTCCCTGGCAGGGGAACCAACAGCTTGCACCCGTAAAGTATTAGATTACTTAATGTATTGTCCCCTTATTTATCTATTTTTTCTTGTGACTGTGCATATCTAGAGCTGCGGAAGGGATCGGATTCAATTTGGCATTCGCCCTGGATTTGAGCATTCATTTTAACCTGAAAATGGAGGGCTTTGTGCATCCCTATTATTTATACATCATTAACATATCACCCCTTAAAGAAGAACTGAACCGAAAAAATGAATATGGCTAAAAATGCCATATTTGATATATTGAACTTGTTGCACCTGCCTTAAGTTTCAGCTTCTCAATAGCAGCAATGATCTAGGACTTCAAACTTGTCACACCATCTTGGAAAAGTGTCTGCCACACTCACATGCTCAGTCGGATCTGAGCATCTGTTGAGAAGCTAAGCTTAAGGGTTGTTACAAATTATCAAGCAAAAAATGAGGTTGGCCTGTCATACAAGCTGTTGCTACAGGGCTGATTATTAAAATATAATACTAGTTGCACTGCTTTCTGTGCTGACATATAGTAATTATCTGTATTAACCAGCCTTATATTCTGACATTTACATAGTACTATAGTAAGTTAGGTTGAAAAAAGACACATGTCCATCAAGTCCAACCTTATAAGTCTATGATTAACGTGATCAAGAGGAAGGCAAAAAAAAAACATTTGAAGCCTCTCCAGTTTGCATCAGAGATGGGAAAATTCCTTCTGATTCCAAGATGGCAATAGGACCAGTTCCTGGATCAACTTGTACTTTGAGCTATCTTCCATAAATCATAACCATTTATGTGTGTACAGTATATTTTGAGTTGGCCACCTAGCTCAGTGACTCACAGCAGCACAGAACATGTGCAGTGAATCAGCAGAAAAGAAGATGGGGAGCTACTTGGGCATATTTGGAGGCACAGATCTTCCCTACTAAAGGGCTGTGGTTATCTTGAGGTGGTACAGTATCCCAAAACATAATGTACAACATTTATAGCCTACTTCATTAGTTAAGCTCCTCTTCTTCTCGAATAAATGCTGTGCTGTATGTTAAAATATAACCTATCATGGTTGTGTACATGGATCTCATGATAAGCTGACTTAGTATGATATTCTGCATATTTTAGGTTGGCATTATATTAAGGTGACACAGCAACCACATTTTTAGTTTTGAAAAGCCATCTCTTATTTGATCTTACATTGCCAGCTTAGAATTATCATTAAAGGGCCAATATGATATTCAGCCAATTTCACTAAAAACAACCAAACTAGCTAGCCATCTGTCACTGTGCATGTGTCAGCTCTAGTTATCCCATACTGCCTAATAATGAAGGTGTGGTAACAGAATAAAATTTGCTACTTATAACTAAATTAAAACTGTATATGCCTTGTCATATTTATTAAATGTTGAGAAGACGATTTACTGCTAGATTTTACTGTACAGCATGACTCCTTTTCCTGTATACTGTACAGTGTCGTTCTTTCACCCTGCAATGTCCCAATCTGCTCTGTTGCTCTAACAAGGAAAGCCTTGTAAATGAAAGGATTGCAGTATGTCTGCAATTCAGTAATGCTTTTTGGTGAAATGTCTGTTGAAAATTCATACAAAATACATTTTACTTTTTTATTTTTATTAAATTTGCAATAGTGACTGTGTTTGGTGAAAAAAGGGTTATGGGGCAAAATTTTTTTAATAAACAGCCAAATTAGGCATGATTCATAATGTAAGATTGATGATTAATAGTTTTATTTCACAGACGTTAGGAAACTGACACTGAATAAGACAGAAACATTTTCTATGAGGATTGTGGTGGCTCATTTGAAATGATTAGTATAGGTATGGTTATCCAGAATGCTCTGGACCTGGGGGTTTTCGGATAATGGATCTTTCCATAATTTTGAACTTTATACCTTAAGTCTACTAGAAAATTGCGCAAACATAAAATAAACCCAATAGGCTGGTTTTGCTTCAAATAAGGATTAATTATATCTTAGTTTGGATCAAGTACAAGGTACTGTTTTATTATTACAGAGAAAAAGGAAATCATTTTTAAAATTCTGGATTATTTGGATAAAACAAAGTCTATGGGAGACAGCCTTTCCATAATTCGGAGCTTTCTAGATAATGGGCTTCTGGATAACGTGTTTTATACCTGTACTAAACTATTCCTTAGCAGAATAGATGTTTTATATTTTAGTTGGATTATGTGAAGCAAATATCTTGCCATAGGTGTCAAAATCTATATCGGTTTTTAAGGTACTAACCATTTTTCCATTCAACAAATCTTTTGCAAAGAATACTGATTAGTGTATAAAAATACAGGTATGAGACCTACAAACACATACTTTATTGCTGGCTTATTTACTTAATCTCTGTACTTTGTACATGATGTTTACTTAACTAGCATAAATCCATGTTGATGGCAAAACAAACTCATTTGATTTTAATGTTTCAATGATGTAGTAGCCTAAAGCCACGGCCCTCCACATTTCAGAATTAACTCTTATCCAGAATATAAGAAGTAGATATTAGATCCTAAAAATCTACTTCCTTTTTCTGTTCAGCAAAGGTAAAAACAACCGAAAAATGTTGGTTAGAAAAGTCTCGGATTTCATGTGCTATTTTGTTTTGCAGAACAGAGAGTTTCTTTCTTTCTGCACACTCTACTTATTCCTTGCCTTTGGGTATGGTATCATTAGTGTAATAACTTTGCAGTTAACATAAAAGCCGGGTTTGAATACCATTTCCATGGAAACTAAGGATTGGTTCTTGCGCTAAAGCAAACATCAGCAAATCTAATGTAAGGTGAGCTTGTGAGTAAGAAATATTTCACAATAAACAATGTCTCCTTAAACATACAACTGATCATAACGAATAACCTTAAAATTGATTAAAGAAACTTAGCCAAAATAGGAACTTCTTGTGGTGAGACAAGTCACATGGTTGGATTGGAAAACCTCTCAACTACTTCCTGTGGTCAACTAAATTCCATTGGTTTGCTGAACTGATGGAGAGTGTGAATAAAGTCTTAGAAACTACCTACTGTAGCTGTGTTTAGGATCTCTGTAAATGGCATGTGTCATAGATGATTACAGTTCCTTGAACAAACTTGAGATAAAGCTAAAAAAAAATGTCGACGTATGTTGAAATTCCTTGAATGCTGGACATGGAGATCTAGTGGAATGTTAGTAGAAAAAAGGTTTATTATTATAATTAATAACCAATATGTATAAACTTCCAAAGTATTCCATCGTGCTCTACAACAGAAGGGTATACACACAAAGAATGTACAGACAGGTGTTTTCGTATTGTTTGTAAAATTGCCCATTATTTTCAGTTTCTGCCTGTAACTAATAATTATGTTAAAAAAACAAAAACATAATTAATGTCTATGGGAAAATCTGGAATTGAATTAGGAAAATGTCTTTCTGGATTTATATGAAGTGAAGACGTGGGATCTATTATCTGCAAACGCATCAGCCCTAAACTCCCAAAGTAGCAAAAACATTTCTCAAACTGTACTTTATTTCTGGACAGTTTCAATATGAGAAAAACATATCTCACGGGTTTTCATCATAGAATTCTATGGGAAAAATCTGGAACTGAGTTTGGAAAAAAAGTAATTCTGGGTTTTTAGAAGTTGTATATGACAGATGTATTATCTGTCACATAACAAACCTCTAAAGTGGCAAAATCATTTCCCAAACTGCATTTTATTCTTTATTCCAGCTTGTTTGCTTTTTCTCAGTTAATTAGGTCCAGATTCATGTTAATGAGAAAAAAATATTTAATTTTTTTTTTACCATTAAGGTCTACAGGAAAATCTGGAACAGCATTAGGATATTGGCTTTTTCATAAATTTGAACCTGGCTCAAATTTAGATTTTTCATTGAATTGTGTTGTTCCCATATAGAATTTATTATCTGAAATGCTTGGGACCTTGGAGGGGGGAGTTTGGATAATGGATCTTTCTGTAATTTGGAGCACTATATACTAAGGGGCAGATGTACAAAATTCGAGTGAAGAATTCGAATTAAAAAAAATTCGAATTTCGAAGTATTTTTTGGGTACTTCGACCATCGAATTGGTAAATTCGATCGAATTCGATCGAATTCGAACGATTCGAACGATTCGAATGAAAAATCGTTCGACTATTCGACCATTCGATAATGGAAGTACTGTCTCTTTAAAAAAAAATTCGACCACCTACTTCGGTAGATAAAACCTACCGAACTCAATGTTAGCCTATGGGGAAGGTCCCCATAGGCTTGCTAACCTTTTTTTGATCGAAGGATATTCATTCAATCGTTTTATTAAAATCCTTCGAATCGTTCAATTCGAAGGATTTAATCGTTCGATGGAATGAAAAATCCTTCGATCGATCGAATTTTTAGCGCTAAATCGTTCGACTTCGATATTCGAAGTCGAACGATTTTAGTTCCTAGTCGAATATCGAGGGTTAATTAACCCTCGATATTCGACCAATAGTGAATCGGCCCCATAGTCTGCTAAGAAACATTGAAACGTTAAATACACTGAAAAGGGTTGTTTTATCACTAACATCATGTATACTGGTTTGTTACCATCAAGTAGAAGTTATTGTTTTATTATTACAGAGAAAAAATAAATAATTGTTTAAAATTTGAATTATGTGCTTAAATGGGCTCTCTGGGAGATGATGATGTATACTGTCTACAAAGTTATGGAATTGCTAGGGGAACAATGTTTGCTCCAACATGGGTTGGTGGAAGAATAGATATATCTACAGTCATTCCAATGCCTAAAGAAGATCATATATGCTATTATGGTCAATACATTGATGATCTATTATTGATTTGGATTGATTAGACAGATGTTTGGACACTTTATGACTTATGTAAGTAATAAAAACTTTTCTATGTGCTCTGATGGGAATCTTTAATTTTTAATAGTCTCTTGTATGGAAGGAATACAAATTGGTATTAAAGGGGAGATTTATCCCCCCCCCTTCTTTCCCAAAGAGAAATATAATGAATTTTTCATATTTGTACTAGATTTCCTACATGAACTCTCAGTTTGATGTAACCTGCTTTCATTAGGTTTTTCTGTTTGATGTCATTTATTGTACTTTGTTGGGGTCATTTTTTTCTTCCTTATCTCCTCCCCTTAGTTTCTATTGGTTGGTGTAACTTTATATAGCTTCTTATGTGTACAGACTACAATTAATGTGCGAAATATGTAAGGCTTTTTTTATATGTTGTTTAAATAAGCAATTACTTTTTTACTTTGCCTGTTTGTTGGATTTTGTTAGAGTATGAACCTTTTTCTTATCTTTACAAAATTCTGCTCCCCTAAGCTGAAGGTGCGGAACTCTTACTGCTTCAAGAGCTTTCAGAGCTTTCTGAATAAAGAGTTTCCATTTATGTGTCTCCATATTTGACACTGACTTTGACTAACATAGTTGAACCAGCAATACCATGATTTTAAATATGGGAGGATAAAGATTCATAGGGTAAAGGATAAAATAATGAGGAGACAAATTTAATACAGATTGAACTGAAGGATCTAAAGGATTCTTTTCTTCTGATGATCTATTTTATGGTTTAT
Organism: Xenopus petersii; assembly: GCA_038501925.1. Classification (NCBI taxonomy): domain Eukaryota; kingdom Metazoa; phylum Chordata; class Amphibia; order Anura; family Pipidae; genus Xenopus; species Xenopus petersii. Next base: position 118,849,644 of record CM076675.1, read on the forward strand.
CTGACTGTCAGGAATGTTTTTAATTACTTGATACATTTATGAAAGCTGATACTTAATTTGTCAGAATGAGTTTGACTGCAGTCAAATACCATTCTGGGCCATGAAGCTGTAGTATCATCTGTCTAAATATCATATTTAGTACGAAAGGATTTGGATAATTATTTTCTGAGCTGGAATTGATATTTCCAGTGCCAATATGAAATTGTTAAATACAAAAATATGTAGCTATCTCCATCATATATTATTATATTGATATTATATATCAAATCCATAAAATTGTTAATGATTTATGAGTTTTTCCTGAAAAAAAAACATATATCAAGTGAGCCAAAGACTACACCAAAGATTTTCAGTTTGCCAAAAAATGTTTTAAAAAAGTTCTGGCTGCAAATGGGTTTTAGTAAAGAAGATAAAGAGTTTGTGCAGGAAAATGAGTTAAACTACCTCTAGTAAAACTGCAATCCTGTGTAAAATCACTCTATGAGGGCAGAAAACTCCTCTTTACATACAGTAGCTGGAAAATCAGTGTGAAATACAGAGCTGTACAGTAATAATTAATCTTTCAAAGACAAATGATAATAAGTGTCACATAATGGAGAATACTTTAGTACTACGTAGGTATTGTGGTCTTTGACTGACTGCAATACTTAAAGACTAAATGGTTTTCCATATCAATATTATCCACAGGGACCTGACACAAAATGTCAGCATGACAAGTGCAATTCATTAGGAGAAATTAAGTGCATAGTAGACTACAGCATGGATTAGACCAAGTGCTCACAATTTCTCTTTCTATAGTTGCCCTTCAGTCAGCAGTTTTGTTTGTATTGTAGTACAATAACAAACCTTGAGAACAACAATTGTAGTCAGAAGGTTTATACAAGCGAACCACTCAACCAATCCATTATGAGAACAACTAGTACAGATGCAGCCACTTTGGTTTGTCTGTTTGACACAGAATAACTAAACACAGATATCCCATTTATCTCATTTAACACAGAAAACTGCGTCACAACATCCCATCTAATTAAAGCATTCACCATTGTGAACAATGGAGTTTTGGTATGCTAATGAAAAGGTTAAATGCATTAAATGAGTTAAGATGACTTAAGATAACACAGTTTCTTCAATTACCCCTGAGTCATGACGCATTTAACTCACAAATCCAAGTGGCTTCATCTGTATGCCAGTGGTTTATCATTAGATATACAAAATAATTTAAGCACTTGGGGGTCAGTTTACTAAAGTTAGTAAAAAAAACTCATTGCCCAGCATTACACACACACACACACATATACAGGGCCGCCATTAGAAATCACGGGGCCCCGTACAACAAAATTTTTGGGGCCCCGCCCACACTGGCACCCAAGCCCCACCCCAGATCCCACCCACTCCACCCAAGCCTCACTCCATCCCGCCAAAATACCAAACAGACATCAGCGCTAAAAACATAACCCCCCACACAAGTTATAAAAAGCTATTGATGGTCAGGACCCCCTTATAAGTTAAAAAAACAAACATTGGTGCTAGGGCCCCCCTTACAAGTTAAAAAAAATTGGGGCCCCAAAGAATATTTAAAAAAAAAACTTTGGTGCCAAGGCCCCCTTCACAAGTTATAAAAACCGGGGCCCCCCAATTTTTTTTTTAAAAAAAAAACATTGGTGGCAGGGGCCTATAGAATATTAAAATAATACATTGGTGGCCAGGGGGAAAAACACAAATTGGTATCAGAATTGAACTTGTGGCTTCAGGACTACAACTTCGCTTCCTTTCGAGACTTTGGTCTTTTCGCCGCTTCAGGACTTATATTTCGGCTGTTTTCATGACTTTGGGTCTTTTTGCCGCTTCAGGGTTTCAGCTTCGGCTATTTTCATAGCTTCGGGTCTTTTCGCCGCTTCAGGAGTTCAGCTAGGGCTGTTTTTCGTGGCTTCGGGTCCTTCGGCTTTTTGGCACTTCCACATTTCGGCTGTTCGGGATGGCCTCACGGCTTCGTGACTCTCAAGGGGGGCCCGGCTCTTTCAAAACTGCAGCACTGCCTGGCTCCCCTTCATGCCCGGGTCCGAGACACTTGCCCCCCCTGTCCCCCCCTGATGGTGGCCCTGTATATATATATATATATATATATATATATATATATATATATATATATATATATATATATATATATATATATATATATATATATATTGGGTGGGGCTGGGCATGACCCAGCTGTCTTAGTGCATATCGGTACTAATGACAAAATAAATGGTAGATGGAAGACCTTAAAGAATGATTTCAGGGATCTAGGCTCTAAGATCAAGGAAAGGTCTTCCAATGTCATCTTTTCTGAAATTTTGCCTGTGCCACGTGCAAGTTTAGGAAAACAGCGTTTAGGGAGCTAAATGCATGGCTCAAGTCTTGGTGCAGGAAGGAAGGGTTTGGGTTCCTAGAGCACTGGGCTGATTTTTCGTTGGGGTACAACCTATACAGTCGTGACGGTTTGCACCTCAATGGAAGGGGGTCCGCGGTGCTAGTGGAAAGAATGGCTAAGAGGTTGGAGGAGAGTTTAAACTAGGCAAGAGAGGGGTGGGTGAGATAAAGAATTATGGGGAAGCTAGGGAAGACGGGGCAGTGGGGTTAGTAAGGGGTCATGGGGGAGGAGTGTGGGGGGCATACATTTTACCAGCTAAGGAGGTCCCTCTGTTACAAGGAAAACAGAATAACTTAACGTATAATTCTTCACTAAGTAATGCAAATTTCAAAAGTAAAAGTAGTAACCTCCGCTGTATGCTGGCAAATGCATGGAGTTTGTCAGGTAAAATGGGAGACCTGGAATTAATTGCATGCTCTAAAAATTATGATATAATTGGTATCACTGAGATCTGGTGGGATGAAACCTGTGACTGGATTGTGAATTTAAATGGTTACACCCTTTTTAGGAGGGACAGAGGGATTAAAAAGGGTGGAGGAGTGTGTTTGTATGTAAAGCCTGAATTAAAACCATGCACTAAAGAAATACCAATAGCTAGCACTGGTGAGGGTATAGAATCACTCTGGGTAGAGATTTTGACTGGGCAAAAGGTAACAAAAAGAATTATGATTGGTGTATGCTATAAACCACCTTGTATAAGTGTTGAGTATGAAGCCCAGCTACTCTTGCAGATACAAGCGGCTTCACAGCTGGGTCAAGTTGTTGCTATGGGTGACTTCAATTATCCAGACATTGACTGGGGTAATGGGGTTGCTAAGACAGAAAAAGCTAGTAGGTTTGTAAATATGCTGAATGACAACTTTTTATTCCAGCTCGTTCAAGAACCTACTAGGAATAACTCTCTTTTGGACCTTGTAATAACTAACAATACTGAACTCATCTCTAACATTTGTGTGGGTGAGCATTTAGGGAATAGTGATCATAACATGGTCTCCTTTGAGATTCTGTTGCAGAAGCAATTCTATAAGGGAGTAACTAAAACACTAAATTTCAGACGTGCAAACTTTGACAGTATAAGGGCATCTCTGCAACATATTAAGTGGGAAATGCTTTTCTCAGGGTTAAACACAGAACAAAAATGGGAAGTCTTTAAAATGCTGCTTAATAAATATACTTGTCAGTATATTCCACTTGTAAGCAAGGAACGTCGTTGCAAAGCAAAACCTTTTTGGTTCAATAGAAGCGTTGGTGTTGAGGTGGGTAAGAAAAGACGTGCTTTTAAAACTTTCAAGTTAGCTGGTACAGCCGAATCATTTATAAGGTACAAGGAGGCCAATAAATCATGCAAAGAAGCTATAAGGCAAGCTAAAATTGCTATAGAAAAGGATATTGCAGCAAGGAGTAAAAAAAATCCAAAATTATTTTTTAAATATGTTAATAGTAAAAAAATGAAGCAGGAAGGGGTGGGTCCCTTACTATCAGAGGGGGGTCAGCTGGTTGATGAAAACAAATTAAAAGCGCAGATTCTGAATTCATATTTTTCATCTGTCTACACAAATGAGGAATCAGTAAGTGAAGGTTTCCTTCTTAACAGTCCCAATTCTAGTAATACAACTAATGATGCATGGTTCACACATGATGAAATTCAAAAGAGACTAGAACATGTTAAGATTAACAAAGGTCCAGGGCCAGGTGGTATTCATCCCAGGGTAATTAGCGAGCTTAGCTCTGTGATTGCCAAACCTCTTTACTTAATTTTTCAGGATTCATTGAGATCTGGCATAGTGCCGAGAGACTGGCAAATTGCTAATGTGGTGCCTCTATTCAAAAAAGGATCCCGTTCTCAGCCTCAAAACTATAGGCCAGTTAGTCTGACGTCAGTGGTAGGAAAGCTTTTCGAAGGGTTAATAAAGGATAAGATACTGGACTTCATAGCAAATCATAATACTATGAGTTTGTGCCAGCATGGTTTTATGCGTAATAGATCTTGCCAGACTAACTTAATTTCTTTTTATGAGAATGTAAGTAGACACCTCGATTCTGGGATGGCAGTGGATGTGATTTACTTAGATTTTGCTAAAGCATTTGATACAGTGCCACACAAAAGGTTACTGGTTAAATTAAGGAATGTTGGCCTGGAACATAGTATTTGTACCTGGATAGAGAACTGGCTAAAAGATAGACTACAAAGAGTGGTGGTAAATGGAACATTTTCTAATTGGACCAGTGTTGTTAGTGGAGTACCGCAGGGCTCTGTACTAGGTCCCTTGCTTTTCAACTTGTTTATTAATGACCTGGAGGTGGGCATTGAAAGTACGGTTTCTATTTTTGCAGATGATACTAAATTGTGCAGAACTATAGGTTCCATGCAGGATGCTGCCACTTTGCAGAGTGATTTGTCTAAACTGGAAAACTGGGCAGAAAACTGGAAAATGAGGTTCCATGTTGATAAATGCAAGGTTATGCACTTTGGCAAAAATAATATAAATGCAAGTTATACACTAAATGGCAGTGTGTTGGGAGTTTCCTTAAATGAGAAGGATCTAGGGGTCTTTGTAGATAACACGTTGTCTAATTCTGGGCAGTGTCATTCTGTGGCTACTAAAGCAAATAAAGTTCTGTCTTGCATAAAAAAGGGCATTAACTCAAGGGATGAAAACATAATTATGCCTCTTTATAGGTCCCTGGTAAGGCCTCACCTGGAGTATGCAGTGCAGTTTTGGACTCCAGTCCTTAAGAGGGATATAAATGAGCTGGAGAGAGTGCAGAGACGTGCAACTAAATTGGTTAGAGGGACGGAAGACTTAAATTATGAGGGTAGACTGTCAAGGTTGGGGTTGTTTTCTCTGGAAAAAAGGCACTTGCGAGGGGACATGATTACACTTTACAAGTACATTAGAGGACATTATAGACAAATGGCAGGGGACCTTTTTACCCATAAAGTGTATCACCGTACCAGAGGCCACCCCTTTAGACTAGAAGAAAAGAACTTTCATTTGAAGCAACGTAGGGGGTTCTTCACAGTCAGGACAGTGAGGTTGTGGAATGCACTGCCGGGTGATGTTGTGATGGCTGATTCAGTTAATGCCTTTAAAAATGGCTTGGATGATTTTTTGGACAGACATAATATCAAAGGCTATTGTGATACTAAGCTCTATAGTTAGTATGGGTATATAGAATTTAATTAAAAGTAGAGAGGGGTGTATGTATGGATGCTGGGTTTTCATTTGGAGGGGTGGAACTTGATGGACTTTGTCTTTTTTCAACCCAATTTAACTATGTAACTATGTAACTATATATACACACACACACACACATGTATGAGTATATACAGTTTTTTTGAGTGTATGGAGAGGTCAGTGTAAGTGTGTGTATGTATGGAGTCTGTGTAACTATGTAGACTGTCCCATAGAGACAGATGCAAGTCAACCTATCATACTGTTTATCGCATGGAAACTCTTCTGAAGCCTATCGATAAAACTGCAACTGACTTTTCTCCTCAAATGGAAACTCATCCACAAGTTTTAAAGTAATAAACCACAAAATAGCATCTTTTCATGGAATTAATTCTACCCCAATATCTTGATATTCTCAGGTGTTTGAAAGTGAAAACACTATCTAGAGATTGGTTACAATCCTTTTTTTCTTTGTTAATCAGATCTCTTTAAGTGATCTTCAGCGCATACTCAGTTCTAATTATGGTATTCCTAAAGATTTAGAAATGCTATCACAAAACGTTATCTTCATGCAGTGTTGATAAATTATGCAGAAAACCTCACTAATGGCACCTGATAAGATTTGCAATATTAAACTAGAAGTGGAAAAGCTGATTTTAAAAGGACGGCTTGCAACCTATAATAAGTATTTTTGCTTAATCCCAGCCACAGTGCTTTCAAAAAAGTAAAATGTACTATTTATGAATGGAACCTTTCAAGCCTAATCTTGTTCATGCTGTAGTTTCACTTCAAAACTCTGTTTGGCAAAGTGCATTGTGTATATTGTGCCTGTGTAAGCAAGTGACTCATGATGAACTGGAAGCTCCACATATTAATTAAGAATGAACAATGTAATCAGATTTTAGAGGTGTTTGTCAGACTTTAGGCTGGTGGGACACGGTAAGATTCAGGGGAGATTAGTCGCTCAGCTCTTCTTTGTATCGCTTTGTTTTACGAGCAAATTTGCCTCTTGAGAAAACTTTGGGTGACTATGTGATACGTATGCCATCCGGCCGGCAATTCACATTTTTGCCAGCGGGAAGGCATTGCTGGGTGATTAGACGCCCCCGAAGAAGAAGAGATTTGTCCCTGGGCGACTAATCTTACCGAGTGCCACCAGCCTTATTAAGAGAAAATCCCTGTTGCAAAATTATGTTAGGATATGTATTCCAGAAGTGAAGTTTACACACCATCATTTATATTTACAATCACAAATCATATGTCCTGAGAAATAAGACCTATCACTGTACTGAAATAATATCATGTAACAAGATGGTATAACAAGAATATGAGAATGGATTGCCTTGTGTTGTTTATGTGCTGTCTGTTAGGATGCTACATCCAACCAGTCCTTTTGACTATTTACTGTATTTATTTATTTATTTATTTATTTACTTACTTATTTATTTATTTATTACTTGGAATTATGTTCAGTTTTTTCCTGCAGCTACAAATGAACTGGGATATCTGTAAAATAAGACCCCATCAAGTGAAAAAGTGTCCCCCTATTTGTCCCCCTATTATAATATCTTACTGTATTATTATTATTGTTGTTTAACATTATGTGGAGTATTTATAAATAAAAGGGTATTAATTATGAGACAGCAATAAAAATGGGAAGGAAGAATAGATATCTGATAAAGTCAGCAATTGTAAGGGCAAGATATTCTAATCTACACTGTAACAGAATTCCAGCCAGTTTTGGTCAATAACTTGTTTGGTCCACTGGGAGAGAGATTGAATAGCATGCAATATATTTAAAACCTTTCCTACATAGAGTTGAAAATACAGATAAGTGGAGGGCACTCCCATTTAAAGCTACAAAAAAGCAAATATGTAGTAAGAGGTGCAAAAAAAACCTTGAGTCGCCCCTACAGAGCAACCAAATATAACATGTCCAAAGATCAGGTCTGCACACTCAAAAAAGATCATTTGACTCAGGTGGTATGATAGAAAATGTTTTACTAGTTAGAAGAACAATTTGACAGTAACATAATGTTTACAAAGACAAAACACTCCACATGATAATAGTATACTGTACATACCACCCTTTGGTACAGAGAAGGCAGAAAAGAAGCTACAAGAAGCGGATACAACTGCCAAAATGAGAACAGCCCCAACGTTTCGGCAAACAGCCTTTGTCAAGGGGATTCTGATGTGTAAGGGGATCAGCAATAAAATAAATACTCTCTTCAATATTGCGTCCATTTGCGATTTCCGCGCGCTACCCGAGCTTCCGGATCTGTGACGTCACACGCACCTACGTCACTTCCGCCGATGACTCATCAGCGTAGTGACGCAGCTCCCTACACCTACATTGCCTCAGGTTAAAGTAGCGCGAGAAGAGTGGGTGGAACGCATGGGCGCATTAAACCTATGCAACAAGGTATGCCCTAGCAATCACACCGTATCCTAGCAACCCCAGCGTTTCCACACCAAATGGGAAATCAGACATTGAACCTATTATTGTAACCGCATATTAACCCCACTACAATAATACAATAAATTTAAAGTGACAGTGCAATTGGTTATCCAACACAAACATGTGTACATAGTAAACAAATCTCTTATCGTGACAATCCATTAGCCACATTGTACCAATGAGACAGAATAAATACACTAAAGTGACTGTGCTAGCAGGTATATAGATTTATACAGGGCGATAAATTGATGGACAAATTAAAGTGCAAGTGCATAATATCACATGTATAGGCTATTAAATAAATAACAGTATATTAGTACAGAAAAAAAAAATATATATATATATATTGTTAATCTACAAATTTATCAAGATGTGAACTTTTCTATACATTGCGCTACTTGCCAAAGTCTACTTCGCCAAATTCTGCCTGCCAAATTGATATGATGAAGCTACATCTTCAACATTATTAAGTCAGTGATATCATATCCTTTTCTCCAAAAAAAGTCATTAAAAAAAGGCCAAGCGCTGCCGTTTTATTCCTATATTAATGTGGGATTATGTTTAAAGTTGTAACTATTAAATATATGTTGTGTACACTTTTTTAAAAATTTGAAGTGATGCCACATTTGTTTTTGGGTAGGTTAATTTATAGCAGAATAGAGGGATCCCTTTTGTCTTTATTTTGCTTCCTTGGACATTTTTAATACTACATGCCCATTTCCAGCAATTTCACCAACATCACTACATAGTAACATAGTAACATATTAAGATAGATTGAAAAAAGACACATGTGCATCAAGTTCAACCTTTTTTGTCTATATATAACCTGCCGCTCGCTGGCACCCCTTTCTTCTTCAGCGTCACATCAAGATAGAGGCCACACAGTGTGCCGTGAAGTTCTGACGCCAATGCATCAAAACATGCACGGCATCTTGATGCCTGCGTCAAAAATTAGCCTTTAAAAGGACGCCAAAGGCCTACAGACATTGCCCGATTATAGGTTCTACCTTGTGTATGCTTGGGTGCGTTATCTAACTATTTCTACTGATTTCTGATCCCGACCTCGGCCTGTTTCACTGTTTATTGAACCCTTGCTGTCTGAACCAACCCTTTGCCTGGACTTGACTATATTGAACTTCTTAACCCTTGGATACCTTGAACTGTGTTTGGTGCCAGCTACTTCCTCCTTGATCTGATATTCCCAACTGGAGCCTTCAGGCCCTGACACCTATCTGCTTGTTGATCCATAGGAAGGCAAAAAAAAGAGGGGGGGAATTCCTTACTGACTCCAAGATAGCAATCTGACTAGTCCCTGAATCAACTTGTACTATGAGATATCTTCCATAACCCTGTATTCCCTGCTGAAAAGCCATCCAACCCCTTCTTAAAGCCTGTACAACTGATTCATGGATATAATTCCACATCTTCGCTCTCACTGTAAAAAAAAACCCTTCCGAATATTTAGATGGAACCTTACTTCTAATTGGAACGGGTGACCTTGTGTAATTTGGAAAGACCTACTGGTAAAGCATTAGAGAGAATGGAAGTAAGAGGAATTGCAGAGGGAATGGATAAAGGAAGAAACCTAGGAAGATGTGGGGAAGTAGGGGAAAGGGTATAAGAAAAAGAGAAATAAATGAGGGTTGAATATGGAAAGAAAAACATCCCTTATTTATAGCTATACATTCTTTGTAGCAAAAAATATTTCTCTGTCATTTTGACATGAAGAGCCTGGAGTGGCAAAAGAATGTCAAAAACTTTTACTTTTTTAATGAATGCTGTGATATGTTCTAAACAGAATCCATGTATATATTACACAAGCCAAATGTTATTATGTGCTTGAATGTTAATGGGGTTTCACATCTTAACATCCCATTAAATGCAACAGCAAACTGCTTGGAAACACAGAAAGTATATTGCTGGTGTATAGCTTTGGCATGTTGTTTGTAAAGTGTAATGGTTACTTGTTTCTCTGTTTGCCTTGGAAAAAATCTTAATTTCCCTTAATGGAAAAGTTGGTAGCACACTTTAATATCAAAAGGCAGAGGTTTTTTTTTAATTAAATAAACAGCTCTCCGGGAATGAAAAGGATATGAATGCATGTAGCTAAAGTAGATCTTTATCCAAGAAATGTGTTAAAAGTATTTACACTGACTCTACAGAATCTGCAGCATTTATTCTTGGCATTAACTTTTAAAGGTCACTGCTGAAAAATTTGATAAATGGGTGACAAACAAGAATTCATAAATTTTCATGTATTAATTATCTGATGCGGCATTATTGGAAGCATGCAAAAACACTGTGCCTCTCGCAAAATGCAAATGTTATTTTAGTGGTTTAGACATCATTTGTGTATGGCACAATAAATAAAGCTTTATAACAAATAATACATTACTGCAGATGACCTTTATCAGGCGTAGGGGGCCAAAGCATTAATTCTTTTTCTTTTCAAGACATGTAAATGTTGACTTGAAATTTAATTTTGCCCAGGAAGTTTGTTCCGGTTATACTTTCTCACTTACCAATCCATCTGGTAATGGATGCAAAGTGTTCAAAATATAAGAATTCTTCTTTAATAGAAGAATGCTGCATTCTTATCCAACATTCCCATGTAGTTGTGAATAGTGTCAGATACATTTACGTAATTGGAAGACTTGCACCATCTTGTAAAGCATGGACAAGTTTCTATGCTGTTAATTTGAGTGGGGTTAGTAATGCCATTTGTATACGATTATTTTGACTTTGACTGCCATTCGCTGATATATATATTTGAAATGTATATATGCTATGCAGCATGTAGTAATACACTTACCTATCTCACACTAAAATGTTTTATCTGGCAGTTATTTTTCATGAGACCAAACTAAAAACATTTTTTTACCCAGTGCATACCGAGAAAAGGGAAGAACATAACAGAATTGCAAACCATATACAGTAATCTCTTACTAATGTGACACATACAGGGTTATTTCCTAAAACTTCTTTCACTATATTTTTTAAAAACAATTTAAAAATTCGACCAAACTCCCAAACCCGAATGCCCTTCATTTACCAATAAATATTCTCAATAAAATCGGTGCGAGAAAAAGTATCGACATAACCTAGAATACGCGCCAGATAAACTAGACTATCCAGATTATCCAACAAAAACTAGTCAAACAGCCTGAAACTTTTGAGAACCATGAAGGCATAAAACATTTTCCAAAGGAAAAAGGGACCATCTGTCATTGACTTTTACATGATTTTGACAGGTTTTAACAAGTTTTAAGTATTTTCGAATTCGAATTGTTAGAAGCTTCAGGGTATAATAAATACTGATGGGTGAATCTGACCCATTTCACTACTCTGAAAAGTTTGCTGAATGGCGCAGACCAAGTAGAGTCTATGGGCGTAATTTTTCACTTGACAAAAAAATTGCAATTTTTTTCCCCTATTAAAATTGAGTAGATGCTTTATATTCATTCGTATAGGATTTTTAGAATCATATTTATCAATGGAGTTCACCATTTGATAAATATGCTTTTAAAAGTCCCATAGGAATCAATAGAAAGAGAGTGAGTTTAAAAGTTCTAAATTCACACTTTGATAGGTATTCAAGGTTTTTAAGCCAATAAATTGTAAATATTTGAAGTATTGCGTTTTTTCATGATTGTATTCAGTTCGAGTTTTTAACATTCAGATTTTTTCATAAATAAGCAAACATTCAAGTTTTTTTTTAAATTGTGAATTTATTCGAAGAAGTTAAAATTTTTATAAATAAGCCCATTAAACAATTCTCACTGGCGTATTATTTGGCCAAACCATTTACTGTATATTTTTTTTATAAAAGTTTTTATTTTAAATTTTAAAACATTAAACATTTACAAGATCAATAGAAGGTATAGTAGAAGAAAGAAAGTTGAGAGAGAAGGGGGCAGGGGAGGAAAGCTATAAATTGTCATATCTATTATATTAGAATATATGTGGTTAACCAGTTTGTACATTTATCCAGGTACCTCATATAGCCTCAAATTTTTCGGGGCAGCCTCTTGACAGATAGGTCAGTTTCTGGTTAGAGAGAGAGTCATTTATCAGTTTTTTCCAATATTGTATTGTAGGAGGGTTGAGTGATTTCCAATGCATTAATATAGCTTTTTGGCATAATATAGAAGCTGTAGGTAACAGACTCTAGCATAGGAATGTAGCTGCAAGTCCCCTGTTATCCCCAACAAACAGGTTTCTGGTGAATGAATACTTGGTAGTGAGAGCTTCTCATTTAAGTATTGGAGTACAGCACTCCAAAATCTCTGGGTTACCGGACAGGACCAGAATATATGGAACATGGTACCAGGTTCTACTCTGCACTTGGGACATAGATCAGATACATTTTCATAGATTTTTGCCAGGCAGTAGGGAGATAAAAATGTTATTTTATAAGCCTGTCCCTCATAGAGATAGATAGCTCCGTGACAAGCTTGAGTGCATCCTTCCATTTTTCTTCGTTCAGGTCAGGGATATCTCCTTGCCATTTGCCCTTAACTCTCTCAAGGGGAGAGTAACCGGCGGTAGACAGTATCGTATACAACCAGGATAGGGGTTTTGTTAGGTCTAATCTGTGTAAATAGGTCTCAAGGGTTGCCACCTCTAGATTTACAGGTCTTGCATATCTGGGTGAGGATGGGCTTCCTGTTGTATTGTGGCATACGCTTTACATTCACCCGCAGAGACTATATCTCCAAGAGTTTTTATCCCCATCTGTGCCCATCTGGCAATGTCTGCGAGTGAATGAAAATGAGGGAGGTAATTATTGCCCCACAATGGGATATGGGGGGGACCAGGACCAGTTTTTGACTTCTGAAATACCTGTACCACCGTGTGCATAGGAGTAGTGGTAATGTGATGGGGGGAGACATCTCAGTAAGGGAGTTTAGCAAGGGCCTCAAGGGAGCCTATTACCGCGGCTTCTAAGACCACTGCTGCGTTGCTCAGATCAGGGACAAACTACGAGTGGGCATACACCAACTGGGCCACAAATAAATACAGTTTAAGATTGGATAGTGCTAGGTCTCCTCCAGATGCAGGCGCCTGTAGCACCCTAAAGTTTAATAATGGGTGTTTTCCTGCCCACAAGAAAATTGTAATTATTTTGACTATTTCAGTGAACCATTGGGCTTGAAGGGTTGTGGGAGAATTAGGGAGAGCATATAGAAATTTGGGTAGAAAGATCATTTTAAACATATTGATTTTGCCTGGTAGAGAAAGAGGTAGGTATTGCCATACATAAATGTTGTTAATCAGGGTCTATACTAGTGGATCCAGATTGAGCTGTTCATATCTGTTAAAATCTTTATGGATCACTATACCCAGGTATTTAAATGAGTTTGCTACTTTGAGCTGTAGTAAGGTGTCCGGTGTGTCCCGGGGAAGGGGATCTATGGGAAATCACAGCACCGATTTAGCGAGGTTGATTTTCAGACCTGAGTATTGGCCAAATTCAGAGATAGTTGTCAGGAGGTTTTTTAGGGCTGTACCTGAGTTAGCCAGATAGACTAACATATCATCAGTGTAGAGTGATATTTTTTCAGACAGGTTTCCTATGCGTAAGTCCTGTATTTCTTAATTTGACCGCACTCCGATGGCCAGGGCAAAAAGCCCTAGATATGCGTTCCGATATTTGCCCATTGACCAACACCTTAGCCCTTGGATGCGCATATAGTGTCTGAATCCACTACCGGAGTTTAGGGCCCAACTTATAATGGGTTAATACCTCCCACAAGTATTGCCACTGAACTGTATCAAAGGCCTTTGCTGTGACACTACAATTCTATTCCCCACGTTATCTTGTTGGACCGCCAGGTTAGTAAAAAGGCGTCTCATGTTAATATCCGTGGCCTTGGAGGGCATAAAGCCTGTCTGGTCCGGATATATTAATTCAGGTGCTACCAGTTTGAGTCTGTTGGCTATGATCTTGGCAAATATCTTTATGTGACAATTAAGGAGGGATATAGGCCAATATGAATCACATCTATCGGGGGGTTTGTCTTCCTTGTGTATTAGGGTAATATAGGCATCATAGCATGAGTCAGGCAAAACCCCTGTTGTAATTTTTTTTTTATAATCTTTATTTATAATTTTCAAAGGGGGAAGGGGGGGGGATACAGAAGGAAAGAGGGGGAAGGGTACAGTGTCATGCAAGCAGTAGTCATACAAACCTATATTTGACTTAGGCAAACACAAACAACAAGTTCTTGCTCCGATTAGTTCACTATGGAGCCATAAGGATAGTACAATCTTCTAAAGTAATCCAGATCAGTAACCAGACATTACCCAGTGCCTATCTTATTTGTGTAGGCTAACCAAGGGGACCAAAGTTTCCAATACTTGGGGCTGTCAGAATGCAATATATGAGTAAGCTCCTCTATTTTTCGTATCTCCTCCACCCTAGCCACCCACTCTCTGAGCGTGGGGGGATGGAGATCCTTCCATTTTCCCGGTATCAAGGCTTTTGCTGCTTGGAGTAAATGAGAGGTAAGTGAGTCCAGAACGTGTACAGAAGTATTGTCGGGTACGTTTAATAGTAATAAAGCATGGTGTTCTATCAGAATTTTCTGCCCCGTGATTCTATGTATTGCTAAAAGAATATCGGTCCAGAAAGTTGTCAATTTAGAGCAGGTCAGCCATATATGTAGATGGGTGCCCTCTGCTGCATTACATCTCCAGCATGTACGTGAGGCAGAAGGATACATCTTACTTAGTCTCGATGGCGTGTAGTGCCACCTTGTAGTCAATTTGTACATGGCCTCTACGGATCTGGATGCTCTAGAGGCCTTATGTATTGATTTAAAAATTTTATTCCACGTCTGTTCAGTTAGGGTGATCCCCAGTTCCCTTTCCCAAGCTAGACAGAAAGCAGGTTTATCTCTAGGTAAGCCGTTTAACAACAGCTTATAGAGTCTAGATAATAATTTGGGATAGTTTGCAGGCGTAACCAGAAGATGTTCCCAAGGAGTTAGGGGTCTATGCCAATCACAAGACCTAATAGACCCTAAATAACCATGTAATTGGTTATAATTCCAGACATCTCTAGGGTGGGGGGTCCAACGTTGTTGTATAGTTGCTAGTGTAATCATCTTATTGTGTTTTACAAAATCAGCCATCCTCGTATCCCTCCCCTTCCAAGTGCCCCATCTATCAAAAGTGCCCTTCTCCGTCCCTGGTGGAAAATCTGGGTTGTTTAGCAAAGTTGAAAGGATATATGGGGGTCTAGTAAGTCCATAAATCTCTTTATTTTTATGCCACACCTTCAGAGTCGCTTTTATCAAAGGGTGGGTTAATGCTTCAGTAGGTAAATTAATAACTTTCGTCCAGCTAAAATTTTCTAACGGGAGAGTCAAAAAGGTCTGCTCTAAGACGCTCCAGTCCTTGTCGCCTTTCCCCCTAGACCAGGCATACATGCGAGCTAAGTGGGCTGATATATAATAACCCCTGTTGTAATTTACTGTATATTTTGATGTTGCACAAAACAAATGTAGACAGTAGTTTGCTGGGGAAAGCCCTATTTTTAAACCAGGCATGACAGTATCAGCAAAAAATAAACAATACAGCAGCTCCAATTGAAAGAACTGTAACCCTTGAATATTATTAGGGGCCCTAGTTGTCCTTTGGTACCTCTGACCTCTAAACTGAGATCCCCTTGTACCCAGGACGATGCTTCTCTTTAAAAAAAGAAAATAAGATAACGTTTTTGGACAGCAGAGGTGATTTTCACAGGAATTTGTTGCCCTAAACCAGGGTCCACAAACTTTTTTTTTTTTTACCCGTGAGCAATATTCAAATGTAAAGAGAGGTGGGGAGCAATGCAGGCATAATGGATGTTACTGGGTGGTGCAAAATAAGTGCTATAATTGGCCATTTAGTAGACCCTAGTAGTTGCACATGAGTCATTGGTTGACAAATAATTTACAATCATTGCAAACCAATGATTCTGCCAGTAATTTTCCAAAATAGCCCTCCTCATCTAATTTGCTGCTAGATCCCAGTCAACAAACTCCTGTGTGCCGTGTTGAATCCAACTTACTTTTAAGGGTCTGTAGTTATCAAAACTTTGCATAGAAAGGTCTGTTCCTTATTCTGCATTTTTTATTCCCAACTCTTTCTATACCCTGAAATCTTAAAAGGGAGCTCAACCCAGATTGAAACATTGACATTTACCAATATACAGTAATTAATTATTTTTAGGAGGCTTTAAAGTTATTTCTAGATGTAATTGCAAATATGTTTATTTATTTCTCTGCTGCTAATTCTGATACAATTCAGCAGAAGCCATTTCTCCTCCAGCCAAGACTTGAATTCCCACAATATTTCTTTACAGGCTTAGCCTTGGGGCCACCATGATGACACACATTGGTGCCAACTCCACATGTTTTTTCCCCTAGGCTTGCTTCTTTCCATGTTGACTGTAGAAGGCCCCTGTTGGCAAGGAGGGAAGCCACATCATTGTGGTGAGCCACAGGTTAATCTTTTAGTAAACCCATTAGCCAATAATTTATCTCTCAGATGCAGACTAGCTTGTGACTTTATTTGCTTAGGGAAAATTTCCATGCGTGCTATGCCACTGCTGTGTGCTTATTAAAAGCATAACACTTTTTCTTTGAATACTGTAAAAACAATTAAGAAATTAGACACTGTTTCAATAGCAAAACAGACTTTCAACTTTCCTTTTGTAATTTAATTAAAAAAACATATCTCTAATAGTCACGACTCTATGGCATTACAGAAAGAAAACTGCAAGCTCTGATTGTACTACTTTTTTTTAGGAAATAAAGTTTTAAAAAGGGATCATAGGCTCTAAATTAATTGACAGAAAATGATTCTGTCTGATGTTTCATTCAACACTAATAAATAAAAGGAAATTAGTTACTGGTATGATACATAATTCTGTTTCAATAACAGCTAGTCGTAAGGCTCAGGATTATAAAGGTAGGAAGAGTCTCATAAAAGATAGACTTTGTGAAAAAGTAATTGCGATAGTCAATATTTTATATGTCAAACAAAGGAAGTAGGAGCATAGATTCAAACTTCTTAAATAAACAGAGAGAAAGAAATACTTTGTTTAAGTAGAGCCTCTAACATGTTGCCAGATGTAGAACTAGATAAAACAGGAAATGGCAATTATTCTGGAAATCCAAATGAAAATATAAATTCCTTTAGACAACCAGAGTTTAATTGATCTTTGGAAAACATTATGCCCAAGTGGTCAATATAATTCGGCATCATGGCAGTTACAGTAGAATGAACTATTCCTTTACAGAAAAAGGTCTTGCATTTACACAAAAAACTCAAATTACTTTCATAGTTAATTTGGGTTGAAAATAACACAACAATTCCATCAAAATCAACCTTTCACAGATATATAAAATATTTAGGCATACTTATACTACACTAAGGGGGTTACTTTATTAACTAAATTCTGAATTTTTCTGGTCGAAGTTTTAAAGAGGAAAACACCATTTTTGAGTGGAAAAAAAAGTATTTTTTTTGAGATGTATTATGCCCCAAGGCTGCTAAAAGTCTGAATCTGAATATCTCAAAATTTTTGATTTTGTATGATTGTACGAAAAATAATATCAGCGGGCAAATTGGAAAAATTTTGAATTTTTTCCACAGATTTATTGAGAGTATATAGAGTCTTTTCCCACATCAAATTTTTCAAATTATTTTATTGATAAATAAGGTAAAATTATGGGTGGGAGTTTGGTCAAAGTTTTTTAATAAAATAATGAGAAAAAATTAGCTTTTAGTAAATTACCCCATAACTGACTTACGATTCTAAACTCACATATTATGAGGAATATTTACTAGTGAAAAAGTGAAAATTTGGAATAGTTTCATCAAAATTACCCTCAGCATCGCCAATTTAGTAAAAGGAGGATAATCACGTTTTTGGAGAAATAACTTTGCTATTGGTGAAAATGAGAGAAAGGAAGAAGAACAGGTCAGGGGCTGAATGGATAAATAAAAAAAGTAACAATAACAAGAAAGTTGTAGCCTCTCAGAGCAATCATTTTTGGCTGCCTTTTAAAAGCTGGAAAGATGAGAAAGACAAAGGCAAATAGTTAAAAAATATAGAACAAAAAAATGTATACCAACTGATAAGCTGCTATGAATAGAACATTCTATAATGTGCTAAAAGTGAACTACCTATTTAATTGGCACTGATGAGATTGATTTAGGGGCCGATTCACGAAGGGTCGAATATTGAGGGTTAATTAACCCTCGATATTCGAATGGGAACTAAAATCGTTCGAAGTCGAACGATTTTGCGCAAATCCTGCGATCGATCGATTGAAGGATTTTTCGTTCAATCGAACGATTAAATCCTTCGAATCGAACGATTCGAAGGATTTTAATCCAACGATCGAAGGAAAATCCTTCGATCAAAAAATCACAGGCAAGCCTATGGGGACCTTCCCCATAGGCTAACATTGACTTCGGTAGCTTTTAGCTGCCGAAGTAGGGGGTCGAAGTTTTTCTTAAAGGGACAGTACTTCGACTATCGAATGGTCGAATAGTCGAACGATTTTTAGTTCGAATCGTTCAATTCAAAGTCGAAGGTCGTAGTCGAAGGTCGAAGTAGCCCATTCGATGGTCGAAGTAGCCCAAAAAAACTTCGAAATTCGAATTTTTTTCAATTCGAACCCTTCACTCGAATTCAGTGAATCGGCCCCTTAGTGTTTACTGTATATGGTAGCAATGTTAGATCGTAAGCTCTACTGTAGCAGGAACTGATAGGAATGACATCTCTATAAAGCTCATTGGATATGTTAAAGCATAAGCATTTTCTGAACAATACATATTTTTTAAATGATCTAAAATAAATACATGTTATTGAACACTGGATATGTGCAGCTCATCTCTGAGTCATCCTTTTGTCCTATAGACTCTTATCACTGTGCAATATATTTTGCTGTTTATTCCTTTTTTTTTTTTTGCATTCATCCACTAAACGGTAAAAATGATATCAGCATGTCCTTGAATTCCTCTTCACAGTGAAGTCGTCTCCTGCTCTAAAAATAGTGCTTTTCAGAGATGAAAATCATAGCAATGTCTGAGGTTACCATGGTATCCTTTGCCTGAGCTGTAGATATCTGCACTATTCCAGTCTCCTTGCTATTCTGAAGCCTCAAACAAGGCAATAAACTGGAAAAAAAAGGCTAAATGGTGCTGTATGAATATATTTAAAAAATAAATAGGACATGGGGTAATCACTTGTGATTCTCATATTATTGCTTTTGTCCTCCAAGACTAATAGAACTGCTAGAAGTGAAAAGATTTGCTATTCATAATTAGCAACATTAAACATTTATGCTTTAATATTTTAATTGTTCTTCCAATACTTCCAGAAGCGTGAACATTTTGAATTGCTGTTCATTTTGAAGTCAGCATTTTATGTAGGTTAAAAATCTGTATCAATGCGGAATAACATTATCGTAACTTTCCATATTTATGAAAATAAAACCATGCACATAATATAGCACTCAAATTACATGTCAGAAAAGGGACATTCGATCTTTTAAATCGCTTGCCTAATTCTACAAAATTCACTTTATTTACAGGGTACTTTAAGATATTTCCTATTAATAAAATATTCTTTTACTAGGTTCCTGTAGTAAAGTGCTTGAAATGAATTAAACATGTTGATTTTCAATGCACCCCTGTTATATTATGATGTTTGGAGACTTTTTATATTCCACTAAGGAGTTCCTTTAAGCAATGGCTTTTAACAGTTATCAACTATATTAACTAAGCATCAAGGGGACTAATAACCAGACACTAGAGATGTCGCGAACTGTTCGCCGGCGAACTTGTTCGCGCGAACATCGGGTGTTCGCGCTCGCCGGAAGTTCGCGAACGTCGCGCGACGTTCGCCATTTTGGGTTCGCCATTGTTGGCGCTTTTTTTTGCCCTCTCACCCCAGACCAGCAGGTACATGGCAGCCAATCAGGAAGCTCTCCCTTGGACCACTCCCCTTCCCTATAAAAACCGAAGCCCTGCAGCTTTTTTTCACTCTGCCTGTGTGTGCTGAAGAGATAGTGTAGGGAGAGAGCTGCTGCCTGTTAGTGATTTCAGGGACAGTTGAAAGTTTGCTGGCTAGTAATCGTTTTGATACTGCTCTGTTATTGGAGGGACAGAAGTCTGCAGGGGTTTGAGGGACATTTAAGCTTAGGTAGCTTTGCTGGCTAGTAATCTACCTTCTACTGCAGTGCTCTGTATGTAGCTGCAGTGGGCAGCTGTCCTGCTTCTGATCTCATCTGCTGACTGCTGCAATAACAGTAGTCCTTGTAAGGACTGCTTTTATTTATTTTTTTGTTCCAATACAGAGCAGTATCAAGCAGATTACTAGCCAGCAAACTTACTATCATCTGTCCCTGAAATCACTAACAGCTCTCCCCCTACACTATCTCTTCCAAGCACACACAGGCAGATTTTTCAGATACATTTTTGCCCTTGATCCCCCTCTGGCATGCCACTGTCCAGGTCGTTGCACCCTTTAAACAACTTTAAAATCATTTTTCTGGCCAGAAATGTCTTTTGTAGATGTTAAAGTTCGCCTTCCCATTGAAGTCTATGGGGTTCGCGAACCGTTCGCGAACCGCTCGCAATTTTGCGCAAGTTCGCGAATATGTTCGCGAACTTTTTTTCCGACGTTCGCTACATCCCTACCAGACACCATCAACATGTATTTCACAAATGCTACCAGAATGGAAATGTTATGGGTGCCTGGCTTTCTGGCAAATGTTCCTGTACAATGTGTCCAAGGCTTGCAAAAAGGCAGCAAATGGTAAAAACTTGGTGCTGACAGTAGCAAATGAATATATCTTTACAGTTAAAATTGTGGTACGACAAGATGTTTGTGCCATTTTTCAGCATGTATGGTGCCTTACCAGTTTTTTTTTTTTAAAGGAACAGTAACTCTGAAATATGAAAGAGTATTAAAGTAAGAAAATGTAATGTACTGATTGCTCTGCACTGTTACGACTGGTGTGTTTGCTTCATGACTCTGAGGAAGTGCCGAGCAATACGGCAAGAAACGCGTAAGTCCAGTACACCCACCGCACAAGAATTTTACCACTGTGTGTTCCAATAAAGCCGCTTTTAAGTCAAGGACTGTGTTCCTGCATGGATTTCCAGCACAGCGCCCAGTAATGCGGGAGTTTCTACTATCTAAGAAGTATTCTATATTTCTACTGTCTAGCGAGGGCAGCGTCTGGAAGGACATGGTGAACCGGGTGAGCTCTGATGCGGTCCTTTCAGTTATTCACAATGTTTGCTTCAGAAACTCTACTGTAGTTTATATAAATAAGTTGCTGTGTAGTCATGGGGGCAGCCATTCAAAGCAAAAAAAGGAGACAAGGCACAGGTAACAGTTAAGCTCTGTAGTATACAATGGGATTTTTAAGATCCTATTTATTATCTACTATGTGTCCAGAGCTTGAATGGCTGCCCCCATGGCTACACAGCAGCTTGTTTAGATAAACTACAGTAGTGTTTCTGAAGCAAACATATCAGCTTTACCCGTTCAGGGCAATGGTTTAAATCACTTTCATTTTTTGATGTTACTGTTCCTTAAATGGATCCTGTCATCGGAAAACATGTTTTTTTCAAACACATCATTTAATAGTGCTACTCCAGCAGACTTCTGCACTGAAATCCATTTCTCAAAAGAGCAAACAGATTTTTTTTATATTCAATTTTAAAATCTGACATGGGGCTAGACATTTTGTCAATTTCCCAGTTGCCCCTGGTCATGTGACTTGTGCCTGCACTTTAGGAGAGAAATGCTTTCTGGCAGGCTGCTGTTTTTCCTTCTCAATGTAACTGAAGGAGTCTCAGTGGAAGATTGGTTTTTACTATTGAGGCAGCTGTTATCTTGTGTTAGGGAGCTGTTATCTGGTTACCTTCCCATTGTTCTTTTGTTTGGCTGCTGGGGGGGGGGGGAGAGAAAAGGAGGGGGTGATATCACTCCAACTTGCAGTACAGCAGTAAAGAGTGATTGAAGTTTATCAGAGCACAAGTCACATGACTTGGGGCAGCTGGGAAATTGACAATATGTCTTGCCCTATATCAGATTTCAAAACTGAATATAAAAAAATCTGTTTGCTCTTTTGAAAAATGGATTTCAGTGCAGAATTCTGCTGGATTAGCACTATTAACTGATTCATTTTGGGAAAAAAAAAATTTCCATGACAGTATCCCTTTAAATGTGGTTGGAAATGTTCCTAGGAGTCCATACACATCATGTTATCTAATTACAGATTCTGGGAGAAGCTGCAGACCACTCCTCCTATTTATTTTCTTTTATTTATATAGTTGCTCATAGTTCTTTATCATTCACATCGGTCCCTGCCCTAGTGGAACTTGCAAACTGCTCATATTTACAAAACACACTACGGTCAGTTGCCTGTATGTATTTTTAAATGTTGTTGAAAACCAGAATAAACTCTTGCAGTCTCATGGGGGACATTTACTTGCATATAATGTCCATGTTGGAACTGATCTCAGGACCCCTGAACTTAATTATCACTTTTATGACAATCCACCTTATGTTGTGCCCTATAATATGAGCGTCTGTATTAGGCTAGAAGACACATATCCCCTATTTTAAGCAGCTTGGGGAGAATGATGAAATGCTATTTACATTATGAAAAATATACTTTAATTCTAAACACAATGTTCCTAATCAGGTGCCACTGTTGTACAACTGAGTCAATATTTGTAACCTAAACATAGTGAATGGGGGTTATGTGTTAGCTTAGACAAAGAGCGGTCTCAGGTTCAAGGGCCTACTCAGAAGTTGCCTTGGTATCTGAGCCCTTTAGAATGGACATGTAGGACATATAAGGGTTGAATTTAAAGTTTATGGGCTTTTATAAAACTCCCATAAACTCAAAATTAAAAAAAAAGACCAATCTAAACTTTAAAAATTCAAATTTTTTAAATATGGGTGAATAGGATCGACCTGCAAACCACCAAACTACTCCAAATACTGTCGATTGTAGGAGGCCCCCCTTAGGCTAAAACACCAATTCAGCAGGTTTTATATGGTAAATAGTCAAATTTGAATTATTAAAGGGACAGTACATGATAAATTTCGAAATTCGAATTTAGAATTATTTTTAAACTCAAATCGGATTTGGACTCTTCCCTAGTCGAATTACACTAAAATATACTCGAAATTCAGATTTTCAATTGGACCCTTGATAAATCTGCCCCATAGAGTCAACATGCTGAATGTCTAATTAGCAACTGATTTCAATGTTTTTTCATGGCTGTATAAAAACAGTGCAGTCTGCAGTATCCATTTAAACTAATTGCTTATTAACTGTGCAGTATGTAGGTTTAATATCTGTCTGCTGGGGTGGCTAACTTAATCAGGACATTGTTATTTCTTGTGCAGTTAGAATAATCAAACCAAACAAATGGACCAGGGCAAAACTTTAAAAATTTAAAGTGTTATATATATATATATATATACAGTATATAAACTTATAGGAAAATAGTGTCATAAATATTTGGAGGAACCCATGCAGCCTAAGCCAAGATAATTATGGAGGTATATATGGATCAAGTTAATATCAGAAGATAACCCAATCCATTTTCTTAATTGAAATTAATCTGGTGATAATCACATGAAATTGGGTGATTTAATTTGAAAAAAAGAACAATCTTTCAGAGTCAGTTTATGCCGAACATATTTCTCTCTTTCAATGTAAATCCCACCATGAGGAAATGAAGTGGAGGTAAGCTGGATGACTTGCCAGTTTAGTCTCAAAGACTGAACTGAACACTTGGAAATAAGTAATACTCTGTCTGCATTTCTTGGTCTGGTGCTGATACAGTGAGTGCATTTGTATATCACATATTTATTAGTAGAGTAAATAAATGCTAAAATTCTGTGTGTAGCACATGAATAGAGTTTGCTGTGATGTTATTAAAGTTTATTCTCTAAAGAGCCAATCGCTTAGATGTGCATAGCTAAAATACACACATTTATAAATAAATAAATAAATACACTCTTTCACGGCATTAATGCTGACCCTTTACCATGAAGTCCACTGTCCATCTTGTTTGGTGACAGTACTAATAAATACACCAAGTGCAGAAACGTTAACGCCCGCTACTTATTTGTCAAGACACTTGTTTGTTTATACTGAAACGGATTAGGCAATTAAAGTCTGGTAAACACTCTTTAGATAGCAGGATATGAATGTAGTTGACTTCTAATGGTTTTTGTCATTATTATATACCGTATAATACAATAGAACGTTTTTCAGGGGACTAGAAATGTAAAACCAGGAAAATGTAAAATCAGGGAAATGTATAATGCATAATATACAGATGGGACCAATAAACAACAATGGAAAATGAAGGAAAACGTAAAATCTGGGGATGTAAAATGGGGGGTTCTACTGTATATATTTTGTAAAAAAAAAAAAAAATGAAATAACCAGTGAAAACGCTGGCTCTTTATTCCCCACAAGGCTTGCACATTTGCTGGCACTTAATTACCTATGATTTTATGCTAAGAGTTGCTGTTAGGATATCTGACTTGGAAACTAATTTTTTTTCTAGGTCTACCATGCACAAGTAGAGAAAATCCTATAGTTGGACTATAGTGTTCCACATAGTTCATACACCTTCAATGCGGCGTGTTATATACTCTACCATCTAAGACAGTGGAAGGGATGGCTATTCGTCTTTAAACGAGTGGGTCTGTGCACTCTTTCTGCTTCCATGCATATTCTTTGGTGCACATTGGGGCAAATTCACTAAAGGGCGAATATCCACCTGCGAAGTCTTCACCATACTTCGCGCAACTTCCCTACAAATTCCCTACCACTACAGTAATTGCAAAGTTGCATCTCGGCAATAAAATATCAATTTGAATAGGGTGGGTACATATAGGTCATATATACGTATGTCTTTATTAGAGATGTTGGGGAAATTGCTTTAAGTGGCCACTTATTATTAATACTGAAGGAAGAAAAATAAAGACAAAAGAGTTCACCCTAAAACAAATGTGGAATGCCCCTCAAATGGTTAAAAAAATATTAAAACAAAAATATTTAACAGTTTAACTTTTACAGACAATACCACTTTAAAATATGAAAAAACAGCAGCATTTTTTTTTAATTTTTATGACTCTTCAGCATACAGGATAAAATGTCACTGACATAAGATTGAGGATGAAGCTTCATCTTATCAGCTGGAGAAGGAAACTCTGTCGAAAGGGGTAACGTAATTGAAAATTTGCACTTTAGTGCATTTGCGGAGTAACGATTGTTTGCGTGAGCAAAAATTTGCCTGGTGAAATGGTGCGAAACTTCGTTAGCGATGAACTCTTTCACTAGCAAACTTTCTATAGCGATGGCCACTTTGCCCTTTAGTAATTTTGCCCCATGGTGTCCCTCTTTCACAATCTGCCCTCTGTCTAGTGTATTTTCTTTTTCTGGCATAATGCTCTGCCAATGGACAATTTTTCAGCCTGTAAAATAAGCTGCACATTAAGCCACTTGCATTTGCCCTCAACGCCACCTCCCGAGCTCTGTAACGTTCATTTCCATATAAGGGGGCTATCAACCCTCCCAAAAGTCATATCCCCATAGGTGCACTAAATGCTAATTCCTCTAATCATGACTGTATAGGCCTGCTATATACCAATAACATACGCTGCAGTTCTTTAGCAGAACTGACTAGTTGTTTATTGAAATAGTATACAAGTCACAATACCCTTTGTAAGTCATTATTACTATTAAAAAGTAGTTATAAAGCACCAACATATTCTGAATAGCTGTACAATAAATTAGAATTGCAATCCCTAATGTTAATGTTAATTATGTATCCTCCTCCTTACAAATGTGGAGATGTATATCAAGATCTAAACAATTATAAAATATAGAAGGCTTGAAGAGGCTTCTTTCTTGCAGTCTAAAATTGGATGCTCCCTGTAATACTATAAATATTTACCCCATTATAATTTTTATCATTTTTGTAACTACCTATATTTTACTAGAATTCTAGCACACTGAAACAAAAGGGTGTTTTTGCACAGTAGATAGTCAAACACTCGATGATGATATCTGCAGTATCCAGTGCTCCATGTTCTATATATCCTTCAAGCAAAGACAGTATGGGGCTCATTTATCAACACTGGGCAAATTTACCCATGGGCAGTTACCTATAGCAACCAATTAGTGATAAGCTTTTTGAAGTCAGCTGCAAGTTGAACAATGAATGCAGCAATCTGATTGGTTGCCATGGGTTAGTACCAATTGGTAAATTTGCCCAGTGTTGTAAAGTTCGCATACCGTCAAAATCGCTCAACAGACGATGCAATAACCACCACCCTCCATCTGGCCCTCTCTCATCTGGACAAAAAAGAAACCTACGTTCGAATGCTGTTCATAGACTTCAGTTCAGCATTTAACACTATCATTCCTCAACATCTGATAGAAAAGCTGAGCCTGCTTGGACTGAACACCTCCCTCTGCAGTTGGGTTCTGGACTACCTGACCGACAGACCTTAGTCAGTCAGGATTGGAAACATCATCTCCAGAACCACCACACTGAGCACCGGAGCCCCTCAGCTGTGTGCTTAGTCCTCTACTGTTCACTCTGCTGACGCATGACTGTGTACCCACGCACCGTAAAAATCACATCATAAAGTTCGCTGATGACACGTCCGTGGTGGGTCTCATCAGCAATAATGACGAATCACCATACAGAGGAGGTGCAGTGGTTAACAGACTGGTGTAGAGCCAACAACCTGTCTCTCAATGTAGACAAAATAAAGGAGATGGTTGTTGACTTTAGGAAGACTAGGAGTGACCACCTGCCACTGTACATCGACGGCTCTAATGTGGAGATCGTCAAAAGCACCAAATTCCTTGGTATCCACCTGGCGGAGAATCTCATCTGATCCCACAACACTAGCTATTTAGCCAAGAAAGCCCAACAGCGCCTCTACTTCCTGCACAAGCTGAGGAAATCCCATCTCCCACCATCCATGCTCATAACCTTCTACAGAGGGACTATAGAGAGCATCCTGAACATCTGTATCACTGTCTGGGCTGGGAACTGCACTGACATTGTGGCTGATCCAACAAACCCCTTACACTCATTGTTCACACTCCTGCTATATGGAAAAAGGTACTGAAGCATTAGGACCCTCATTACCAGACTGTGTAACAGTTTCTTCCCCCAAGCCATAAGGCTCCTGAATACTCAGGAACTGGACAGATCTCTATCACACACACAGTCCATCTGACCTTACTATATACCACAACATTACACAGCCACTGTGCGCCATTGTATAAATAAATAGCCATTGGATACAATTGTTCTCTGTGAGCACATCTGCACTTTATCATGTTCTTACTACTATCATATCACAATGATACACCCCTCATGTCTGACGTTTACCATTATTTACTTAACATATTACATTTGCTGAGTGTGCACTGTATTGTCCTGTCCCTGCACTATGCTGATCTGTCTTGCAGGAGTTGCATATTTTTGCACTTTTTGTCTGTTGTCCGGTACATCTATGTTGTGTGTAGCACCATGGCCCTAGAGGAACGTTGTTTTGTTTCACTGTGTACTGTACAAACGTATATGGATGAAATGATAAAAAACTCACTCTTGATGTGGGGCACCACTAACAATGAGGTACCATGCTTCACGTAATGAAAGGAAGACATCCACATTCTAGTGAGAATTGCTGGTGCCATCATACAATTCATTTCAATGTGAAAGCATTATTGCTGTAATTACACCGCCAAAGGAATTTTAAAAAACACCACATGTGGCATTAACCTTACAATCTGTGCCACAAGTTTGATTGAGAATACAAAATGCATGAACAATCCTAGTAAATGTTTTTCATTATCTCAACATATAGTAGTCCCTTAGTCTCCAAATATCCAGTGAAAGGGGGTACAACACTGGAGACTTGAAAACCAGTAGAGGAAGAGGGGAGATGCTACAGCTAATCCCACTCTCTTGTGAAGCTGCCAGTCCATACTTCAGGAAGTCTCTCCAGCTTCTACTCACTAGACACCTGTTCCACTTGAAGACCTTTAGTGATCTGCTTCCTGGTTATGGGATTCTGAGTGACCTTTGTTCTGGCTCCTGTGTTCCTATTCAGGTCCCTTACCCTGATTCTGACCATTTTGGATATAGCATCATAGAATAAACACCTGTGGCTCTCTGGGGCTCTTGTATCTTGTTTTTGAGCATGCCTCCAACATGTTTGGAACTAGAGTATTTTACATTATAGTAATCTACAACAAATATCCTTCTCATATAAATGTACATTGCAGAAACATTTCAGGATCACTATAGCTTGACAAAGGACTACTTAGCAGAATGGAAAACATGATGGGTAGCCTATAACCCTTTCCTTATGCTAAAACGGTGCCTAACTCTCTGCTTATTCTTACTAGATGTCTTACTCTCTGCTTATTCTTACTAGGCGCCTAGCTCTCTCTCAGTCTTCCTGTATAAACACAATGCCTATATTCTAACATAGGCATAAGATTGCATTTGGCATAACAGGTAGTAATCACACTGCAAAACATAAGCTTTAGAATGTAATCATTTTAACTTCTTGCATCAATCTTCTTTCATGCAAATTTTAGTACAGGACTATGAAATTTGTATGTGTAGTCAAACATGCCTTGCTGTTAGCACTTTAAATAAACAAATTAAAGTCATAATTTATTTTCACAACTGTTCGTGTTGATCAGATTTATGTGTGAGAACAATTCTCAAAATAAAGAAAATTCTGAATAAATGGTCAATGTGTACCTACAGAGCAAAATAAAAGCCCTGCTCCATGACACATTCCTCTCTTAGGTCCTACAAAATTATCATTTTTACTTTTAAATTCCTTGTCTTGTTTCTTCACCCTGTTACATAACTTTTGCTCAACTTCCTTGCTGTATATTCTGCACAAGTTCCTTCCCTTGCAACACTAGCAATGTGCATGCATCCTTTTTTGTAAAAAGTAAATGAAAAAACTTCCCAGCACTGGTCAGCAAGCAGCCAGTAAGTGAGACAGTGTAATGGGGACTGGGAAAGAAAGGTGGAGAAAATCAGGAGAAGAAAGCAGACACACACACACACCATGGAAATAGGATCAGAGTTAAGGGGAGACACGGAGGCTGAATAGAAAGGGAAAATAGATGGGAACAGGGGGCATGGATGAATGGCAGGACGATGTTTTGAGCAATGAGAGCAGAAAAAAAGAGAAAAATCCAGAGGAGAAACACACAACCAACGATTTAAAGTAATGGAATTATAATTTAGTGTTGTGCTGCACTGGTACAACTGGTGTATTTGCTTCAGAAACTCTAATATCGTTTATATAAACAAGCTGCTTTGTAGCTCTTGGAGGCAGCCATTCAAAGCTGAAAAGGAGAAAAGGCACAGATAAAACAACAAATAAGCTCTGTAGTATACAATGGGATTCTTCATAACGTATCTGTTAGCTACTGTGCTCTGCCTGAATGGCTGTCCCCATTGCAAACTTGTTTATATAAAATATAGTTGCGTTTCTCATACCAGTGATACTAGGGCAGGGCACCAGTACATTAAATTATTATTCCTTTAGGCCCCTTTCATTTTTTGGTGTTACTGTTTCTTTAAATGAAGGAATCTTGCTGAACTCCCATTCAGTATGGTATTCCAACAGATGTATATCAGAACAGCACAATGTTTGGGGGTGCCTCTTTGTATACCAAAAATGTTCTAACTGTAACCTAATAAGTGGGAAATGAAAATAAGTTCAACTGAACTGTGTTTCAAATATTAAATAAGAATCTGGTGAGGATGTTTGGCCCTGTGAGCTTTGCATTTGCCCTTGGCAAACCTGACACTCTCCTTTGGTTCTCCATGTATACCGACTATGTTAGCACCCACGTGTGCCTGGTTTTTGAAGCATACAAAGATGGGACATGCAGTGGAAAGTACTGGGGGTGGTAAATAACAAAATCTGTGTAAAAAAGAAATTGGATGGCGCCAAAGTTCCTTTTTCTTTAGCAACCCAGTGCTCGAAAATAAGTCCTATGTTTAGCTTTGAACTGTACAAATGTTAGATCTTAATAATGTATTTTCAAAATACCAAGTATATTTTAATGTGCTGTTTCCAAGAAATGCAACCATATTTGTTTTATTGGATGCAAGTTTGTTTATTTGCTTTATACTAATCACTTAAGAAAAATGTCTGATTAAGCTTAATGAAGCTAATTTTCTAAAAGAAGTAGGCTGTTATATTAATTGCAACTTGAGGGATAACGAACACAAAACAGATGTTTAACCTATTTAAGGTTAAAATGGATGGAAAACAGGAAACTTTGTTCAATGGACTGTACAAATCTACCAGAGCAGTTAGGTTAGGTTTTTGGGAGCTGTGGTTTAACATAAATGTATATAGTAAGACTCTAACTGTAAAAACCTGCCATTTTGCAAAACAAACAAAAAATTTTTTTATTGTTGTACCTGTATATAACATTCTTACACTATTTCTTCAGTTATTAGCAGATTGCAAGCAACCTCTCCATGTAGAATACATTAAATAAAAATGCCAGTTGTTTTAGATTGACTTACTGTAAATATACTATACTTACTTTTGAAAGCAGCTTGCTGTACTTGTGCATCCATTCCATGCTCTGCTGGTTCTGACTCTTGAAAGATATTAACAAAAGGAATTGAACTCTTTTGCATGGGACACCCTAGGCACATCCTGGAGTGAGGACCATGACCTTAGCTCTATGGTTCTTCTACATTTGTAGAAGTAGTGGTTTGAGATTTATCTGTAGAGACTAGGCAGGCAAAATATTACTTGACGCAAATACTCACAGGTGTAGGGAGCCTATGCGCATGATGACTGCAACCCAAACTGAGGCTTTGGTAGTACATGAGCACCATTGTTTTTAAGACTCAGAACCAGGAATAAACATGCACTGATTTCAGTAGCAATTACCTGTATTGTCATTGTGCAAAAAATTATTTGGGTCCCCTTTATATTTTTCTGTATCTTAATAATTCTATCAGAACCCTCAGCTTAGTGGGGGTAATGTCTCTTCCCCATTAAATATCATCCTTAAAGTAAACAGTGCCGCTGGTGGTCATATCATAATAAAAACTAGGAGAATGCTAGTTTCGCGATCCAAGCAATCGTTTCAAAAAGTTATTCAGTAATGTGGCAGGACTGTCCTGACATTCGAGTTTTTTTTCAAAGAATATTTAGATTCGAATTTCGTTTGTATCCGTTTCGATTAAGAAATGAATTTTAGGGTCGTTCTCATTAGATTGAATTTTTTCATAAATAACCTCCCCGTCGAATAGTGAGTACATTAGAATTTATTAGTAAAGAAAAGAAAATTCACATACATTCAAAATTCGACCTTTGATAAATCTGCCCCTAAGAGTAATTCTATGCTAATGCTAATTCTAATGCTGTCTATGCAAGGCTCAACTGGCCCCTTCAGTGTTTATATGACCCCATAGAAGCTTTTATTTGGGTTACTGGTCAGTCTGTTATTTTGTTTTGGCCAGTCCAGCTTGGAGCATGGTGTAATCACTGGATATATATGAATCTGTTGACAAAATAAGAGATCTGTGCATATAGGGCTCACCAAACATTTGGGCAGCTACAGTCAGGAGGTGGGTGGCTTATGTGAGTGTTTTTGTAGGGCTGATATATCAGTTATGGGTTCTTTTGCTAATTTACAAAATCATGTTTTCATGGAGAACAGCATTAATTTAAGATTATATTTCATTTCCTGCTTATTTACAGTATTGAGAACATTTATCAATTAAATTGAAATTATAACTATATAAACAAAGCTGGATACCTTGAGATTTCCAAATGATTCGTCAGCACACAGTGGCATGATCTTATTCCATGGAAGAAACATTTTTGTTTGACATAAAAAGAAACGTTGCAAATAAATAGTGTTACACAGCCCTGACAGGCCATCGTTCAGTAGTTTACAGTATGATACAATTTCCCGGAAACATTGTGGTAAAAGTTGTCTAAAACATGTTTTTTTTTTCTTTTCAGACACCTTATTGGAGTTTTAAACATGCTTTAGTTCTAGGAAGTCACTTATTAAGAATCAACACCAGGCATGCCAAGCTAAGCCCTTGCTCTTGGAACTTTTCCATATGAATATTCAGGGCATAGTCTATGTCTTGCTCCTAAGAAAGTACATGCCTGGAATGTTAGCAAGCTATCCAATGGAAAAAAATGCCCACAACAGTCTTAATGTTGATCACATTAATGCATTTGAGTGGGTATAGACTGCTAATGATTGAAAGTGCTTCCAGATCTTGGTTGCTGGGGACAAAGCAGGCTCTGTTCTCTGATCTGATGGTCATTTTATTCAGGAGAGGATGTGGTGCAGGAAAGGGAACCGTGCCAATCACTCTCTAATGCTTCCAAACAGAACCTGGGCCTAGCTCTTTGGATACTGATGAGTGGGAAATGAAACACAGATGGGTCAGATGGGTAAGGAGAAGGGGATTACAGGTCAGGGCAAAGAGTTGGAATAAATTAAGTGCTTATGAGCTACAGAATGGTACATTGTTAAAGTGAACGGACAGTGAAAAACAATTTCAGCATTGTGACACACAGTGGGTAGTAAAACCTCCCCTTTTCTCAGACAACTATAGTCCATCACATGCTCATTATTTCATGCTGAATGTATGAATTACTATTTAAAATTCAAGCACATTCTGTAGCATCCAAAAGAGGGCAGATTTCCAGTAAACACTTAAGAATACATTTGTTAAAAGCAGCATTGTTTTTCGCAAAAACTTGGTTGGCTTTTTTGGTTACCTTGGTACCCTTAAAGGAATATGGTTGCCATAATCTGTAGAGTGAGCACAATGTGTTCATAAGGTCACTTTAGTAGAACAGAATGATAGTATTTCACTAGAGATCTTAGTTGCACACTAATAAGAACATGCATGCTTGAAAATGAAGGGTGACCATAATTATAGTGAAATTACTTTTATTTATCCATTTCGGATTTTTTTTTTAAGGTGATTTATTACCTTCCCAAAAAACTAATAACACAGATGTATATTTACATATACATAGACTATATTGCTTTTGAGAATAAAATGTTCTAAATAAAATATGTTCTATATATAAATATATATCTAACATAATAAAAATGTCCTTGTTCTGTAGGGCTCATGTTGCACAGCAGAAAACAGTTAAGCTGTACAATGCAATGCTGTTTACTTTTTCTCCACTGGCATTTAGCTTTCCTGCGTCAAAATCTACCACTAGCATGAATACTGTGTGTACCACTGGCCTAAGTAGGGACCAGATATAATAACATAAATAACAATTTATGGCTCTCTTTCCTCCGTATACAATATTAAAAAGTTGCTGCTGTGATTTGTTTTTATTTGCACTTGCTGGCTGAGAAATATTACCAATAAATATGCAAAATTACCTCATACTGCATAAAGCAGCATTGCCCTAGATGCAAGTGTTGGGTATTAGAGTACAAAGGTATGCATTATTGTGCCATTAGTGCTCTGCTCTATTGAATGCACTCAGAGAAGTGAGAAGCAGTGAGCAGTTTTTGCTCTAAAGCTTTCTTAAGTGCTTAAATGGAATCTATTGTCATTTTAAACTGTGTTTACCAGTAATGGGACCCACAACAGCCAGAGGGGTGTTTTATCAATCACTGAGGGTTCATAGATCCAGTGGCGTAACAATGTGCCACCGCCCCTGGAAAAAACTCTAAAGGCGGCCTAGCGCGCACAAGCATGAGAAAGCAACATAGACTATAAGGCAAATGTAAAGATGCTGACCTCAGATATAACATCAAGGGAAAACATAGTCTGCCATTGTAAATGGACGAACATATGGAAATCTATGATCATCTTTATAGAGAGACAGAAGAACCATCAGAGATGCATTGGCATTATGAGAAGGTTATGTCAAAAATTGGCAGTTATCCCTGATTCTAACAGCAATGTGACCATTGGGATATGACCACTCGGTCATCAGAAGGATCCTCCAATGTGCCCAGCACTAGTTATGAGCTAGCAAAATAAGAGTTCTAGCTCGGAACTCATTATAGGGGGGGGGCAGGGCAGGCAAGGGAGACAAGCCTGACATCAGACAGTCTTATGAGGTATGACTATTTCCAGAGAGAACCATGGCAAAATATGCATCTGCTTAGCAAACCTCTTCATTTCACTAATTATAACATTCCCATTTTTGGGAAAACATAATGTAAAAACAGGGAAGAGCAGAGTGCACCAATTGGCATGCTTTCTACATTGGAGGGAACAGAAAAGAACTTTGC
The DNA here is from genome assembly GCA_038501925.1 of Xenopus petersii. NCBI lineage: Eukaryota > Metazoa > Chordata > Amphibia > Anura > Pipidae > Xenopus > Xenopus petersii. Next base: position 118,884,069 of record CM076675.1, read on the forward strand.
AAAATATGGGAAAACTTAAGATTGGGGTAACATGTAAAATTAAGCTTTCACTGTAATTGCAGTTGCACTCTCCATATCACAGAGCAGTGCATATCGCAGAGCAGTGTTTGACATTAATCTCTGAGAACTTTTGCTCTGAAACAATAGGCAAACATCACTTCAGTCTCTCCCTATTAATTGTCCACACTGCACGTAACATGGGCAGGAAGAGAATAGATCTGCACATGTGCAGTAGCCGCTTGACCACACATTCAACATCTCTTTTTGGAATCATGAATCTTTGGGGATTGAACCACAAACAATGAATTGATGTAAAATTAGGGTGCTTTTCTGAGCACATTTGCAATTCATATTGATTTTAGATTGTTTATGGGATATTTACACTTTTGGACTGTTTTATGTCTCAACTGTGACCCAAGGATTAACTAAATCCACGAAGGACATTGACATTCTAGGCTGAGCTGAAAGCCTGCCTAGTCTTAAACTGCTAATATCAAACAAACCATTTAAAATAGAATATAATAAGCAAGAATAATAGAATATGTAGGTGTTATATAAATAAAGAGTAATATATGTGTTGGACATCCACTCTCTTGCACCATAAAGTTTGCCTCATTCAGATTTTTAATTCCAGAATGCATTTGCTAGGTATATATGTTGCAATGAAAGGAAATAAAAGGTGCCCCAGAATAACAATGTAAATAGTTAACCAAGTTGGTTGTGTGGTCCAGCTGCACCAGCCCCAGACCCCGAGGTTCAGGGAGCGGCAAATCGAAATACACAGCAAAAAGACAGGGCTATCCAGCATGCAGAGGAATCCACAGGGCTAAAAGTGTAAGTTTAAATAATTAGTCATCATTAGTCATAGTTAAAAGTATAACTGTATCTCCTTAAGCCCTACGCATTTCGTACCCACAAGATACTTAATCAAGGGCTAAGGTCAGAAAACAACCAATCAGAAACGATTAGAAGATAAAAGAAAAAGTAGTTCTTAAACTAGGACAGTATCCCATAAAAAAACAAGGTAAAAAATACAAAGTATGCCTGATGCTGTGTGTTTCTGGAGGACAGCTAAATATACATTATCCTGAGGTTGTATCTGGTTTTATTTGCCGGCAGCCAAATCCTGCTGATCTTGTTCCATTTTAGCCCTGTGTGCTCACAGTTCAAAGAACAGGGAGGGCTGCAATGAAATGACTGCTATGTTGTTCAATGGGCCACAGTGAGCAATATGCAGGATTATAATTAAGAACACATTTAAAGAAATAGTTGACTGGAGATAAGCTGTTTGACTGCATGCACTTTTTGTTGAGGATTTAGTGCCAATCCCAGAATAAAAAGATTAGATGTTTGTTACCAGCCACTTTGATCTTGTGACAGAACATGTGGTAATGTAGTAAAGCATGTTTGGTAATGTGCTAGATCTATTTGCAATGTTTCATTTACATTCTTCCTTTTATCATAGTCTTTTATATTATTATTTATTGTGATACATGCCTTCTTCTTAAATTGAATTTAAAATGGTGATATTTAGTGATGAGCAAATTTATTCAGCAGGCATGGATTTGCGATGAAATTGAGCAGTTCGGCACCTGCAATTTTTTTCTCAAAAATGCAGCACAAATTTGCAGAGGCAAATTTAGCTGCCACAAGTAAAAAAACTGCCATAAGAAATAACACCTATTGACTTTGCCTTTGGACAAAAACATCACAGAGACAAAAAAGTCGCAAAGACAAAATTGTCGCTAAGGCAAAAAAGTCGCCATAAGAAATAACTCCCATTGACAAATGCATTTGGACAAAAAAGTTGGCGAGACAAAATTTTTGCTAAGGCAAAAAAGTCGCCATATGAAATAACGCCCTTTGACTTAAATGCATTTGGTCAAAAAAGTCACCAAGACAAAATTGTCTCTGAGACAAAAAAATCGGCATAAAAAAAAAGCCCATTGACTTTAATGTATTTGGAATAAGAAAAAATTGTTAGGCCGTGTAAAAATTGTTGCTCTTTAAAATGTTTTGACACCCATTGACTTCAATGTGTTTCACAAATTTTTTCCTGATTCGCTCATCACTAGTTATGATCTGTTGTACGTCTCTGTAATGGCCATAGAATTGCATTTTTTGTGCTGGAAGATTAGCGTATGTTTGTCTCTCTATTTTTCCACTGAATTTTTTGATTTTATAACAGTATATATTAATATATTTTTGAGTTTAATTATAACCAGGGAACTATCTACAAGTATTTTGCATATTCTTCCTTTGTAGGTTTTCGTTGGGTGTTTTGGTTTCCTCCCACGCTCCTAAAATATACAGGCAGGTTAACTGGCTTCTGATTAAACTGACTCTACTGTTTTTCTAGTTTGACTTAGAGTTAGACTGTAAGCTCCACTGGGGCAGACATTAACATGAAGGCTGAACACTCCCTCTACAAAGTAGAGGGCTGCATAAATATGTATGTGTGTATGTTGTTGCTATATTATAAATGTTAGCTGCATGGGTGGCTTAATGAATAGGCCAGGGGCCTAGTGTGCTCAGGGGGCCAACTAGCTTTTTCAATTATTTTTATTTTTTTTTAAATGTGTATTTTTACCTGCATTGTTATGGGACTAGGTCTGGGCCTGGTCGGGCTCCACAGATAAAAATACATTTTTTTAAAGAACATAAAAATCATAATTGCAAAAGCTAGATGAGGATGGATCCCTTGTGTGTCTAAGAACCAGCACAGGACTTGAACTCTTGTTTGTGTTGTTCTGGCCATTCAGTGCACTTACCATTTGAGCCACTGGAGGCTCTTGGGGCTGGTCCGGACCTCTTCATTAATGTTCCTGTATTTCTGCCTGTTCCCAGTATATCTCCAGGTGCACCCATGACCCTTACCCAGTGCAAAGTTGCGCACTGACTTTGAATTAATCCCCCACTGCCTGTCTGCACTATAAAAAGTGGCATTAGAGGCTGTAAAAGTCCACTCCATATTTTAGTTATACTTAAATAGGATAGCACCTTGCTGGGGGGGGGCAGTACAAAGTGTAGCCTAGGGGCCTCATATCATTAATCCACTATTGATTATCTGTTAAATTATGTGATAACAAATCATAATGTTGGGCCTGATTTCTGGCTATGCAACAAAATTGTCTCATCTTTGAGCAAACAATTGTCATGTTCAGTTGTCCAGAGCTGTACAGTCACATGCCTGAATGATCTAGACGATTTGGATTTAGTTTGTCTAAACAATTAGAAGTTTGCCAATTCTGAATGTGCTGAGATTTGGTAGAATCCAAGATTCGGCATAACTGTACTGATTAACCTCTCTCAACATACTGTACTTTTCCATCAAGCATGTAACAGTGCTGTACATTATTTATTAACTTTCATCTATCCTAGTCCGTTATATTCATAATGTGCCTGTTCCCCTTATTCCCACCACTCTCTGATCCCATCCACTTCTTTCACCGTTATCCTGTCTCTGCAAATCTAGCAAAATAACCCACTTCTGTTTTCCTTCTTTCCTTTGCCTGTTCTCAGTCTCTGGGCTGCTTCCAAGGATAACACTGTACACTGTCAAATTCTCATGTTCAACAATTGCAAAAGTTGTGACTCCATTCCCTCTGGTATCCACATTGTATGAGTCCTTTCTCCAGCCTTACCATTTAAAATGTACTACTATCAGTTGTGTCAGCAACCCTATCCTACATATTGTAAGTACCAAACATTTGTACTTTATGTACTTGGAAGCACTTCCCATTTAGACCAATAAAGTACAACTAGACTCATTTGTCCTGTTTTCCCTCAAACATATCAGCATATTTCCCCTTCTATATATAACATACCACCCCATCATTCATATATCAATGATTCTTCTTGACACCTATTCCAGTTACCTTTCTAACCCTTTCTTGGCCCAAAATTAGGTTTTAGCTACTCTGAAGGCTGCAAATCAAACATCTGATTAGTTACCATGGATAACAGTCCAGATGTAAATTTGCCCAGTATTTATAAATGACCCCCACTGACCCCACTGTGGAGATCAACGTGGGAGTTTTATAGGTCACCTTTTAAGATACCTCAGAGATGCTTCTAGTCTGAGACCCCTTCCATACTGGGATCACTTTCAGGCAGAGTATCACCTGGGAGAGCTACCACCACTCTATAAATCCTATGTTTGAGATCAGTCCTGCTCTTTTTAGTATGCTTTTTGTCTTAAACACCTAGGGGTTTATATAATATAAGGTGTAAAGTGTCCCTTCATCAATCAGCAGGTAGTGTTTCCTGGTCACTTGCTCTCACACACAGGGCATATGCTACAAGAACTGGGAATAAGCCATTAGGGAATTTCAAGACCAAGTAGAGGATTTTCCAAACCAGTAGGAGATTTAACCTTATGGGTTCCTGCACCTATGTCTTATACCTCTCCTGCAAGCAAGAAATTTATCAGCCATGTATCTTTCACAGGTCTGGACTTGGATTCAAAATAGGCCCTGGCACTTAAAGTACACAGAGGCCCAAACATCCCAAATACAGGCCCAATGAATAGTGATTGTCTATGGCATCTTACAGAAGGCCCTCTGGTCTGTGCCAAAACCCAAAGATTGCGAGTCCTACTATGACCTGTCACTGTCATTATCTCCTTTCTTTTTCCCTTCAACTAAGCTACTGTCTCCCAAAACATCCAGATGAGAGATTGTTTGTAGAAACGCTGTTTTGCCACCTTAATGGAAGGAACTTACTTACATACAGGAGTTGCAGCATATTTCTGGCATGGCTCTTGCCTGAAATGCCTGAGTTGAGCATCCATACAACTATAGACTACATTGAAAATACAGTCTGAAGGTCCAATGGCAAAGGTCCAAAAAGTGCAGTCTTACCAAGGACACTTTGAAGGGAAAGCTCAAATGAACAGGTCTGACATATCAAATATGATCTCATATGAATTAACCCACAATTCTGGCATTTATGGCTGGATTTAATTCAGTGAGAAAAAAAGTTATCTCATGGTTTATCCCCATTTTCCCAATATACTTCAATAGAGTTTTCACATGATAAACAGCAAGATAAGTTTGAAGATGAGTTCTGAATTGCATCTGAATCTCGCCTATGACTTTTCATGTGATAAACCTTTTTCTCACTGAATTGAATCTGGCCCATAGTGTCTTTTTTTTCTATTAAAAAAGTATACATTTTTCTAAATTTGCAAGGAAAGTCATGGCAAAACCTGGAAATTATGCCAACTAGTCTTCCATGAAATTGCTCTCAAATTCCAAGGATTTCTCATAATGCTGGGTTTTTTTGGATAACAGGTTTCTGGATAAGAGATCACATACCTGTGTCAATAAAAGGATTCCAAAAAAAACATCATGCTTGGTTTACTCTCTATAATGTCTGTCTAAAGCAATTACATCTATCTTTTAAACTGTACCTTCAGAACAACCAACAGAATATTTATATTCTTAATAAGTAACCATATTAGTATATATACTATATATATCTATATATAGTATGTATAGTATAGCAGTACAGCAGTCTAATGGTAACTGTAAGAAGTGTGGTTGTAAAAGACTGCTCATTTATTGGCTGATTTAGCCTAGCATGTATGGATGCCCTTGGCCTGTATGTGAGCACAGTGAATCATACCAGTCAGGAGGTGGCAATTTTCTATTTAGGATTACCCAATGGCACACACTACTACAAAAGTATATAATATAGCACAAAAGCTATTTAGGCACATTATAGGGAATAATAGAAAGAAAACTGAAATTTGAAATCTCAGCCAGGAAAGCCAGTTGGGGAGGTATAAGGTTAAGGCAAATATGATATTGTTCTTTGCTCCTGCAGATTTATTCTGTACCCTTGTATCTCAAATTTATTTTAAGACCTGTTTGTTAAAAAAAAGTGATTGTTCTATGCTGTGTCACTCTCTGATGCTACATAAATAAATAATGGTGATGATGATGTTAAATGATATTCCTCAGTAAGCCATCTCTATGAAGTCCTTAGCAGACCCTGGAAGAACTCCAAAAATGAACTCTAAAACTCAATATAATTAAGTACCAAGGCCCTAGATTACTCCAAAGATGTTTAGAGCTTTATTAGCCAGATCTTGATTTTAAAATACAACACTATTTTTAAAAGGGTATTACAAAGGTTAAAATAGTACAATTCACTTTTAAAAAACACGTTGGTGTATATCTATGAGTGAGTGAAGTTAGAAATCGATGTAGTCCGCTAGCATGAAGCCTCTCTCCATTCATTTCTATGGGATTTCTAAAGGCGTATTTAGCAAATGCTGAACTTTCACTTTAACCCTTTGATAAATATGCCTTTAAAAATCCCATAGAAATTAATGGAGGGAGGTAGTATTTCACGCTAGTGAACTACGGCGATTTTTAACTTCACTCTTTGATAAGTATACCCTTTTGACATGATGAACCAGAAAAACATTTACTATCAGGTTATATTATTTCCCCCCCCCCCCGTGTTGGAATGTAAGAACTATCTGCAGGTCTGCCGGTGTGGACCAAATCAATGTAAATAGCCATCATTATTTTTTTCCAGGGCTTAAAGGGATACTGTCATGGGAAAACCTGTTTTTTTCAAAACGCATCAGTTCAGAATCTAGAATCTGTTTCTCAAAAGAGCAAACATATTTTTTTATATTTAATTTTGAAATCTGACATGGGGCTAGACATATTGTCATATTATCCCAGTTGCCCCCAGTCATGTGACTTGTGCTCTGATAAACTTCAGTCACTCTTTACTGCCGTACTGCAAGTTGGAGTGATATCACCTCCCCACCAGCAGCCTAACAACAGAACAATGGCCAGGTAAACAGATAACAGCTCCCTAACACAAGATAACAGCTCCCTGATAGATCTTGGAACAGCACTTTATTGTAAAACCCAGGTCCCACTGAGACACATTCAGTTACATTGAGTAGGAGAAACAACAGCCTGCCAGATGGCTGCCTACACACCAATATTATAAATAAAAAAAAATGCACTTGCTGGTTCAGGAATGAAATATTATATCATAGAGCGAATTATTTGCATTGTAAACAGTGTAATTTAGAAACTACACCATAAAAAACATTACATTTCGCCTTGAAGCAAATGCCTGCTATGGCAGGAAAGTTTGGTCACTACTTTGTGTGGGTCAAAAAGAGCATCTGCCAAAAGCCTAAATACTTAGCTGTGGTTCTGATTTGTTTGGGTTCAATCCAGTTGGGCACAATCGATAAGATAATGTTCAACTGCCACATTATTGCTTGCTACAAGTTGGTAGCAACATGTATAGGAAGACAATTCTTTGTGAATAGTGGCAATGCATGAATAGTTTTGCCTCTATTCTAGCACATTGCACTTGTGCCTGTCTTTGTTAAAGGGAATCTGTCATCATTTAAAAAATTTTTTTTTTTTTGCATTTTTATAAAAAACACACATCCATAAACACTGTCTGGCAAATAAAATGTTAATCCACAAATGCATGCATAAGTTATTTTAGTTTGTATTTTGTCATGGGGGCTTCCATTTCTGCTCATTACACATTCATTCTGTGCTGCTCTAACAGCAGGCACAGCATTACCTGTGTGCTTGGAGGCAGCCACTCTGTAATGAAAAGCCAAGTCGCACTACGACATGAGAATCCAGCTGTACACTCCCCCTCCCCTCTCTGCCCATGTGTGTGATGTTTGGAGGAGAGAGGTCACATGGTTTGCAGGGAAGCAATTACTTTCACTTTCCTACGTCCTGCTCTACAGCTGCATTAGCAGCCCCTCCTCCCACAGACACTATCAAAGCTCCTGCTGTTCTTTAAGTTTGTTCTCTGCTTTCCTTTGGAGGGGGGAACTTTCTCTCCTTGCTGCCTTTCTAGTTAGTTTTACTGGTTACTAGATGAGGTAAAGGAGCTGTGAGTTCCCTCTGCTATCCACCTCACACACACTGCACTCCTTTCCTGCCTGCAATACTTCTTTTTTCATTAACTACTTACTGCCTCCTTTCTCCTGAGCTATTTTAACCCTTCCTAGACTTCCTCTTAAATTTTCCTGGTTTTCAAGTATGTCCTCCTTATTTTATCCTTTTTTTCTATTCCCTGTCATCAGTCCTGGGAGTGTACTCCTGTGTTTCTGCCATTCATTTTTGTATAATAAACTATCTATATAAAATATTTTTTCCAGTGTCCAAAATTAATTGTGTGTGTGTGTGTGTGTGTGTGTGTGTGTGTATATATATATATATATATATATATTTATTTTTTTTTTAACGTAAGTGGGGGCAGTGATCACAGGACTATCTTATTTCAGTCCTGAAGTGGTGTCAGTGGGAGCTTATCTTGATTCCTGCCTATTGTTCAATTGACAGGCTCAGCAGACAAGGCTCTATTTACATTACAGCAGCTTGTAGGAGGGAGGAGTAATGACATCACTCCAACTTGCAGTGCAGCAGTAAAGTGGGACTGAAGTTTATCAGAGCACGAGTCACATGACCTGAGGGCAGCTGGGAAATGTCAAAATGTCTAGCCCCATAGCAAATTTTAAAATTAGATATAAAAAAATCCATTTCTTGTTTTGAAAAACGGATTTCAATGCATTTACATTTTGTAAAAAACATGTTTTTCCACGACAGTATCCCTTTAATGAGACCACTTGTCACTTCCAGGACTGTTCATTCCTTTGGATAATCATTCATTCCTTTGGTTATACATTCTCTTTAAGGACAATATTCATTTATCAGAAATCTTTCTGCATGCTTTTTGGGGAAAATCAAGCAATTGCAATTAGCTTTTAGTGTGTCTGGACTGACTTCTAACTGTACCAAACTGCTCATAAAGGTCTATTCTGACATTCTATATAGCACTTTTTTTTATGCTGGGAAAATATTGCAACTGAAACACAGTACAATGTGATGAGGTTAAAATGTATAACCGGGCACTCCCTTTTGCTAACACATTCTAATATTACCCTTTTATCAAACATTAATAAGAATATATTATAGCTGGAGCAAGGATCCTTGGTACTCTACATATGAAAAGAGTTTTGATCATAGGCCTGAAATTATTGGAACAAACGTGTGTAATTTGTTGGACTGAGATTTGTCTGATCTCTAAAACCCTAATCCCTAGATTCTTCCATTACATTTACTTTTCTATTCTCATAGGAATATTTCTTTCCCACAAAGCACAGTTTGTACTAGAACACTTTCATTCCCCTGTTTGCAGAAAATCCTTGGCATAATACACTCGAAAATGTGTCCTGGTATCCAATGGCTTCTTAATAAAACCTCTAGACTGTAAGCTCTTCCTTCAGACTGTAAAGCAGGCGTAAATTGGGAATTGTGATGCCCCTGTTTAATTCACTGCCACTCTGCCATGTTTTATAGTGATAAAAATTGAAGTCATTTGTGAAGCCTTGGAAATCCAAAATAATTCTTCTACCTTAGAGCTGAAAAATGTGGCACAAATAATAATTTCGTATTGATATATGGAATATGGGGTCCAGCTGGATGCCACACTTAAAATGCACAAAATAACTCTTTCAGAAAGAGGTGCCCTGATGGGTTAGGCTGATATTTTGTAGAAACCCCAACATTTCTGTTGGGCCAAGATTTCAGCAAACCAAAGCTCAGGAGATTTATCTTAATTTAGTATGGCTACCAGCATTGGACTGGGTTGGCGGTACACCTGGAAAAAAGCTGTTGGGCCTTGCTGATCCAGGTCCACTCCCCATTGTTAAGGTTATAGCCCCAGGGGGGGCATCAGATACCCCACTTCAATGTTGTTGGCAACAACATGCACATGAATCACAATCTTTCTATTTTTTTTATTTATTTTTTTAAATCATGCTTAATTTTTTCCTTTTATTTTCATTAGAAATTTAAATTTGTTATGCAAGTACTGTATATATTACTGTAGTAGGACAATGCCACAGAATTGAGAATGGGGGGATACATATGATGCCAAACAGATGTTCACATGGCGTACCTCACCATTCTGCACCAGTGTAACAATTTTCTGCATCCATCATGCTCAGGCAGTAAGTATTTTTAGTGATATGTGGGCAACAGCACATCTTTAGCAGCGAGATTTGGAAATAAAGAAGTCAGCCTAAACATCAGCACAGGAAAGGTACATGCTAAAGGGAAAAAAGACATGCCACATGCAGGAAACAGCTTGCAATAAATGTGTTTATAGCCTCAATTTTATTAATAGGGGCAATCAGAACTTTTATGGAAAAGCTTTGTTCACATAAGCTCCCTCTTTGTTTTCTAGAATGGTGGGAACCCTGACAGGACACTCATAAATGGACAAATTTACAATCTGGACTGTGTAAAATGCTTATAGCACTTTTTTTCCATCCAAGCTGTCTTTGTGCTCATTGCACCACATGTGATGCCAGGGGGCTCAGGGTCAGAGCGAGCGATTCCCTTGGCTTTTTATAGCACAGTCCCAATCAATATGGGCTTATCTGGAGCTCAGGACTTTTCACGGCTTTCTAATCTGTAGCTTAAAGAGATTTTTATACCTTTTTTGGAGGTTTCAGTTTAAGTTCTTCAAATATTTATTGTCAATGATATCCCAAGATTTTCAGGTTTCTAAAACACAGAAGAGAATATAACATGAAACAAGTATACAATTAACACATTTAAAATGTAAATGCATTTTAAATCTTAAATAAATGTGGAAAAAATGCATGTCCTTTTGCAATACAGATGTTATCAACTGAACTTCCCCAGTAGGAGGGCCCAGGAGTTAACAAGAAGTGATTACTGCAGTTGCTGAAACTGAATATAAATAATTTCCACATTACTCAAAGATATTTCCACATTTCATATAATGGAAACTCCTCAAAAAAAGAAGGCAGGTGTAATGTGCCGGTGAATTTTATTCATATTTGCCCTATTTAAAATAGAACAAACTTAAAACAATGAGTAGAATATTGTGCTTCTAGGAAGGATGCGTCAACAGAGCCCATGTTGTATTAAATATATTTAGGAAAATGTCCTTCTCATTTCTGATTCCCACCATCAAAATTAAAGGTATACTGTAGCTCACCCTTTTTCAATTATTGATGGATTTTCCTGCAAGGGATATCCTGTGTCCATACCGCAAAATGTCTCAAAAGATATAGTTGTAAGAAGCAGGACCAATCCAGAGCAGTAACTATGACTGCAAGTGCTTTTATTGAGGAAATTAGCAACACAACATGTTTTGGGCTAGGTCCTTTATCAAGTGCACACACTTGATAAAGGGCCTAGCCCAAAACATGTTGTGTTGCAAATTTCCTCAATAAAAGCACTTGCAGTCATAGTTACTGCTCTGTATTGGTCCTGCTTCTTACAACTATATCTTCTGATTCCCACCATCAACATAATTCCCCTCCGTGTGATAAAGCCTAAATGATGTAATAGGATTGCAGTGACCATGCACATCACACGGTATTAATCACCCAAATTGTGTTTTTTTTTACCTTAAATACAGTCCCATTCCTGTCACTGTGTAACCTCTGACCTATGTCCTAATGGCACTGGTCACTCAAGAGCAAAAGTTCAGCTGCAGGTTAAGTCTGTATGTGTTTGCACTGAGGAGGGGCACTGTCTGTTCCGACTTCCTCTTCTTGCTTGTAATACAATGCAGTCACTCTCTAAAATTCAGAGTTGACCCCTGCTGTGTAAACTCCCTCTACAGCAAAGTATATAAGAAAGACCTGTGCCCTTGCCTTCACTCAACATTATCTTTTGTTGTTTTAACATCTGGATAATTCTAAGTAAACCTGCTTGACCACATAATTTCATACAATGCAATGTACCATTAAACTCCAGGGCATGCCTCTTTTAAAATATTATTTTCAAGCCAGTCCATGCAAATCATTTGTTTCATTAAATATTTATATTAAACTAATAGTTTCAGCTATCGTATTTAAAACAAAACCCATAATCCTACCACCTTTACTGCCCAAGTATTGCTTTGCGAAAGAAAACATTGTGGGGCACATTTACTTAGCTCGAGTGAAGGATTAGAAGAAAAAATACTTTGAATATCAAAGTATTTTTTTGGCTACTTCGATCATCGAATTGGCTACTTCGACCATCGAATTGGCTGCTTCGACCTTCGACTACAACTTCGACTTCGAACGATTCGAAGTAAAAATCGTTCGACTATTCGACCATTCGATAGTCGAAAACTTCGACCACCTACTGCGCCACCTAAAACCTACCAAGCACCACTGTTAGCCTATGGGGAAGGTCCACATACGTAGGCTTTCCTAGCAATTTCTGATCGATTAATTAAAATCCTTAGAATTGCAGTAAATCCTTCGACTTCGATATTCAAAGTCGAAGGATTTAACTTCGATGGTCAAATATCGAGGGTTAATTATTCAGGGGATCCATAGTAAATGTGCCCCTGAATATCCAAACGTACCAGTATATCTGTCTAAAGGACAAATAGGCGACATGGGCTTATTTAGGTAATAGATTTCCTGTTGTTTCACTTTTCATTTCTTTTTCCATGACTGCAGGGCATACATTCTACTATATATGAGACATGGAAAGGAAATCTAAGGGCTCACAGACAGGATACTTAAACCATAACATGTGTAACTGATGCAGGGTGTAAGGGCACCAAAACAACATCATTAAGTATAAATGAAGGAAATCTGGTTTTAGCTCACCAAATTGTTGGTTTTAGCCCCTTGTAATTATGCATTATCAAATTTTCCATGGACAACATCATACAGACGTTAGTCCTAAAATAATGTTTCTGAAACATGGCTATAAAATGTTATTGTTATAACATCACTATGTTCATAAATATATAATGTTTAAATATATATATATATATATATATATATATATATATAGAGGTAGTAAAGATCGCACTCACAGGTCTTAGTGTAGCAACAAAGGATTTATTCTGGACATATAAATCCTTTGTTGCTACACTAAGACCTGTGAGTGCGATCTTTACTACCTCTACATCTGATGATTTCTATCCAAGGCTGCACCCAGGCACCTTTGACCGCTATTTCGTGAGTGCCGGTTTCCTGCTCTATATATATATATATATAATAAATATGAATAAATAAGACGTAAAATAGTAAATATAAGTATTTAAAAGAGATGATTATAATATGTTATTTAAAAGATTTTCCCTTTTATTTTATTCTTTAATTATTTCTATAAATTGTTTTTTTTTTTTTATTCTGTAAGAGTTAAATCTCCTAACTAATGTATTTAAGGCTTAAGACATCTGCTTAAGTATGATGGTAGGAGATAATGGTGTAATTTACCAATGCCCAAGACACAAGTACTAGAGTGTAAAATAACATCCCTTAGTGCCCATTTACCCAACACTTGCGACAGGGGCATCGCTGTGCTTTACATATTATGCCCTGTTAAATATATTGTGCAAGATATAGAGTGCATTGCTTTTGAAACCTAGGCAGCCTTGTCCTTTCTGCATTGATCAAATTTAATTTTAAAATGAATGGTAGCTATACCTTATGCACTAACTAGCTAACTACCTCCAGCAGCACAGATTAGACATTTTGCCTTTTTGGAGGCTACAAAAAAAACCTAAAAGTTTTGGCACTAAAAAACCGGCAGCTTTAATTATTCAAAAGTCCAGCCAAAGTGCATCTCGCAGTGTAATTCATTTATTATATAAAGTATCTGAAGTAGCTGCTATAAGAAATCTTTGACCAGTATGAAACCCTGAGATCACCATCTTACCAAGCCTCAATCGAGGCCTGCTATCCAGAATCCTTGGGACCTGAGGTTTTCTGAATAAGGGGTCTTTCCGTAATTTAGATCTTCATATCTTCAGCTTTCTAAAAATAATCTAAACATTAAGGAGGTTATTTATCAAGCTCCAAATTTATCTCAGTATTTCTAAGATAAGAATTCGATCAACTCCGAATTCCAGTTCGGGGCAAATTTCGGACCTTTGCCCGAAAAGTCCAAAGTTTTCGGACTTTTCGCAAAAACCACAAATTTTTCTTTTTTTGTTCTACTTTTTAGCCCAAAATCCCTGAAATCATCAAAAAATTTAAAGAACATTAGAAGTTTCCATGAATGTTATGTTATTTAAAGGTAGTAGCCTTTTAATTTAGAGGAGGGTACTTAAATTCCAATATATTATTTATAGGTGTTTACAACGCACAGCGCATTTATATTGTTTTTGTATTTTTCAATAGATTTTGTGTATTTTCTACTTGAAATATGCAATATTTTATAATGTGGCTGCTACTTTTCAGAACCTTTCCAAAGATCCTCAGAAGAGGTCTTTAATGCTTGCTTCAAGCCCATCTGCTCTAGCTAAATCTAACCTTTCATGAGATTTCCTAATGCCGAATGAAAAGTGCCTGGAAACACTCAATTTGTTCTTTGCTTCACATGACACTAGATTGCAACCAGCTACTCATTGTATGCTTATGTCACATGCCGAGTGACAATAGATTGAGCTGAACAATCCTTTTTCTCAAAGACGTTATTCAAAGGGATAAGTCTAATTCGCACTGCTGGAAAAGATTGCCAAGTTTTGAAGCTAGTCCAGCACTGAGTCGGATAAGGAATTTATCTATTACAGAGGAAAAAAGACCTTCACAATGTAATTACAGAGGGAAATATTTATTACTGTCCAACAACTGTAGCGAGAAGCCTTTGTGAAGCTTTTGCATACAGAATAGCTTGCAATCAAGAACAAAAGTTACTTTGTAGCATAAAATAAATATATGCACAACATATATATGTGTGTGTGTTATTTAATTCCCATACTGTGCTTTATAAGGCTATTAGCGAAAAAAAAAAGGACTTGAATGGTCATATACAAGAACAATGCTATAGGGTGATTACATCCATTCAGGTCTCCTAACACCAAGGTGAATTATAATATCATTATATTATTGAGTAGACGAATATTATATTTTATTATATCTAATGTTTTCTGGTGTATGGATACATTGTTGGAAGGTGCGTGGAGATGTGGCAGGACTGCCTTTCTGAAGGAAGACAACTTCTTAAACTATCATATCTTACTAACTAATGCAATCCCCATGGAATTTCAAGGCCATATCAAAGCAAGAGGTAGAAGATGGAAGTTACTTTTTTATAATTCCCAAATTTCCTGTAAATTATGTAGTGATTAGTGTAATGTAATGTAAAATATTCGGGTTATTTTTAATATCCACATATTTACTATAAGAGGTACATTATTTCTTATAATACACATGTTTTAGTGAGTTATATAACACAAATGTTAGAATTAAGTACGGATTATAACTCATGACATAAGAAAGCACCATTTACAGTATAAGAATATAATTTACAGAAAATTCATACGGATTGTGTATTCTAGCTTTACAAATGATGTTTAGCAATCTCATCACTGCCTAGTCATGTTATATCCTTATAGTTAACATTAGGGGGTACATTATTCCCTGTACATTATTCCCTATACAAAACATGTAACATAACATGTTATACCTCTTTGTTACTTGCATTCAGCCATATTTTATCTGTTGTCTAAACAAAGCCTTGCCCAATCTATTGTGTCCAAGAAGCCTACCGAAATTTCCATAAACCTCATTATGACTAAACTACTCATTGACTTCTTCATGAACTTTCCAGTATTTAGATGCTGAATTTTTACATTCAACTTTTTTGTGCTTTTCGATTGTTGGAAACTCTAATTTGAGTTTGTGAGATTTAGCCCAAAAAACTTAAATTGCTGTTAAAATCAAATTGATGAGTTGATAAATCTTTCCCTTAGAGTACTGATACACCATCTGATTCATTCTCACCAGTTTTGGGCATGCATTACCTTTATGTGTCACTGTTTGTGTTTGTTAGATATTCAGGCACCTAATTTGTAAGCTCTTGGGCAGGGGTCCCCAACCTTTTTTATCCATCAGCCGCACTCAAATATAAAAACTGTTGGGGGGGCACACAAACAAGAAAAACTTGTGGGATGCCAAATAAAGACTGTGATAGGCTAATTCGCAACCCCATGTAGACCACTAGCCGACAGAAGGCTCTGTTGGAGTAAACGTGTATCTAATCATGAATTTAAGCCACGGATTTTGAAATGGGTACTTACTATGAAGCCACTAGGAGCAGCATCAATGGGAATGGAAAGTAACATGTCGCTCATGAGTCACTGGTTGGGGATCACTGCTCTAGGGTCTCTGTCCTCTTTTGTTTCTTTACAAGTAGCATTTAAGTTTTGTAACTGTATACAAAACAATGCGGTGCCTACTTGTTTAACTACTTGTCAGTTCGGCAGTGTTTGTGGGACATAGTTAAATTCTGTAAATTCAGTAAATAACTGAAAAAAAGTTGCTGCTACTTCAGCCACATTTCCTTCCTTTTTTAAGGTTTTAAACATGCAAAGAACAAAGTGCACAACAACAAAGCCCATTTTGAATGTTTCAGTCTATATTAATCAACAAAATTTCCCCAAACACCCTATTCCTATCCCTTCTCATTTTTCTCTTTGTACTAAAATGAAATCATGTTCATGAGATTGCTCATGCAATTTCTGGTCCTGCTTAGTGATTTGTCACATCTGCCAAAACCAAGAATACCTAAAATGAAGCAGCTCAGAAGCTAGTTAGTAACAAAAAAAGTTAAAATGAAAAAAAATACGTATCTAAGTTTACAATCAGCTGCAGCTTTGTGATATTTTTACTCACATTCCTTAAGGATGCTGTTTTTTTGGCAAGCAACACTTCACATCTGTGCCATTGCCTTGGAAATAATAATGTCTCAGAGGAAATTACTTGGTGATCTACTATATATATTCACTACATAAGCTTGTTTAAGATGCAAATCCATGGAATCATTTCCTTATCTTGCATTGCTGACATGAATTAATGAGACCAGAGTTTAATTTTGATGCTGCGTGATGAATTAAACTTGCTATGTGAAGTATTTAAGAAAAATTAGGACGACCTCCATGGGATTTACTCTTGGAAAGTCTACCTTAAAGTAAGCATTTTTATTAGCCTAGATGCAATGAGCAGTTAATTGTTTTGGAAAAGCTCAAGTACACAGATGAATGCCCAACAGGAATAAAGAATACATAAATATATCATCACATAGCCCGATTTGCTTTACTGTTGCGTGAAAGCTAAATTGGAAGTGAAACTGCTGATGGCTAAATCCTATAGCATTAGCATGCTATCAGGAGATTATCACTGACATACTTTGCAAACATCAAGCAATAAGTAGTAGGAGAACAACATCAATGGATAAAGAGAGAGACATCCTAAAGGGGGTTATTTAGATAATGCCAAAAGTTTTGGTGGAAACACCAGTCCAGATTTGCTCCACACAGACAAAAACAATATTTCTGTGCAAAACACAATTGAGCAATGCTTAGCACAGCTTCATAGGTTTGATTCCAGCCATAGCACTAACTAAAAGTAGACTTTGTGTTTTACCTGAGCATGTGTGGGTTTCCTCATGTGCTGACCATACTTTTGTCTATTGTATTAATTAAGGCATTTCTGCTATTTCTGGCACTAAACAATAATACAAAGACAGTTACACTTTAGTGCTTGCTGTCACTTCTGGTCCCAAAGAACGTCAAAGCAGCTGATAAAACTAATTACCAGTCAACTAAGAAGCCCCAAAGGCTGCTGCTAAGAGAGGGGAGGATTTTGTTCATTTAAAGGTAGATAGGGAGCGCTGAACAAATTGCCCTGTTTATAAAATGAAGGGGGAGGTGAGTACAGTGAGGATAGGCCAACTTTCAAATTAGTTTTTCTTAAATGGTTAAAAATAGGAAAATTAAAGCTGAGCTGAGAAAATTGCCTCAGATGGCAGCGCCCCACTAGTTACCAGGGGTGGCAAAATGCCACTCCTGTATCTTTAAGAGCCGAACTGGAAATTCAGCTCTATTAGCGCAGAGTGCTAGCCTTCTGGATTACACTGGACCCCTCTGCCAATGTTGGGGACCCCCCCTCAACCCCATCCAGTGCATAAAGGTGAGTGCGTGCGTGGGGGACGGGGGCAAGCTGCTTCAGTCAGCGGAGGGACCAGGATCGCCCCAGTCCCTGCCGAGAGTACATTTTAATATAGCAATGGCCTTCTGTCATGCCCCTTGTAGGTGTGAGTCTGTACAATAGAAATGGTGTCACCACAGCTTAGAGCAGTTTGGTATTAGCAGCTTGTCAGTACAGAACATTTATGCACTGGAAACATGGCAACATCTTTGGTAACATTCATCAACTATTGAACAAGTTATACACTGAAAGCCATAACATTTCAAAAAAACCCTGTCAACTACTTCTCTGCTTTATAAAATAAACCTTGGTATTAGGATATTGCTTTGGAGGGTACAATAGAGTCTAAAAAGTATTCTACCATTCTAGGGAACCTTGTGTTTTTAGGGTCAGTATGGGAAATGTGTTGTTATATACCGCATAAATATCAGAAGAATTTCAATGTGATATTTAATATAACTAGTTATAAAAGTTTGTATGATATTCATTTCCTTATTTTTATGTTTCAATAGGTTCCATAGATTATTTTAGCTCTGAGGGCTGTTTGACATTTTGTTCAACATAGACAAATTATAGCCTGCAGAGATGAGTAAATCAACTGTTTAATTCAATTTACAGGCCAATTAGTACCCATTTGAATCACCAAATTTGAAAATGATCCAAAAGAACATCAGGAGATGATCAAAGATCATTCTGAAGTGAATATTTAGAGATTATTCATTGCTAATGCAGCCTGCAGTTAATCTCTCCACTGGCAGTCTCATAGGCATCCATAGGATGGAGGTGGAAAGGGGATGCACACTCTTATGCAGTTTCATCTTGTACGCCAGGGTCCTGTGAAGGAATTGTTGTACCCTTTATTGTAGAGAGGATAGGAAAGAGAGCAGGTTCTGAGCTTTCTGTTTGTTGTGAGCTATAGAGTGAATGTTGAAAGTGCTGCATGTTAGGACATGGGAACTAAAGGTACTGTAAGATTATTTAGAAGTAGTATATGCTATCACTTTATTTTCCTATAAATCCGTGACTATGAAACTTCCCCACTGATAGTCCTAAAGTATTGGATTGTAGGGCCCATCGTGATGATCAATTACAAAGATATCTTCAAAAAATGCTTTTTTTCTGCTTCTCGAAACTAGAAATGCCTGATAGATTTCCAGTATGTTTGGGTGGAACACTCATTTTATATTTTAGACATTATTAGAATCATATAAAGATTTCAGCAAGCAAGCAAGCTTGAACCTAAGCAGTTCAAAAACCATTATATAGACTCACTGAAACCTCAGACCCCATATAACAAAATAGAAAAAGTTGTGCAATGCTTTGGCTTTGCCAGGCCATTTTCATTAAAGCATCACAGACAAAGAGTATTTTTGTATTTTAGTAATAGTATCTTCATAATAGTATACAAAGTATATTATAGAAGTTCCACTTTGCTCCACTGTGGTAACCTAGACTACAATACAGATATTTGCTTTCATTAGTCTACATTTTCTAGACTATTTAGGCAAAATCTTTGGTTGCTTTAGGTCACTAGATTAGTGTGTAGTGTAAAAAAAGCCCTTAAAGGGATTGTTTACTTTTGAGTTAACTTTTAGTATGATAGAGAGTGATATTTTGAAGCAATTTGCAATTAGTTTTAATTTTTTATTATTTGTGGTTTGTTTAGTTATTTAGCTTTTTATTCAGCAGCTAGATGGGGACAGTGACCCCCTGGACAGAAGAAGATGGCAAATAATAATAAACCATTTTTCAAAAAAAGCAAAAAATTGAACTACTTAGTGCTCATTCATGGAGCTTGGATAAATAAATCTGGTGTGAGGTACAACTCAGAGTATCAGCAGGTGAAAGACAACCCTGTCCTTACTGTCTGCCATAAGACTCATCAGCACTCCCTAACTTGCATGTCTAAACGATGCCCATGTAGAAAGCAGGAATTCCACGTGCCTCTCCCCACCCATCATGAATTCAGAGCTGCCAAACACAGTCAGTGCAGTATTCATGGGGTGCCATAAGTCTCTGCACTCAACAATTCAGCTTGTGTGAAAGGATGTAAACTACAAAAACATGGCATAACAATGACATCAATTACCATTATTACGTTTAGTGTTATGGTAAAGTATATGGTCTCATATTGTGACTGTTGCTTTTATCAGCAGTGGACAGCAGGGTGGCATAGGTGTAACCTATGTTGTACTATTCATCCCCAACAAATTCCCTGCAGATGTCCATTGTATGTACATTTATTATAACTGTCAGGAAAATATATTAAATACAGTACTTGCAATGAAAATGTTACCAAAACTCTCTCAGGGACCACAATTATTCTCCAAACTAGAATCTAATGTACTCATCCATCATTTGAAATAAAAATATACAATATAAATAATTTAGCTTTTGTTCAAGGAATATACCATTTTATAAACACACAAACGCCTAGGTCAGAATAAAGCCCAGGTACCAAGTGCAACAATTTCAAGGCAACAATTTCTACCAAAATGAAGATTACAAGAAGAAGGGACATCCCTGGAAGATCCAGCTAGAAGAGCTGCCCTTAAAGGAGAAACAATCAGTTTGAGTAGAGAGTCACTCGGCAAACTACAGTTATAATGAGTTCCTGATTTTCAAATGCTTTTAAAGTAGGTCCATGTGGCAAGAGGTACTTACAATGGAGCAGGAAGCAAAGTACTAAATGTGGCTATAGCAGGACCCTATTCATACCCTGCCCCCACTCATCACAACTCCAACCTGCTCCTCCTTCCGTACGGCCAACACAATAAATTCCCACTGTGAGTTGACAGAAGAGCAGAGGGGCGTCAGAGGGGAGGAGCAGTAGGAAGCAGTGAAAAGCAACAGAATGGACAAAATTCATAGTAGGCAGACAAGGTATGCCTAGTGCCCCCCCCCCCCAACCATTGCACCTACATGACTCTTCTCCCTTCCCCTAGTTCCAGCCCTGGATATACATGATGACTTGCACCTGTTTCCTTTAATTTCACCCTGATCCATTAGCAGATAACCATTCTTGATTTTACCACCCCATGCAAATAAACATTATACATTTCCATAGATCTATAAGTTTTTACTCTGGGATGGTAGTCCCTACAATAGCATGAGGAAGTGACGAGCTATACTGATAATTTCTATTCTTGCATAACTATCTGTATGAAACCTAATAGTCTATAAAACTATAAAATTTGGTAAACAAAAACTATTACATTAAAAACAAATATCCCTTGTTACATAAAAAGCTATATGAAGCAAATTATATATTGGCTCTTATTTAACATTATACGTACACTCGTGTATTAGTAATTTTATACTGTAAACTATTTTATATTCTATATGCTATATGGGTAGGGTGCCCTGATATTTGAATACACCGTTTTATTTGGTGTTGTAATTTCATATGAATTTACAAAACTATGAGGATTATTTACAAAAATCATGAATTTTTGGGAAATGATTTAAACCCAGAGGATGGAAAAGTCTGAAAATCCAGCATCTTAGACCTGTTGGGGTTGCACATAAGTCAGTGGGAGAAGTCCCAATGATATTTTGATGTGCGCTGGGTTTCGTGCAATAATCTGAGGTTTTTGGGTTTTCTAGGAAAAAGCATAAGAAGTGAAAAGTCCGAAAAAATCTTGAGAATCGGATGAAAAGATGAAATTTTTCGGAAGAAAAATCTGAGATGCCCTATTTTCAGATTCAGACTTTTCCATCCTCTGAGTTTAATAAATTCCGAAAAATTCATGATTTTTTTTTCACTAAAAATGTGGATTTTCTACAAAAAAAACCCCCACAAATTTTTTTGGGGTTTTGGCATTCAGAGTTTAGTAACTAACCCCCTAAATAAACCCTATACGATTGTTTTACTCCAATAAATGTAATTATATTATATCTTAGTTGAGATCAAGTACAAGTTACTGTTTTATTATTACAGAGAAAAAGAAATCATCTTTAAAAATTTGAATTATTCGATTAAAATGAAGTGTAAAGGAGATGGCCTTCCCATAATTAAGAGCTTTCTTAAGAAGTCATTTACGGATAACGGATCCCATACCTGTACATAACTTACCATTACATTAAAGCTATAGGTTATATTTTCGATAGTGAGCCATAAGTTTATTATCAAAATGAAACTTTGGGTACCTTTTTTATAAACTATGGTTGATTACTGTTAGTTTTCTTTCCAAACACTGCATGTATAAAGTCATGATTGTAACCATGTTCATTTGCAAATGTGTTGCAGTACTATGACAAATCAGCAAATGACATAATAACAGTCTCAACAAACTATCACAATAGTCTTATGGTTAGGCTTTTGCAGCTGCTGTTTTGCCAGTTGTGTTGTCAATAGGAAGCTTCTTGTTGCCATAACTGTTAGTCTGGCAGCCTGTGGCCAAGGCTTTCACGTGTCAACACTGCAAACTTTGCTGCACTAGTGAAATTGCTGTTAATGAGGTATAACAGCTGGGGTAGGATGAACGAATGAAATATACAAAGGAATACCGCTGGTCCACGAAGCAGTGCATTTAAATTATTTTCGCACTCCTAAAGCGTTTGGATGAAAATAATGGCAAGGTTTAGCAATCATTATTCCATTGAATTTCCTGTGCAACTGTAGGATGGGATCCGCTTATTGTTTGTGCGCAGAAGTACAGTAAATCTGATTTACTAGAAATAATGAAGGAAACCGTAAAATGAAATTGGCTAATCTTTAATATTTACTGGCAAAGCTTTCACCAGTGCAGGGCATAAATGATACACCAATGGAACTATGTAAAGGCAGCTATATTTTCTCTCTACCAGATAATGTTCCTCTGCGCCGAGCTTCCCATTCCCCTTAAAACTGCCATTAGCTAATCAACTGGCAATTCGAGGGAACCCTACAATAAGGAAACAAGGGGAAAAAAAGATGGAGAACATACAATTAAGCAGGCAAAAGTAAATAATGGAACACACAGTGCAGAGAATGTTATGAAAAGCAGATTTTTAATGCGCAGCAAAGGGAGCCAAAAACTGAATTGGCAGCATTAGAGCTTTACAAATTGTGTTCGACTTGCTAAAAAGTGCCTATCAATGTTGCAAACAAAACATTGCCACCTCCGTGTTTATTGAAAATGTGTAATCTGAATCTCTAGTAACCCTTCCTTCACAAGCCACTGGTTATACTCGCCGTCTTGTACACATACTTAGCAATTGTCTCCTGCAAACCTGTGCTTGTTGTTTGGAGAGGTAATTATTAGCACATTGCCTAACAGCTTATATATGAATGGAAGCACAAAGCAGAAAATTGTATGTAAGTTTGCATGCTTAAACACTATTCAAAAAAGGTACTTGCACCTTTTCATACTCCTTACATCTTGTACCTTTTAACGATTAGTTTAGACTGCTACAATGAATTGTGTACTATGAACTCATTTTTGCAAGAAAGCCTTCCAACTAATACCTGCCTTGAGCAGTTGTTACTTTGGGTTCCCAAAGCAGGTTACATGTGCATTTGATTTACCAACACAGACACTGATTTGCACCAAGCTAGAAAAACCAGGTGCAGGTGTTGATGCCAATTATTTTGTACTTACCTACTATTGCTTTAGAATTATGATAAAAAGCATGGTAGTTGACATCAATATTTTGAACCTTCATAATATTTATATAGTGCTTTAAAGAGTACTTCTTCTTTATATAAACAGGTAATTAAATTAAAGTTAAGTAGCAATATTAGCCAAATACATAAATGCAGTATCCTTAAAATCACTCAACACTATGGGGCTTATTCATTAAAGTCCTAATGGTAAAAACTTCACACAAAACAAATTCAAGTTTTTTACTATAAAGTTAAAATTTTTAGTTCAAGATTTATCACACCCCGAGGCTGCAAAAAGTCTGAATCGGAAAATACAACATCTTCAAACTGTCGAGGTCCTGTAGAAGTCAATGGCAGAAGTCCTGTTTGCAATTCAAAGATTGTTTGCTCTGTGTTTCATACGATAATCCAAACATTTCAGGCCTTTGTGCCAATTTCATGAAAAATTATGACTTTTCGGTCATCAAATCCAAAAAAATCTGTTTTTTTGTGAGACAATCTGAAAAAGGCACGGTTTTCATGCGACAAACCTAAAAAAATAGGTTTTTTTTCTGATCCAATGTTTTTGTATTTTTTTTAAAAATAAATAAATAAGGGTAAATCATGGATTCTAGTTTGGTCGATTTTTTTTATTAATTAATGAGAAAAATTTGGATTTTAGTAAATAACCCCCCAAATGTCTTTGATTCTAAAGCTGACAATACAAAGGACTATGTGGCTGCTGACTCTTGACCAAGTTGGCATCATAATTGATCTTGAATGTGGCCTAAATGACAGCCAACCCAGCCCAGGTATGCTCAGTCAACCATCATTCAATAAGGTTAGAAAATTATTCAAACAAAAACCAGACAAAAGATGCATCAGGTTGGGTTCCTCTACCAATGAATCTTCCCTTATGTGGTCAAAATATTTGCATCAACTCAACCTCTTGGGCCACCAAATCAGGCAAAAAGTCACTTGCTGGGTGATCTAACAACTTTAATTGATTAATGGACATGGTGTGAACAGCGTCCTAAACCTTTGGTGACATTAACACCAGGTAGTAGTCTGTGCTTCTGAAGGCAGCTTCGGGAAGGATAAAAAAGTTGTAATCATTTAAGAAGGAAAAAAGACTGAATGTCAGGAAAAAAAGTATATTGTGTGCATTTAAATGAAATCAGAAGTTCACCATATTCTTATACTATAGAAAATATCATTATTTATTTTGCATGTTTTTTTACTTATTAGCCTATTTTGCCTATTTCCAGCCTGCAAATAAGAACCCTGTCTGGTTGTTGGGGTCACGTTTTAATGTTTATTATTAAATTATTAAATCCTATCAACCAGATAACAGTAATAATGTTAACAAAAAACAAAAAAACAAAAAAGAAAAAGGAAAACTAAATTCCTTCCTGAAACATTGTGCTGTGTATGCCATACTAGCAATTTAAGCATTTTACTCTCTTCATTCTATGGTGACTAACATTTGGTCAGGGCCCCCTTAGCGGATGACAAGGTTACTGATATATGTAGTGATGGGCAAATTTGTCCCATTTTGCTTTGCCACGGAATTCGCTAATTTCCCGCACAATTCACGAAATGGTCAAAAAATTCACGAAAGTCAATGGGCGTCCGTTAATCATTGCCAGCATCCAAACTGTCGCTGGCATCAAAACCGTCGCTGGTAAATTCGTAAATTTATTCGCCGGCGGATTGCTACTCTCCGGTGGTATTATATACTCACAAGAAGTGAGTTTCAACCAATATGAAACACAAAGAGGACAATCTCTCAATCCCGGGACTCACTCTTTTGCATTTTGGATCTATAATTCCAAGACTGCAACAAAGACATCAAATCTCAACCCAATTGAATACCTATTGGCAGTGCCGGGCCAATGCGGGCAGACGCCCTAGGCAGCCTGACCCGGCAAAGCGCCCAATATGCGAGTGCGCATGCGCAGAAAAAAACACAAGTGCACATGCGCGAAAAAATGAGTGCGCATGCGTGAAGAACGTATGTACGCATTCGCAAAACAAAGATACACGCATGTCGGCCAGAGCAGGGACCGGACTAGGGGATAGCAGAGGCAGAGAAGGTGTGTGCCTGGCGCCCCTCCAGCTTTGCGCCCTAGGCACGTGCCTACTCTGCCTACCCCTAGTTCCAGCCCTGCCTATTGGGCTTCCAGCAATATCTATAAGAACAATTAGACATTCTGCCCAAATTTTACCCAAACTTTCCCTAACGTTGGACCCCCAGCCACTGCCACAGCCTCCCACCCCTGGGGGACAATCCTACAGTTTGGGGAACAATTAATATAGACGTCTGTGTCACATCATGGTTTTTTTTTCATATGTGGACTAAAGATTATATTAAAAACTTGTTTAGGTGTATAACCAGAAATAAGAGCTGCAATAAACCCTGAACTCTACAGCATTAATGCTGTATACCAGGGGTGTCCAAACTGCGGCCCGAGGGCCACATGCGGCCCAGGATGCTTATCAATGCGGCCCAGCTTGAAACGCTTGGTTCCCGAGGAAATAGGAGGAGGGGGGACTCTGCCCATTGCCCAGTTAGTAATAATAATATAATAATACGTCTATTTATTATCCAGGTGTCCCATATTCCAGTGTATAGCTCCATCTGGTTATCCAACTGGCATTGTTATTCTTTCTGTGTATTTTCTTTACTTTTACAAATCAAACGTGTTTGTGTATTTCATGTGTGGCCCCAGACAATTTTTCTTTTTCCAATGTGGCCCGGTGAGCCAAAAGTTTGGGCACCCCTGCTGTATACTAAGTAATGTTCTTTTAATGGTTTAATGGCTGGATATAAAGCCAGATATTGTTATATTGTGAAAGACCCATGGATGACTATTGGAACAATGTTGTTTTTCTTACAAAATAATAAAATGTTGTTTATTGTAGCAATTAGTGAATACAATCCTAACCCAGGGAAATCTGGGGTCAATGCCAGATGTCTGATACTTACAAAACATTCATATGACCTAGTTACAGGGGAGCAATTAAGTTCACAACAATAGAGATAAAATCAGCCAAGCACAGGTATTTCTATTTCATTGTTTTTGCCAGTCTACGGCAGTCAATAAAATGACTGAATTGAGTTTTGGTTTTTGTATTGCTGCAGCAGGATTACTATCATTAAGGTCCTATTCAACAAACACAGAATAGACACATGTCTTTATTTGCAGCTGTCTGCCTAGGAAGAATGCTGTCTATTGCCCCATTTCTGCTCTGATAATCAGCTTCAGCATGAATTAGGCAAACAGTAGCTTTTAGATTCAAAGCTAAATGGTACTCTCTGAAAGGATCGCTGTGCTATGACATTTTGAAAGCAAAACAATTGCAAAGCAAGTACTAATTGTGTTTTTATTACTTCCTGTGGTCTGTGGAATATAATACTGCCATTTAACCTTGTAAGTGGCAGGAAGGTCTCCAGGTAAATCAGTGACTCAAGTACATATTTCCTAATAAATGCTTGAGCAGATGAGGCAATTTCAGTTCTAGTTAGGGCACATGTACACGTTGACAGAAGCAGTAATACAACATGCCACACTCATTCCAATATATTTGAACTGAAAGAATAAATGCCTGCATAACAACAAGGAAATATTTAACATACAAAGAATTTTTAAGGTCTGTAATACAAAGTTATCAGTTAAATTCCCAAAACTCAGCACTCACATACCCATGCTTTCTGGTCGGTTATTTCTTTTCTGGTTGGTTACATTTCTTTTGATAAAAATGTTTCATGCAACAATAACATATATAAATGTAAGCATTCTCTAATGTGGATTGTGTATAATATATTCAGATTCCTTGGGTGATTTATATTCTTATGTCAGCTGATTTTAAACATACAAACTCAATCTGTGGTAACAATGTTCAGAAGAAAACAGATATGCTGGCTTACTAAATAAACAGTATCTATAATAACGTATTTATACAATGTATCCCATTCCCTGTGTAATCTTTCAGCCAAATGTTTCAAGCAGCAGCAGCATTTGGAATTTTAACATAAGCTTCCCTTTTAAGAGGGGAATTGTAAGTGGATATTGACAGTAAAGAGAGTAGGTGCTTAAATAATGCTGAGAAGCAAAGGTTCTGAGCACTCAGTAAAAAAAAACTTTGTAATTGTGTAAGGGTTCTTGATGTGAGTAAAGTAGGTGATGAGCACCCCTAGGCTAAATGTAAGACTTTAATTGGGATACAACGATTACAAAAAAGCAGAAATGCATTACTAGAAGCTTTTCAGAACAAGCTTCAAGGAGAGAAGTCTGTAAGAGATGAGTGCTTCATAGTGAGAATTGACATGAATAAACAATCTTGGGAAGTAACAGTTACACAGATTGGGGAGATATTACTGAAGAATCTGATACAATTAGATAGACATCTTCTCCAAATGATAGTATATTATGTGTGCGAATAAGGGCTGCACCCTTAGCATGTACCACTAAGGCAGATCTTGTTTACTGAGACATCAGTTAGCTATAAAATAGAAATTGGTTTGAGCAAATATTATATATATATATAATTTGCTACGCTCACCCTGAGATTTTGGTTATGTTTGGTTAACTCTATCCTAATGTGACCAGTGAATTCACATTGCTTTTGGGAAAGTTAGTGTGCTACCCTCATGGTAACAGCAGTTGTAGGTGTTGGAAATCAGTGGGAAACAAAGAGGAAATACTCTTGGACCTCATAATGTTAGTGCAGGATAGCCTCACATTGTCTGCCCCTATACACTTTCCAATTGTTTTGTGTTGGTGTGGTAAAAATGCAGTATGGCAACTTGGCCTTGTGAAATTGGTGTTTTGGTGGACGGCTTTGAAATGTTGCCTAAGGACAGAGAGATGGACTCTGCCGGCAGGAGGGTGTATGTATAGGTTTAAGGATTTAAGGATTATTTTGGATGTTTTTGTTTTGTTTTATTTTTATTTTGCTGATATTATGTTCTGTTTCATTAATTAATGTAAGTGTGTTTTATCATACAAAAAACTCCTATACACTGTACACACAGTGCATTTTTTAGCAGAACAATAACATTTCAGGTACAGAAGGGAGACCATGATTATAGGTTGTGCCTTCTGTATGTAATATTGAATAAAATATAAACTCAGTTTGGGACCTGAGGAGAGAGTGATAGATCTATATAGCTAAAATACACTGCTTTTCAGTGCTATTCTAGTTTAAGTTTAAAGAAACAATTTAGGGTTCTTTTAGTTTTTCTTATCATTTGTCTGGCTTTTTATCAGTGCCATCAGAGGTTAAGCTAAAAAGAGATGGATACAATTTTTTGCAATAATCAAAACATAAATATGTGTTCATATGCACCCTACTTTGACTTGTGCAATCTGCTTACTGGGACTGTACATGCTGGGGCTCATTTATCAACACTGAGCAAATTTACCCATGGGCAGTTACCTATAGCAACCTATATATGGATGATCTGATCTACACACATCTACAACTTTGGTTTATATTAGGACTTTTCCTCATGAATACTTACACACACCGTATACACAGCCAGCTTCATCATGATGTTTGGTTTACACAGCTCAGGTGCAATCTTTGTTAAAATATCAATAAATGATAAAAAAAAGAGAGAAGACAATCTTTAGAAATAGAATACCCTAAATAGAAAGTAATCTGTATCTGGAGGGGGGGGGGCAGGTGACAGAGGTGTCTAGCTGCTGAGGTTTATTTTGTTGACAAAAGGATGAGTTCAAAATATTTATGATTTTTGTATTAAAGTTGGCTATACTTTGGACCCATACCCTATACCAGTGATTCCTAACCAGTGGCTAGTGGGCAACATGTTGCTCACCAACACCTTGTATGTTGCTCCCAGTGGCCTCAAAGCTGATCATTATTTTTCGATTCCTGACTTGAAGGCAAGTTTTGGTTGCATAAAACCCATACGTACTGCCAAACAGAGTCTCCTGTAGGCTCCGAGTCCACATAGGGGCTACCAAATACCACCTGGAACTTTTTGAACTCTTGTGTTGCTTCCCAACTGTTTATACTTGGGTGGCTCTTGGATAAGAAAAGTTGGGGACCTCTGCCCTATACTATAGTTAGGTTCTAATCTGTGGCCCATAGTCAAGGGTTTTGAGGTATCAAGTCTAAGCATCTCACATCTGGGGATCATAGAGACAGTGTAAGGTGACACCCATGAAATCTCATTGTCTTTTATCAGGTTAATCTGTCAAAACCCAACTGTTACCCATAGCTAGTTTGCCAACTGTAAAACAACTTTAGTTAACCTGAGTGAGATTTTATTACAAGCAGGGTACCAAATAGATTTAAAAAAATGCCTGTCTCATAGAATCCAAACTTACCAGACAGTGTTGGAATAATATTTGCTCGAAAATCAAGAAACATACAGAAGTGCTATGTGATTTGTTGTAGTATTCCTTTGACAGGCATGCCAGGTGGTTTTAGAGTTTTTAAGTGAAATCATAGGGCGTGACAGAGAAATATTTACATTTCCTTGCTCCTTTATAAATATGGAAGCCAGTCATAGATGTCAGTATCATCAGAGTCATATACTGTAACTAGTTGCTGTTGTTAGTAAGTTTTATGAACCCTTACAATATGCAAATTGAAATAAATGGGCAATTATATATGTTTCTACACACGACCGGAAACCTCTTCAGGGTTATTGCCTCCCAGGCACATTAGTAGGACAATCCTGTGTTTTGTAAACAAGCGTGCCTTAGACTGGTGCAGAAGTACTTTCTTCCTGTTTCAATCAATACGGATACTGTGAGAGAAAATTCCTCTGCTCTTGGAAAATTTCAGTTTCCTTTCTATTTCCACATTTCGCAAACTTTTCAAAGCTTCTTTCATTGAGAAAAGTACCGAGACTGGAAATAAGCCTAAGTAGCTCCAAATCTTTTAGAAAACTGTTAGTATGCAAGCTTATGACATTGAAACCATGTTACCATTGGTAATGGTATAATAAATCACACGTAGAGACGGAAAATAGGCTTTAAAACCAAGAAAACGAAACAATCTGCAAAGAGAAAGTGCAGCAATATGGAGATAAATTATACCGCATTATGCAATGTTGTAATTGCCTTTCACCTTTAAACTTTTATCTGTGATAATTAATATTTATTTTACTGGATCAGACACTCATAACAACAGTCAGATCAACAGAATCTTACCTATCAACCAAAAAGAACCAAATTCATAAAATGGTGCAGGGGAATATTGTGAAAGTGAGTTCATCAAATATTTGTTCTTTTATTTTCCTTAATAACAAAATAATTTCCTGTAAATACATCTTTTTTCAATTTGACAATTTTTATTGTTTTACAGAAAATAATCAAGAGAGAGAGAGAAGAAAGAAAAAGAGGAGTGGTGAGTCTCAGAAGGTGAGTAGTGAACGGGGGGGAAGGAGAGAGGGGGGGAGGAGGGGAGGAAGGAAGGGTACCGTAGATTGTCATCTGTATAGAGGGATACACAACCGCAGAGGAGTATTACTCTACGCTGAATTCGAGTTGTTGTGGAGGATCTTCGTTATCTAAGTTATGTCAGATGTGAGATTTCAGTTTCCATTGTTTCCATAGTTTGTGGGTGAGTTGGTCTGATAATACTTGTTTGGAGTTTGTCGCAGCGAATCTTTCGTATACAAGATTGGAGTCAATAAGATTGATTAGATGTGTCTTGTTTGGAATTTCAGTGGATTTCCAATGTCGCGGTATCAAAAGTCGAGCTGCTGTTAGTATGTGGAAGAATAGTTTTCTGCTTGGTTGTGCTATGTTGTCCAATCCGTAATTCAGCAGTGCCATTTCTGGTTGTAAGGGTATTGTTGCGTCGAAGATGTCCGATAGTAGCTGATTCACTTCATGCCAAAAGGGCTGCAATACGTGACATGACCACCAGATGTGCAGCATATCGCCTTTGGCCGTGTTACAGCGCCAACATCTGTCAGATACATTTGGGAACATTTTGCCGAGTACCGATGGTGTTTTGTACCATCTGTAGATTATTTTCTTGTTGTTCTCTATATGGTTGGTACACTTGGTGTATTTAGAAGCTATAGTCATTAAGCTGGTCCATTGTGTCATTGTGAGTTCGAAATGGAGGTCCCTTTCCCAATGTCGGACGTGCAGTGGTTTAGTTTCATTTAAATCTGGTAGAATTAATTTGTAGACATTGGATAGGGCCTTCTTTTTACCTGCTCTGAAGAAGCATAGTTGCTCAAAGCGCGTTTGTGGTCGCAATAGACTACTTATATATGGACTTAGGTAGTGTCTCAGTTGCAGGTATTTGTAGAAGTCTTGTTTGGGTAAATTGAATTCCAGCTGCAGACCTGAAAATGATTTTAAAATATCATTGGCGAGGAGCTGGGATAGTGTTGTAATTCCTGATGCTACCCAATTATTTAAGGAGAGATCTTCAATTTCGGTTTCTAAAATCCTGAGGGGAGAGTTTCTTGCTGGAAATGCATGTATATGACTATTGGTTTTAACTTGGTTCCATATCTTCAGGGCTGTCTTTGTTGTATGGTATAGGGTGTTGGATTTCGTGATTTGCGGCATTGTCTTGGCCCATACTAATTGCTGAAGTGTATACGGGGATAGTTGTTGTTGTTCAATTTCTAGCCACTGTTTGTGGTTTGGTGGGAGGTTCCAAAGTGTGAGTTGTTCCAGGATTGACGCCTTATAATAGTATTCTATACTTGGAACTCCGAAACCGCCTTCTTGTTGTCTGAGTTGCATTAGGCATCGTTTAATTCTCGGTCTCTTTCCCCCCCATATAAATGAGTCTAGTGTTCTTTGGGCCTGTTGGAGGAAAGATTTGGGGATTTCTATCGGGAGGGTTCGGAAAAGGTATAGTAGTTTGGGCAGTGACATCATTTTGACTGCGGCTATGCGACCCATCCAAGATAGGAATAGTGGCTTCCACTTGTCCAACTGTACTTGGATTTCTCTCAGGGTTTTAGGAAAGTTGTTGGCGAAGGTTTTTGCTATTGAGCCGCCGAGTTCCGTTCCCAAGTAGGTGATAGTGTCTTTCCGCCATTGGAAAGGGTAAGTTTCCCGTAGTATTGTCTTTACGTGTTTAGGGACATTCAGCGCTAAAGCTTGTGTTTTGGTTATATTCAATTTGTAGTAAGAGACTTGGCTGTAAAGTGATAGGATGTGAGTCAGATGCCGAAGTGATTTTTCCGGGTCTGTGAGCGTTAGCAATATGTCATCTGCAAATAATGCTAGTTTGTATTCCATTTTCCCAATAACAATTCCTGTGATATCTGGTAAGTCTCTAATTGTTTTGGCTAGAGGTTCCAAAATCAAGTTGAAGATCAGTGGGGATAAAGGGCAGCCCTGTCTCGTTCCATTGGTAATATAGAAGCGTTGCGATAGAAATCCCATATTGTTGACCTGGGCTGACGGTTTTGAGTACAATGCCAGTATCGCGTGGAGAATATGTCCTTGAAAACCGAATGCTTGAAGTGTTTTTTCCATATACAACCAATGTACCCTGTCAAAGGCTTTTTCTGCGTCTAACGCTAAGAGCAGGGTTGGCGTCTTCTGGTGTGTGACTTGTTCTATGAGGGATAGGATTTTTCTGGTATTGTCTGTACCTTGGCGTCCTGACGTGAAGCCCGACTGATCATTATGTATTATGTGTGGTAATATGACTTTTAGCCGGTTTGCTAACACCTTCGCATATAACTTTGTATCACCGTTGAGTAGTGAGATCGGGCGGAAGTTGGCACATTGAGTTGTAGGCTTGCCTGGTTTGGGAATGGTAGATATAGTAGCTGTCAGCATTTCTTCTGGCAGTGTACCTTGGCTGTGGATATGGTTAAATAGCTGGGTTAGGTGAGGGACCAAGATTGCCTTAAACCGTTTGTAGTAGGCAGTTGTGAGTCCATCTGGTCCTGGTGCTTTTCCTGACGGGGTGGTGTTTATTGCTTCTTGTACTTCTTGTGCAATAATGGGTGAGTTTAATAGATGCAATTGCTCTGGGGTGATTTGTGGAAGCTTTGCGTTCGTTAAGAATGCATTGATATTCTGCTGAGATGGTTGTGGGGTGTCCTTGTCTCGTGCTAAATTGTACAGGGACGCATAGAATTCTGCAAATTGATCTGCTATATCTTTAGGGTTGGTTATTTTATTGTTGTTTCTATCTATTATGTGGTCTATAGTGTGATTCTGTTGTTTCCTTTTTAGGGTGTTAGCTAGTAGCTTGGATGCCTTGTTTCCTTTCGTGTAGTGGGATAGTTTTAGTCGTTGCAGATGATAGTTTAGTTTGATTAGGTCCAGTTCGTGCAGTTTATTCCTGGTTTCTCTGATCATTTTAGTTATTTGCGCAGTAGGGTGAATTTTGTTACGTTTTTCCAAGTCAAGCAATTGTTGGAGCAGGTCTTGTCGGTTTTTTTCCCGTAGTTTTTTGACCCTGGATCCATATTTTATTAGGCACCCCCGAATTACTGGTTTGTGTGCACACCAAAGAGTAGTTTCGGAGATGTCATTAGTGGCGTTGAGAGTGAAGTATTCTTGCAACGTTTGAGTACATTGCTGGATGACTTCATCATTGTGGAGCAAAGATTCGTTAAGCCTCCAGTATGAGGAGGGTAAGGCAGTGTTGGCTATCTTGTATTTGATGGTGACAGGTGCATGGTCAGACCAAGTTATCACTCCAATTTGTGTCT
Source organism: Xenopus petersii (assembly GCA_038501925.1). NCBI lineage: Eukaryota > Metazoa > Chordata > Amphibia > Anura > Pipidae > Xenopus > Xenopus petersii. Next base: position 118,918,314 of record CM076675.1, read on the forward strand.
GCGTAACGCGTTGGAGAGAGTCTTTATCCGTAAATACATAGTCTATCCTGGAGTATTTTGCATGAGGATGTGAATAATGGGTGAAGTCCCTTTCTGCGGGATGGTAAGCTCTCCAGGCATCAAATAGGTTGTGATAATTTAGAAGGTTTTTCAGATTAGTTGCGTGGGTGAGGGTCTCTTGTCTAGGTTTTTGAATTTTCTCTGCTTTGGTGTCCCAATCCTGCGACAGTGGAATATTAAAGTCCCCTGTTACAAAAATGTCGCCTTGTTTGAGTTTGTTGAAGGTTCTAAAAAAGGTGCGATAGAAGGAAGATTGCTTCGCCGTTGGTGCATAGACAGAGGCAATGGTGTAGGTACGGCCTTGCATTTCTATTACAGCTATTGCATATCTGCCCTGTGGATCAGTTTGTTGTTTGATTATCCGAGGGGAAATTGTGGAGTGGAACCAGATAGCAACTCCCCGTTTTTTTGTATTGCTGCTTGCATATAGTTGTAGTGGGTACTGTTTGCATTCAAGGTTAGTGGGGTGTCCTGCTCTGAGATGTGTTTCCTGCAGGCAAAGGATTGTAATTTTCTCCTGTTTGGCCCAAGTCAGTAATTGGGACCTCTTGTGCGGGCTATTAAGTCCATTAACATTTACAGTAGTTATTGAAACTGTCATTGTGAATTGCAGGGGGTGTAATGCAGGTTTGTATTACTCACAGTTTGTGACTCGTGAGAGAGTGGCGGTCGCTGTGGTAGGGCTGTCCTCCTTTGCGATCTGGTGCTTGGTCCCTTGCAGTGCAGCGGTGTAGACAAAGCAGCAGCAGTTGGTACCCTGTTTGGGAAAGGGGGAACGGTGGTGGGGAGAGAAAAGGTGTGAAAGATAGAGAGAAAAGGTAAAGGTATAGACATCCAAATCAAAACATTTGAACAAATCAACATATTTACAGCAATGCAGCATGTGGCATTGCCTAGGGTGGCTTCACTCGGTGTGAGAGAGTTCTTCCAGGCCTGTAGGAGGGTATAGTTTATAATGTATGACATCTCCACATCAGAAGCCATGGATGGGGGGGTAGAACTTTCCATAAGAGCGTTCGTCAGGGGGGATTGATTGACGGTTGGGGTTGTTGCAGCCAGGTTTGAAGAGATTAGCTTGGCTATTGATCAGACTCACTGGGTGAGACTTGCAGGCATATTTCAGGTATTAGCGTTAGTCTCCGAATCGTAGTCGGTTTGTAACATGTGCTTGTTGGTGGCCCTGCGGTGGCTGGGCTTGTTCACTAGCCATTCTTGCGGTATTTTGGCTGGTTTAGAGGCTGTTCTCTGTGGCAGGTCTTGTTGGGGCAGTAGCTGCCACTGCTTCAGTAGCTGTATACCCTGTTGCGGGGTATGCAGGACATAAGGTGTGTCCTTGTAGAAAATTCTGAGCTTAACTGGAAATAGCCATCGGTATGGGATCCCAGCTTCTCTCAGGGCAGCTGTTGTGACATTAAATTCTTTACGCCTCTTCATAGTGTGAGCCGAGAGGTCAGGGTAGCATTGTAGCGTGGAGTAATTTTCGGGAATGGCTTGCTTTTCCCGGAATGCCTTTAGCGTAAGTTCTTTAATATGGAAGAAATGCATTCTCAGTATTACCTCCCTGGGAGTGTCGGGAGGGGCATTTCTGTTTTTAGGCAATCTATGGGCTCTATCAATGAGGAGGAGGTCAGTGTTTTCTTCAGGGAAGATTTCTTGGAGCATATCATTAAGATACTGATGCAGGTCCTCCATTTTTACTTGTTCAGAGATCCCTCTTAGCCTTATGTTATTTCTCCTATGCCTGTCCTCTATGTCCGCCATTTTGTCACTTATATGGTGCAGCTCTGATTCTAACGCTGTGTTTGAGTCAATAAGTTCATTGTGTGAGCTCACTAGCTCTGCCATCTTGTTTTCTAGGTGATTAGTGCGGTCACCTATTTGTTGAACCTCCCTGTGGAGCTCCGCAATCGCCCCTCTCAAGTCTGCCTGGAGGTCAGTGCGGAGTGTGGTAAGTAGGCTTTTAAGAATGGGGAGCGTTATGGCTTGTGGGGGACTAGCGCTCATCTGTGGTTGTACTATTGCACTTGCCTCGTCATCCGTGCGCGTGGGGCTGCTGTCCCCATAGCCGCCGCCATCTTGGGAGGAGAGGCCAGCTTCCTGCTGCGGTCCCGATTTGGGGTAGAATGCCGTCATTTTTTGCGGTGACGGTTTCTTCCGCAGTTTCCCCATGGTCAGCGGGTAGATATCGGTAGTGCACCGGCTTTGTATGGCAGCTAGCAGCTCTCAAACCTGCTTATTGAAAGTTCCCCTGCACGGAGCTCTCTAGTTAGCCTCCCGTCGCATCGAGCGTTGGCTCCGCCCCCCCCTGTAAATACATCTTAAGTTAGGCATGATATCTATTAAACTGACTATTCATATCTATTGGTTGATTACATATGTGGTCAAAATTTCAAAAGAGAGACAAGAAGTTTAAAAGGGTTGTTCACCTTCCAAACACTTTGTTCAGTTCAGTTGTTTTCAGATTGTTCACCATAAACAAAGACTTTTTTCAATTGCTTTCCATCTTTTATTTTTTACTGTTTTTCCAAAATTGAAGATTAAAGTTTCAGGTTCGTGTCTCTAGTGTTTAAGTCTGGCAGTTCAGTGATCCAGGAGTAGAATCAAATTATTACAGTTTGCTATATTTAGTTGATACAATTAGTTGTAATTTCTCAGCAGTATCTGTGGAATATTAGCAACTATTGTATCAATTCTAACAGCTGCCTTTAAAGGGGAACTCCACAAAAACATAACTTGAGATTTTTGAAAATTAAACATAATTTCAAGCAACTTTGCAATATACATAATTTAAAAAAATATGCAGACTTTTCATGATTTTTAATGGTTTCTGACAATTCCCTAAGCCTAGCCCCCTGCTCTACTGCTGATCTGTCTGACTACTTTGCTGATCTGGCTGACTACTGTTACTTTGTATCACCAGCCTGCATCCTCCGAAAACCCACAATTTCCTGCACAATAAGGAACAGAACATCCCAGTGCAATGCATTGTGGGTTATGTAGTTCCTGCATGCTGTCTGTAAACTGTGGAGAAGTTGTTACAATTTGTAACATCAGTGTTTAGTCCCTCCTTCCCTGCCAGGATTTCAAATGATGCAGAAAGAAAAGAACTGTTAACTAGTTGGATTTCAGCATAGAAAATTACATGTATTCATACTTTTTGAATAAACAGGTAACTGTGATGGATACATTAGGGGTTTCTGTGTAATTTGGGCCTCTTTCTAGCTTTAAAATGTGGGTCACTGACCCCATCTTAAAACATATGCTCTTTAAGGCTACACATTTATTGTTATTTCTACTTTGTGTTACTCATCTTTCTATTCAGTCCCTGTCCTATTCATGATCCAGTCTCTTATTCAAATCAATGCATGGTTGCTATGGTAATTTGAGCCCTAGCAACCAGATTGCTGAAATTGCAAACTGGAGAGCTGCTGAATAAAAAGCTAAATAACAAAAAAAAACACAAATAATAAAAAATTAAAGCCAATTGCAAATTGTCGCAAAATATCATTCTCGACATCATACTAAAATGTGAACAACCCCTTTAAAGAGTTGGTGACCCCGGCCCCCCTCCCAGAGCTGCTTTAGAAGGTAAAAAAAAAAACTTGACACTTCAATATTGAAAAAATGGTCACAAAAAGAAAATAGAAAGTCATTAGAAAAAGTTTTATTTCTGGTGAACAATCTGAAACGAACTGACCTGAAATGTGTTTGAAGGTGAACCCATTTTAATAAATTAAAAATATAGAATAAAAAAATATATAAAAAATATGAAGACAAGCTGAAAGTTGCATAGTAATACAATGAAGAGTAGCAGTGAAGAGCAGCCATAGTATGGCCATGGTGGGATTGTTAAGAGCATGTTCACTTTATGTACTGTATATAATGGGTCCAAAAAAAGATTTTTTTTCATTGCTGGTTACTGCTGGTTAGAAGACATTATTCAAGATTTGAAAATACAAGGCTGCTGCATTATTTCAGATAACTGTGTACTGATCTCTGGGTCAGTTCACTTAACTTTAGGGAGCAAACTGTATAGTTGCCTTTCTTTTTCATAACTAAAATTGTCATGGACCACTGCCTTTTTTTAACAAGCTGAGCTTTATCAGCATTCCACACTTCTTCTAATATTTTCTTGCTGTACTGTGCAGTTTTCTTGCTCCTCTTTTTTTTTTTTTTTTTAACTTTCCTTGGAATTTATCATGAACCTTTATTTTTGTGCAGTATAATCAGCACCTTTCAACTTTAATGGTAAAGCAATGCAAGTATTCTTGAAACAGTGGAGATGATTTAAATGGATCTCGCTAGTTTGGAACATCAAATTTTTTAAATCACAAAAACATCAAGAGCCTGAGAAATTGATAAATATACAAAAAAGAAACTAATGTGCAGAAAAGAAAAAATCTATTTCAACTAAATTTTCATCCAAAAGTGTACTGTACAGTATGTTGCTGTGAATGAAAATTTACATTATTATTATTATTATTATTATTATTATTATTAAGGTACACAGATATCATTTATAAAAGCTTCAAAGGAAACATCAATTTACTTGTTATATCTTCTATGTTCCAACAAGCCTGAAAAAAATATTTGTCCCCGAGCCGAGTTTGGTCAAACTTTTTTTTTGATTAAAGGGGTTGTTCATCTTCCAAACACTTTTTTCAGTTCAGTTGTTTTCAGATTGTTTCCCAAAAATAAAGACTTTTTTCAATCACTTTCCGTTATTTATTTTTTACTGTTTTTTCAAAATCTAAGTTTAAAGTTGAATGTTTGTGTCTCTGGTGTTTGAGTCTGGCAGCTCAGTAATTCAGGTGCAGACTCTAAACTGTTACAATTTTGCAACATTTACATTTCTCAGCCGCATCTCTGGAGTATTAGCAACTATTGTATCAATTCTAACAGCTGCCTGTAATGAAATCCAGGGATTCTACTCAGCAGGGACAAAGATAAGAACTGTATCCATTAAATGTATCGGTTCAGAACAGTTTGGGGGGGTCAGCGACCCCCCCATCCCAGAACTGCTTAAGAAGGTAAAAAATTACATTTTCCCTTCAATATTAGAAAAAAGGTCATAAATAGAAAATTTAAAGTAATTGGAAAAAGTCGTTATTTCTGGTGATCTATCTGAAAATAACTAGTTGTTTGTATTTGAACAACCCTTTTTAAATAATCAGAAAAATCTGTTTTGAAACCATGATAAAAATATAAATTATTAGTTTAGTAAGATTTTTTCAGATGTTAACATAGAAAAACAATGCAGTAAACAAACACTGTGGGGTGAGTATAGTGTAAATATAGCTTTTTACAGATGGGGGTGTATCCAATATTCCCTTTAAGGTGTGCACTCTTTTGTGTGTGCGCACACATGTTTTGAGTGCAGCGCACACAACAAATTAAGGTGCACACAAAGAATTTTGAGTGAAAACCCACATTTTCTATTAAATCTGACCTGAGCACACAGTTTTTTTAAAAACTGCGCAAACAATTATAAAATGTGCGCAAAAAATAATTTTTTTGTTGCACATACCTGAGAAAGAATTGGAGGGAACATTGGGTGTATCTACACATTTTGTAAACAGAATGTTTCTGCAGAGATGAAAACTTTGAATGCTGTCTTCGTATACTTTTAATTTATGTTTTTATTTATGTTTATATAGCTCTGGAGAACAATAGTGCACTGATAGTTATCTAAACTTTCTACAGAAGATCTGCCTTAAGTTGGCCATAGATGCAAAGATTTGATAGTACGAATCTCCATTGATCAGACAGGTTAGAACATTTCTGTCAGCTACCAATAATATCTCTGTATGTATTGCTGATCTGATCTGATCAGTGGGAGACTGTCAACAGATTTTGTTGGACATAACTGTTGTATGATTGCTGTCAGGGGCAGAACATCGTCTGATCTGTTCTTTTACTACTTTATTTGATCTGAAGTGGCAGGTTGGCAGATGGCATTGAATGATCGTTTATCCAATATGAAAGTAAATCTACATGTTTATGGACAGCTTTAGGCTGAAGCCCCACTAGGCTGTTTCTCCTCCTGCATAGAAATTCGAACATGTGCCAAGAACAGTTATGTGTGAGCTCACAGGCTGATACAGTTCCTGTCAATGCACTTAGCACATGGAGCGAAGGGGTGCAGATCTGCTCCAACCGGACTAGTTTGACATTAACTTAATATACCTCTAAGGGCAGAGACACACAGGAAGATTCTGGGAGATTTAGTCGCCCAGCAAAAATCGGCTCTTCTTCGGGTGAATAATCTCCCCGAAAAGCTTTCTTGCCGGCTAGAATCTAAATCACAGGCAGGATGGCACTAGGAACCGGAGTTTCCTCATGAGGTGAAGCGCTCCGAGTGGCATCTCGTCTGCGATTTTGATTTTAGTGGGTGGGGAGGCAGTTTGGGGAGACCAGTCGCCCGAAGAAGAATCGATTTGTCGCTGGGTGACTAATCTCCCCCAGTAATCTCCCCCTGCCATAAAGTTACTTGAAGGTTTTTGGAATAGTATTAAAACATATTTGCATTGCAGTATAGTAAGTTAATGACATCTGTTGTTCAAATTTATTATTTTATATATATATATATATATATTTAATATAAATATATATTATATTTTTATTATTATTTCAAAATGTACCATTTTAATACAATACTGTCTGGGTATTATTTTTTTATTCACTAATTAGAGGTGCAATCTCAAATTTCTTCCTTTTCTAGAACAACAAAGGGATCACAGATAAATGTGTTTTGTATTGAGATGATATGTTAGATAAATACAGAGTAGCACATTCATTAAAAAGATGCAGGGGACTTGTTTACCTGTGAGGACACAGATAACCTTATAGCCTCTCTGTGCAGAGGCACAGCTTTACTCCATTGCACTCAAATCATATCGTATACTCACAAGCCTATCAGATCACGCTCAGATGGTCCTGGGGTCACAGCAAAGCAAATATAGGAAAAAGCACAGACAGAATGAAAAAAAGGATTCCAAATATGCACTACATCATTAAATTCAGTCTCAGTCTTCAGCACCTCCCCACCTCTGTATAACAGTGTTATCAAAATAGCTTTCGAGGGAGAAAAATAGTCCTGTTAACTGAGTACAGTATAGTTTTTTACAGAGATTGCTGGGTATAATACAACATGGCAACACTTGGGAGGTTATTTTAAAGTACTAATGGCAAAAACTCGAAAAATTCTAGTTTTTTTTTACAATAAAATCCAACATTTTAGTGGAAAAAAAAACTCAAATTTTTACAGATTTATTATACTCCAAGGCAGCAAAAAGTCAAAATCTGCCATCTCAGACCTGCCGAGTTTGTATATAAGTCAATGGGAGAGGTCCATATCCATTTGGAAGTTCTATGGTCTGCGCTGGAATTAGCCAGAAAATCTGACTATTTCGGGCTTGTCGGGCAAAAAACCGACAAATTCAGGCTTCTTGGGAAAGAGCCTAAAAAAAAAACAATTTTGATTTTCGCTTGATTTTATCAAGTTTTTCCCCGATCTGACAAAATCGAGCTTTCTTAATAATAAATAATACCGAATCGTGGATTCTAGTTTGATCAGACTTTTTTTTAATAAAGTAATCAAAGAAATTCGGAATTTGATGAATAATTCATGAGCCCAGCTTTACAAGAGTTAATTGGATTTTTTAAATAATAATTATATCTAAATTTGACATAAACACCAAGCAAATGATATGTTCAGACAAGAAATAACATAGAAATGTGTGAAACTGCCTCCCTTGCAAAAAAAATAATTGCCTACAATGCCCTGGGGGTCGATCTATATCTAAAGAATGTGGCAGGCGACTCAAACACGGTGCCAACTTGCGTATCTAGATACAGTTTATCTGCTAAGGCAATTAATCTGCTGCTTGTGGATTTATGAAACTATTTTTTGTAACCAGACAAAGCATTGTGACCCTCTCACTTTTAAACAAGTGAACTTCACAAAGGCTTATGGCTCAATAAATATACAGCTGTTCCCATGGCAACTGAACAGCTGCAGTTGCAGACTCAGACACTCATGGGCAGGCTGAGTTATGCCTGGATGCTGTAAACAGGTGCAGTGAGGGGCCAAAGCTGTGGTTTGTCTCTTACATGACACTAATTTCATTGTCAGAGTCGAGCTGCACAATTAGGTGAATGTGTAAGGATAACCTTGAGGAATGCAGACACATGTGGCAGACTGGCATAGCGAGCACTCCATGTCAATTTAGAATGACAACGTTATGAATTCATGGCTGTAACACATGATCCGTGAATGTTTTTTAGTGAATGTGTCCAGTGTCACTTGCATTCAGAAGATTGTTTAACTGTATCAGTGCTGTGAAGCCTTCTCCACTTAACTACTGAGCACGAGCTGAAGAAATATAGCTGAATAATGGATACACTGTAAAACCCCACTGTAATTCATGGAAATCTAGATAAGAATTAAAAAGTATTAGACAAATATAGCTGCACGCCAGTTTGCTTATTGAATTTCTACCCCAGGATATGTAAATAGTGGGCCCCATTATGAATAAAATAATATATAAATTGATGTTATTTATAGTAATTTTAACAACACTTTTAGAAATGTGCCCGCTTATAACTAGTTAGAGGTGGATAACCCTACTGCCTGGGGTACAGTGTTAACTACATGCTTTGCCTGATGGAGTTAGGTTGCAAAGTGTTTAGGTCTATATCAGTAATCCCCAACTTTTTTTTACCCATGAGTCACATTCAACAGCAACACAAGCAAGAAAAACTTCCTGGGGTATCAAATAAGGGCTGTGATTGGCTATTTGGTAGCCCCTATGTGGACTGGCAGCCTATAGGAGGCTCTGTTTGGCAGTACATCTGGTTTTTATACAACCAAAAATTGCCTCCAAGCCTGGAATTTAAAAATAAGCACCTGCTTTTAGGCCACTGGGAGCAACATCCAAGAGGTTAGTGAGCAACATGTTGCTCGTGAGCCACAGGTTAGGGATGACTGGACTATATTATTGTTCGAGTGATGCCAGATGTGCATGCTTTATTCCCATCTGTATTGAATGACAGTAACAATATTGGGAGGGTCATTCATAAAGTTCACGCAATGCATATTTATTCGCAAATGGTTGTATTACCCATGTTTTTTCCTGAACCCTAAATTTTGCCCTCCTGTGCCGTCTTCCGGTTTTTGCAAATTCGCATTGTGAATACATTTTCACAAATGAGACAGGTGTTTGCGTGAGTGCGCCCAGTGTGCGAGGTTGTTGTGCGCGAAAATAGCGTTGACAGTTATTCAAATTCACAAATAACTTTTTTGGGAATATTTTCTCTGCCACCAAAGTTATGGCATAACTCAGGCGCAGAGTATTCGCAATTTGCATTTTTCGGCATATTTAAAAAGCTCTTATGGACATTCGCATTGTGAAAAAAAATAGCAATTTTGTTTGCACATTAAGTACACTGCTCTTATCCAGCTTTATTAATATAACCATGCGCAGGGCAAATACTTTCACTGTGTGAATCATTCTGCCCTGCGCAAAGTTTATAAATGAGCCCCACTGTTGCAAGTACAGGCCCAGAATAGGCCCCTGGCATTTCAAGAACATAGAGGCCCAGACAGCCCCCACAAAGCATCCTAATAAATAGGCACTTACAGCAGCCCCTCTGGCATTTGCCAGAATCCATAAATTGCCAGTCCTGGCCTGGCACATGCATTGTAATATTTGCTATAGTGATTCAAAAGATATTCAGTATAATATTTTTTAGTGTTGTTTTATCTGTATCACAAATATACCAGGCAATAGGCATTTCCATAAAAAAAACACAGTCGGTATAGAATATCGATTTAATAAAAATGAATTATACAGCTCTGTATACCTTTTCTTAACATAATTCCACTAAATATGACCTTTGTTAAATATACATAATTAATAAAACCCAACCCATTTCCCAAGATGCAGCCTTTTTAGAAAAGGCTTAATTGTGGACTGGTATTTCTGTTTACTACCTTTTCTTTCTCATATAGTGACTCAGTAAAATCATGACGTTAGAAACTGAAAGTGTTTTTAATACCAGTTTAAAAATCCATTGTTTCAAAAAATAGAGGCATTTCTCAGTTAAAACAATATAAAAAAAAGTATGTTCAGCCCAAGCCCTATACTACATTGAGCTATGTTTAAAAAACATGTTTTGACTTTAGTGCTTTACAAAAAATTGTCCATGCTTAGTGATATTTAATATAATAATAAAATAAGTAATAAGGTTCGCCAGCAACCACTTCGCACTCATCGCTACACTTTGCCAGGCAAATTCACTCAGCCAATGCTAATTCACTAAAATGTGGAGTTTCGCTGTGGGCGCCGAACACTGGCGAATTTCCGCAAGCAATTTAAAGTGGAGATGCGCTAGCGTTCATTTCTGCCTCCTGCAAATTCTTGCGCTCTTGCGCTCAGGTTAATTTGCATATGGTGGAAAATTTAAAGTTGAACGGATGTCTTTATGTTATATGTTGCAGCAAATACATTACATTTCCACTGTTAATTACACATGTTTATGGAACCTTAATAAAGACAATAGAGTTGTTAAAATGCCCTACATATGAGCCCACGGTATAGTTAATGTTCCATGTGTTAGAAAATGTATGGGGAAAGCAGTTACCCAAAAAAAATATTTAATGCGATAGAGTGCGAATGAGCGATAGCACCTATTTCTTTCACTAGCCTTCCTTTTGGGATGTAATATGTCTTTTCCACCACAACAAAGAGAGAAAAAAACCCACTCTTTTAAGATTAGTGTCACATTTGGCCTTTTTGTCTATACAGCTTCTTTCAGGGAATTTCATGGCAACAAAACATTGAGAATATGTTGCAGATTGTTTCTTAATTTAGTCATCAGGAATGTGTAGGAGTAAGGCATTATCAGACATTTACATTTTGTTGCACAAACTCTTTTCTCGTTATTAAAAAATAGTGTCAGGTCCAAATGTTAAAAACATTAGTGATAAAGTTAAAGAATCCTACAGCAGCACAACTTTAAAATTCTCAAGTTTTTTTTCTCTGACTTTTCTTTATCATCTGGTTCAAAAAAGCACTGACTTTTGGACACGAGTCCACATGAGCCCCAAAAAACAGGAACTACTGATTTAGTCTCTATTCAAGTAATCCACTCTTCCTATCTTCCACTTCTTCAGATTCCTGCTGATTGCCCTTTGTACCACCAATTTTATGTTGTAATCCCAGTATGAAGACAAACTGGACAGAAATCTCTTGATCTTTCTGCTTAATGGCTAACTTTTGGGAGGATAGCTTAGCTTTTGCTCAATCTAAGACCCCCTTTGGTCCCTCTGAAATGGCTATTTCCAACTTCTGCCTATTTCCTTCGACCAATGAGCTATTTGGCTAAGATTTTCTTAAGGACAGTGCACCATTGTGATTATTATGGACTATTTCAATAAACTGGAGCCCATCATTCCTATGTACTAGTTTTAATTTACAGCTAAAAAATAAACATTCAGATCCCTTATTCCATCATTGGTGTTTTCCTTCTTTTGTATTTACAAGTGCCATTATCACCTACATATATATACAGAACATATTGATGGTCTGTCAAGTCACCAAGGGAAACTCCCCATAACCCTTGAAAGATGCTTGAAGTTTTATTATCCTTCCTAACAACCACTATCTGAATTCTTCTTATTCTACTGGTGTTCTTGCCCAGGACACCCCTCAGTGCTTAGTACACTGGTGCAGTTTTGACCTAGAAGATATCTTCTCATTCATAGACATTGTTATCATGCTCCTTTGCTCCTCAGAACATTTTATCATTGATATTTACTTCTAAACCTGACAACCTGGGTAATAGGTGTCAGTGGATTGCTATGACCTGCTGCTCTACTGACTTGTCCAGCTATAGTTTTTCTTTTGGTTCTTCTTCCTTGACCACCACATCAATGAATGTTATAAATATAATATAATATGTTAATAAATCCCTTGAGAAAACAACTAATGTCTAAGAGGTAAGGGAAAACAACTAATGTCCAAGGTAAGGGAAGCAGGCTAAAAACGCGGACAACAGGGAGTTCTCTACATTCAAAGTACACAGATTGGGGGACAACAACTGAAAGTTGCTGCTTGATCTCCCTTACAAATATGATACTGAACAGCTGATAAACTATTACATTTACACCATAGCAGTGAAACAGCTGGAAAATTGCTATGTATACAGATGCAGTTTATAAAACAAGTAATAAAACAGTGTTCTGCATAGTCTCAAGAAGCCTATGCTATTCTCTATCAACACAGATGTCTAGGGATTTTGTTAAGGATATATTTTGCAACCATTTAAGCCTCTCTATGAAACCTATAAATCTGATCATTTGTTACGTTTCATCATTCACCACCTGCATGTTCATAAAGAGCAACAAAACATCCTGTTTACTAAGACAATTTTGTTTTAAGCAACTATAAATCGTTACGACAAACCCTCTAGGAGGAAATCCTTTCTTAAGCATGCCATACTCATTTCCTAACCCATGTAAATATTTGTAAAGAAAAGAGGAGTAAAACAGAATAAAAGTAGATATCAAAAACAACTGTACAATGCTCTTGTAAATAGACTCTGGGGCTAATTAAGGTCTCCATATCAGTACAGTAAAAGTACTCCTCTGCGTAGTATAAGTTAAAGGCTCAGAATGGCTTTATACTAAGACCCTCAGGCATAATTTGTTAGACACATTATCAGAACCAATGTACTTTATTGGCTTTGGACATTAAAGTTTCAAAATTAGAGCTGTTTATTAAAAAAAAATCCGGCTACTCGCAGATCTCAGCTGTGTTGTAAAAAAACTTTAGAAGGTGGGATGGTATGGACCTCTCTGTAGCAGAGATAAACATAGGCAGAAAGGTAATAGATCTGTTATCCAAAAACCTAATATCCATAAAATTATGGAAAGGCCATCTCCCATAGACTCCATTATAATCAAATAAACTAAAGTTTAAAAAAATTCCTATTTTTCTCTATAATAATTAAACAGATCCTTGTATTTGATCCAAACCAAGACATAATTAAAATAGACTTAAAGTATGAAGATCCAAATTACGGAAAGACCCGTTAGCCGGAAAGTCCCAGGTCCCGAACATTCTAGATAACAGAATAAACACACTGAATTCGATGTGGTGCTCCAGAGTCAAATTTATTTTATACTGATCTTGGAAGTATTATGCACCTGGACGGTGCCATTAATCTGTTGAGAAGAACCCTGATACATATGAAAGTGAGGGACCACCTAAAATTGCACATTTACCTAGATAACAGGTCCCATACCTGTACTACAAATAGAATTTTAAGGGAAACTAAAACCTTGAACAATGTATGTCTCTGTTAAAAATATATTGCATAAACAGCTCATATGTGAAGCCCTGTTTCAGGTAATTGAACCATTTTCATAATAAAAGACCATTCATATTAGGTCACATGAGCCAATTAACAGACAAGGTTCTGTCTTTTGCTTTCACATTTCTTCCTGTTTCAGTTAGAGCTGCAGTATTTATGATCAGGTGATCTCTGAGGCAGCACACAGACCATCACAAAATTGTTGCTTAAGTATTCATTTGGGGTTATATTTTTCCTATAATAGATCCTGCACTTTGAGGGTATAACTCCACAGGCTATTTTACCTGCTATGCCTTCCGCTCCAAAGCGTTGAGACTAATCACAGGCATTACATTGGATGCACTGAATCTAATGTCAGTAATACAAATGTCACACGTAGAAGCTGATTGCATCCGACACGACTGTCGGATGAAGACGCAACATGCAGCGGTCACATCCGACAGTCGTGTCATGTCGGATGCAATCAGCTTCTCCGTGCGACATTTGTATTACTGACATTAGATTCGGCGCATCTGACGTGACGCCTGCGATTAGTCTCATCTTGTTGGAACGGAAGGTATCGCGGGGAAAATCGCCCATGGAGTTCTAGCCTAAAAGAATTACTCAAGACAAGGGTGCTACTGCAATAAAAGTTTATTTTAGCTAAACATTTGCGCAAAATGAACACTGCATTGCACCCAAACATTGTATATATCAGTGACAATTTCACAAAAAAATCATATACACACCACCCAGCATAAATATCAAACAAAATGAACCCCAATGTTTTAGAGAAAAGCGATTGTCAAGGGCCATTCATGTGATGTCGGCAGTAGCTTGAAGTGATGTCACAAGCATGTGCAGGTCGCAAGCTGGGGGGGAGCCTTACGTAAATACAGCACAGGGGTAGTTCATTAACGGGCGAATTTTCGGCAGTATCAGCTTTGGACATCAGTTCGCAATTCGCAAATGACTACGCCAGTTCATTAATATGCAGAGTTTCGTCCTAGGTGCCAAACGCTGGCGACTTTTTGCTAGCGTTACTTCGGCAGTGCGAGCATTTCTTAGAGAAGATGCGCTAGTGTTTGATTGTGCCTAGCGAAAATTCGCTAGTGATCTTGCGCTTAGGTCAATTTGCATAGGGCGGGTAATTAAAAGTTGTATGGACGTCTTTATTATAAATGATTGTGCAAATGCTTGAAGTTACCACTATTTACTACAAATGTCCAGGAAACCTTAATAAAGACAAGAGAGTTAATATAATGCCCTACATATGAGCCCACTGTAAAATGAATGTTCCATATGTTATGAAATGTCTGGAGAAAATTAGCTACTCTCGGTTATGGTGGCAACGCTGGCGAATAGGTCTTAGCTCAAGACACAAACAGTTTTCATGATTAAAACAATATGCAAAAGACATACCTTTAAAAAACACTATGCAAAAGGCATATTCAGCTCATGTCCTATATTATTGAACTTAATTTGGAAAGGATCTATACTGCCTCTATATGAAATATGTATAGAAACCTAGAGTGAATAAAACAACAGTGTTTGTGTACAGCAGGCATAAGGACTTGAACACATCAGGCGGAGACACCATAACTTTATAAAATGTTATTGGTGTGCACCTGTCTGGGGACCTGTAAAATTGTAAGGAGAGAACTGGCACTTTCAGGTGCATCACAGACCACCAACCCACCTCTTCTGTGAAGCTAAAAGCACTGAGGAGGACCAGACCAATTTACATACAAGGGGGGTTAGAGAAAGTCCATTAAGGATAATACTCTGGCAAAGATTCTGCTCGCTATCTGGCAATGCTTTTCACACAGAAGTTAGCTGGTCTGTCAGAAACTATGTACTACTTGATTAGAACCTAATAAACAGTAAAACATACAAACGTTTGTGTTGCACACCTGGTCAGTGTATTGGTACAATCCAAATGATTCTTCCTGTCAGGAGTTTAACTTCTTTTTAAGGGATATTTGGCGAATATTCTTATATTTAAGTTAACTGTGTTACATATGCATTACAGGCAGGCAGTGAAGTTATTAGTATGGCACATTTCATTTGGAACTCTTTTATTTGACATTCTTTCAGTTCCACATAAATTGTTAATTTAATTCTAAATCATGGCACTATCCTCAGAGGGTATGTATGTTTCCCCAGCAGGCAAGCACTTCCAAAGAAATATCTGCAGCAATGATTAGAACCAGAGCTAAAAGAAAAACTGAAATTTCTGGCCCAATATAATGCTGAGTTTTAATGAGTCCACCCTATATCTGTTTAGACATTTTTTAAAAGCAGAAAATGAGCTTGGGGTGAGTGTTTGTTTTTTTAAAACAGATAAACCGAGTGCAGGAAAACAGTTACTGAAAACAAAATGAGGGGCATGTCTGGCTTATTGCTAATATCTTTCTGTTGTCATTTCAAGTACCTAAAAGGTTATGTACCTTCCATTTTCTGCAGTTCATTAAGGAACAGGAAAGCTAAACAATGCAGCGCCTATTTTTAATTTAACAGAGACATCAATTGTTATGAAAGAAATAACTGCCCACATTTAATTCATATGAAGATACGTTTTCTTTTTTGGGAAAAGGCTGCCACCACCTGGTGCCTAAGCTTCTGTAGTACAATGTGCATTTTATTGCAAATATACTGTATAAGCAAAGTAGTTCAATAAACTGCAGAGATGAGCACAAAGTACGTCTGCCTCAATGTATAGAATGTGTCACAGTATAAAACCAAGGAATTGCAAAATACATAATAAATGAGAATATTTAAAGGAGAAGGAAATGCTCTTTTTACTTGGGGGTGCCAAAAGTTAGGTGTTATGTTTTGGGTAGCCGAGGATGAGTAGAGTATAACAGTGCTTTACTAGCAGAGTCATGCAGGCATTACACAACAGTAAGCTTTTACTTTCACTTTTAAGCTGACAGGAAGTATGCACAGTAACTCATGTAGACAGTGACACCTGCAGGCCATTTGTATAAACACCACATTAGTCACACCCAAGAGATTGTATATACTTACCTCACACCCCAGGCAGGTGTTCCTATCAACAGAAAACTGCACTAGCCCGGGGATTCTTCCAGCGAGCACCACGGTGCGATCTGATTCCTTCATCAGTACTGTGAAAAGCGGAAATGTAAAGAAGAAGCAGGCTATTTCATTCTACTGCGCATGCGGCTGCCCTAGGAAATTTGAAGAAAGAAGAAGGAAGCCGTTCACTCAGTGGTGCTCTTTGGAAGAACCCCCGGACAGGTGCAGTGTTCTTCTGTTAGGAGCACCGGCCCAGGGTGTGAGGTAAGTATATATAATCACTTGGGGGTACCTAACTTTTGGTACCCCTAATTAAACAGGCATTTCCTTCTCCTTTAAAAAGATGCATATTTCCTAGGAATTGTATATGAATGTCACTACTCTTCATTTATCAGTTATAGCTAGAGCACTGTTTAGCATAAACAGATTTGTCTAGCACAAATGCAGGCAAACAAATCTGTCTGGTAAATGTTTATGATGTGATTATATTATTGCTCACAATAATTGACAATATGGCAATACAGGATTTTGAGAATTAAAATGTACAGATGTTTGCAGTAGCATTGTACACAGGTCATGGTATCCTCCTACCCTCTCAAATAGCACTGCCCCAAACAACTATATGGTCCAATTATCCCAATTAAAATGAGTAACTAAGCCCCTCAAACATAAGCCCCTGTGCCCTCAATCTCCCCTCCTCCCCACAGAGACTATTACACGAAAAAAGTGTCCCTGTTTGTAAAGCTGACATAGAGATGCAAAGCAGTGCAGTATAGTTCACAAGTGCCATCTTCTGTATTTTCGAATTTTTGAAGCTAATCCTGGAGTGTCTTCAAATGCACATGCACCTGTAAGTTCCATGTCTGTGAACTGATCTAAAGAAAATCTGAAGATACAAAAGATGGCACCTGTTAATCATGACTCATAACTACCCCCGCGCTCCCTGACAGTGGCGGAACTACCGGGGGAGCTGGGGGTGCGATTGGGCCAGGGCCCACACCCCCACAGGGCCCCCCGGCAGCTCGTGTGCCGCTGTTTTCCGTCACGCGCCGATGTTTTCTTTGTGGAGAATCGCGTATGGAGGGGGGTGGGGGGCAAATTTACTAAAGGACGAAGTGGCTAACGCTGGTGAAAATTTGCCAGCATGATGTCATTTCAGGACTTCGCTGATTTACTAACGGGCGCTGGTGTAAATTCGCTAGCGAAGGAGATAGACTGTATCGCTACTTCGCACTCTATCACCAGGCGAATTTTCGCTCTGGCGAATGGACGTAACTATGCAAATTCACTAAGATGCAGATTTTAATGAACGTTACCAGACTTGCCTTCGCCACATCAGACCAGGCGCAATGCAATAGAGTAGATAGGACTTCCTCAAAAAAATGTGAAAAAAAACGCTGTCGCATTTTCAGTTTTTCAGGGTGATAGGCTGCAAAAGATCGTAATTTTTTTTTAGGTTACCCGGCTTCCCCCCTTCATTTCCTTACATATGGCACATAAACTATACACTGGGCACATGTGTAAGGCAATATAACAACTCTATTTTCTTTTATTAAGGTTCCCTGGGCTTGTGTAGTGTAATGTATTTGCTGCTACATATACGTCCATTGAAATTTAACTTCCCGCCGTATGCAGATTAGCCAATGCTAGCGCAACTTCGCTTTGCTTGCCGAATTAACGCTAGCAAAACTTCGCCATCGTTCAGCTCCCTGGACGCAACTTCGCATTTTAGTGAATTAGCGTTGTCCTGGTAAATTTTCGCCTGGCAAATTGTGGCGATGTGAGCAAAGCCGTCGTGGGCGAATTTCCGTAGGTAAGTGAATTTGCTCCTATATCTCTTCTCAATCAGGGTGGCCAATGGCCAAGTCTGACCCTGGTGCTGTCAAACTTACTACATGTATTGGGATGGCTATTTCTTATATGGGATGTTTGATGTCATACAATGAAGTCTATGGCGCCTTTGAGCATTTGGAGTACCACGTCCATTCAGCATGTCTCCAGTTGGACAGCTCTGGTATATACAAGTCATAATATGGTAGATTGCAGGTTGGCTCAGTGGAGAGCTCTGAAGAGTTTGAGTCTGACCATGGAATTATCTGCAGGAGCTACTATCACTGTGTCTGTCAGAGTTTCTTCTACACATAGGGGCAGATGCACAAAGCCTCGACTGTTTTTTTACTTCGAATTCGACCTTCGATTCGAACGGTCGAGCAATCCTCCGATCAGGTGAATAGTCGAATTCGATGATCGAAGTGGACAAGTACGATTATCGAAGGATGTATTAGTTCACCTATTCGACTATCGAAGGATGCATTCGTTCGACTATTCGACGATTCGACTACACTCGAAGGATACCTTATTTATCACATTTTCCCCCGAAGTTTTCTTTGTACCCCATCTTTGACCTACAGAAGTTGATTTTGGACTTCGACATTCGAAGATGATCGAATAGCCGAAGAAAAATAATCGAATGGTCGAAGTAAAAAATCGTTCGACTATTCGATTTCCTACTATTTTCTTTGCTGGTGCTCTCCACTGTAGTGGGTGTATAGTGACACCTATGGGATCACTTTATAAACTGTTTTTTTAGTTCTGGCTGCACTAGAGGTTTGGTGAATTACATTAAAATAAATACTGACACCACAAACATGTTTGTTTTAAAATCTATCAGAATATAACCTAAGATTTTCAAGTATCAATGGTTTAAAAGATTATTTTTTAGTTCTATTTTTTTTTAAACATCACTTCAAATATTAATTGGCCCTATCTATCCTTACGCTTCACTAAATGGTTAAATGTTTTAAAGCTGCATGGAATGCTGGGAAACACTGGCTTACTTATAAAAACCCCCACCAGATGCCATTTGGCTTAGATTTTTTTCAGAATGGACATTTTGCCAGCCGCCATTTTTGAGGCCCAAGAGCAGGCTGAGGAGCAGGAACACCTTGTCCCTGCTAGGATCAGGCAGGATCACTTCAGGAGACCTGTACTTTGTTTGGACGAGTTGTCTGATGATGAGCTTGTGAGGATGTTCCACCTTAGTCGTGCCATAGTGCAGGTTTGTGGTCTCATCAGTGAGGCCATTGAACCTGTGACGGCACGGTCTCAGGCAGTGCCTGGGATGTGCAAGCTGCTTGCAGTTTTGCATTTCCCGGGCACTGGCAGTTTCCAGCTGGTTTCTTCACGCCTCATTGGCATGAGCCAGCCCACCTTTAGCAGGATACTAACACAAGTGCTCAGGGCACTACTGCAGCACTCGCAAAGGCTCATTTCCTTCCCCTCAACTCAGGCAGAGTGGATAAGATTGAAACAGGATTTTTTCCTAATTGGCCAATTTCCAAATTGCCTAGGAGGCCTTGATTGCACTCATGTTGCACTCACACCACCTCGCCATCACCAGGAGCGCTACCAAAATCGTAAGCGCTCCCATTCGATCAATGTGCAGGTGGTGTGTGATTCCAACATGCGCATCATGAGTGTGAGATCTGGCTTTCCTGGAAGTGTCCATGATGCCACTATCCTGCATCAGTCAGCTCTCCATGGCCTCTTCACCCGAGGAGAAATGCCGGACGGCAGGCTTGTGGGTAAGTTCTATTTTCAATTTCATACAAAGACACTTCAAATATTATTTTAAAGGTGATATGTATGTATTTTCAAGAATTGTTTCCCTTTTTGCAGTCTGGCTACAATAGATGCACTATGCATCTTGGGACCTGTAGTTTAGTTCAATCAGCTCACTTTGTTAGGGCTTTTAATTCTTGCCACCTGATTCAGTTTACAGGTGAGATGTGTTAAAGGGATGATTTCTTAATGGATCTGCACACACACAATTATTTGCATTTGGGGGGGGATTACCTCTTTTATTGTGCGACCAATGCTCATTTGAACCTGGGTGGAGTCACCTTTAGAAAACATATCGGTAAGTGGCAGTGTTTGTTTAGCAATGACCGGCTTTTGTGTGGCTACTTAAATTTATTTTGATTTGTGTTAATGAATTTTTCTTGTTTGATCTACACGTATGGCTTCTTCTGTTTTTTGGTTTCAAATGACATTACCCATGTTACTATTTTGGACAAAAAGAAAAACAAACACACCCAGTAATGTTTTAGTGGCTTTACTGACACAATCTTTATCAAAATCCAAAAAAGTTGAACAACAATAAAAAGACAATAAATATCTGTATAAAGTTTGTTTGTTTTTGGAACACACAATATTTATTTTAAACCATTAAATATGTACCTAAGCTGGAAGCCACAGGACGAATTTGGTCTCAACATATATTTCAAAATATAGCAGCCCCTATAGACCACTAAAGGGCAAAAGCTTTACAAAGCATTTGTTGCATGACATTGATAATGCACCCCAGGATTCATCATGGCCAACTTTACATTAAACAGTATCCAAAAATTTGGCCCTTGATAAGCTTGTGTCCAAAACAATAATATAACAATCAATATGATCTACAAATGACACTTGTCACTATATGACAATTTGGCCAGTTTAAAAGTATCAACAATATGAGATTAGTGCTGGCCAGGTAGAGTGTTGGACACCCAACAATGCTTGATAGTGCAAAGTAACAACCAATGCTTTGTGCCTTTAAGGCATATCATACACCTTGGACTTGCTATTTAATGAGCACAGGTGGAGGAGGAGGAGGAGGTAGGCGTTAGCACCTATTATGAGTGCTTGGTAGCCAAAGTAGGCCAGAGGTAGCCAACATAACTTCTCGTGCAAAGTAACAATGCTTTGTGCCTTTAAGGCATATCATACACCTTGGACTTGCTATTTAATGAGCACAGGTGGAGGAGGAGGAGGAGGTAGGCGTTAGCACCTATTATGAGTGCTTGGTAGCCAAAGTAGGCCATAGGTAGCCAACATAACTTCTCGTGCAAAGTAACAATGCTTTGTGCCTTTAAGGCATATCATACACCTTGGACTTGCTATTTAATGAGCACAGGTGGAGGAGGAGGAGGAGGAGGAGAGGTAGGCGTTAGCACCTATTATGAGTGCTTGGTAGCCAAAGTAGGCCAGAGGTAGCCAACATAACTTCTCGTGCAAAGTAACAATGCTTTGTGCCTTTAAGGCATATCATACACCTTGGACTTGCTATTTAATGAGCACAGGTGGAGGAGGAGGAGGAGGTAGGCGTTAGCACCTATTATGAGTGCTTGGTAGCCAAAGTAGGCCAGAGGTAGCCAACATAACTTCTCGTGCAAAGTAACAATGCTTTGTGCCTTTAAGGCATATCATACACCTTGGACTTGCTATTTAATGAGCACAGGTGGAGGAGGAGGAGGAGGTAGGCGTTAGCACCTATTATGAGTGCTGGGTAGCCAAAGTAGGCCAGAGGTAGCCAACATAACTTCATAGTGCAAAGCACAAGGTACACTGTTTTCACTTTGACAGTTGCAGAATATAGGCCATTGTTACATGAATGCACATAACATGTAAACCACATAAATACAGAGCTTGATTAGCATATGGAACCTTTGAAGCAACACTGCACTAGTGATAAATACACCATAAAAAAGTGTAGTCATATGCTTGCAATAGAATTCATTGACCCTTACATTTTTTGGCCAAGTGAATGTGTTCGGCAACACTGCAGCATCGCCATAGAAATATGTTAGAGCAAATGCACTTTGATGTTTGTAAGTGCTTTTCCAGATGTTATTGGAAAGGGCGCCAATGGGTGTTAGATATGGCACACCTTGGTGCTGATAACACCATACATATATACATATGTTAGAGCAAATGCACTTAGATGTTTTGAAGTGCTTTTCCAGGTGTTATTGGAAAGGGTGCCAATAGATGTTAAAATGGCACCCCTCAGTGATGAGAATGGAGCACAGTGTAAACAATGGGATGTGTTGTTTGGGAGTCAGTCCCATTGCTGGGTAACGGACAAAGTGATACCTGAAGCGTCAATAGGGCAAAGTTTGTTACCAGGAGAAAAACAGGCAAAGAGGCCAGTGTCAGATGGAAAATGACACAGACTGGAGCTAGGGACGTTTGTCCCCTCGGACAGGACCGTCTCCCCTTCTATGCCCCCTTTCCCTCCGATGTTGAGGAGCTTAAGGGGGTGGAGGGGGAGCAGCAGGTGGACCAGGGACTTCACCCTCAGCAGAGCCCCCTGGTCGATGAGGCTGGGCTGCCATGGCTGCCACCAGGTCCTGGAATCCACGATGGATGGTCCCCTGGGTCTCCCGAATATCCCTATGGATTTGGGCCATCCACCGCCTCATCCAGAGTTCCTGGCGGCGCTGCTGGTGGAGCATAGGCTGCATGGCAGACATCATCGCGTCAACGAGCCCCGGTTGTGCCGCAGGTTGCTCACCCAGTCGCCGTCCTTCCTCCTGTGGTGGTCCCCCAATTGCTGCAGCAGCAGCAGTGGCAGCAGCACGACCTACAAGAAAAATCAGATCTAAGTATATATATTGGACATGTGCATAACCCACAACAAACGAGCGGATCTCTCTCCGATATGCCCACCTTGAGGTGGGCAATATCGCACTGATCCGATTGTGGGCCCTAGGGACCAACGATCGCATCCTAACGAATAGGAACGGGCGGTCGGATCGCAGGACCGCATCAACGAACAGATGCCGCCGTGATCCGACGGGATTTTAGTCCCATCCAATCGAGATCCGGCTGACTTATGGCCAGATCTCGATCGGGGAAGCCCGTCGGGGGCCCCCATACACGGGCCAATAAGCTGTCGGTATGTTGGCAGCTTTTATTGGCCCGTGTTTGGCCACATTTAGATTGGAGGTGGTGTTTTCTTTTGGGGGGGGTGGCATAAACACAACATTGGAGTGAAAATTTCACACCAGTCTGTAGCTTGGAAAACAATGTTTTATTTTTTTTTTAGACAAAAAAAAGTTTGAAAGGACATGTAAACCCTCCCTCCCAGTGAGGAGGAGCTTCAGATACCTGCCACTGGTTTTTAAAAGGTTAACAGTAAAGTCTGCAGTATCCCCTTAATCACTTAGAATTCCTTCTCCTCTTCTAACTCACTCTGGCCCTCCCTCAGGAATTCCCTTTGGCTGTTGGTTAATGAGCATTCTCAGCTCAGATTACTAAACACACCCTCCAGTCTAACAGCCACTGAGCAGATATCATTACTGGTTCCCATAGAAACTCTGCTCTAGCTGTCTGATCCTATTTTATTCTCCTAACCACCTCTCCTGAGCTCAGCTTAACCAATACATGGCATCTTTGGTGACACACAGACAAATAAAGTAAGGGGTTATTAGTTATAAAATTACTCTTACGTCTGGGGGGCACCACAGGTATCACAGCTGGTGACTGGGCGCGGCTTTCAGCTCGGTGTTCTGTAATGTGAGATAGGACATTAGTAATGCTGTAAACAAGTCGAGGAAGCAACTACATTGGCCACAACATTGAACATGTCTGTACCTTGAGCTTCCGGGGCTCTATCATGATCATCAGCCTCACCCTCTTCCTGGGGTTGCTGAGTGGCGGCGTCCTGGTCCTGGTCACTGCCCGAGTCAGGCCGCGATGTTTGCGGCGGTACTGCAATTGTGAATAAAGAAAACAAAAAAAGTATTAAAAAAACAAAATCATATGGAATTGCAAGAGACCTCCCACATGCTACAAATCTATTTTATTTCTCATTCCAAATACTAACTCCAATGGAATGGTACAGCAAGTGAGATGGAATGGTTAAAACTTAAAGGAACAGTAACATAAAAAAATAAGTGTTTTAAAGTAATGAAAATAGTGTTGCCCTGCACTGGTAAAACTGCTGTGCTTGCTTCAGAAACACTACTATAGTTTATATAAATAAGCTGCTGTGTAGCAATGGGGGCAGCCATTCAAATGAGAAAAGGCTCAGGTTACACAGCAGATAAGCTCTGTAGAACATAATGGAGTTATCTGTTATCCACTATTTAACCTGTGCCATATAGACTTTTTTCAATTCCTGTTCCACAGCAGCTTGTTTATATGAACTATAGTAGTGTTTCTGAAGCAAACACACCAGTATTACCCGTGCAGGGCAACAGTACATGATATTTTCATTCCTTTAAAACACTTATATTTTTTGGTGTTACTGTTCCTTTAAATACATTTGCAATGGTGCGAGCAGGAGAGAATGTAATATATGACAATACTTGTGATTTTAAAGTTATTTAGCTTTTTAATCAGCAGATCTAAACTTTGCAGTCTCAGCAATCTGGTTGCTAGGGTCCAAATTAGCATAGCAACCATGCATTCATCTGAAGAAGAGACTGGAATATAATTAGGGGCTGGTCTAATTAGTAATATGAGTAATAAAAACTCACAATAACATCACATGTGTAGACTTACAGAGCATTTCTAGACCCACATTTTAAAGCTGGAAAGAGTCCTTTAATTTTAAAAAGAAATAATGAAGGACAACTGAAAAGTTGCTTAGACTTGGCCATTCTAGAACATACTTAAAAGTTAACTTAAAGGCGAACCACCCCTTTAATGCAGTTTCAAAACATTTGTACTATAGTGGGGAAATGGTTAATAAAGAAATGGCTGCCATTTTGTCTATGTTACAGCTGCACTTAATAACTAGTCATGAACAAACAGCAAAGCTGTAAAGAAAAGCACAAGAAACTCCTCTAATGCAAAACAGGAGCAATATTTTAGCAAAGAAGTGAAATGCTAAAGGGGAAATTAGACATTTATCTAAATGATGTGAATGTGGAAAAAAGGAGTCAGATGTTTGTTTCTATAAAATTCAACTTACTTCTCCAGTCTGTGTCCAGTCCTTCACTGCCCTCTTTGCTCAAAATGTCCAGAAGCCGGCGCTCGTAGGGCTTCAGTCTGAGTGGAGGGACTCCACCGGTCTTCTGGGCTTTAGCTCTCCTGGTAACCAGCTTTGCCCTTAGCCAACGCTTCAGGTCACTGAAGCGCTTATACACTGTGGGCCGATCCCTGTGTAAAGCGCCCACAGTGTTCACCTTGTCCGTTACCTGCTGCCAGTGGTGTTGACGTCTGGCAGCACTGATACGATGGGACCGACTCCCAAACAGCACATCCCATCGTGCTACCACCTCGTCCACCAGTGCTCCATTCTCATCACTGGTAAATCTTCTGGCCATTTTATTGGTGGGGCCCTCCTCTCCTCCGTCATCATCATCACCCTCCTCCTCCTCCTCCCGTCTCCTCTCTGAGGCAGTTGGTGGTGCCTCCATCTCCTCCTCGCTGCTGGGCAGCCTCTGTGTCCTCCTCCTGGGTGAGCCTCTCCGAGCCCTGGGTGGGGTGCGTGACACGCTGCGTGCCCCAGATGGCGAGCGAGACACGCAGCGTGCCCTGGGGGACTCCCTGCGTTGGCTGGGGGACACCCTCCCTACACTATGCTCCTGCCCCCCTGCCCTACTCTCCTCCCCTCTATGGGACCCCCCTGCCCTACGCTCCCCCTCTCTGCGGGACCCCCCTGCCCTACTCTCCTCCCCTCTACGGGACCCCCCTGCCCTACGCTCCCCCTCTCTACGGGACCCCCCTGCCCTACTCTCCTCCCCTCTACGGGACCCCCCTGCCCTACTCTCCTCCCCTCTACGGGACCCCCCTGCCCTACGCTCCCCCTCTCTACGGGACCCCCCTGCCCTACTCTCCTCCCCTCTACGGGACCCCCCTGCCCTACGCTCCCCCTCTCTACGGGACCCCCCTGCCCTACGCTCCCCCTCTCTACGGGACCCCCCTGCCCTACTCTCACCCCCACTACGGGACCCCCCACCTGACCTACTCTCTTCCCCTCCCCTACGGGACCCCCCACTCTCTTCCTCCTCCTCCTCCCCCCAGGAACCCCTCCCAGTGACTCCCCAGCCTGTGCCCCCCTCTCTCCCCCTCCTGCGACGACTAAGATCCCACATAGTGTGGGATCCAGCCGCCGTTGGCACCTCCCCAGGGCTGGAGAGACGTTCCCCCTCCTCCTCCTCAATCCTCCTCCTACCAGCCATTTTTTGCAAAAATTTTCAAAAAACCAATCCTGCCTCAGACACCTCCTCCACCTGTGCAGTCTAAATAGCAAGTGCGCAATTAGGCCGAAAATGCACCTAAAATGGCCTCTAGAGGGCTTCCTGTTTGAAAAAAATGTCAAAAAGGAAGTGGGGCATAAAAACTTCGAATCGATCGATTCGAATACAAGTGGGGCAATGTTCACTTCGATCTTACTTCGATCTTATTCGACAGTACGCTACGACCGAATACTTCGAATCGAAGGCACTATCCCTTCGATCGCAGGATAAATCGTTCGATCGAACAATTTTACTTCGGCCGGAAATAGCACAAAAATCCTTCGACTTCGATATTCGAAGTCGAAGGATTTAAATTCCTAGTCGAATATCGAGGGTTAATTAACCCTCGATATTCGACCCTTCGTGAATCGGCCCCTTTTTGTTACCAGTGAGCCACATTCAAATGTAAAAAGGGTTGGGGAGCAACACAAGCATGAAAAAACCTCATAGCGAGTAACACCATGTGGGTTATTTATTCCATATATTCTCCCAGTTGAACTGGAAGAAAACTTATCAACCTCTGTCATATATTGACAACATATACAGTATTTTTCTTCCAATACAACTGGTAGAACATAGAGAATAAAAAAATATATCAATTGTAACATGTTATGTAATATACCATATATCTTGTAAGGGCTGTGCTAAATAGTATATAGGTCAGACATGTAGAATCCTGAAAGAACGCATGAATAAACACTTAAACAATATGAAGTCTAAGTTTGAAACTAACATCACTAAACACTTTCTTGAATGTGGTTCTGGTAACCTGGATCTTTTTTCAGTCTGTGGCATAGAATGAGTTGTTTTCAATATCAGATGTGGTGACCTAATTAAGAGAATATACAATCTAGAAACCAAATGGATTTGTGTACTGGCCACTAGGTTTCCTGTGGGAGTAGCGAATATGATGTTTCCTGCTAGTTCTAATCTTACATTCATTGTCTGAACAAAAAAGCCCTCTGAGTTATAGATAAAATTACCATATTGAGTAATGTGGCTCTTCTTTACAGATTATATCTTTCTGTCATAAATTGAGAACATATATTTTTCTTCCAATACAACTGTGAGACTATATAAAATAAAAAAATTATCAATTGTAATACAAGTAATGTAATATACCATGTGTGGTAAGGGTTGTGGTAAACAGTATGTAGTTCAGACAAGAAGAACCCTGAAAAAACGCATACATGAACACTTAAAGGAAAACTATACCCCTGAACAATGTAGGTTTCTATAAAATTATATTTACACACATAAAACCCTATCTCATATAAAATACAGTTTCAAGTCTAAGTAAGAAACAAATTCTGCTATGTCTTGAATGTGATTCCCGTAACCTGGATCTTATTTCAGTCTGTGGCATAGAAAGAGTTGTTTTTTGTAATAACAGAGGTGGTGACCTAATTTAAAGAATATTATTAGAGGAAAAGTTAACTCTTACGCCAAAAATAAATACTCAGACTTTACAGTCACACAAGGTATCGGTTAATTATACTAAAGAAGGAAAAAAGGAACCTTGTTTGGTAACTGTATCAACACTGCACCTCTGTATTTCACCCACCTCTCTCCACAATTAGTTTCAGTTTGTTATGCAATTTGAAAAAACCTTAGTTGTTACAATAACCCAAACAGAAACTATGTTGACAATCTTTGGAATGAACTGATAACACCAGATTAATACGTTATAAGGTTGCTTATTGTTTACGATCTGGTGGAACTGACTCTTCTCTGCAGAATATGACAATTCATATGCCGTATTAACTTTCAGCACCCTTAACAGTTGGTTCTAACAAGAACCTTTACACTTGGTATTGATCGTTGTTTTATTCCAATTTAACCCACACGGTCAATAACCAGTTGAACTCAATATTGGGAGTTCGCTGCTCCCTATTAAATCACTTATAATTAGAGGTGCCGTTTGTCTTGTGAAGATTCAAGTTCATTCAAGGAGAGTCAATCCACTCTCAATATTCTTAACCAATTTAATCAATAAGGGTTAATAATTATAATTCATAAATATAAAGTGACCTGTGCAATTAGTTCAAAATTGATTAATTTTTATATGCTCTATTTAATAAAGTGCCATGTGCAATCGATTAGTTCACCATTCCATTTAGTGATTAGTGCATAATTTAATTAAAATCTGAGAATTAATCCTTATGGTCACAATTAAAAAACCCCTGGTTATCGATCTCTGGTTAAAGTTGAGAAAGGTGAAATTGTATAGAGGGTGGAGTTGCTCCCAAGGTTCTAGTTATAATTTTTCTAAGTCCCTAGGAGCACCACAAAGATGTAGAACGACAGGACCTGTAGGGCTGCGGTCTCCAAAGTACCTTTTCTAACTGTTTGAGAGAGGCTGTCTAAACCTGTAAAACCGCAAACCCCACAGTCCTTAGAGAGAAACTGATCAGTAAAAGAGTCTGAGAATATTAAAAGAATTTTTGTTTCAATCCCACCCCACCATCCGGTGGTTCAAAGTTAAAAGCAAGGAGACCGTCAGTTGCCCTGACGCACGTTTCGCAATTCGCTTTTTCAAAAGGCAATTACCGCTCGCTTTCCGACACGGTTCTTTATAGCCGCATTCACTTCCGCATATCTTCTGCGCTGACGTCATCCTCTCGCGAGATCACATGTACAGACGTGCATCCCAATGAGTTTCAATGGCGCGCGCATGTCTTAATTCCCGATCCAGCGATGTGGGGGACTCCTCTGTAAGTTAACCCCCACAGTACTGGACTAAAATTGATGGTTTTGGGGAATTAGATGTAGCGGTTCCTATACTAATAAAAATACCTTCAACCTATATTATTATTATTATTATTATTAACATGTATTTATATAGCGCCAACATATTGCGCAGCACTGTAAAGTAAATGTGATTATACAACTACATCACACAAATTACATATATAGAATATATGGAGTAACAGACATCACAATCAATACAGGTACAAAAAGGTGAGGAAGGCCCTATGCATATGCATACAGTCTAAAGGGGAGGGAGTAATACACAAGGTGTGGGAGTGGGCAAGATCGAAGTAAGTGGGTGAGAAATGTGGTATTGTATGTGGTGTTGCGTTTGGTAGTTAAGCGGAGTGAGGGTAGGCTTCTCGAAAGAAGTGCGTTTTCAGAGATTTTTTGAAAGTAGAAAGGGTGGGAGAAAGTCGGACAGACCGTGGGAGAGCGTTCCAGAGGAGGGGTGCAGCCCTTGCAAAGTCTTGAATGCGAGCATGTGAGGAGGTTATGAGAGAAGAGTTGAGTAGGAGGTCAGTAGAGGAGCGTAGTAAGCGAGTGGGTGAGTATATAGAGATGAGTTCAGAGATGTAGGGTGGAGCAGAGTTGTGAAGTGCTTTGAAAGTCAGTGTCATTAATTTGAATTTGATTCTGAAAGGTAACGGAAGCCAGTGCAGGGATTGACAGAATGGCGAGGCAGAGGAGGAGCGGTTGCTGAGGTGTATGAGCCTCGCAGCAGTGTTCATTATGGACTGGAGAGGTGACAGTCTCTGGAGGGGGAGGCCAATTAAAAGCGAGTTACAGTAGTCTAGACGCGATATGATGAGAGAGTGAATAAGAATTTTGGCAGCGTCTTGGGTGATAAATGATCGTATTTTGGATATGTTCTTTAGGTGGAAGTGACATGATTTGATAAGTGACTGGATATGAGGAGTGAATGACAGGGCAGAATCTAGGATAACCCCAAGGCACCGGGCCTGGGGAGAGGGGGTGATAGTGGAATTGTTAACTATGATGGATACTTCGGGGATGCTACTGGTGTTATTTGGAGGAAAGAGAACCATTTCAGTTTTGGAGAGGTTTAATTTAAGGTAGCGTTGCGACATCCAGGTAGAGATAGCGGACAGGCAGGAGGAGACGCGAGTTAGGAGTTCTGGGTTGAGATCAGGAGATGAGAGATAGATCTGAGTATCACATAATATATCATGTAATCCTATCGTTACTACCATTATGATTTTTATATTATTCAAAGATATGCTGTAAATAGATTGTTCTCATTAATACCTCGAGGTGCAACCGTGTCAAGATTAAAAATCCAAAAAGTTTCCCTTTTGAGAAGTTCTTGTTCTAGATTGCCACCTCTGATTCCCAATATCACTTTTTCTATTGCCCAAAACGATAACTTTTTTGGGTCTGATTGATGTTTGGCTCTAAAGTGTTGTGCCACAGTAGATAAAGTTTTTTCAGTTTTTTTGTCATTTTCGGCATTCTTAATGGTGCTGCAGTGTTTCTGCATCCGTTGTTTCAACATCTGAGTGGTCATTCCAACATAGCGTAAATTGCACGGACACTCGATGCAATAAATTACACCTCTTGTCTTGCAATTTATATAATTTCGTATTTGTCTATTTTTCCCAAATCTATCCTGGAATGTTTCCTTTCTCACCATTTGTTTACACATATTGCACTCTCCACATGGGTAAGAGCCTTTGATCTTTTCTGGGATTTTTTTACTGCCGGAAGTGAATGCGGCTATAAAGAACCGTGTCGGAAAGCGAGCGGTAATTGCCTTTTGAAAAAGCGAATTGCGAAACGTGCGTCAGGGCAACTGACGGTCTCCTTGCTTTTAACTTTGAACCACCGGATGGTGGGGTGGGATTGAAACAAAAATTCTTTTAATATTCTCAGACTCTTTTACTGATCTATTTTCTCTCTAAGGACTGTGGGGTTTGCGGTTTTACAGGTTTAGACAGCCTCTCTCAAACAGTTAGAAAAGGTACTTTCGAGACCGCAGCCCTACAGGTCCTGTCATTCTACATCTTTGTGGTGCTCCTAGGGACTTAGAAAAATTATAACTAGAATCTTGGGAGCAACTCCACCCTCTATACAATTTCACCTTTCTCAACTTTAACCAGAGATCGATAACCAGGGGTTTTTTAATTGTGACCATAAGGATTAATTCTCAGATTTTAATTAAATTATGCACTAATCACTAAATGGAATGGTGAACTAATCGATTGCACATGGCACTTTATTAAATAGAGCATAAAAATTAATCAATTTTGAACTAATTGCACAGGTCACTTTATATTTATGAATTATAATTATTAACCCTTATTGATTAAATTGGTTAAGAATATTGAGAGTGAATTGACTCTCCTTGAATGAACTTGAATCTTCACAAGACAAACGGCACCTCTAATTATAAGTGATTTAATAGGGAGCAGCGAACTCCCAATATTGAGTTCAACTGGTTATTGACCGTGTGGGTTAAATTGGAATAAAACAACGATCAATACCAAGTGTAAAGGTTCTTGTTAGAACCAACTGTTAAGGGTGCTGAAAGTTAATACGGCATATGAATTGTCATATTCTGCAGAGAAGAGTCAGTTCCACCAGATCGTAAACAATAAGCAACCTTATAACGTATTAATCTGGTGTTATCAGTTCATTCCAAAGATTGTCAACATAGTTTCTGTTTGGGTTATTGTAACAACTAAGGTTTTTTCAAATTGCATAACAAACTGAAACTAATTGTGGAGAGAGGTGGGTGAAATACAGAGGTGCAGTGTTGATACAGTTACCAAACAAGGTTCCTTTTTTCCTTCTTTAGTCTAATTTAAAGAATATACCATCTAGAAAACAAATGGATTTTTAAATTAACCACTGATGTTTCCTGCTACATTCATTGTTTTACCTGTACTTACTTGAACCGTTCCACAAAAAGCCCTCAGAAACTAAGTTTAATTGCCATATTGATTAATGTGGCCCTTTTCCTTGCAGGGCCAAAGGGTACAAATATCTCCTACTTGCACTCCTGCTTACACCACAATGGCTCACATGCCATCATTGCTGCCACAACAACCAACCATTGACTCTGCTGCCCCAATGGACTCATTGACGCTCTGCCACTTCCGATCACCCTTTCAAAGAGTTTAAGCTGGCCATAGACGCAAAGATCCGATTCGTAAGATATTCGGACCGTGTGTGGAGAGTCCCAACATTTTTCGTCCGGCAGAGATCAGCCGTTTGGCCGATCGGACAGATTAAAAGATTTGTCAGCTGCCGATAATATCTCTGCATGTATTGCCGATTGTACGATTTTCAGTGGGAGACTGTCACCAGCTTTTGTGGGACATAACTTTCGTAGGATTGCTGTCAGGGGCAGAACATCGGCTCATCTGTTCTTTTCTACTTTATTTGATCTGAATGGTTAGTGGCAGGTCGGGAGATGGCGAAGTCCGGTCGTTCAAGGATTCAATTGATCGGATCTTTGCGTCTATGGCCAGCTTTAAAGTAATAATGCAAATTTCTACAGAAACATTGTGCCCCCTTCCCCCCATATCTAGCTACCTGTCCTGCCTACCTCTGTTTCTGGCCCTGGCTCTGTTTAAGGCTATTTTGTTCTACTATGAATGCGTCTGCCCTGGGAAACTTGAAGAAAGAAGAGGAAGGAAGCCAATCATTCCGTGGTGCTCGCTGGAAGAACCACGACCAGACGCGTTTTCTGCTGATAGGAGCACCAGCTCGGGGTTTCAGGTAAGTATATATAATCAATTGGGGATGCCTAACTTTTGGCAATAGCAAGTAAACTCAGCCTTCTCCTTTAATTTTCAGTTAGTGTATCAACCCATTCCCTCTAGCTCAGGGGTGCCCAAAAGGTAGATCGGGATATTCCAATAGACCTTTATCTGGTGATCATTAGATCTCAAGACACTGTGAACAAACAGCTCCTCTAAATCACCCTCCTATTTCATGCTTTTCATTCAGATATTTATTATGTTAAGGTTACATATGAAATAGTGGTTTGTTAAAGGGGACCTGTCACCCAAAAATGTTTTTTCAAATCCTATTTTATCACATTAGTCAAGCAAAATTAACTTTAATTACACTATATAAATTATTTGAATCTTGTTTCCTCCAGTCTGGGAATTCATAATTATAGCAAGCAGGCAGGAGCCATTTTGTGGACGCAAGCCTTGCATCATCTCAGAATCTTGTTTGTGCACCAGAATGGGGGACCTGATGTCCATTCCCATGCCCTGGCTACACAATTAAATGGTAAAGAGAACTGGGGGAATGTGGGGAGAGCAGTGACATCTAGGAAGTGCTGAATGGAAAGTGAAAGTAATTGTCTGCCCCGCCTCTATGCCCAGGGCATAGAGGAGTGTCAGACAATATTTGATTGACAGCTGAGATTTTTAAATGAGTTTACAACAGTTATGAATGCTTTAATAAAAAATAGAAATTGGATTTCATGTTTAATTTGAAAAGGACTTTTATTATACAGATTTTTGTGTCTGGGTGACAGGTCCACTTTAATTATAGCGATATTCAATTTCCCATCATTCAATATTTAAATAATATTTTCCATGGAACATAATGCTAACAATGCTTTTATGGATGTAGATCCTAATGGGACAACCACACTAAAAGTAGACCTTGCATTAGTAAAGTATGGGCACTCCTGCTCTAGCTACCGTTCCCATCAGGGGCGATCCGCCAATGAGGCGAGCTGAGGCGCTCGCCTCAGGCGGCATCGCCAGCTAGGTTTCCAGGGGCGGCAAAAAGCCGCTCCTGGTGCCTTTAAGAGCCGAATTTCCGGTTTTTGAACCGGAAATTCGGCTTTACTAGGGCGAGAGAGCACAATTGCGCTCTCCGCACTAGCGTTGCTGCCTCCCCCCCGGAAATCGAATCAGGCTGGGGGGGGCGGCATTACTGGAGCCGCCTCAGGCGGCAATGCATACAGAAACGGCGCTGGTTCCCATATTATATGTCTAATATATTCATATGCAAACTGCTATCTTATTTGCGGAAACAGCTTTATAAATACAATAGTCTAGACTACACAACAATGCATCCAATGTATGTGTGTTTGAAACAAGAAAATAATATTTCTGCTGTGATCACCATAGTAACAATTTCACGTCTGGCACGACGCTTCATCTTCAGTCATAAAATGTTTCCTTTCCAGATAAAACTTTACTAAATCACTGCCTTTTCTGAAACGTTTCCTTTCTTAGAATTCTCAATAAAAATTAACAACGTAGTGACATCATCAAGCAGCAATGTTTAACTAATTGTGTTAATATTGTTTATAGGCCTGCAGGATCACGGAGACAGGACAGGGGGAAGCTGATACCATAGTTAGGGTGTTAAGTGCAAATGGGATTATTACAGCTCAGCAGGGAAGCATTTTCAAAGCCAACAAATACTTGAACAAGATAAAATGTTATAGAAACAGATTGCTTTATTGCTTGTGCAATGCTGTCGCTGCTAAATCCCCTTGAGCTG
Organism: Xenopus petersii; assembly: GCA_038501925.1. Classification (NCBI taxonomy): domain Eukaryota; kingdom Metazoa; phylum Chordata; class Amphibia; order Anura; family Pipidae; genus Xenopus; species Xenopus petersii. The sequence goes on from CM076675.1 coordinate 118,953,035, forward strand.
AAACACAGTATTGCACAGAACCCTTTTACACACAGAAGTTTTAGTTCACTTCTAACAAGAAAAATGTTGGGTGTCAGAGGACCTTCAACATACTGTAACAATTGAGTAAAGCTGGCCATAGACTGAACAAACATTTTGTTCAAGAAAAACTATATCCCAGAACAATGTAGGTCTTTCTATAAATATATAGGACATATGTGAAAACCTGCTTCATCTAAATAAACATAAAAATATAGATGGGCGAAACAGCAAAATATTCGGTGCCGGCGTCTTGTTTTTGATGCCGGTGTCCATTTTTAGACGCCAACGAAAATCTACCAGCGTCCATTTTTTTTCTTGACGCCGGAGAATTTATTCGCGCCTGGCGAATAAATTCGCCCATCACTATTCTTTAGTAAATACTAAGGGCCACCACCTGGGATCATATGATTCATGATGCACAAAAACAAACCAAAGACACACAAAACGTGTTAGATCAGATGAGCCAATTAACAGACAAAGGTCTGTCTTTTGCTTCCACACTACTTCCTGTTACAGTTAGAGCTGCAGTATTTCTGGTCCGGTATTCTCTGAGGGAGCACAGATAATTTCACAAAATGGGGGCTCAAGGGAAAAGAAGGATAAGGGCAATATTTATATATTCATATATACTGTAAAATAATACATTATATATATATATTTTATTCTGGTAAGAAACTTTAATAGGCCACTTAATATGATGAGAAAGGTGAGTTTTAAGTAAACTTTTGAGGACTGTGGGTATCTGTGAGTGTGTTATGGGATATGGGTTAGAATTCCAGGGGATGCGTGCAGCAAGTGAATAAGTCCTGGATGTAGAAGTGTGAAAAATTAGGTTATGCACAAATGTACAAATGTAACTGGACAGAATCATCAGTTCATAAATATTAAGGTACAGTTCTGCAGAGCTGCCATTGTTTGACACAGGAGTTAAATATGTCAAATGAAAATAATGGCACGAGCAAATAGATATAATCCAAATATTTTGTTAAGAATAGTTTAGAAAAAGACCCACAGCAATGTAATTAAGCCCCATGGGCAACTTCTTTAATACTAAAAAGACAGAAAAATTGTAAAAAAGAAAAGTGTCAGATTGGGTCTCCTAGGGCCTACTGAAGAAGTCGATACTGAGCGCCTACTTTCACAACAATTATATGATGCTAAAGTTTTGTTGCATTGTTCTATGGTGACAATAAGAAAGGGCTGAGGAAGAGATTTGTCCTTTGCTGGGGCCCACAGGGAGATCTGGCAGGTTAGCCTGACTCTGACGGAAAGATGAAGGTAGCATTCTGCCTCAGTATACCATCTATTTAGAATACAGTCTAATCCTTCCATTAGAAATAGTTTTTTATTTATTTTATGTACATTTTGCAGTAGAATTCACTTGGGAGTAACAGAAGGTAAAACTATTAAATGGGCTGTTTAATACAGGATTGGGCCAGAGTTAGAGAAACTGTAACATCCTGCCTGGAATAGAACCAACAACCTGGTGTTTTATTGCTGTCGTCATGACCTCTATTACTCTATACTGTATGAACAGAAAGCAGACAGCTATGGCCCTGGTTCACTGATATTGCTATCGCTGTAATTGCAAGTAGGCATGGCTTGTTTCAACAATCTGGCCACAGGTGATCAGTGTAAGCCCCCAGTGTAAGTCTGGCTATATAACTCCTTAGGGCTGACCTCCACAAGGTGATCCAGACTGGTTCATAGCAGGCGATGACACGCATGCAACGTGTCAGACGGGTAGAATATAATGGGACTGATCGTGACATTGCAGTTACAAACTACATCTATCCACTGTAGCATACATGTAGTTTGTACAGTACCTGCGATTTCATGATCAGTCCCATTATATTCTGCTGTCCGACACATCACATGCGTGTCATTGCCTGTCGACAAATCGCCTGATGGAGTTTAGCCCTTACTCTTGCCCAACAAAGGTCTATTCAGAGCTAGTTCCTGGGTGAGCTTTGGTCTGATTTACTGTTATTGACCCTTGCCTGTCCTTGACCTTTGCTGATTCCCTGCCTGAACTGACTTTGCCTGATTACTGACTATTTTTCTGGATTCTGATTCTGTACTCAGGGGCGCTCCGCAAATGAGGCGAGTTCAGGCTCTCGCCTCAGGCGGCAGCGCCCCCCTGGTTGCCAGGGGTGGCAAAAATGCTGCTCCTGGTAACTAAGGGTAGAATTTCCGGTTTTAAACCCAGAAATTCGGCTCTTCTAGTGTAGAGAGCGTAATTGCGCTCTCTGCTCTAGCGACGTGGACCCCCCACCGACCCCCATCTGGCTCTGAAGGTGAGTGCCAATTTTCCTCAAGCGGCAAATTGGGTAGGATCGCCCCTGTCTGTACTGCACTGACTGATTGGTTATTGACTCCGGGCCTGTTCGACAACTTTACTTATTCTTTCCCTGTTCCTCCTGTCACATGTTCCATTTCCCTTTGCCTGCCCAGAACCTTAGCCTTGGTTCTCCCACTTTAAGACCTGGCAGCATCAAAGTAGCAAAAAGCTCCTCCTGACATGAGAGGCAGCTGTTACAGCAGAAGCGTGAGCCGGAACCTTGGAGTCTGTTCTGGGTTTGGGATACTGGACCTGACAAAAATAAAGCCAGACAGCAAAGCAGCAGTTGAGCTACAACTTGTTTGAGACATGTTTTACATGTTTTGAAACATGTAATTCAGCACCTGCTAAAGGGCCACAAGTTGGAAACCCTGATGTGAGTAATTAAATACCCACAGGCATATTCATCTTGGCATAATAACTCTGTAAGGGGACAATCACTAATTAAAAATGTTTTTTTTTTTTAAATACAGATGAGAAATATGAAAAACAATCTAAAGAAATAACAAATAAGAAAATGACAAAAATGTCATCTGTAGTAGTATGAATGCAAGGTATGTATTAAAATTGCCATGTGTAGAGCAATCTAGACAGAGTGCAGGCAATTGCAACATTGCCACTTGTCATGGAATGTAATGCACCCCTCCCTGCAAGATCCCATTTTTAATAGGCATGAGGATTCACAAGATTCACAGTTCAGAGATCACAAACACTGGTTTACAATAATGTATTCTAAACTGAAGTGTGGTTGCCAGTAGCAACTGATCAGCAATTAGTAAGATAAATCAGAGAGCGGGTAATGCTGGCTAAATAATAATAAACCAATAAACTGGATTATTAATTTATCAAAGCTGCAGCAATATGCTAACAGGTAAGGTAGGTATTCTGTACCGATGTCTTATGTTAGATCAGTACAAACGAAGTACTCCAGCACACGTTTTCTGCTTAAGGGTTACTACCCGTGTTTAATGTCAAGCCAAAAAAGGTAACAACTTTCGTCAGGTGACGTATATTGGCCAAACAAGTAGACAGGTAAAGATAAGGTTAAACGAACATAAGGCTGCCATCAGAAATTATAAACCACCACAGAAAGAACAAACTAGGGAGATGAGTGATTTTTCAAAAAGAAAAAGCAAGAAACTTTTTTATATAAACATTTTTTTGAAGAAGGCCATAGGACATCGCAGTTAAGATGGCAGGTACAAACACCTGGTCATGGTCTCAAGTTAAAATTGGCACAACGTGAGGCTTATTGGATATGGCTACTACAGACGCAGACACCAAGGGGGTTAAATGAGGAGTTTAGCCTGGTGTGTTATTTGTAACTATGTATCATGTTGCCATTTTGAGTAATGTTGCTAATTTGTTTCCATTCTCCTAACTTGATATTTTTTCGATAGAAAATAATAAGAAAAGGAAAGGTATGATTAAGTCCTTCCTAAGTGAATAACTGCATTAGGTCATTAACCCTGTATTTTGATTGTACCCATCCGTAAATGCTTTTTAATTTTTTCAAACTTTTCAGCTATTTGAATGTTTATGGACTTTACTTGAATTACTGCTGAAACTCCAATTACTTCATGGATCCTGGACTTGTTTGTATATCATTTCTGGACGTTTCTTGGGATGCAAGGGAAACTAGACGGCTGTGGTTATCTCTTTTGACATTTAATTGTTAACTAGTTGAAGGGGGTGGAGATTGAATTGTCTACATATTTAATGGTGGAGGTGGGAGGCACAGATCACCTGACGAAGGGGTACGCCCCCACGAAACATCGTAACCTTTTTTGGCTTGACAATAAACACGGGTAGTAACCCTTAAGCAGAATACGTGTGCTGGAGTACTTTGTTTGTATTGAATGGTGGAGGTGCCGTCCTCCTATGCCCCAGCACTGTGTATGAGAATGAGAGACCAGGCGTGCACCTGCAAACTTTGGCTGATTTATGTTAGATCAGCCCTGTACTAAGTAGAAAGGAATGGGTGCAGTAGAAAGCATAATAAATGTATATCTTTAAACGAGGCTGAATATCTTTTGATTCATATAATAGGTAATAAATATGGTTGCCTCTTTAAATGGTGAAAGCTTTCATACAGTAAAGCACCTTTCAGATCTCTGCTGATTACCAGACTGATTGGTGCAACGTTCTGTTCCGAAGTACAGCATCCGTGCAATCAGCTCCTTGTCCTATTGTACACTTTTGCAGAAGTAATCATGGAAATACTTGTAGCAATGTTTCTTGTAAAACAGCTGAAAATCAAGAATCTTTAGCTGTTTCATATGTATATCAGTTGCAGTAGCTTGTTCTCTATGTAATGTATATTAACATAAGCAGATCACAGCAATTGACACATCTAAAAGAAAGTGCTGATTTTGAAAGGGATTGTATTATAAAGTTTGCCCTGTTTTTTTACCTGTTTATACCTGTGAATAAGGACCAGAGCCGTCTGAAATGCGTCAGACTATGATGTACTTGATTCCTTAAATGTATTTCAAAGGGGTTGTTTACCTTCAAACACTTTTTTCAGTTCAGCTGCTATCAGAATTGATACAATAGTTGTGTAAGGGCACTTATTTGGGTTCGGTGAGCTCCATGTCTTTGTGTTGCTTCGCTGGTTCCCATATGCACACGGTCACATGCACGTTTTGATGAAAGACATATTTGGCACCAGCACGTTTAGAATTGATGCAAGTGCACATGACATTTTGAAACGAGCACCAAAATTTACGCTATTTAAAGAAATGACAGATTGATTGTTCCTGAGATTTGCCTTCTGCCTATTGATTCGCTACCGTTAATGACTCTGCCTGTTTGACTAAAACCTCGGCTGCCATCTAGACCTCCTGCTTGTGAACTGACCTTGAACCTTCGCTGCCTTCCCCTGACCCAGATCCGTTGACCTCATCTTCTGTCTCACCCCTGGTACCTCACTTTGGCAATTACTTATACCCTCAAAAGCTTCTCTCCATTCAGAGACTGTAAGGCCCGAAGGCGCAGTTGAAGTAAGGACCAAAGAGGAGGCAACAATCCAAGTTCGCGGTACAGAAAAGGGTTTATCAAAGAATGGTCGTAAAACAGGCAGAATGGTCAAGACAGGCAGTACAGATTCAAAGTCGATAACAGGCAAGGTTCAAACACGGATAAGCAAGACAGAATATATCACACCCAGGAACTATATGAAATAGACCTATAATTGGGCAAGGACAGGATGGAAATGAGGGTCTATATAGTCCAGTCTATTGGCGCCAAATTTGACGCGCTTGCGTCAGACGCAGACGCCAGCGTCCCCACGCTGACGCCTTGACGCCGGCGCCCGATTCTGACGCTGGCGTCCGTTCCGTCGCCGGCGACCAATCACAGGGCAAGAAGGAGATGATGCGGAATGATTGCGACCACCCGGAGCCATGTGCAGGGAAGAGGAATCGCCATTTTGGACGCCATCTTGGAGCAGGTCAGTAGACTCCATTACAGTACCCCCTTCCTTAGGGGGGGCCTCAGGACCACCGGGACCAGGACGGGAAGGAAACTGCCTATGAAACCTGCGAACAAGGATGGGGGCATGGACATCAGACTTTTTCACCCAAGAACATTCCTCGGGACCGAAACCCTTCCATTCGACAAGGTACTGGAGAGCGCCCCTGGAAAAACGAGAGTCCAGAATCCTGCTGACTTCAAATTCTAGATGGTCATCGATAACAACAGGAGCTGTGGAAGAAGAAGAGGGGGAAGACACTGCAGGTTTAAGGAGAGACACATGAAAGGCATTAGGGATCCGCATCTCGGGAGGAAGAAGAAGACGAACTGCCACAGGGTTGATGACCTCGATGATGGGAAAGGGACCGATGAATTTGGGGCCAAGCTTAGGAGTGGGAATCTTGAGGCGAATATTCCGTGTAGACAACCAGACCTTGTCACCAGGAGCATAGGGTGGGGCGGCAATTCTTTTCCTGTCGGCAAACTTCTTTTGAGAGGATGAACTCTTTTCCAGATTAGCAGTGGTGGCCTGCCAGATGGCCAGCATATGCGCGGCTTGATCATTAGCAGCAGGAACATTTGTTAGTAAGAGATCCTGAGGGAATGCCAATGGGTTCCGGCCATACACACAGAAGAAAGGAGATTTCTGGGAAGAAGAATGTAAAGAATTGTTATGGGCAAACTCCGCCCAGGGAAGAAGGTCCGACCAGTCGTCTTGACACAAAGACACATGGCAACGAAGAAATTGCTCCAAGGCCTGGTTAACACGTTCAGTGGCACCATTGGACTGAGGATGATAAGAAGAAGAAAATTGAAGAGAGATATTTAAAGCATTACACAGTGACCTCCAAAATTTAGACACAAATTGGGGACCACAATCGGACACAATTTCTGCTGGAAAGCCATGGAGGCGAAAAATATGTTTAATAAACAGTTCTGAAAGTTCAGGAGCAGAAGGCAGTTTGCGGAGAGGAGTGAAATGAGCCATCTTACTGAATCTGTCGATAACAACCCAAATGACAGTGTGGCCGGAGGAAATGGGCAAATCTACAATAAAGTCCATGGCGAGGTGAGTCCAGGGTCGAGATGGGATGGGCAGAGGAAGAAGAAAACCCTTGGGAGGAGAATGTCCGGATTTAGACACAGCACACGTGGAACATGAGGAGACAAAATCTTTAACGTCCTTTCTTAAGGTTGGCCACCATACTAGGCGAGACAAGAGCTCGGTCGTCTTCTGAATCCCAGGATGTCCGGCCTGTTTGGAACTATGAGACTGAGACAAAATAGCAAGACGAAATTCTGGAGGGACAAAAGCAACACCAAGAGGAGTTTCCGCAGGAGCAGAATCTTGAGCGGACAACAATTGGGAGGCACAGGAAGGGAACAAGGCAGCGATAATCTTGATGGAGGGTACCACAGGTTCAGGTTCCTCGGACACAGAATCTTCGGGAATAAAGCTTCTGGATAAGGCATCGGCCTTCCTGTTTCTGGAGCCAGGACGAAAAGTAATGACAAAATTAAAACGGGAAAAGAAAAGTGCCCACCTGGCTTGCCGGGGATTCAGGCATTTGAGGGTTTGGATGAACTCAAGATTCTTATGGTCGGTAAAAATCGTCACAGGAACCGAAGAACCCTCCAGTAGGTGTCTCCATTCCTCCAAGGCTAATTTGATGGCAAGTAGTTCACGATTCCCCACATCATAGTTCTGTTCTGGGGCAGAAAATTTTTTAGAAAAGAACGCACAAGGGTGGAGTTTACCGTCAGAAATGGATCTCTGTGATAAAACTGCTCCAGCTCCGACATCAGAGGCGTCAACTTCCATGAAGAAGGGATGTAGAGGTTCTGGGTGCCGAAGAATTGGAGTGGAAGAAAAGGCCTCTTTGAGGGACTTGAAGGATTCCAGGGCTTGAGGAGACCAGTGTTGAGGTTTGCCCCCCTTACGAATCAGGGCCAGAATTGGAGAAAGTCTGGAAGAAAAATTTTTTATAAACTGTCTGTAATAATTGGCAAAGCCAACAAACCTCTGAATGGCTTTGACACTGGTAGGAAGAGGCCAGTCCAGGATTGCAGACACCTTGGCAGGATCCATCTTGAAACCTAGAGGAGAAATGATATAGCCAAGGAAAGGAATAGACGAGACTTCAAAAGTGCATTTCTCCAATTTAGCAAAGAGATTGTTCTTCCTTAGTCTGGAAAGGACTTCACGTACTTGGGCACGATGTTCCAAAAGATCTTTAGAAAAAACAAGAATGTCATCCAGATAAACGACCACACATAGACCCAACAAATCCCGAAAAATATCATTCACAAACTCATGGAAGACCGCAGGAGCATTACAGAGACCAAAGGGCTTGACCAAGTACTCATAATGTCCATCACGGGTATTAAAGGCGGTCTTCCACTCGTCCCCTTCACGGATCCGGATAAGATTGTATGCCCCCCGAAGATCCAGCTTTGTAAAGATATTGGCACCCCTAAGCTGATCAAACAGTTCAGAAATAAGAGGAAGAGGGTACCTGTTTTTAACTGTGATCTTGTTGAGTCCTCTGTAGTCGATGCAGGGCCGCAAACTACCATCCTTTTTCTCAACAAAGAAGAAACCTGCTCCGGCAGGGGAGGTGGAAGGACGGATGAATCCTCTCTGAAGATTCTCCTGGATGTATAACTTCATAGCAGAAGTTTCCGAAGGAGAGAGTGGGTAGGTGCGGCCCCTGGGGGGCATAGAGCCGGATAGAAGTTCCACCGGGCAATCGTAAGGCCGATGGGGAGGAAGAATCTCAGCAGAAGACTTGTTAAACACATCGGCAAATGCTTGGTATACAGAGGGAAGAGAAGAATTAGAGGACACAGAGGAAATTTTGACAACCGGAACAGTGGGTAGGCAGTTCTGTAAACAAAAAGGACTCCATCTGGAAACTTGCAATGTGGACCAGTCAATGACTGGATTATGTACACATAACCATGGCAGTCCCAGGACAACCGGAGTGGAAGGGCAATCAATGAGGAGGAAGGATAGTCTCTCCAAATGCATGGTGCCCACCTTAAAAGAAAGTTCCTGAGTAGAATGCGAGACGAAGGCAGACGACAGAGGACGATCATCAATCGCCAGGACACGAAGAGGAACTGCCAAGGGTTGGAGAGGGATGGAATGACGTCTTGCAAAGGAACGATCCATGAAGTTTCCTGCGGCACCGGAATCTAGGAAGGCTTGTGAGGAAAACTTTAGAGAGCCAAACTGGATCTGCACCGGAAGAAGGAAACGTAGAGCAGAGGAATGGGGAGAATGACAAATCCCACCCAGGTAAGTCTCCCCGAGCTTACCTAGGCTTTGGCGTTTCCCGGCTTCACTGGACACTCCTGGGCAAAGTGGGCTTTACCCCCACAGTAAAGGCACAGACCGGCAGCCCTTCTCCGGAGTTTCTCCTGTTCGGACAGGCGAGCCCGCCCTATCTGCATGGGTTCTTCAGCCGGCAAGGAGGAAGAAGCAGAATCCATAGGAGCAGGAGGAAGCACAGGGGGAACAGGATTGAAAAGCAGGGGTCTCTGGAAGCGGGGGGCCAAAGAAGGTTGGAACCGGGGGTACCTCTTTGTACGCTCTCGGTCGAGTTCAAGCTGGAACTCCCTCTGCCGGGTATCCACCTTCACCGCCAAGGCCACCAGATCCTCCCACCGAGAAGGAATTTCCCGGGAAACGAGGTCATTCTTAATGCGTATAGCCAAGCCGTTGTAAAAGGCCGCGTGGTAACCATCGTTATTCCAGGAGGTCTCTGCCACCAGGGTACGAAATTCAATGGCATACTCGGAGACTGAGCGAGTGCCTTGTTGAAGCTGGAACAGTCGAGCCGAGGCTGCAATAGTACGACCAGGAGCGTCAAACACCGTCCGGAGTTCTTGGAGAAAGGCCCCGGCGTTGTCGATCAGCGGGTCTCTCTTCTCCCAAAGGGGTGACGCCCATTCCAGAGCCTTCCCCTGCAGACGGGAGATGACAAAACCAACCTTGGCTTGCTCGGAGACGAACTGGCCTGGCTGCAGAGTGAATTGAATTTCACATTGGTTAATAAAACCACGACAAGCTTTTGGGTCTCCGCTGAAAGGAGGTGGAGCGGGAACACGAGGTTCAGACACCTGGAGAGGAGCAGGAATGGCAGGAACAGGCACAGCCGCAGGAGCCGCTGGAGACATGGCAGTCAATTTCTCCAGGATAACATCAATTGCCTGGCCAATTTGAGACTGCTGGGCTTCATAGGATTTCATGCGAGAAGCCAATCCCCGAATGGCCCCTCCGACATCGAGGGGTACTTGGGCCTCCTCCGAGGGGTCCATGGCCCAATTATACTGTAAGGCCCGAAGGCGCAGTTGAAGTAAGGACCAAAGAGGAGGCAACAATCCAAGTTCGCGGTACAGAAAAGGGTTTATCAAAGAATGGTCGTAAAACAGGCAGAATGGTCAAGACAGGCAGTACAGATTCAAAGTCGATAACAGGCAAGGTTCAAACACGGATAAGCAAGACAGAATATATCACACCCAGGAACTATATGAAATAGACCTATAATTGGGCAAGGACAGGATGGAAATGAGGGTCTTTATAGTCCAGTCTATTGGCGCCAAATTTGACGCGCTTGCGTCAGACGCAGACGCCAGCGTCCCCACGCTGACGCCTTGACGCCGGCGCCCGATTCTGACGCCGGCGTCCGTTCCGTCGCCGGCGATCAATCACAGGGCAAGAAGGAGATGATGCGGAATGATTGCGACCACCCGGAGCCATGTGCAGGGAAGAGGAATCGCCATTTTGGACGCCATCTTGGAGCAGGTCAGTAGACTCCATTACAGAGACCTAGTGTTCAACCTTCAGTTTGTGTTATGTGAGCCGCTTGTGGGTCAATACCAGTGCAAAAAGTTCTCCTTTGTTGGAGTCCCTGCCGGGAAAGCCTGTCAAGTTGCTAATATTCCATAGATACTGCTGTGAAATGTATCAATTAATTGTATTGACTAAATGTAGCAAATTGTAATAGCTCAGACTCTTCTCCTGGATCACTGTACTGCCAGACCGAAACACTAGAGACAGGAACATTAAAGCTTATATTTTGGGTAAACAGTAAAAAAATATAAGATGGAAAGCAATTGAAAAAAATCATTGTTTATGGTGAACAATCTGAAAATAACTGAACTGAAAAAAAGTGTTTGGAAGGTGAACAACCCCTTTAATAGCCAATATAAAGCATGACGTTTTAACTATATATTATAGGAGATGTGGCTTATCCTTTGGTACGTTGTCCTGTTTGTTGTCCAAATTAAAATATAAATTTCTTCTAACCTACTTTTAAAAGACTTAGTTTGCATAAAAATATTCCTCCAGATTAGTCATTGCTAGCCCAAGGCCGAGATTAGAGATTGTAGTGCTGAACACCGTTGGCTGAACTTTTGAACAGCTATAAGGAGGTAAGGTAAAATAGTGATTTTTATTATTAAAGTAATAATAACACACATTTAAAAGCAACCAAGATGTCATCCCTAGGATCCAGTTTCCAGGGGGTTGAATTTTTTTCAACAATTTTCGTTGGTACTCTCAGTTGGCCCTACTCAGTTAAGAATTTATAGGAATTGGTATAGCTTCTTTTCTCCTTTCTCCTTTTATGATTTTGGTATTAATGGTTATAATTTAAATTTGTATGTGAAATATATATGGAGGGAGAAGGACATGTAGTAATAACATCCCTTTTTTTCCTGTAATCCCTTTATCCCTTTTTCTTTCTGTATCCCCTTTGAAAACTTGTATAAATAAAGAATTTTAAAAAACAAATAATTTATAGGAATACATTTTTCAGCAAATTTTTCATCCAAGCAAAATGTGGATGATTCACTCATCATTAGGTATTAGGGTTGCTGCTTAATTTATTGAGGTACAGCTGACAATATGCAACTTACAGGCATAGAAGTGTCAGTGCTTAAAAAAGAACATCATTCAATATTTCTGGCAAGTGTCTGATAGTAGGACAGAATGTGCAAACGACCACTGAGGATTTATCAGCAAAGCATTTTGCTTCCCTTAATTAATAAAGTTCTATATCCTTATATATAGCACTGATCCCCATGGTATACTCATCATGTATGTGCAAAGAATATAGGAATATTATAACAGACTTAGATCTGTTAGATAATGCCATAATGGTGCAGCCCATAAGCTTTAACTAGATATATTTTATAAGTGCCTCCATGGCCATGTTCCCTATGTACACAAGGCATTCAGCCCTCAAATAACTTTGTTATTTTCATTGGCATGAGCATCAGGTCTTCTGGTCTGTACATTGTGGGGCAAATTTACTTATGGTCGAATATCGAGGGTTAATTAACCCTCGATATTCGACTGTCGAATGTAAATCCTTCGACTTCGAATATAGCCAATTCGATGGTCGAAGTAGCCAAAAAAAACATTTGAAATTCGAAGTTTTTTTTATTCTATTCCTTCACTCGAACTAAGTAAATGGGCCCCTGTGTATATACACCAAGTACTGTGAACTACAGAAGTCCACTGTGCATGTGTGAGATTTACTCTTTGCTAGAGTGATGTACACTCTTATCTCTTCTTTCTTTTTTCAATTACACCTTTTCTGTATTGTTTGTGACTTGCCCTTATTTCAAAGTATGTTCATATATTCTACAATTAATTCCTAATTGTCTATATAATATCCATACTTTACGTTTAGCAGTGGCACAGTGTTTAGCACTGCTGCCTTGTAGTGCCATGGGCTCTAAGTTCAGTTTCATGTACGAGTAGGATTCTGCTCACACAAAAAACATAGAGGAAGGTTAATTGGCTACTGATAAAACTGAACCTAGTGTATGCGATGGGGAAACTGAATGAACTTATTGACTAATCAGACAGTAATGTGTTCTTCCTAAGGTCATAACCCACAAGACAATAAATGTACTATCTGTTCCTTCTCACAGTTAACAGGTATTTTTGGTCGAGCACATCTAAAAGCCAATTCCTAAAACAAGTTACAGAGCAGGAAATAATAATAAAAGGGAATTTGGTGTTCAACTGATGCTTGCATGAACCTAAAGTTTATCACATACTCATATCTGTCTACTAATTAGCCTATGCGTTTTGTATATGGGGTAAAATTATATACGCATCTATTAATTAATTCCCTGACATCTCAGTTAAATGTAATACCTTAGAGACGTTGGGAATGTGGGAACACTTGCTTTGACAAATGAAAAAAATGGCCTGTTTTTGGTTCCTAACACATACTTTTGAGTTCATATTACGGTTATCGGAAGGAATCTATGAAAAATAAAACTGCATACAACTGTGTATCATCAGCACGGCTTAACCTTGTCAAGTATTGCTTAAACAGGAAACACTCTAAAATTCACTGGCTGAAACACAATTTGATGAAGAAACAACACTAAGAAAGGAATCCTAATGAATGTGTGATTGAGCTCATAAGATAAAAAGGAAGTATTTGTTTGTACCTACAGTACTTAAAGGGATACTGTCATGGGAAAAACTGTTTTTTTTTCAAAATGAATCAGTTAATAGTGCTGCTCCAGCAGAATTCTGCACTGAAATCCATTTCTCAAAAGAGCAAACACCCCCTCCCTTCCCCCCCAGCAGCCAAACAAAAGAACAATGGGGAAGTAACCAGATAACAGCTCCCTAACAGAAGATAACAGCTGCCTGGTAGATCTAAGAACAGCACTTAATAGTAAAAACCCATGTCCCACTGAGACACATTCAGTTACATTGAGAAGGAAAAACAGCAGCCTACCAGAAAGCATTTCTCTCCTAAAGTGCAGGCACAAGTCACATGACCAGGGGCAGCTGGGAAATTGACAAAATGTCTAGCCTCATGTCAGATTTCAAAATTGAATATAAAAAAATCTGTTTGCTCTTTTGAGAAATGGATTTCAGTGCAGAAATCTGCTGGAGCAGCACTATTAACTGATTAATTTTGAAAAAAAAAAATTTCCCATGACAGTATGATACTGACACTAAAAAATTCCTTTTCAAAATATTAATCGACATTAAAAGTTATCTATAGGGATGTAGCGAACGTCGGAAAAAAAGTTCGCGAACATATTCGCGAACTTGCGCAAAATTGCGAGCGGTTCGCGAACGGTTCGCGAACCCCATAGACTTCAATGGGAAGGCGAACTTTAACATCTACAAAAGACATTTCTGGCCAGAAAAATGATTTTAAAGTTGTTTAAAGGGTGCAACGACCTGGACAGTGGCATGCCAGAGGGGGATCAAGGGCAAAAATGTATCTGAAAAATCTGCCTGTGTGTGCTTGGAAGAGATAGTGTAGGGCGAGAGCTGTTAGTGATTTCAGGGACAGATGATAGTAAGTTTGCTGGCTAGTAATCTGCGTGATACTGCTCTGTATTGGAGGGACAGAAGTCTGCAGGGATTTGAGGGACATTTTAGCTTAGGTAGCTTTGCTGGCTAGTAATCTACTGTTCTCTTTAAACAACTGCCATACGTTGACCTTGTAGGCATTGTTTGCCCAGTTTTTTTGGACGCAGCCACTGAAGCACAGTTGCCAGAAAAAATATGCCATATAAATGCTGAAAATAGTCATTTTTCGCCATACGTTGACCTTGTAGACATTGTTTGCCCAGTTTTTTTGGACGCAGCCACTGAAGCACAGTTGCCAGAAAAAATATGCCATATAAATGCTGAAAATATAAATTTTTTTGGTTGCAGCCACTGAAGCACAGAGGCCAGAAAAATTATGCCATATAAATGCTGAAAATATAAATTTTTTTGGTTGCAGCCACTGAAGCACAGAGGCCAGAAAAAATATGCCATATAAATGCTGAAAATAGTCATTTTTTGCCATACGTTGACCTTGTAGGCATTGTTTGCCCAGTTTTCTTGGTCGCAGCCACTGAAGCACAGTTGCCAGAAAAAATATGCCATATAAATGCTGAAAATATAAATTTTTTGCCATATACGTTGAGTCAAGGTATGGCAAAAAATGACTATTTTCAGCATTTCTATGGCATATTTTTTCTGGCCTCTGTGCTTGAGTGGCTGCGGCCAAAAAAACTGGGCAAACAATGCCTACAAGGTCAACGACGTTGACCTTGTAGGCATTGTTTGCCCAGTTTTTTTGGCCGCAGCCACTCAAGCACAGAGGCCAGAAAAAATATGCCATAGAAATGCTGAAAATAGTCATTTTTTTGGTCGCAGCCACTGAAGCACAGTTGCCAGAAAAATTATGCCATATAAATGCTGAAAATATAAATTTTTTTGGTTGCAGCCACTGAAGCACAGAGGCCAGAAAAATTATGCCATATAAATGCAGAAAATATGCATTTTTTTGGTTGCAGCCACTGAAGCACAGAGGCCAGAAAAATTATGCCATATAAATGCAGAAAATATGCATTTTTTTGGTTGCAGCCACTGAAGCACAGAGGCCAGAAAAATTATGCCATATAAATGCAGAAAATATGCATTTTTTTGGACGCAGCCACTGAAGCACAGTTGCCAGAAAAAATATGCCATATAAATGCTGAAAATAGTCATTTTTCGCCATACGTTGACCTTGTAGACATTGTTTGCCCAGTTTTTTTGGTTGCAGCCACTGAAGCACAGAGGCCAGAAAAAATTAAACCAGTAGGGTTTGCACCCTAGTTTGTAACGGTGGCGGAGGGAGGAGGACGCTAAAGGACAGCTGTGTGTGGAGTCATGAGGCTTGAAGAGAAGGACAGCTGCATAGAAGTCAGAACAAGTCTTCCGGCGTGCAGTAACCCTCCGAGATCCACCCCTCATTCATTTTAATAAAGGTCAGGTAATCGACACTTTTGTGACCTAGGCGAGTTCTCTTCTCAGTTACAATCCCTCCTGCTGCACTGAAGGTCCTTTCTGAGAGCACACTTGAGGCTGGGCAAGACAAGAGGTTCATGGCAAATTGTGACAGCTCTGGCCACAGATCAAGCCTGCGCACCCAGTAGTCCAGGGGTTCATCGCTCCTCAGAGTGTCGATATCTGCAGTTAATGCCAGGTAGTCCGCTACCTGCCGGTCGAGGCGTTCTTTGAGGGTGGATCCCGAAGGGTTGTGGCGCTGCCTTGGACAGAAAAACATTTGCATGTCTGACGTTACAGACCGGCCAAAGGGCTTTGTCCTTGCAGGTGTGCTCGTGGCAGGATTACTGGCACCTCTGCCCCTGGAATGTTGATGAGTTCCTGAAGTGACATCACCCTTAAAAGCATTGTACAACATGTTTTGCAGGCTGGTTTGTAAATGCCGCATCTTTTCGGACTTGTGGTATGTTGGTAACATTTCTGACACTTTATGCTTGTACCGAGGGTCTAGTAGCGTTGCGACCCAGTACAGGTCCTTCTCCTTAAGCCTCTTGATACGGGGGTCCTTCAACAGGCATGCCAGCATGAAAGACCCCATTCTCACAAGGTTGGATGCAGAGCTATCCATCTCCGCTTCCTCATTATCAAGGACTGCATCATCCACGGTCTCCTCCCCCCAGCCACGTACAAGACCAGGGGTCCCCAAAAGGTCACCACTAGCCCCCTGGGAAGCCTGCTCCTGTTGGTCCTCCTCCTCCTCCTCCACAAAGCCACCTTCCTCCTCTGACTCCACTTCTGGCACCTCTCCCTGCGTTGCAGCAGGTGCCTGGGTTCGTTCTGGTGATTGCGACCATAAATCGTGCGCTTCCAGCTCCTCGTCACGCTGGTCTACAGCCTCATCTGTCACTCGTCGCACGGCACGCTCCAGGAAGAAAGCGAAGGGTATTAGGTCGCTGATGGTGCCTTCGGTGCGACTGACCATATTTGTCACCTCTTCAAAAGGTCGCATGAGCCTGCAGGCATCGCGCATAAGCACCCAGTAACGGGGGAAAAAAATCCCCAGCTCTGCAGATCCAGTCCTACCACCCAGTTCAAAAAGGTACTCGTTGACGGCCCTTTGTTGTTGCAGCAGACGTTCCAACATAAGGAGCGTTGAATTCCAGCGAGTCTGGCTGTCAGAAATCAAACGCCTGACTGGCATGTTGTAGCGCTGCTGAATGTCAGCAAGGCGTGCCATGGCTGTGTAGGAACGTCTGAAATGGGCCGACACCTTTCTGGACTGGGTGAGAACGTCCTGGAATCCTGGGTACTTGGAGACAAAACGTTGGACTATTAAATTTAACACATGTGCCATGCAGGGCACATGTGTTAAATTTCCCAGTCTCAACGCTGCCAACAGATTGCTTCCATTGTCACACACCACTTTTCCGATCTGCAGTTGGTGTGGGGTCAGCCACCGATCGGCCTGTGACTGCAGAGATGACAGGAGTACAGATCCGGTATGGTTTTTGCTTTCCAGGCACGTCATCCCCAAGACAGCGTGACAACGGCGTACCTGGCACGTCGAATAGCCTAGGGGGAGCTGGGGGTGCACAGGTGTGGAGGAGGAGAAGGAGGACCCAGCAGCAGAGTAAGAAGAAGAAGAGGAAGAAGACGAGGTAGAGAGCGATGGAGGAGTAGAGGTGGTGGCAGAACCGCGTGCAATCCGTGGCGGTGACACCAACTCCACTGTTGTTGTTGTTGTTGAGCTACCCATTCCCTGCTTCCCATTCCCAGCCATTACCAAGTTCACCCAGTGGGCAGTGTAGGTGACATACCTGCCCTGACCATGCTTGG
This sequence comes from Xenopus petersii, assembly GCA_038501925.1. Classification (NCBI taxonomy): domain Eukaryota; kingdom Metazoa; phylum Chordata; class Amphibia; order Anura; family Pipidae; genus Xenopus; species Xenopus petersii. Next base: position 118,970,524 of record CM076675.1, read on the forward strand.
AGGACCATGCGTCAGTAGTCATATGGACCTTTGGCCCAACACTAAGTGACAGAGATGCGGTAACTTGGCTCTGCACATGTTGGTACAGGTGTGGTATTCCCTTTTTAGAAAAAAAATTGCGGCTGGGTACCTTCCACTGCGGTGTCCCAATTGCTACAAATTTGCGGAAGGCCTCAGAGTCCACCAGCTGGTATGGTAAAAGCTGGCGGGCTAAGAGTGCAGACAAGCCAGCTGTCAGACGCCGGGCAAGGGGGTGACAGTCAGACATTGGCTTCTTACGCTCAAACATGGCCTTCACAGAAACTTGGCTGGTGGCAGATGACTGGGAATGGGAACAGGTGGTCAAGGTGGAAGGCGGAGTGGAGGGTGGTTCAGATGGGTCAAGGAGAGCAGAGGTAGAGCAGTAAGATGCTGGACCAGAAGGAGTGTGACTTTTAGTTTGCCTGTTGCCTTTGAGGTGTTGCTCCCAAAGTGCTTTGTGCTTGCCGCTCATGTGCCTTCGCATAGAAGTTGTACCTATGTGGCTGTTGGGCTTACCAAGGCTCAGTTTCTGACTGCACTCATTGCAAATTACAATGCTTTTGTCAGAGGCACACACATTAAAAAAATGCCACACTGCTGACTTTTTGGAAGTCTGCGATCTGGCGGTAACAGTAGAAGTTGGCGGCATTGGCGGCAATGGCGGGTGCGTTGGCCGGCTGAACACAGGTGCCGATACATGTTGTTGCCCTACTGATCCCTGCGGGCTGGCCTCCCTGCTTCTTCTAAGTCTTATTCTCCTACTGCCTCTCTGACTCTCCGTCTCTCCATCTGAACTACCCTCCTCTTGCTCTCTTCTACTAGGCACCCACAAAACATCAATCTCCTCATCATCATTCTCCTCAGATGCATCAATTTCTTCTGACACATCACAGAAGGAAGCAGCAGCGGGGACCTCCTCCTCCTCCTCATCACTCATCATTATGTCCATCTCTGTCGTGTTCTCTGCCAGAATTAAATCTGGTGTAACGTCCTCATCTCCTTCATCTTCTTCTGCCAATAATGGTTGCGCATTACTCAGTTCAAGAAACTCATGGGAAAATAACTCCTCTGACTCCAGTGAAGATGGGGCACCGGTGGTGGAGGAAGTGTTACGTGGGGTGGCCATAGCAGTGGAGGATGAGGAGGATGTTGTGGTAAAGTTAGAAACGGTAGAGGATGGGGTGTGCTGTGTAAGCCAGTCAACTACCTCTTCAGCATTTTGGGAGTTCAGGGTCATTGGCTTTTTAAAACTGGGCAATTTGCTAGGGCCACAGGATTGCATAGCAGCACGGCCCCTAGCACGGCCTCTGCGTGGCGGCCTGCCTTTGCCTGGCATTATTTTTAAAAAAACAACAACAACAAAAACTCAGTTGGTTTTTCTGGAAACGATAATACACACAGCTAGATGGCAGTTTGAAGAAAACAGTGTGCAAATAATGCCTACAAGATCAACGTATACACTACTACAGCGGTGGATACGGATTACGTAAAATATATGAATGCTGCTTGAAAAAAAGTAACTCAAGTGGTTTTTCTAGAGACGATAATATTATCAATATTTAGACAAAATGTGAACAAGCTCACACAGCTAGATGGCGGTTTGAAGAAAACACTGTGCAAATAATGCCTACAAGGTCAACGTATACACAGCGGTGGATACGGATTACGTAAAATATAAGAATGCTGCTTGAAAAAAAGTCACTCCGGTGTTTTTTCTGGAGACGGTAATATTATGGATATTTAGACAGAATGTGAACACGGTCACACAGCTAGATAGCAGTTGGTTGAATAACACACTGGGCAAAAAATGCCTACAGGGCAAATAATGCCTACAAGGTCAACGTATACACAGCGGTGGATACGGATTACGTAAAATATAAGAATGCTGCTTGAAAAAAAGTCACTCCGGTGTTTTTTCTGGAGACGGTAATATTATGGATATTTAGACAGAATGTGAACACGGGCACACAGCTAGATAGCAGTTGGTTGAATAACACACTGGGCAAAAAATGCCTACAGGGCAAATAATGCCTACAAGGTCAACGTATACACAGCGGTGGATACGGATTACGTAAAATATAAGAATGCTGCTTGAAAAAAAGTCACTCCGGTGTTTTTTCTGGAGACGGTAATATTATGGATATTTAGACAGAATGTGAACACGGGCACACAGCTAGATAGCAGTTGGTTGAATAACACACTGGGCAAAAAATGCCTACAGGGCAAATAATGCCTACAAGGTCAACGTATACACAGCGGTGGATACGGATTACGTAAAATATAAGAATGCTGCTTGAAAAAAAGTCACTCCGGTGTTTTTTCTGGAGACGGTAATATTATGGATATTTAGACAGAATGTGAACACGGGCACACAGCTAGATAGCAGTTGGTTGAATAACACACTGGGCAAAAAATGCCTACAGGGCAAATAATGCCTACAAGGTCAACTTATACACTACTACAGCGAGGGATACGGATTACGTAAAATTTATTATGGCTGCTTGAAAAAAGTCACTCCGGTGTTTTTTCTGGAGACGGTAATATTATGGATATTTAGACAGAATGTGAACACGGGCACACAGCTAGATAGCAGTTGGTTGAATAACACACTGGGCAAAAAATGCCTACAGGGCAAATAATGCCTAAAAGGTCAACTTATACACTACTACAGCGATGGATACGGATTACGTAAAATTTATTATGGCTGCTTGAAAAAAGTCACTCCGGTGTTTTTTCTGGAGACGGTAATATTATGGATATTTAGACAGAATGTGAACACGGGCACACAGCTAGATAGCAGTTGGTTGAATAACACACTGGGCAAAAAATGCCTACAGGGCAAATAATGCCTAAAAGGTCAACTTATACACTACTACAGCGGTAGTAAAATAAAAAAAAAGTTAAATAAAAAAAGAATGAATATTAAAAAAAAAAAATTAAAGTTGGTGCTGCTGAACTACTAGGAGCAGCAGATTAGCACACCAGTCCCACTCCCCAACACTGCTAGACTAATAGCACTGGGCTCTTATAGTAGTAGTAGTAGTAGTAGTAGTAGTAGTAAAACAACAAAAAAATAAATAAAAGCAGTCCTTACAAGGACTATTGCTATTGCAGCAGTCAGCAGATGAGATCAGAAGCAGGACAGCTGCCCACTGCAGCTACATACAGAGCACTGCAGTAGAAGGTAGATTACTAGCCAGCAAAGCTACCTAAGCTTAAATGTCCCTCAAACCCCTGCAGACTTCTGTCCCTCCAATAACAGAGCAGTATCAAAACGATTACTAGCCAGCAAACTTTCAACTGTCCCTGAAATCACTAACAGGCAGCAGCTCTCTCCCTACACTATCTCTTCAGCACACACAGGCAGAGTGAAAAAAAGCTGCAGGGCTTCGGTTTTTATAGGGAAGGGGAGTGGTCCAAGGGAGAGCTTCCTGATTGGCTGCCATGTACCTGCTGGTCTGGGGTGAGAGGGCAAAAAAAAGCGCCAACAATGGCGAACCCAAAATGGCGAACGTCGCGCGACGTTCGCGAACTTCCGGCGAGCGCGAACACCCGATGTTCGCGCGAACAAGTTCGCCGGCGAACAGTTCGCGACATCTCTAGTTATCTATAGATCATGTTGATCGTTTTTCACTGATCGTTCTGCTTTGGTAAGTAATTGTCACTTGAAGTCCCTAAATCTGACTGTTTTGCTAACTTAACTGTCGATTCTCAGCCTGTCAGAGTTTCTAACGCTAACGGACTATTGTTGCACAAATATGGCAGATACCTCATAGAGGAACAAAGTAGTAAAAAATGTAATGTAAAAGCATCAGGGAAATACTTTTATGGCAAAATTATGAATAGCATTTAAAGACAATGTTATGATAGATAAAAAAAGGTTATTTTCTGATGTCAGTATCTCTTTAATCATACATCATTTCCTGAAGATTTCAGCTAGAGGATTTGACACTTTGCTACACATTTGAGGTTTGTTATTTACATAGTAGCCTATGTTTTGTAGCGCTTTGAAAGCAGAACTAAAAAATTTGTCATCCGTAATAATAAAAGCAGCTATACAAAAAATAATGTTTTTTTCCCTATAAGCTGCTAATTTGTGCCCAGAATATTGCAAAGTGCAATGGCAACGTGTGTCTGTTGGTAAATGGAGCATTATTCTGACCATCCTGCAGACAGTCATAGGTCAATGTATATTTAAATGCCCCTCAATTATGGGAATGCAAAAAAATCATATTCATGGGCACATAAAGTAGACCAGGACTAGGCACAAGTGAACATGGGCAAAGCTGTCTAGTAAATGGAACAAACTAGCACGCAAGTAACATTTTTTCGAGTACAATGATTCTTTCAAAGGCATGCTCACATGTTTCTAGATGAGAAACACACCGGTATAGAATAATTAAGTCTATAAAACTGCATTCCGCTGCTTTGCTTAGAGGTGACCTTTCCTATGAGAGAGGGCATGGTAAACCTATCCTCAGCTACAAAGAACTTTGCATCAGGTTCGCAAAAGGCTTTACCTTTCATTAAAAAAATGTATACTTTAACTCTAGCCCAACTCTTTTGTAGTCAAGCTAATTCTAATGTGCAAGCAGGTCTAATAACTCAAGAACTACACTCGTGGAATATGAAACTTCATTGCATTATACTAAGAGAAAATACATAACTGTATAATATCAATGTTTTAAAAAAAATGGATAATGGGATGTACTTAAAAGGGTGATTTGTAACCAGTTGGGTGCTGCTCGGTTGGTCTAACTTTTAGGCACTCCTGATGTTGAGTTTCGTTCCATGCCTGCGAATTAAATCAAATATGGGTGTCTTTCAGACCCACAGTTCAAAATATTGCAATAATTTATAACATTATAGGAATTGTTCAGTGTAAAAATAAAAACTGTGTAAATAGATAGGCTGTGCAATATAAAAAATGTTTCTAATATAGTCAGTTAGCCAAAAATGTAATGTATAAAGGCTGGAATGATTTCATGTATAACAAGTCAGTCAGAGCACTACTTCCTGCTTTTCAGCTCTCTTGGTTTACACTGACTGGTTGCCCTGGCTACCAGACAGTAACCAATCAGAGACTTGAGGGGGGGCCACATGGGTCATATCTGTTGCTTTTGAATCTGAGCTGAATGCTGAAGATCAATTACAAACTCACTGAACAGAAATGTACCATGTGGCCCCCCTTCAAGTCGCTGACTAACTCAGAGTTATAGAGCTGAAAAGCAGGAAGTTGGATTCTGGCTGTTTTATTAGACATCTGTTCACTCCAGCCTTTATATATTACATTTTTGGCTAACTAACTATATTAGAAACATTTTTTATTTTGCACAGCTTATCTATTTACCCAGTTTTTATTTTCACACTGAACTATTCCTTTAAACCTATGTACATAGTATACATACATAACTATAAAGGTGCAGTGCTTTGCCTGTCACGATATATGAAGGGCTGTAGCAAGGGATGGAGAACTGAGAGTTTATACAGCATTCTAACTTCAGTAGTAACTTATTGTAAGCCTAGTGCTGTAGCACTGCCCTATATTCAAGATATACTAATTTATTTTAAAATCAATCAGTCACAACAGATTTGAGTCCAAGTGAGAGGATTATTGTTTTGTAATAGTGGTTTATTTTATAAATATATATATTCATTTTTGGGTGATAGCAAGAAATCCCAGAATGCAAAAGTCTGTAAATTCAGAAACCAGCAAAATAGTAAAAATGATCTCATTCCCTGTGAAGTTACTGTCTCATGTGCCACCTGCTTTCCTCTTTTGCAGTTTCTTCCAGAATCAAATAATGCGGCGCAATAGTTATTTAAATTGTTGAGATTTGAAGTTGTTAACTCTGTATTATAGATTAGCTTTTGAAAGGCATAAGCCCTGCTGTGGTTAAATCAGGGGGTAGTCTTCGGGCTTTAGTCTCCTGCGTTATAGTATTTGAATGTGGGTACATGAAAAGTGATTTTAAACTTCATACTTTGAACCATGAAGCTCAGTGAATTATTTTTCCCCATAGGCTTTTAGGCTTAGCTTTAATATTAATACAAAAAAAGCAGATTCCATTTTAGCAATAAGAAAACCAGCAATGGTTTTTAAAAGTTATTTATGTTACTACACAGATGGTCACTTAGATTAAATGACAAAAAAATCATAAAAAGTGGTGATGTTATAACCTACACAGCAGGAGTGATATACCGACTAGATTAAGCAATCTTGCTGCAGCTTTATAATTCCACATCCATCCTGGGCACTGAAGTCCCTGCTATCTGCTTATATTGGCTCTTGTTGTTCTTTAATTAGCCTTATAATAACAAACAGCAGTAGTATCTTGGTTCTCCATAAAGCTAATTTGACATCATTCAATGTTAATTCTCAGTAGAGTAATTCCAGAGTTGATGGACTTTGAGCTTTGGATATAAATGGAGCCCCTCATGAAGTACTTAAACCTGTACAGATATCCTGTTTCTCAATGATACGGTATATGACATTTCTGCAGGTCAGTACTCCAAATCATGCTCCTCTCTCCAAATGCAAGGTCTGCTTAGCCTATTGTTACATCCTAACAAAAATATACTATAAGTCTAAACCATCCTCAATTAGTCTGTGATGTTTTCATTCATCCAGGTCATGGTATATCTAGTAGAAGTCAATCTAGACTTGCTGAGTAATCATTGAAGACATTGAAGCTTCTTCATTTTGCACATAAACATATACATTTCTCACTCTCAATTTTCCACGTCATTACTAACTGATTACTTTGATAATAAAACTACATTGACTTAGGATAAAGATAAGTATTTAATGATAAGGGGCGACAGCACCCCACTAGGTACCAGGGGCAGCAAAAATGCAGCTCCTGGTACTTTAAGTGCTGAATTTCCAGTTTTCCAGAGAGCACAATTATATTCTATGCGCTAGCATCCTGGCCCTTCCCCCTGCCTTTGTGGACCCTCCCGGACCCTCTCCAGAACAAAAAAGTGATTGCAGAGGGGAGGGGGAGCAGCAGCAACATCAAGCTGCCTCATGGGGTGCTCAACACTGAAGGGTTTGCCATGCTTCATGTAAGACTTGGCCAATAATCTTTTCATCCAACTATCTGAGTTTAGCTGAATATAGATCAGGTTTTGTTGCAAGTGTCCTAATTTTACATTATGTGCAGTATAATGACAACCCAACAATTGTTTTTAATAATCAAATGCACTCCATGAATAAGGTTTCAGAACACAAGGATTTTTCGCACAGTATAAAAACACCAATATACCTTAGCTACAGCAGATGTCACTTTATAAACATTCAAGGGAAACTGACGAAATTTAAAGTTGACTGACATTTGATCAATACTTAAATATACACATTTAACATATCACAGCACATACTTTATTAATACCATTTACAGAGAATTTTCCTATAAAATAAACTTGAGAGGGGTAAGAGGGGGCCTTTCACTATGTAGATAATTTGATGAAATTATATGTCTGACCATGGAGACAGTTGATAAGAAATGTGAAATTCCCCATATTTTTAGTAAGTTGTGGTTATACTGCATCCATAATTGGAAAGTCTTCCAAATAACCATTGCCTCTGACAATGCAGAAAATGAATAGCGTTTTGGTCACATTAGCTTTAAATGGTAATTTTTGTACTATCCAGCTTTCTATTGCTTCTAGGCTCTGCACGTCATAAGTTTTTGGTTCCTTCTTCTGCCATCATTTCCACTGACCTACATTCTCTTTAGTCCCATCTGCTGCTGCATGCCCATTTCCTATGGTTTTCTATCACATTAAGCTCCTCTGTGCTTTAGTAACTCTTTCCTTTACTTCTTGTGATGTCTCATTTGCATACTATTGTGCCATTGCCCTTTCCTGCAGTAGCCTACTGCAATAATGGTATTCTCGTTTGTGGCAAATTCCTGGGTACATCCCTTAACCTGCATTCATGTCTGATTTACATCCCTGAAATGGGAAAGTTCTCACCTTCTCACCCTCTTTATTCATTCCTATTTTGTGATTAGAGACAACAGGTTTCAGATATTTATGGACATGTTTGCCTTTGATTTAATAAAAGAGACTTCTTTTATAATTAGCTTTATATCCAACACATGAAAACCCCTATTATGACTTTAGCTTGATATGCACCTAGATCAAAGGTGTCAGAATGTATGTACCATGAGATACTTACATGTTCCAAGATAAAGGCAGCCCATAATGATCGCTGAATGTTCCATCTCAAAAGAATCAGTTGTAGAAGCAGACAAAAAACTTCCTCAGCAGGCACAATGACAAAAGCATGATAAAAAAGGGGTTTCCTTTTTTTTTTTTAAAGAAAAAGGTCTACCAGTTTATATGAATAAGATAAACAATGTTTGCAAAGCACAGTTTTGAGTTAGAAGAATTTTGTACTTTTGTGTTTTCGTGGTGCATATCATGGCAGATGCTTTATCCATCCCCATTTCTGTAAAATACATTCAGTCATCTGTAGTAGAAAATAGTTTTAAGTAGCATCAATGCACAAATCAAAGAGCTGGATCTAAGGCTTTTAAAGGTAAAAGCGATGTTCAAACAGAGCACCAAGTTAAGATATCTGCGGCGATCCATAGAATGTCACTCTGCAGGAAATAGCGTGAGAAAGGATTTCTGAGTTGGATTGCTTGCTGCTTGTTATGAATGATGCTGCCTAACTCATTATGTACTTTTTTTACTGGTTAGCAAGGACATGTACATGAAAGGGACTGTAAGCTGAAATACATGGTATGCTTTTCTTCTCATCAGTAGATCAAAGTACAAAATGACCTAATTTCCTATTTCTTTTTTTGTGGCAGAGGTAGATTCAAGTACATAGGAAGGTCACAGTTGGGGTTATGTAATAAAAAACACTATTGATTGCCCAGGAGCAGTAACCCATAGCAACCAATCAGCAGGCAGTATTTAATGGTCACCTGTTGAAAAGCATACATCTCATTGGTTGCTATAGGTTTCTGCTTCTTAGCACCTTGTATCACATACGGGGAAATGTATCTTAACCTGAGATACCAGTCTGGTTTCTTTCCAATGTATATGCCAGGGAACACAAGAGCCTGTTGAAATACTTAGCATTTGATTTTTCCATAAAAATAGTTAAAAAGATAATGCCTGATGTAACCATTAGGCATTGTATGAATGACATTTACTACGAGAGGGTTATTTAACTTCAAAAATGTGCAGAACATTTGTTGTGCTTATGGCCTATGTTTTTTCAAAATTGAAATAAATATTAATGTATTTACTCTATTTTTATCTATTTTATCTATTTACAAACTTAACCTTTGGCCAACAGATATTGCTAGAGAGAAACTCAACATATAATCAAATGAGGACTAAAGCCCAAAAATAAACATGGTTAGATTTTCTGTGTTTACTATACTGAACTTACTTTAAGGATAAGGCCACACAAGGAGATTCGGGGAGATTTTGTTGCCTGGCGACTAATCTCCCCAAACTCAGTGAGGCAACTTTGGGCGACTATTGAAAACGCATCGCCGCGTGTGCATTAGCGCAGGCGACTTTGCGTTGTAGCCTATGGGGAAAAACGCTGAGGCAGTTCGGGGAGATAGTCGCGCAAAAGACGTGGCAATTAGTTGCCAGGCGACAAAATCTCCCTGAATCTCCTCGTGTGGACTAGCCCTTAGAGCAGAAAGTTTTAGCAGTCCTATAAAAGTAATGATCCAGGCATATGTATTTTGTACTTTAGCAGAGTTGCTCCGCAAGGAGAATGTCCAAATTTGCATGTGGTTGTAGTACCACCCCACTTGTTCCTTTAATGGTGGTCTTATGTCTTTATAATGAGTAGCGGGCTGGTCAATCTCTCTCTTCCTCTTAAAAAGCCGCAAGTGTAGGAGGATTAAGCCTGTGAAACCAGTGTTTTGGTTATGGCAGTCGCTTTCCTTTGAAAGCTAATGACTTGGAGGGCTAAGCCCTATGGTCCCTTGGTCAGGAGGCACTTATCCAAAGAAATGCTACTGTGCAGGGAGATGCCAACCTATGAAACATGAGTAGGGGTAAATAGTTAGGATCACCTTGACGTGGTGTGGTGGCTTGTCAATTTTAAAATCATAGCTTTGAGCTAAAAATCAGGGCCAGAACTAGGCGTAGACAGACGAGGCACCTGTCAAGTGCCCTACAAATGGAGGATCTAGGACAGATACCTCTTAAAAAGCCTTCTGCCTACCCCTAGTCTGGGCTTTCTTGCCCCTGTAGGCGCTCCTCCGCTCTGTGTGAGCCCTCCCCATGACATCACTGCACACGTTTGCACACACGCAAAAGTGGGGGGGGGTGCCCGGTCGGCCACCTCTGCTAAACCATCCTGTTTTTAAAGGAACAGTAACACCAAAAAATGTAAGTGTTTTAAAGTAATGAAAATATCATGTAGTGTTGCCCTGCACTGGTAAAACTGATCTGTTTGCTTCAGAAACACTACTATAATTCATATAAACAAGCTGCTGTGGAGCAATGGCGGAAATTGAAAAATGGCTATATGGCACAGGTTAACTAATGGATAACAGATAACACCATTAGACAGTCAGAGCTTATTTGCTATCTGCTGTGTAACCTGAGCCTTTTCTCCTTTGAATGGCTGCCCCATTGCAACACAGCAGCTTATTTATATAAACAATAGTAGTGTTTCTGAAGCAAACACAGCAGTTTTACCAGTGCAGGGCAACACTGCATTATATTTTCATTACTTTAAAACACTTTTATTTTTTGAAGTTACTGTTCCTTTAAATGTATACACGCTTGCATAGATACTTAATTACTGTAAGGAAGGCTTACCAGCATGGCTGCATTCTGTCCCAAGATGGCGGCGCCTCTTCCTTCCATGCGGATCGTCCTGGGCGCAGTTCAGTGACGTCATCATCTAGATGCCAGCACAAAGACGCCAATGCTGGATTGGACGCCAGCGCAAAGACGCCAGCACAAAGACGCCAGCGTGATGACATCACCACGTATGTTTTTGGCGCCAATGAAGGGCTATTTAAGGTGCCAGAGCACTCCAGACTTTGCCCTACAATAGGTTCCACTTAGTGAGTTCCTGGGTGCGCTATATTCTTCTGTAATCTGATCCTGATCTTGACCTTGCCTGTTTATACCGTGTATTGAACCGTTGCCGCCTGTACCGACCTTATTGCCTGGACCTGACTTTGCCTTCTCTTAACCCCTTGGATACCTCAATCTGGTGAGACTGTGCTTCCTCCTTGGTCCGCTACCTCTGTCTGAGCCTTCGGGCCCCTTACAATTACTAATGAAATAGGGGACAAGAGAATGTGCAGTGATTAAACTCCTCTCATTTTAATACCATTAAGTTTTCCTGTCATTGAAGCTGATGCTACAAGGCTGATAATTACATTTATTTGAAGACTGTCCTGATTTCTGTGCTGACATATAATGTGAATCTGAATTAACTACTAATTAACTTTGTATTTCAACATTTATATTCTATATATACGGTATATTATGAGTCAGTCCTTAAGCTCAGGTGATAGACAGCAACACAGAGCATGTGCTGGGAATCAGCAGAAAAAAGTCTATTTCGGGTATCTTAAAGGGATACTGTCATGGGAAAACATGGTTTTTTTTTCAAAATGCATCAGTTAATAGTGCTGCTCCAGCAGAATTCTGCACTAAAATTGTGATAAAATCCCTTTAAGTGGCACAGATCTTCACCGCTATAGGCTCATGGTCACTTTGGACTAGAGATGGCGCGAACTGTTCGCCGGCGAACTTGTTCGCGCGAACATCGGGTGTTCGCGCTCGCCGGAAGTTCGCGAACGTCGCGCGACGTTCGCCATTTTGGGTTCGCCATTGTTGGCGCTTTTTTTTGCCCTCTCACCCCAGACCAGCAGGTACATGGCAGCCAATCAGGAAGCTCTCCCCTGGACCACTCCCCTTCCCTATAAAAACCGAAGCCCTGCAGCGTTTTTTCACTCTGCCTGTGTGTGCTGAAGAGATAGTGTAGGGAGAGAGCTGCTGCCTGTTAGTGATTTCAGGGACAGTTGAAAGTTTGCTGGCTAGTAATCGTGTTGATACTGCTCTGTTATTGGAGGGACAGAAGTCTGCAGGGGTTTGAGGGACATTTAAGCTTAGGTAGCTTTGCTGGCTAGTAATCTACCTTCTACTGCAGTGCTCTGTATGTAGCTGCAGTGGGCAGCTGTCCTGCTTCTGATCTCATCTGCTGACTGCTGCAATAACAGTAGTCCTTGTAAGGACTGCTTTTATTTATTTTTTTGTTCCAATACAGAGCAGTATCAAGCAGATTACTAGCCAGCAAACTTACTATCATCTGTCCCTGAAATCACTAACAGCTCTCCCCCTACACTATCTCTTCCAAGCACACACAGGCAGATTTTTCAGATACATTTTTGCCCTTGATCCCCCTCTGGCATGCCACTGTCCAGGTCGTTGCACCCTTTAAACAACTTTAAAATCATTTTTCTGGCCAGAAATGTCTTTTTTAGATGTTAAAGTTCGCCTTCCCATTGAAGTCTATGGGGTTCGCGAACCGTTCGCGAACCGCTCGCATTTTTGCGCAAGTTCGCGAATATGTTCGCGAACTTTTTTTCCGACGTTCGCTACATCCCTACTTTGGACTAATAAAGAAGCTCAAAATGTAATGTGTAGCATTTCAGTCCTACTTTTGCTAGGCCTTAGTTCTCCTTTAAAGCAGGATTAAGAAATAGAGACAGACAATTGACTTTCCCTGCTCTAAGAATGTAATTATGGGAATTTAATTATAAATATAAATATACATACAGAATTTCTCTCTGCAGGTGCAATCAAAAATGCATGTGCATCAACTGAGTTCAAACTAATGTAGAAGTACAGGCAAAAAGGAGGTTGTTTTTTGCAGGGTACTAGGTGTAATGCACAATTTTCATCGACCTTTATTTTTTCAAGAGTTTAAATCTGCCACCTGGGGCAGCACTTATGTTTCATGAGTAGTGAGAAATGTCAGGGACATCCATTAACCCTGGTTTTGGTGTTTTTAGTAGCCATACGGAAATTCTGTTCAAAACATAGGGCCATATTAGCAGTAGAGAATGAAGTAGTAGGTTGGGGTAGTCTTCAAATCCAATGGTGCTTTGCTGACACTTTCTTCAGTTTATGTGTTTATAATGGAGTAGAAGAAAGGAAAGCACTGGGTTAATCTCACTGGTAGTCAGATTTGTATTTTTTTCATATCAGAAGCTGTTCCAACCTTACATACAAGCCTTCTGTCTCTTTCTGCATAGTAGTGTGTAATCAGTGATCTTTCTTCTGAACCACTGAAACTTTCAGCCATCGTCCTTCTCTTCATACTTCTACTGTTATCTTCTTATGGCTGAATGTTTCACGGTAGATTATGTCTGTAGTTGTCTGCATAAACTTGTGACAAAATACTACATCTACGGAGGCATGTGACTGACCAGCTATAACTGTCCTTGCATGGTGAATGGAGGCTGTGCAATAATGCAGAAGAAGGTAATGTGGTTGGTACGTCCATACAAAAGTTTAAGGGAACTGATCATCAAGCATTCCCTGACCCCAATAGTTATTCTATGCAAGTGAATAAAGTTTTAAAAACAGTGGTTTCAGTTACAAGGTTACGATCATAAAATTGCCACGGTCTTAACTATTTAACACTGTCATATGTTGACACATTCCTGCATTATAACATTGTACACCTTTTGGAAATGTGTTTTTAACATTAACTGGGGTGTGGTTTGAAGTTCAGTTTGTGAAACAAGAAATGCAGTGCTACTGCCACTGATACTGTAAGTGATACTGTCACAGGAAAATGTGTTTTTTTTCTCAAAATACATCAGGTATTAGCTTCAGCAGAATAGTGTACTGAAATCTGTTTATATTTTGAAATCTGACATGGGGCTAGACATATTGTCAGTTTCCCAGGTGCCCCCAGTCATTAGGGATGTAGCGAACCGCCGACAATGTGTTCGCGAACGCCGTTCGCGAACACCGGCAAAAATTGCGAACAGTTCGCGAACAGTTCGCGAACTTCGAACATCCGAAAATCGTTCGAATCGAACGATCGAAGCCATTGGATCGAATGATTTCATTCAATCCAATGGCTTTGATCGTTCGATTCGAACGAAAATCGTTCGATTCGAACGAAAATTGTTCGAACCCATAGCAACCAATCAACAGGCAGTATTTAATGGTCACCTGTTGAAAAGCATACATCTCATTGGTTGCTATAGGTTTCTGCTTCTTAGCACCTTGTATCACATACGGGGAAATGTATCTTAACCTGAGATACCAGTCTGGTTTCTTTCCAATGTATATGCCAGGGAACACAAGAGCCTGTTGAAATACTTAGCATTTGATTTTTCCATAAAAATAGTTAAAAAGATAATGCCTGATGTAACCATTAGGCATTATATGAATGACATTTACTACGAGAGGGTTATTTAACTTCAAAAATGTGCAGAACATTTGTTGTGCTTATGGCCTATGTTTTTTCAAAATTGAAATAAATATTAATGTATTTACTCTATTTTTATCTATTTTATCTATTTACAAACTTAACCTTTGGCCAACAGATATTGCTAGAGAGAAACTCAACATATAATCAAATGAGGACTAAAGCCCAAAAATAAACATGGTTAGATTTTCTGTGTTTACTATACTGAACTTACTTTAAGGATAAGGCCACACAAGGAGATTCGGGGAGATTTTGTTGCCTGGCGACTAATCACCATGTCTTTTGCGTGACTATCTCCCCAAACTCAGTGAGGCAACTTTGGGCGACTATTGAAAACGCATCGCCGCGTGTGCATTAGCGCAGGCGACTTTGCGTTGTAGCCTATGGGGAAAAACGCTGAGGCAGTTCGGGGAGATAGTCGCGCAAAAGACGTGGCAATTAGTTGCCAGGCGACAAAATCTCCCTGAATCTCCTCGTGTGGACTAGCCCTTAGAGCAGAAAGTTTTAGCAGTCCTATAAAAGTAATGATCCAGGCATATGTATTTTGTACTTTAGCAGAGTTGCTCCGCAAGGAGAATGTCCAAATTTGCATGTGGTTGTAGTACCACCCCACTTGTTCCTTTAATGGTGGTCTTATGTCTTTATAATGAGTAGCGGGCTGGTCAATCTCTCTCTTCCTCTTAAAAAGCCGCAAGTGTAGGAGGATTAAGCCTGTGAAACCAGTGTTTTGGTTATGGCAGTCGCTTTCCTTTGAAAGCTAATGACTTGGAGGGCTAAGCCCTATGGTCCCTTGGTCAGGAGGCACTTATCCAAAGAAATGCTACTGTGCAGGGAGATGCCAAGCTATGAAACATGAGTAGGGGTAAATAGTTAGGATCACCTTGACGTGGTGTGGTGGCTTGTCAATTTTAAAATCATAGCTTTGAGCTAAAAATCAGGGCCAGAACTAGGCGTAGACAGACGAGGCACCTGTCAAGTGCCCTACAAATGGAGGATCTAGGACAGATACCTCTTAAAAAGCCTTCTGCCTACCCCTAGTCTGGGCTTTCTTGCCCCTGTAGGCGCTCCTCCGCTCTGTGTGAGCCCTCCCCATGACATCACTGCACACGTTTGCACACACGCAAAAGTGGGGGGGGTGCCCGGTCGGCCACCTCTGCTAAACCATCCTGTTTTTAAAGGAACAGTAACACCAAAAAATGTAAGTGTTTTAAAGTAATGAAAATATCATGTAGTGTTGCCCTGCACTGGTAAAACTGATCTGTTTGCTTCAGAAACACTACTATAATTCATATAAACAAGCTGCTGTGGAGCAATGGCGGAAATTGAAAAACGGCTATATGGCACAGGTTAACTAATGGATAACAGATAACACCATTAGACAGTCAGAGCTTATTTGCTATCTGCTGTGTAACCTGAGCCTTTTCTCCTTTGAATGGCTGCCCCATTGCAACACAGCAGCTTATTTATATAAACAATAGTAGTGTTTCTGAAGCAAACACAGCAGTTTTACCAGTGCAGGGCAACACTGCATTATATTTTCATTACTTTAAAACACTTTTATTTTTTGAAGTTACTGTTCCTTTAAATGTATACACGCTTGCATAGATACTTAATTACTGTAAGGAAGGCTTACCAGCATGGCTGCATTCTGTCCCAAGATGGCGGCGCCTCTTCCTTCCATGCGGATCGTCCTGGGCGCAGTTCAGTGACGTCATCATCTAGATGCCAGCACAAAGACGCCAATGCTGGATTGGACGCCAGCGCAAAGACGCCAGCACAAAGACGCCAGCGTGATGACATCACCACGTATGTTTTTGGCGCCAATGAAGGGCTATTTAAGGTGCCAGAGCACTCCAGACTTTGCCCTACAATAGGTTCCACTTAGTGAGTTCCTGGGTGCGCTATATTCTTCTGTAATCTGATCCTGATCTTGACCTTGCCTGTTTATACCGTGTATTGAACCGTTGCCGCCTGTACCGACCTTATTGCCTGGACCTGACTTTGCCTTCTCTTAACCCCTTGGATACCTCAATCTGGTGAGACTGTGCTTCCTCCTTGGTCCGCTACCTCTGTCTGAGCCTTCGGGCCCCTTACAATTACTAATGAAATAGGGGACAAGAGAATGTGCAGTGATTAAACTCCTCTCATTTTAATACCATTAAGTTTTCCTGTCATTGAAGCTGATGCTACAAGGCTGATAATTACATTTATTTGAAGACTGTCCTGATTTCTGTGCTGACATATAATGTGAATCTGAATTAACTACTAATTAACTTTGTATTTCAACATTTATATTCTATATATACGGTATATTATGAGTCAGTCCTTAAGCTCAGGTGATAGACAGCAACACAGAGCATGTGCTGGGAATCAGCAGAAAAAAGTCTATTTCGGGTATCTTAAAGGGATACTGTCATGGGAAAACATGTTTTTTTTTTCAAAATGCATCAGTTAATAGTGCTGCTCCAGCAGAATTCTGCACTAAAATTGTGATAAAATCCCTTTAAGTGGCACAGATCTTCACCGCTATAGGCTCATGGTCACTTTGGACTAATAAAGAAGCTCAAAATGTAATGTGTAGCATTTCAGTCCTACTTTTGCTAGGCCTTAGTTCTCCTTTAAAGCAGGATTAAGAAATAGAGACAGACAATTGACTTTCCCTGCTCTAAGAATGTAATTATGGGAATTTAATTATAAATATAAATATACATACAGAATTTCTCTCTGCAGGTGCAATCAAAAATGCATGTGCATCAACTGAGTTCAAACTAATGTAGAAGTACAGGCAAAAAGGAGGTTGTTTTTTGCAGGGTACTAGGTGTAATGCACAATTTTCATAGACCTTTATTTTTTCAAGAGTTTAAATCTGCCACCTGGGGCAGCACTTATGTTTCATGAGTAGTGAGAAATGTCAGGGACATCCATTAACCCTGGTTTTGGTGTTTTTAGTAGCCATACGGAAATTCTGTTCAAAACATAGGGCCATATTAGCAGTAGAGAATGAAGTAGTAGGTTGGGGTAGTCTTCAAATCCAATGGTGCTTTGCTGACACTTTCTTCAGTTTATGTGTTTATAATGGAGTAGAAGAAAGGAAAGCACTGGGTTAATCTCACTGGTAGTCAGATTTGTATTTTTTTCATATCAGAAGCTGTTCCAACCTTACATACAAGCCTTCTGTCTCTTTCTGCATAGTAGTGTGTAATCAGTGATCTTTCTTCTGAACCACTGAAACTTTCAGCCATCGTCCTTCTCTTCATACTTCTACTGTTATCTTCTTATGGCTGAATGTTTCACGGTAGATTATGTCTGTAGTTGTCTGCATAAACTTGTGACAAAATACTACATCTACGGAGGCATGTGACTGACCAGCTATAACTGTCCTTGCATGGTGAATGGAGGCTGTGCAATAATGCAGAAGAAGGTAATGTGGTTGGTACGTCCATACAAAAGTTTAAGGGAACTGATCATCAAGCATTCCCTGACCCCAATAGTTATTCTATGCAAGTGAATAAAGTTTTAAAAACAGTGGTTTCAGTTACAAGGTTACGTTCATAAAATTGCCACGGTCTTAACTATTTAACACTGTCATATGTTGACACATTCCTGCATTATAACATTGTACACCTTTTGGAAATGTGTTTTTAACATTAACTGGGGTGTGGTTTGAAGTTCAGTTTGTGAAACAAGAAATGCAGTGCTACTGCCACTGATACTGTAAGTGATACTGTCACAGGAAAATGTGTTTTTTTTCTCAAAATACATCAGGTATTAGCTTCAGCAGAATAGTGTACTGAAATCTGTTTATATTTTGAAATCTGACATGGGGCTAGACATATTGTCAGTTTCCCAGGTGCCCCCAGTCATTAGGGATGTAGCGAACCGCCGACAATGTGTTCGCGAACGCCGTTCGCGAACACCGCCAAAAATTGCGAACAGTTCGCGAACAGTTCGCGAACAGTTCGCGAACTTCGAACATCCGAAAAACGTTCGAATCGAACGATCGAAGCCATTGGATCGAATGATTTCATTCAATCCAATGGCTTTGATCGTTCGATTCGAACGAAAATCGTTCGATTCGAACGAAAATCGTTCGATTTTAGCGATCGAATGGTCGAACGATTTTGATGCGAACGCCTATTGGCGAACGTCGCGCGACGTTCGCGAACTTGCGGCGGACGCGAACAGTCGAAGTTCGCGCGAACTAGTTCGCCGGCGAACAGTTCGCTACATCCCTACCAGTCATATGACTTGTGCTCTGATAAACTTCAGTCACTTTTAACTGCTACACTGCAAGTGTAAGTGCTTCCCACCCAGCAGCCAGCAGCCTATCAACATAACAATGGGCACCAGATAGCAGCTACTTGACACCTCTGTTTTCATTTCATTCATTTGCATTATTAAAATGATCCCAAGCCCCAGATAGAAAAAACCTGCTTTTTCCTGTATGAGTTTTATTCTCATGTCTAGCACTAGGTGGGCTTAAGACCCACAATTTGGGTCTTAGTGAAGTAAATTGAGTAGGAAAGAAACAATAGCTGTCTCAAATCAGTTCCATCCTGATGTGCTGGCTCCTTCTCAAAGCTCAGAATTAGACACACTGAGTACACATGTGTAGATATCAGAGGGACTTACTCATCGTGGCTGAGAATCTTATATCCCTGGAGGACTATAGGAGCATAAATCCGACAACATGTACTGAGATGGCTGCCTCCACACCAATATTACCATACCTCCCAACATTTTGAAAATAAAAAGAGGGATAAAAAAGTTGCTATGTTCGTTTTACAAAATTTGGCAGGCTATGAAAGTTTGAATATATTTTTGTGTTTTTTTTTGGCTAATTACAGTTTTGCTAATGAAGTTGAATTGCCCTTTAAGCTGCGAGTCTTACTTCTCCCAAGGGACCTGTTATCTTATATTGTTACAATTGCTTATTTGCTTATCTCAAAATTGTTACAAAAGGTATCTGCTGCTGTGGCTGTTCTGGGCTCTCTGCCAAGAGCCAATTAAGTCAGAAACGTTATTTCTTTTTCTGGCTGTTCAGTGCAGAGAAAAACCTGACTTTCCAGTACAAACGAGGGACTGCGGGTTGAGCTGTCAACAAAAGAGGGACTGTCCCCCTGAAAATGGGACAGTTGGGAGGTATGATATAACAGCTAAAAAAATACATTTGTGGGTTCAAGAATAACGTTTTAAGTGGTAGAGTGAATTATTTGCAATGTAAAAAGTGTAACTTGGAAATAAAAAGTAAACCATAAAGAATCCCTTTAAGAAAGCTTTGCTAAGCAAAAATAACGCCAATTTAACATCAGTAATTTCATGAAATGTAGAAAAATTTAGCAACAGAAAATTGGCAACAATAACTTTGAGTTCATAAAACTTGAACAGAAATGTAAAAAGGTAATTTGTGAGATGATGCTAACACCTAATTGTGTATTTTATTTATGCTTTCACAATAGCGCATTATCATTTGTATTTAAATAGACATTTACACATTTCCTGCCCTAGCAATGAATCTCCAAAAAAAAAAAAACTATCTTAGATATTTTTGTTTCTAAATAAAACTTATAATATAATACAAATATAATTTAGCTACTGGGTACAATGTGCCCCATCTGAAATTCCCTTTGATCTGTTAATGCACTGCCTTTTCATATAAATCCTGCTAATCTTAGAAAATATCTGCTCTAGAAAGTGTGATGCCTTTGCAGCGCAATAGCCAATGAACAGGTCATTTTATTGGGCGACTAAGCAACATTTTGGGCCTAGGTAAAACCTTTGGCAAGTTAACATATAATTACAATACAAAAACAAAGATATTTGCACAAAGCATCGATATGATCTCTTCACCACAGAAACCGTCAAGAATCAAAGTGCTTGTAAAGAGAGACATCTAGTGGCAGGAGATAACAACTACTGTAACAAAAGCAACAAATCAAATGAATGAAAAATAGAAAAGGCTTTCAAAAAGGTCTTTCTGCAGATGCCGTCTTGTCAAGATAATTGTGCACCATTCTGCAAAGGTGTGCTGCTGAACCCAGCCTCTGCCTCCTCCTTTGCAAAATTGTCTTTCTTGAAATATTTTATCAGTGTACCAGACCCACAGCGCAGAAAAGAACACCCAGCACTAAAGAGATTATCAAGAGAGTGTGCACTACTTCATTCATAACGTGTATACTTTACCCACATTTCAGTGTTTATATCTAATTATATGTATTTGAATAAAAATCAATGCTGTGTATTTTCTGTGCATACAGTATTTATTTATATACAGTATGTTTTAGTACATAATCACAGCACTGTGGAGCAACAGTTCCCTGACCTGTAAGTGTAATATGAGTAGTACCGGTTTTAACCAGGACAGCCTTTTTTTTTTAAGGGCATTAGGAAAACTGGGCAGGAATTCCTATGATTGACGTGAAGATTGGTCAGTCGAGGATCACCACGTCATAGCTCCGCCACTGTTCAGTTACCTTCAGATGTCAGGAATGCTTTTATATATACTGTATAAACAATATAACTGATACACTTCAATTACACAATAAACAATAACTGACCTGAAAGATATTTGCCCACACAGTAGCTCTTGAGGCTAATATGTTGCCAGTTAAAATGGTGAGCTACTACTTTAAGGACCACCACTGTCCCTATAGACCAGTGATCCCCAACCAGCAGCTCGTGAGCAACATTTTGCTCTCCAATCCCTTGGATGTTGCTCCCAGTGGTCTCAAAGTAGGTGCTTATTTTTGAATTCCAGGCTTGGAGGCAAGTGTTTGGGGCATAAAAACCAGGTGCATTGCCAAACAGAGCCTCAATGTAGGTTGACAATCCACAAAGGGGCTACTAAATGGCCAATCACAACCCTTATTTGGCACCCAGGTACATTTTTCATGCTAGTGTTGCTCCCCAATTTCTTTTCCTTCTGAATGTTGCTCACGGGTTCTAAAGGTTGGGGATTCCTGCTATAGAGGAAGCAGACCTGATGGGGGGGGGGGTCGCAGGTGACCTACAATTTTGAGTGGGGGCCAAAATGTTTTTTTTACAGGGGTAGAGTCACGGTATTAATCCCTGTAGCGGATGATAGTCTCTTCATATTCATTAGAATAGTTGCTGGCTATGAGATGCTGCTACCAGTAATTCATTCCCAAGTAGCAGTTCCAAGTAAAAGCTTTTTTGGTCTGTTTCCTAGTGTTGGTCCAGTTGCACAATTCTGTATCCATTCCCCTGTTCTTGCTCCATTATTAAACCTTCTCCTCAGTGCAGTCAATAGCAACATAAAGCTTTACAACTTAAAGGGATTCTGTAATGATTTTTATTATGTCATGTTTATTTCTAAATTACACTGTTTACACTTCAAATAATTCACTCCACAATATAAAATGTAATTCCTGAACCAGCAAATGTATTTTTTGTTGTAATGTAATATTTGTTGATTTCAGAAAGAGCCGGCACTTTAGGATGGAACTGCTTTCTGGCAGGCTGTTGTTTCTCCTACTCAATGTAACTGAATGTATCACAGTGGCACCTGGATTTTACTATTGAGTGTTGTTCTTAGATCTACCAGGGAGCTGTTATCTTGTGTTAGGGAGCTGCTATCCCATTCCCATTGTTCTTTTGTTAGGCTCCTGAGGGGGAGGGGGTGATATCACTCCAAATTGCAGAACAGCAGTAAAGAGTGACTGAAGTTTATCAGAGCACAAGTCACACGAATGGGGGCAGCTGGGAAACTGACAATATGTCTTGCCCCATGTCAGATTTCAAAATGCAATATAAAAAAATCTGTTTGCTCTTTTGAGAAACTGATTACAGTACAGAATTCTGCTGGAGGAGCACTATTAACTTGCATTTTGAAAAACATTTTTTCCCATGACAGTATCCCTTTAAGTAGGACAGAAAAGTTGTACACCAGTCTGTAGATGCATCAGCTGAACAGTGGGCTTCATCTAATAACATTAGGCAAATGTGCACCTGGACTGTAACCCGTAAAAACAAATTCAATTGTTGCATTCATTATTTTTACTTGCAGCTGAAATCGCTTCTTTATTGCCGTGGGTTGCTCCGCAGCTGCAAATCTACCAAGTGTTAGAAAGCGAGCCCAGTGTTTTTTTCAATTGAATTAAATAGGATGCAGCTGTTAGTCGTAGGCATTTTGATCAACATGTGCCTCAGCGAGGCCTGCAAAGATCTCATATATTCCATAATCATTCAAAACGCATCAGTTAATAGTGCTGCTCCAGCAGAATTCTGCACTGAAATCCATTTTTCAAAAGAGCAAACAGATTTTTTTTATATTTCATTTTGAAATCTGACATGGGGCTAGACATATTGTCAGTTTCCCAGCTGCCCCGAGTCATGTGACTTGTGCTCTGATAAACTTCAGTCACTCTTTACTGCTGTACTGCAATTTGGAGTGATATCACCCCCTCCCCCCAGCAGCCTAACAAAAGTACAAATGGAAAGTAACCAGAGAGCAGCTCCCTAACACAAGATAACAGCTCCCTGGTAGATCTAAGTACAACACTCAATAGTAAAAGTCCCACTGAGACTGATTCAGTTACATTGAGTAGGAGAGATAACAGCCTGCCAGAAAGTAGTTCCATCCTAAAGTGCAGGCACAGGTCACATGACTGGGGGCAGCTGGGAAACTAACTGTCAGATTTCAAAATTTAATATAAAAAAATCAGTTTGCTCTTTTGAGAATTGTATTTAAGTGCAGAAGTCTGCTGGAGCAGCACTATTAACTGATGTGTTTTGAAAAAAACATGTTTTCCCATGACAGTATCCCTTTAAGGTAAATTGTTGGACTACTCTCCCATCAAGCTCTCTACTCAACAATGTGTCATCAGAAGCCAAGTAATTATACCCTCAGATTTTCAGAGTATAGGGTAAAAAGCAAACAAGAGTATCCAGATCCATGACAGTGGAAAAGGCTGAAATGTTGCCACAATTCATTTCAACCCCCCCCCCCAAAAAGCAACAGGAACAAGAACAGATTTTGTTTTTATTGAGATTAGCACATGTACTCAAATAGAAAAATAAAAATGCAGATGAAATTCAGAAATGGAGGTTCTGAAGGTTAATGGATTAATTGGTGTTTTTTTTAACTGCAGCACCTTCTATAAAAACTCAAGTTTCTGATGTCATTTATTAAAAATAAACCCACATAAAATCAAATATATGTAGAAAATGTAAAATTATCTTTCAGCCATTTACAACTCCACAGAAGCAAACCTCCAGTAAAATAGTGTTGTCTCTCATGCAACAGCAGTTTCCTAACAGAAAGTTATATTGTAATGCAATTACTTGAAATATTCCAGATGATGAATATGCAGAATTTAGTAATGCAGTATAATTAAATGAACAGAAGTAGATTTTAAATGCCAACTATTGATTACTTTCATAATTTAGGCCACCAACTCAAACTGCTATCAGATTAGTATTGAGTTAGTTGGTCAGGCTAGTTAAAAGACTCATTCTAATGTACAGTATATGAGAACTGATCTCTATGCAATAGATTATATATGGGGGCAGATTTATGAAGGGTCGAAGTGAATTTGAGGCAATTGATCGGGTGCCGTTTCCCACTTAGTCGCAAACATTCAGGGGTTTTGTTATAAAGGTTTTATCATTTTGATATGCCACTTACATGGATCTGCTATATTTTGCTTAATTAGAACAGAATTTTACACCTAAATAGTATATGAATTACAGTGGAAGATGTGCTGTATTCTCTACTCATTGCTGTGATACAGTACCACAGAAGGGAGAAGTCAGTAGGACAAAATGGTAGGCAATTAAGTACTGAGAAAAGTTTACGGCAATCTTTACAGTTATGGCACACACAGGATTATATTTCCAAAGCACAGATGTCTGTATTTGAGGCATGTACAGTACCATAAACTTTTGTGGGCATTTTTTCCTTGGAAGAAATCCCAGTGTAAATTTTACAATAAAACAATGTTTTATTTATACATCTTAACGTTGTAAATTGATGCATATTTATTGAGCCTTAATGTACAGACTGAACTTGAGATTCATTTAAGTTAACATTTAAGAAAGCTTGTAATTATGTTACTTTTTTCATGCAAATTACCGAATTATAAAACACTGGATAAGAGTTTGCCAAGCAATTTTGAGCATAACATTATTTTAAGTACAAGAATGAGATCAGTTATCCGGAAACACGTTATCCAGAAAGCAACAAACTATAGGAAGGCCGCCTCCCATAGACTCCATTATAAGCAAATAATTACATTTTTTTAAATAGGATTTTTTTCTCTGTAATAATAAAACAGTAGCTTGGATTTGCTGGTAAACTAAGCTGCATACATCCATACTGGAGGCAAAACAATTTAAATGATAGTTTTTAAGATGTATGGTGATCCCTTATCCATAAAACCCCAGGTCCTGAACAATCTGGATATTTGATCCTACATCTATATTCAACTGTGTTAAAAACTTAAAGTACAAAATACATCATAATCAAACCTAGTAAGAGTAGTTCACCAACATGTAACTTTTACCATGTCTTAAATAGCAGAATATGAAGAAATAATGATCAGTAGGAGAGAGGAATAGAGAGAAAGCAAATAAAAAAAGTAGATGTAGAAAACTGAACCCTCACAGCTGATCTGTTCATTGGTTGATGTGGGCAGTGACCCCAACAACCATATAGCATTTTTTCTTGCAGACTAGGAGGCACAATTGCATAAAAATTTAAATATGAAGACCAAATAAAATGCCTACAACAGATCCAACATTTATAGAAGGACCTTTTTTTGGCAACTTTTCAACTGGACATCCACAATCATGTTTGAATGGCCAGCTTAAAGGGGTTGTTCACCTTTATATGAAGGTCTAACATATTAAAGATTTTACGGAAGCTAATGTAAAAGTAAAATCCCATTGGAAATGGTCACCCTTATCAAGGCAGCTGGTCTATTCCATGATATGACACAATTGGCCAATGATTGTGTCGGACCCTGCATGATCATTTTTGGATTATCGATCACAGTTGATCAGAAGTGAATCTCAAATTAATCAATAATTCTACTGGAGAAAATAAGTAGTAACCAGGAAGCAAATAGGCCTTCATTCCTAGTGTAGTTCGATTGTTTAAGCAGAGGGAAAAATAATTGGATTTATTCCATGAGGCCCAGTTTTCTTTAAAGTGGACCTGTCACCCATACACAAAAAGCTGTATAATAAGTCCTTTTCAAGTTAAACTTGAAATCCAATTTCTATTTTTATTAAAGCATTCATAGCTGTTGTAAGCTCATTTAAAAATCTCAGCTGTCAATCAAATATTGTCTGCCCCTGCTCT
The DNA here is from genome assembly GCA_038501925.1 of Xenopus petersii. Taxonomy (NCBI): domain Eukaryota; kingdom Metazoa; phylum Chordata; class Amphibia; order Anura; family Pipidae; genus Xenopus; species Xenopus petersii. The sequence goes on from CM076675.1 coordinate 118,996,326, forward strand.
ATGCCTTAGGCACAGAGGCGGGGCAGACAATAACTTTCACTTTCCATTCAGCACTTCCTAGATGTAACTGCTCTCCACACATTCCCCCGTTCGCTTAACCATTTAATTGTGTAGCCAAAGCATGGGGATGGACACCGGGTCCCCCATTCTGGTGCACAAACAAGATTCTGAGATGATGCAAGGCTTGTCTTAATAACAGTGTCCACAAAATGGCTCATGCCTGCTTGCTATAATTATGCATTCCCGGATTGAAGGAAACACGATTCAAATAATTTATCTAGTGCAATTAAAGTTAATTTTGCTTGACTAATGTGATAAAATAGGATTTTGAATATTTTTTTTGGGTGACGGGTCCCCTTTAATTTTATACATGACTTGAGGTCTCTGATCTGATCAGTCTCGTAAATATGGAAGTTGCCAGGATATAAAATCTGAACAAAAAAAATAACAAATATGTCCACCAGTATGTTCCTGATGGTTGTGTGTGACAGCAGCGAGAGGGCTTGGTTTCCCTAAGATAGCCAGTGTCAGATTTCTAGACAAAGGCTTGTCTATATTGTTTCAGTGTACGAAGCAGTTGAAAGTGCAAAGGGACATTCTATATTTCGAAATAGCGTTCACAGATTTTGACGTGTTCGACCTTCAGAGTTTGTTTCATTTCTCTTGGTCACAATAATTTTATAGTCTGATACTGGAGACCAAAAAGATTTCTTTAACCAAAACAAAATGGACTGCATAAGCATATTAAAATGTACACAGAATTACGGTACAAAAAATGGTTTATAGAGTAAAATCTCTTTAGAATATGGCTAGACAACGTCTTTCATGCTGTGCACTGCACCCTCCAAGTATAAATGCTGGAATACTTGCCCCCAAAAGGGTATTATTGTCTGTTTCCACTGTAGGTCTTTTGTTAAAGTTGAAGCTTGTTTTATTAAAAAAAAATGGGGAAGTGGACTGTTACAATATACAAACTGAAAAGCACCAGGTAATTAAAGGGGTGGTTCACTTTTAATTTAACGTTTAGTATGTTATAAAATGTCCTGTTCCTAGCAACTTTGCAATTAGTTTTCATTTTTTATTGTTTATTTATTTATTTGCCTTCCTCTTTGTCTTCCATCTTTCCAGCTTTCAAATGGGGGTCACTGACCTCAGAGGCCAAAATAAAAAAACAGGTTCTCTTTCTATTCAGTTCCTGTCCTTTTCATATTTCAGTCTGAGGATTCAAACCACTGTCTGGTTGCTAAGGTAACCAATACCTTATCAACCAGATAGCTGCTGAATTTCCAAATTGGAAACCTGCTAAAAAAAAAAAAAAAATTCGAAATAACTGGAAATTTGCAAATTGTTTCAGAAGATCAAGGTCTATGCCATACTGAAAGAGGAGGTGTGCAATGGGTTCTATGGGGAATGCCTTTGCAGTGGCAAGGAATATTGCAACTCCAGGTATGGGATCACTTATTCGAAAACCTGTTATCCAGAAAGCTCTGAATAATAGAATGGCCATCTCCCATAGACTCCATTTTATCAAATTAGCCAACATTTTTTAAAAAGATTTCCTTTCTATCTGTAATAATAGAACAGTACCTTGTACGTGATCCAAAATTAGATAATTACTCTTCAATGGAAGCAAAAGCAGACTATTGGATTTATTTAATGTTTAAATGATTTTCTAGTCTAGACTGAAGGTATGAAGATCCAAATTACAGGAAGATCCATTATCCGGAAAACTCAAGGTCCCAAACATTATGGATAACAGGTCCCAAACCTGTACCTTAATATTGAGAAGTAAAGCTCTGTAAATAGAAGTAGTTCTGTTCTCAAAATGTACTGTTTTTCTTCAGAAAAAAAAAACACAAGGAAGATAAAGTCTTAATGAAAGGTACATTTTATCTTTAAATCATGCAAATGCAGTTAAGAAGTCAGCACATAAAGAGATGATTTTCCCCCAGCATTAAATAAAAATTGCAAAACAAACTCAACACACAAAAATTAACATATAGGGCAGTAAAAAAAAAACAGTTTAAAACACTGAAAAGAAAAAAAAAACATATACAGAAGAAAAATAAATATTGCAAATCTTCCTTCAAGCATAAACAAAAGAATCCTTTTTCCAGAAGACTCTTTTCCGAATTTGTATGCTAGTGAATACAATAATGAAAACACAATGCCGATATGTGCTCTCCTTCAGCAGTTACATTTTTTTCTAAACTGACCCTGGCATGATCCCATTTGTTTGTCAACACAATGCCAATATAACCTACCTGCAATCTGCCATTTTGGCCTGTTTTTGAAAAAGAAAGCCACATGGGAAATCTTGACAGATTTTGCAAGAGCCCTTGTAGAATATTTGCAAAGGCACATTAAAATGTTAGTGAAGGTTTAGTAGACTTGGAATCTATTAACGATCTGCATTGGTAGACTGAGATGGGACTAATCTTAATTACAAGCGATATATTATATTTGTTCAGTTGCCTGCAAGTAAAAGATACTGCTGTTAAATAAGAAGTGCTCTGATCTGCAGAGGACAATATATTGCATGGCACAATTTGATCAGACTAAAAGCGTTGAAAGATGAAAAACATTTGTTCTATCCAATTTTAGGAAAAAAAATTAAGGTTATTTAAGAAAAAATTAATATTTTGGATTAAGTTTAATTTAAAAACATATTATAACACTAGGACTTGGTAAACTGACAATCTGATTAATTCAATATTTAAGACATATTTCATTTAAGAATGTCAGTTACTTTTTGGCCAAGCAAAAGGTAAAGTCTAATTTCTTTCTGAATGTTGGGCTAATAGATACTGGCAACATGCACATTTTGTTTCAGCACCAGTAATGCAATTCAATAAGGATATAATAATGTAATTAAAAAAAAAAAAAAGTGGTTACACTTTTGCTCACTACTTGCTTTTTTGTAAAGAGGAAAACCTTTACATGCTGCTATAGGTCCCATTTTTAGCCTTGAAATTGGATTTGTAAGTAAACGTTTCTCTAGACAAATTAAGCACATACAAAATGTGCAACATAAGGACAATATTAAACAGACAACATTCGATTGAGCTGCCAGAAAAGCATTAACTTGTATGGATTCATCATCATCTTTAGTAGAGTTCTGATCAATACACTTGGAGAACTGTAGACTAGATGGTTCGCATTGGTAAAGGAAAGTCTGGATGGCTCTATCTGGAAAAAATAAAAGTCAACATTGTTAGTGGTTATGTGACAATAGTGTATACTATATGTTGTTGTACAACTTATTCACCTTTTTGTAAAAGTCTGCACATTTTGGGGCTGTTTTGTTTTAAAGTTATTCAATTTCATTTATTAATTACCTTGCCAAGAGCATAATGCATAGCTCGTGACTGCTTTCTATAATAAAGATTTGAGTGATAGTTTTGTACTTTGTAGCTGCTTTAAATGACTGGATTACTTTCATTCACACAATATGGAAATGACCTAGCTTTTTATAGTAGAACATGTTAAAAACGGACACTGTAGTAAATCTATAATATATGGTCTCTCAATAGCCTTATAAAAGGAATGATTTATTAGTTAAATACTGCCTATGAGCAGGCGACTTTCTCTAACGTAGATGTGTATGAACATGTTTCAGGTATTAACATGCTTTTTTATTTTATAAACTCACCTCTAATATAAGAAGAAAAATCTTGTTCTGTGTGCAGCAGCCATACTTTCAGACATGTTTCGCACTTTGAGGTAATTGACAAAGCCTCTGAAGAATAGTAACAAACCTGAGAATACAATGTAAATGTTATTGTACAGCACAGTAGCAAGCAGCTGAAAGCTTCACTCTAAAAATACAATCATTTCAATAGTTTGTTATTCATGTGAAAAATGCAGAGACATACAATATATTCAGTTTCTGAAAATAGACAAGAGATAGCTTTGGTACCCTGCGAAAACCACTAGAATGCTGCCTGGGTTCCATCCATTTAATCTTTTAATGTATGGGATAAGTCATCAGGAAACCAGTTATTCAGAAAGTTTCAAATTATGGGAGGGTCATCTCCCATATACTCCATTGTAATCAGATTCATTCAAAATTTTAAAAATTATTTCCTTTTTCTCTGTAATAATAGATCAGTAGCTTGTTCTTGATCCTAACCAATATATAATTAAAGGAACAGTAACACCAAAAAAATTGAAAGTGTTATTTAGTAATAAAATTATATGGTACTCTTGTGCTGCACTAGTATATATTGTGTTTGCTTCAGAAACACTGTGCTGCATCTTTCCCCCTGCATTATTTTGGTTCAAACCAAAGTCCTGGGTGTACATACATTAATTAAATTAATTCATACAGTCATATGAAAAAGTTTGGGAACCCATCTAAGCCTGCATAATAATTTACTCCACTTTCAACAAAAAAGAGATCAGTGGTATGTCTTTCATTTCCCAGGAACATCTGAGTACTGGAGTGTTTTCTGAACAAAGATTTTTAGTGAAGCAGTGTTCAGTTGTATGTAATGAATTCAAATGTGAAAAATTGGATGTGCAAAATTTTGGGTACCTTTGTAATTTTGCTAATTTGAATGCATGTAACTGCTCTTACGGATTACTGATTACTAGCAACACCAAATTTGTTGGATTAACTCGTTAAGACTTGAACTTCATAGGCAGGTATGTCCAATCATAAGAAAAGGTATTTAAGGTGGCCAATTGCTTCTGTTTTACTATCCTCTGAAGAATGATAGCATGAGATCCTCAAAGCAACTCTTAAAAGATCTGAAAACAAAGATTGTTCAGTATCATGGTTTAGGGGAAGGCTACAAAAAGCTATCTCAGAGGTTTAAATTGTAAGGAATGTAATCAGGAAATGGAATGCCACAGGCACAGTTGCTGTAATACCAAAGTCTGGCAGGCCAATAAAAATAAAGGAGCGGCATATGCGGAGGATTGTGAGAATGGTTACAACAGACAATCCAAAGATCGACTCCAAAGACCTGCAAGAACATCTTCCTGCAGCTGGTGTATCTGTACACCGTTCTACAATTCTGAGCAATTTGCACAAAGAATATCGCTTGTTGTATGCAAAAGCTCATTTAGACAAGTCACAGTCATTTTGGAACAAAGTGCTTTGGACTGATGAGACAAAAATGGAGTCATTTGGTCATAGTTTGTTATGATGCATATTGCATATTTTCTGTTAATCCAATAAACTTTATGTCACTGCTGAAATACTACTTTTTCCATAAGGCATGTTATATATTAAAAGGAAGTTGCTACTTTGAATGCTCAACCAATGATAAACAAAACTATAAAGAATTAAGAGGGGTTCCCAAACTTTTTCATATGACTGTATGTAAAAAAAAAAGTAGCCAACATTTGATTGTTATGACTGCAATCTGGTCAAAACCCAAATGGGGTCAAAATGCCCCAGCCCACCTACAGAAAATGGAGTTTGGCCTGCCAGCTTTCCACTCTGAGTGCCATAGGCTTAGCAAAGATATGCTAGAAAAAGAAACGAATATTCTGAAAGATACAACGCTTTATGTTGCCTATTATCTCTAACAGATGAATCTGCTTCCCTTAAAAAAAAGCAGTCCAGCCATGCTTTATTAGTGAGATTCTAGGTATCTTTATTCCATCAATTCACAGACTTTTTATATTCAATTGCTAACCAGAGAGCCCTTAGAAGAAGGAAAGGCATAATCATTGGGGGGGAAGCTTAACTTGGTGATTATAATCAATTAACCGAGACCCAAGGCCTGTGTTCCTGTTCGCAGAAAACTGCACCAGTGTAGTATACTATATGGTAGGAGCAACATGTCACCATCTTCTTCTTCCAGGATCCTCTCTATAGCCCGGTCCAGGTTCCCATGTGCAGTACAGTGAAAAGCTAAACTGAGAAGCTAAAATGTGACTTTTCACTCTACTGCACATGGCCTGGGGTCTCAAGTAAGTGATTATAATCACTGGGTGGGGGGATATTTTAGCACCCACCAGTGATTATGCCTTAGATTTTGCTCAAGGTCTATACTGAAATATTTAGCTCCTCAAGATCAAGTGTGAGATTTTAACTGCTCTACTGGGTCAGACAAAGGCATTTACTAAGTGGGTCTGAATAATTAAACTTGACTGATAGAATGATTGTTTTTACCATAACATTTAGCAAAAACACTTTGGATGACATTTAAAAAAAAAAAACTTACCTAGAACAAGGAAGATCCACCAAAGCCAATATTGTCCATTGAAGTATCCAGTGAAATAGTCAGAAAACTTAAAATAAAAACAGAAAAAAAACAGTATTCAATGCTGTTTAACGTACACACATTATAAAAAAAAAGTACTATATATGATAGTAAAGTAGTAAGAAAACAGATCTTGCCTAGGTTTTGCCACACTAAGCTACTAAGTCTTAACTCTGACTTTGATTTCTATTTCCTTCTATCAAAAAAGCTTGATTAGATAGTAACATCAAAGTCACAATAATTTAAAAAAAAAAAACGTTTTATTTCACAAATAAGTTTCTACATTTGAAGTGAAGGAAAACATACCTATCAACATGCAGAGAACTCAGGCTACCACATGCCACCAAATACCAGAGAGGGCAACTTGCTGCATAGAAGAGCAAAGCTCTTTTTACTACTGGTCACTGGTCCAAGTGTTATATAATAGAAAGTGCATTGGTTGGTGTGCACAGATTAGTGGATTTCTGCACTTACCACCACCGTGTTTTGTGATGGTAACAGGTGGACAGGGGACTTTTTTACATCACTAAACAGCACAGTTTTCCATTGGATGGCAGTGGAAGACAAAACAGACCATGTGCCATTACCCCTAAAAGGTTTTCTCAGCTAAGCATAATACTCTGGATTTAAATGGTGAGCCTTGCAGGCAATAGTTTACGTTTAATGAGGTGTTCCTGTAAGTTCTGCTTTCTCTTCTATATCTGTTCTAAAAATAAGTACAAAAGGATGTTTTTGTATTATTTTCTAATACTGCTTTCCAATTGTCATTTGTAATGGTAATAACCCATTTCATGGAGTGCTACAAATCAGGGTTAATGTCGACCTTCTATTAAGAGACAGAACACTTCGGTGTGACTGACACCCACACATCTTTCAGCTATTAACCCACCATTAATAAGAACATAATGTGGGTACAAGCTTACTTCCCATGCCTCCTGGGATTAGTGGAAAATGAGAGCAGCAAACGACGTTAGTTTGCAATAGCCATTAAGATCAAATTCATATTGTGATATAGAGGCTTAAAGTTATATCTGGCATCATATATGTAGCCCTTGCAATATACTAATATACTAATTTTAGAGGCCAGCAGGAACTCTGAATGGAGCAACAGCGATATACTGTAGTGCTTTTTAACTATATAGTGAGGGCTTTTCATTTTCTGTTCACAGCAAGATCCAACTGAACATTACCACATTTACCAGTTTAAAATAATATAAAAGTGACTTACTCTGACAATCAGTATCCATTTTATTAGCGAGAGCCCAAAGCCACAGATAGCTCCATAACGTCCAGCAATTGTATTGGTTATACAGAAGGATAAGCAAAATCCAATCCAGTTAAATATGAATGCCACTAGAGCAGGAAAAAAAGGCATATGAAACAGACTTCTCAATTATATACTGCATCTTACTATATATAATAATGTATATTTTTAATATATCATATACATTATATATATTAGGTATTTTATCTATTATATCTTCATCAATTATAAAACAATGGGCATAAAATTATATTTGTGTTTGTTTTTTTTATTTCCCATAAAATTGATCTTGGTGTGGAGATTAAGGTGTGGTTGCACTCTCTGCACATTACAGTAAATGTACTTACATTATTGCCACTTTAATTGTGTAAATTTATATGCTCATATACAGTATTATGTACTTTACTCAACTAAAGTAGTTGTTTAGGACTTTTCAATGTAATGGTACAAATCACTTAAATGTAAGTATTTTTCATTTATCTTTTCCTTCTTTCCCTTTTTATTTTTTACCCCCTTTTTAGTTGTCTCCATGCTTGAAGTGCTGGTTTGTCTTCACTGACATTAAAGAGCCTGCTATAGCCTCGCTGCCTGTGATGTCTGCATCTATATATCCTTGTTATTACATTATCTTTCCTGAAGTCTGAAAACTGTATTCCACAAACTATATCTTGCAGATTGTTTTCTAATTCTTGGTTGTGGGCTCACTGACAGTCACAGGAAAATGTTTCAGAGAACCACTTTTTAAGCAATTTATGTAGTACTAAGAGATACCAATTCATTACAGTAAGAGGACAGTATCCTGATTCGCCACTAGATGGAGTGGCTATGCCTCAGTAATTTGTATAACATAAAATACAATACTTTTATGGAAAAACATGAAGAAAAAAAAATACATCATAGAAGAGCTTATATAGTTTACACAATATTTACAGCAAACCGTGCATCATTTTTTTTATTTTTTGCAGGTGGACAACTTTAAATCAATAGGGCGACAACCTTTTTGTGTACCCACCATTAACAGTAAGGAAAATCACAGAAGTATACCTAACTCCAAAATGTGGTTACAAAAACCCGAGCCTAAAATGCAGACAAGCGCAGCAGAGTCCCCCGGTGCCATCATCTGGCTGTTCGCATTCTCTTCCAGTCTCTTCGCTGACACCAAGCCTGTGGGAGCATCCCCAGTTGGGCTTAGTCAGGAATCCGCTTCAACTGCACATGCTCACGCAGGCTTCAGTTCGGTGAAGAGTTTTAGCTTTCTAACAGGTTTTTCTGCCAGTTATACCGCAAGTTCCTGCAAGGACTGCAATTACTTAAACTATCAAAATTTAAATTTCATATAAGCTTCATGTCACTGAAGTAAGACACTATCTTATCTAATGTAATAAATTAAAAATTCTGCAGTTATCTCACTCTCAGCAACCTGTCAATGCTCTCTTCATGCAGTCTGCGTCAAATCGGCATTGACAGGTAGGTCTAAAATGTCTAAAATGTCTTTTGGGGGGCTCCCTTTCCTAGTATATGTATTAGAGCAAATAACCAACCCCAGCACAAACAAAAGCTAACTAATTAATGGACTCTGGCACTCACCATGCATTCCACTGTAATTCTTCTACAGCACACATGTAGTTCACCAATCCTGCAGTTGGTAGTGCGTTCCTTCCGTTGACCCGGCCGGGTCCCTTAGCAACCAATGTGTATAAGAAACGGATCCGCACACACGCTGATTAATGCAGTCGGGGAATATCCCCTTTTATTCAGGCTGAATAAAAGGGGATATTCCCCCGACTGCATTAATCACCGTGTGTGTGGATCCGTTTCTTATACACATTACTGACCATACATTCAGCAGAACAGGATTTCCATCAGAACCAGTTATTTTAAAAGAGTACGCGCCAATGCATTTTCTAGAAAAAGGGTGCAACCCCCTAAAGGATATATCAGACCTGTCAATCAAATTGTGTATTTTATGTGCTATAAAAAGTACCAACTAGCTAATTGTGGTATTAAAAAGAACTTACTAAAAAATGCCAGCATGAAGATCCCATCATTCCCAACTCTCAGCTGATCAGCATCACTGAAGTCATCCCTTGGTGGATATTCCTCTTCCTATCAAAATATATAAAAATAGTAAACAGATATTGCATTGGGCACAAAACTAATTTCTTCTGGTTTATAAAGACCACTAGCACATTACACAATAATAAACCACATCGAAAATCAAGATTTCTTAAAAATCCACTACACTCTAGTGGCATTCTTAGGTCCCTCTTTAATGCACTACCTACCATCTTGAAGCACAAATGTACATTACTTTATTACATGATTGTATAATTGGATGACCGCAAAATTATTTTTTAAAATAAGCTACTGTATGACTGCTTTATAGAGGCTTACAATATAAACAGAAATCTGCAGAGGAGTATGATATCCCTTTAAGCATACAGAAATATGAGGATGTGGAGTTTGCCTTTTTTTTGTTAAACAGTGCATGTGGGGGCACAATAGTATTGTGCAGTACTGGAATTGCATGTGAAGTATTAAACATTATTAGACATTACCCAATACTAGTTCCAGAATAACAGTCGAGTGCCTGAAGGCACTGTAGGACATCAAAAAGATTAGCAAGTATAGGTATAGGATCAGTTATTCAGAAACCCGTTCTCCCGAAAGCTCCGAATTACGGAAATGCATCTCCCATAGACTCCATTCTATCTAAATAATCCAAATTTAAAAATGATTTCCCTTTTCTCTGTAATAATAAAACAGTGCCTTGTAATTGATGCAAACTAAGGTATAATTAATCCTTATTGGAAGCAAAACCAGCCTATTGGGCTTGTTTAAAGCATTTTTTAGCAGACTTAAGGTATGAAGATCCAAATTATAGAAGACCTCAGGTCCCGAGCATTCTAGATAACAGGTCCCATACCTGTACATGAAAGCGCCGGTATTTTCTTGGGTCACCAGTTTATGTAAGCCTTCCCATGATATTACACTGCCTGCACTTTTTTTAAAAAAAAAAAACAAACTATTAAACAGACAAAAACTATTTTCAGACAGATACCTGTACTTTAATCAAATATTTTTTTTTTTTTTTTTTTTAGTTAAACAGCTTTTTGAAGGCCAAAAGTGTCAGTAATTAGAATGGTCTATGTATTTCCTATATTCACTTAACCCTAGGGTTTCAGACTCTCAATTGAGCCAAAAGCCTGGCAAGTATAAAATGCGAAAACAGATAAAAGGAATGTTATCTGGAATGCAAGGGACCTGGGATCTCCAATTAAGAGGGCTTCGTTACTATAGCTCACCATATCTTCTGCTACAATTAATTTAAACATTACAGGATTTTTTGCCACCTGTGGATTCATGCAGCTTAATTAGTACAAGGTACTGTGTTATTGTTTAATGAAAAAGGAAATCTTTTATACATAAAGGGGTGATTCACCTTCAAGTTTAGTTTTAGTATGTTATAGAATTAGTAATGTTTCGGGGGCGTACCCCCGTCGTCACCTGACGAAGCGGTACGCCCCCGAAACGTTGTAACCTTTTCGCTTGACATTAAACACGGGTATTAATTAACCCTTAAGCAGAAAACATGTGCTGGGGTATTTTGTTCTTCCTGTAATTCAGGCCATTCAGGATAATGGGTTTCCAAATAAGGGATCACATACAAAAACGAATGTAAATTGCAAGGGTGCCCAGAAAAGCACCCTGAATAAGGTAAAGTCAAATAATACTCCAAACATATAATGAGAGACGAAACAGAATTAAGAATTTATATGTGGAAAAAAGTAATTATTTCTTTTTTTATATAACAAGTGTTGCCAAAGCAGAAAATTATATGATATATGTATTGCGGATCGTACCATTTCTTAAAATCAGCACATGGGTTTAGACCGATCAATCCCATTTTGAAGAAGAAACATCCATGCATACTAAAGAATGTTGCTATTGCATAATTACTGTTGAAGTAAAACAATCTGATTAGTGTAATGGATGTGGGGAATATGGGGATGTTTCTAGTAGCATTGGACAACCAATGGTGTGAGCAACAGAGATGCAGTAGCTAGCAACATCACAGAATATTGCATCCCTAGGAAACCCAAAGATGTTGCCAGAAAAGTAACTAGAACAACAACATGTGATTAAGATTTCCTATAATAAACGGTTAGGTAGGTTCTAAAGAGGGCAATTTTGATAATCACAAGTGTGATCTAGACCAGACCTCTTCCACAATCTACTAACCAATTCAGAAAAGTTTCAAAACAAGAATATAACATTATTGAGTCTGCAACAAAACTTCTGCAACTAATGTTCATACCTCTGTAGGGCTGAGGAATATTTCATCAAACAGACTTCTAGAATCTCTAATTTGCCCGTGCTAAGCATGTGGAATAAAGAAACAAGACAAGGACTGTAACAACATCAACGATTCAATACACAAAACCATTTTATCTTGTTGCTCTCTCTCTCTCTCATTCTGCCCCACAGAAATCGGATTTCCCTTGTAGGCAGATAATTAAAGTTACAAATACATATTATAATCTCCCTGTATAATGGACTCCAGCTTAAAGAAAAAATCAAACACAACAAAAGGAGGAAAGGTATACATTTTTACTGGTATTCTGATAAGCTACCTCACAAGGACCAAACAGAGTGTAAGCTGGCCATAGACGCAAAGATCCGATCGGACGAACCGAGGATTCGTCCAATTTCCGACTGTGTGTGGAAAGTCCCAACACTTTTCATCCGCCGGAGATTGTCGTTTGGTCGATCAGACAGGTTAAAAGATTTGTCGGCTGCTGATCATTTCTCTGCGTGTATTGCCGATCGTATGATTATTTTCAGTGGGAGACGGTCACCAGCTTTGTCGGACATAATTTTTGTACGATTGCTGTCAGGGGCAGAACATCGGCTGATCTGATCTTTTACTACTTTATTTGATCTGAGTGGTTAGTTGTAGGTCGGGAGATGGGGAAGTCGATCAGATCTTTGCATCTATGGCACATTTTAACTGTTTGCCCTGTATAAAATAACAAAAAACATATATTTGACATTATTAAAAAGGCAAAGAGTAAGTTCTTCACAAAACCTTTTCATAAGGCTTGTGTTGCACAAGAGGCATACTGACCCATTCATTTTATTAACTTTTCTACATTCACTATGACTGATCTTAGATATTACTGGGTCCTTCAGTTTTGGTCATGCTTACAGAAAAGACAGATGGTAAAGTGTGCCAAATGGTATTATTGGCTCAGGAGTTTCTTATGGTATTTACACACCTTGTGTAAGCTTCAATACTGTAATGTAAAAATGCAGTAGCATTTAAATACTTATAAGAATGTCTGTCCTGTGTTTGCAGCTTGGAACTGTGATACAAGCTTTACTCGTAGCCTGTTAATAAAGGGTAAGCCTCCAGATTTCACTGCTAGTCAAACAAGTTAACAGCATGCAGTGAAGCCTATCACACAATAACCTAGCAAGAATGTCTGCTCTAATGCCCTAGTGGCATTCCTTTTTACTGACCCAAGCATGTCCCTAGCTACATGTTGAAGAACCTGGTTTAACCACTTGAAGGTTACTTCAATTTTACAATGGCAAAAGGTCAGAAACAGAATACTGCTTAGATAAAAAAAAATTAAAAGCAAACACAGGGAGAACACTTGACTACAGATCATATGATCACATTTTTACCCATTTATTCATTTAAATCAAACCAAAGACTTCCAGGTTTTGGTAAATGTATTTTCAGTGTTTTATTTGGCATCCGCCTCCTGTCATCTGAAAAGTGGCCCTTATGCCACCGTACGTGAAACCAGGATTGCTAAAAATAATAGAACGTCAGATAAAGCAGCTCTAAACTTTTCATTTGGCCGACATAAAACAGGTATGCACATAGATAATGAAGGGCTGGCACCTGCCAGACCACACTCCGTAGATTGATGTAGTAAAAAACTATTTATTTAAGCAAAAACACCACAGCAAAACAGGTTTGAGCACATAATGTGACTTACATAAATGACTTTAAACCCAGAGACAGAAATATCATCAATAACAATATAGGTATGGCACCAGTTATCCAGAATGCTCGGGACCTGGGTTTTTTTTGGATAAGGAATCTTTCTGCAATTTGGATCGTCATGCCTTAAAGGGATACTGTCATGGGAAAACATGTGTTTTTCAAAACGCATCAGTTAATAGTGCTGCTCCAGCAAAATTCTTTACTGCTCCAGCAAAACACTCTTTACTGCTGTACTGTAAGTTGGAGTGATATCACCCCCCCCCCCTTTCCAGCAGCCGAACAATTGGAAGGTAACCAGATAGCAGCTCACTAACACAAGATAACAGCTCCCTGGTAGATCTAAGTACAACACTCAATACCAAAAGCCAAGTCCCACCGAGACTGTTTCAGTTAATTAGGAGAAATAACAGCCTACCAGAAAGTAGTTCCATCCCAAAGTGCAGACACAAGTCACATGACTGGGGGCAGCTGGGAAACTGTCAATATGTCTAGCCCGATAACAGATTTCAAAATTGAATATAAAAAAAAATCTGTTTGCTCTTTTGAGAATTGGATCTCAGTGCAGAAGTCTGCTGGAGTTGCACTATTAACTGTTGCGTTTTGAAAAAAAACATGTTTTCCCATGACAGTATCCCTTTAAGTTTACTAGAAAATCATATAGACATTAAATAAAGCAAATAAGCTGGTATTGTCTCCAATAAGGATTAATTATATCTTGGTTTGGATCAAATACAAGCTACTGTTTTATTATTACAGAGAAAAAGGAAATCATTTTTAAAAATGTGGATCATTTGATTATAATGGAGTCTATGGGTGATGGCTCTTCTTTAATTTGTGCTTTCTGGATAACGGGTTTAAATATAACGGATCTTGTACGAACATTTAAGTAAAACCATGAGCTATGTAGTTTAGGACATATATGAATGCATATGATGTATCAAACTGAGCACAAGCTCATTTGTAAACACACAGACATTGCTCCCATACATTTCTAACTACTTAAATAATAATGCATCTAAACAACGGTAGTGCATACTAATTGGTTGATAAATATTATAACCTTAGACCAGTGATCCCCAACCAGTAGCTCGCGAGCAACATGTTGCTCTCCATCCCCTTGGATGTTGCTCCCAGTGGCCTCAAAGCAGGTGCTTATTTTTTGAATTCCAGGCTTGGAGGAAAGTTTTGGTTGTATAAAAACCAGGTTTACTGCCAAACAGAGCCTCAATGTAGGTTGACAATCCACATAGGGGCTACTAAATGGCCAATCACAGCACTTATTTGGCACCCCAAGAACATTTTTTATGCTAGCGTTGCTCCCCAACTCCTTTTACTTCTGAATGTTGCTCACGGGTTCAAAAGGTTGGGGATCCCTGCCTTAGACTGTGAGATGTATGTGTAAAGATAGATGCCTATTGTTTTGATGATCAATACTTCTCATGGACCAAAGATGTAAAAACATAATTATTAAAGACAGACAATTCGGCAAAATGATGCAGCTTAACAATGATAATACTAATAATAATAATAATGCTTACTCTTTGTGCTTCAGCTGCTACTGCTGCCATTGCTGCAGCCTTTGCCTTTTCTGCTTCATCATAAGTTGGAAGTGTAGTTGCTACACTATATGGGGGTGGCACAGGATAGAAGTCACTACTTGTTTCTATTTATAAAGTAAAATGAAAGGGGGAAAAAATAACACATGTAAAGGGAAATAAAAAAAGGCAAGCAATGTTGGATCTTTGCCAGACACCTCAATACACCTTCAAAAAAAACAAACAATATAAATATAACATATGCTAAAAATTTTTTAAAAGATATTTTCTTTTTATAAAGCATTAGCATAGTTATAAAGCATAATGATCACCGTTTTGCTTTTGATGAGATGGGTTGTTGGCCTGTTTGCGTGCATTAAACAGGGGGACAATCTGTGCACTAGTAAACTAATTATTTTTCTTGCAAGGACCAAAGATGGAATAGCTGCAATCTCCCTATTTAGCTCTAGGAATTAGAAAAAAAAAAAAATTCCCACAAGCACTATTCGTGGAGCTAATGCTGAACAAGGGGTACACTGACCTGCATTTTTTCTCCTATTTTCATCAGCTTTTTATTCAAAATTACCAAATTATAGTTTATATCCTTTACCTATATCAAGGGCAAAATTATTCACAATGAGGCACAAAATCTTTTCATCGACAAGGAAAGTCCTATAGCGCAAAGTTTCCTAATTTCCTGCTACTGTGAATATCTAAATGTGACAGAGGGATGACTGGGAAAACAAGCTAAGATAGTGCCATGTACTGTGATTTATAGCTCCCCAGGCTTGAGAGAGAGCGAGATATAAGGTACACTCCATAAACCAGTTTTCCAGCTGGGTGCCAGAGCTGGGAAACAACATAACTAATGGAGAAGAAAGGTACTCACGGGATTTGTTAAATGCAGAGCCAAACTTTACCTGTTTACATTCCAAACACTTTTAAGTTTAGTTGCTTTCAGAAACAGTTTTAAAAAAAAGGCTTTAATTCGGGTGAACCTCTTCTTTTTTTAAAGGGGTTGTTCATCTTTAAACACTTTCAATTCAGTTGGCTTCAGATTGTTCACCAGAAATAAAGACTTTTTCCAATTTCTTTCTATTTTCTATTTGTGTTTTTCCAAAAAGTCCTAAAAGATCTCTGGGGGGGGGGGGTTGCTGACTCTATAAATCTTTTAGGGTCTGGCCAAACGGGTAGATTTGGGGAGATTAGTCGCCAGTCGACAAATCGCCTCTTCTTCGCGGCAACTAATCTCCCTGATCTGCCTTCCATCGGCTAAAATGTAAATCACGTGGGGGCAGGCACATGGAATGCTTCGTTTTCCGAAGTCACCAGAATTTTCCTTGTGAGGCAATTATGGGAGACTTAGGAAAACGAAGCGCTCTGTGTACCTGCCCCCACGCAATTTACATTTTAGCCGCCGGACTGCAGATCGGGGAGATTAGTTGCCACGAAGAAGAGGAGATTTGTCGACTGGCGACTTATCTCCCCAAATCTGCCTGTTTGGCCAGACCTTTAAATTGATACATTTGTTATCTTTAGCCCTGCTGAGCAGAATCTCTGAGTTTCATTAACCATCTATAAATTTACTCTAAACACCCCCCCAGATAAATGTAACTTAAAAGAGAACTAAAGTTAAAATACAAATACAGCTCAAAGTATTGGCCAGTATGTTAAGATCTGTTTACCAGAAGCTTTTCTACAACTGAGTTTCCTTGTGAAATTATTCTGAAATTAAATTCCAAATTATTGGCAAGTAGATTGAAAGTATATTACAACCCCTCAGTCAGACAAAACACGCAGCCTTTCCTCCCCCCCTCCTCCCCTGTTCGCAACACTATCTTGTAAGCGGAGCGGGAGAGTTTCTGTTACCATAGCGACGCAATGCTGTTCTAAACTCCCGCTCCGCTTACAAGATAGTGTTGCGAACAGGGGAGGAAAGGCTGCCTGTTTTGTCTGACTGAGGTCTGTAAACAGTATTGCATTCATTCATGCTATTAACCAACGATTTTTCAAGCACAGGGAAGTCAGTGGGGATCTCAGTTGAATGGGGTGATGTATAGACTTAAGAACATGGCGCCCGCTAAGTTATTGAACTATAGATAAGTTTGGAATGTGGGCAGAACTTTTAAAGGGCACAGAGAGAAAATCTAACCCAGCTTTTCAGGACAGGGGGTAATTGCCAACATTTTGGTATAGTTTTGTAATTTTGCCTTTCCTTCTCCTTTAAGGTGGCCATACACTATAAGATCCGCTCGTTTGGCAAGGTCGCCAAACAAGCGGATCTTAACCCGCTGTGCCCACTAACGGCTGGGCGATATCGGATTAATCTGAGCGTTCAACCCTGGGGCCGAACGATTGGATTACTGAGCTCTCCTTATCTCTCTGACTATTCGGAGAGATCATTTGCATGCTGTGACATGCACTCCCTGCTCGTTCTGGTTCATTCCAGATCACTGCAGCACTGGGAGGAAGAGCTGGAAGACTTCTCTGATACTGTGAATGCACTGTAGCTAAGCTAACAGCCCTTTCTGAATTTAGAATACATTTTATAATGCTTAGATCTTCCCTCTGGTTATGTAAAGAATAAAGTTTATTTTTTGTTCAACTGTTTAATGAGTTTGATTAACTCATTAATGTGTCCCTTTGTTTTATTTACAGATCTATTTCTGTGCAAAGCTATGTTATATACAAATATACCAGGCATTATACCAGCCAAGTACTAGAGTATGGCTATTAATATGAATAAAAATGTGGTCTTCTAAAAAAAAAATGTACAAAACCTTTTTGACAGTGCAGTGAGTTGTAGACCAACAGCATAGAAAGTATACGCACCCATGACACCTATAACAAATTATTTTGTCGAAAACCTAATTTTAAAAAATTTTGCAAGTTGACAATGCAGTGAGTTAAAGTTCAGCACCAAAGTTGTATCCATTACGATGCAATTTCAAACTATCTATAAACACAGTGAATTCATACCAATCTAAAAACATAAATTTATCACTAATTAGCAAATAGTATGCACCAACATTTATTTTGTTGAAAAGATACAGCATCGGTTGACTGTGCCTGTTTTTAATTGCTGTAAATTCTGTAATACTAAAATCCTAAATTTATAATCACAAATTTTCAATATTTGCAAACTAATGATCAAATTCAGTATATTTATTGACCAATTCCTTGTACTTCTTATTTAATTTAACTATGGTGTTGAACTATAACTCACTGCACTGTCAAAAAGGTTTTGTACATCTTTTTAAAAGAACACAATTTTATTCATATTAATAGCCATACTCTAGTACTTGGCTGGTATAATGCCTGGTATATTTGTATATAACATAGCTTTGCACAGAAATAGATCCGTAAATAAAACAAAGGGACACATTAATGAGTTAATCAAACTCAGTAAAAAGTTGAACAAAAAATTAACTTTATTCTTTACATAACCAGAGGGAAGATCAGGCATAACAATCCTAACCATTTTAAAATGTATTATAAATTCAGAAAGGGCTGTTAGCTTAGCTACCTTCCTCTCTGCTATGTCACAGCATGCAAATGATCTGTCCGACTAGTCAGAGAGATAAGGAGAGCTCAGTAAGCTAAGGGGCGAACCTTTACTCTGCAGAAGGAAGAAGGGGAAAACAGCTGCTGAAAACAAAGGAACCAGAGCAGACTGGCAGCAGGTAATAAGGTACATTTATCTGGGGGGCTGTTTAGAGTAAATTTATAAATAGAAAAAAAACCATTTACTTCTTTAAAGGCAGCTGTTAACATTGATACAATAGTTACAAATATTCCACAGATACTGCTGAGAAATCAACTGAATGTATCAATTACATGTATCAAATTGTAATTGTTTAAAATCTGCTCCTGGATCACTAAGCTGCCACACAAACACTAGAGACAGAAACATTGAACGTTAAAGGAGAAGGAAAGGTTAAAACTAAGTAAGCCTTATCAAAGGTCCATCTAAATATACCAGTAAACCCCCAAAGTAATCTTGCTCTGAGTCCCCTGTCAAAAGAAATACAGCATTTCTTTCCTTCTATTGTGTACTCATGGGCTTCTGTATCAGACTTCCTGCCTTCAGATTAAACCTCATTGCCCTGGGCAAGATCATGCTCAGTTTGCTCCTCTCCTCCCACCCCTCCCTTCTCTACTGTAATCTGAGCCCAGAGCAGGGAGAGACTCAGGCAGGAAGTGATGTTACACCACATTAATACTGCAGCTCCTATTCTAAACAATCAGAGAGCTTCTAGAGCTGTTTACTCAGGTATGGTAAAACATTCTACAGAATAAATATAGCATTCTAGCTTGCACTATTGCAGCTAATCTATTGGCAATAAAATGCCTCCGTAGCTTTCCTTCTCCTTTAAACTTCAATTTTGGAAAAAAACATCAAAGCATCCATCAAAAGTCTATTTTTACTTTATATCATTACCATTATCATTATCATGTGGGGAAAGTCAGGATTTTCTCTTAAAAGTAAACAAGTGTCTTAACATTCAGCTTTCATCTGAAGTCAAAGCATTCCTTAACTAGACGTACCTGTATCTGTAGTTGTTCCAGCAACAATGCTGCTGTAGGGTGGAGGAGAGACATCTGATGCAGATGATGTGATTTGGGCAGCCTGAGACGGTTGCATAGAGGTTGAGGGTTGTTCTACAGTTGGTGCTTCTGATGAGTCATCCTCATTCTGAAGCTAAAACGAAAAAATAAATAAATCAATTAGGCATAGGTTTCCCCAAAACAGATACCACTTGCTGGACGTGTAAAGAGTAATGTGCTCTAGCAAGAATCCTTTCTACAAAGAAAACAACTCCAACCTTGACAGTCTTTCCAAATGTTACATATTTTATTCCTTTTGCCAGTTCAGTTGCATACATACAGATGCTTATAGTGCCAAAGTCTGCATGTCTAAAATTTGGTATCTTAGGAGCTCACAACAAGAGTTCTCTATGCAACATAATTTCAAATGAGACAATGTTATTTCCCAAAATGTTCACCCACACAAATGCTAGAGAAGAATTCAGTATTATTAGTTATTACCAGATAGAAGAGCATCTTTTTTTTCTGAACTACCTGAAATAAAAAGTTGTCATTTAGCATATTTTCCAACCTACAAGCTTTTTATTGGCTTAGCTACATATCACAACGGTCACCTTCTGCATAAGCCACCGATAACAACTTCCCTGAGCTGTGAAGCCTCTCGTGTTTATAACAGAAGTTGGTCTTCTGTCTCCTCACTTCTACTGGTTGATTCATAGCATAATCTAATTCTGGCGAATTTGCGCTCTGGCGAATGGAATTAACAAAGCAAATTCACTAAAATGCAGGTTTTACTGAACATTACCTCTTGCGCCAGACTTTCCTTTGCCACCTCAGACCAGGCGAAGTGCAATAGAGTAGATAGGAATTCCTCCAAATTTAGTTGAAAAATTAAAAAAAAACGCTGGAGTCTTTTTTTCAGGGTGATAGGCTGCAAAATAGCGTAAATTTTTTTTGGGGTAACCCACTTCTCCCCTACATTTCCTAACATATGGCACATAAACTATACACTGGGCTCATGTGTAGGGCAATGTAACGCCTCTATTTTCTTATATTAAGGTTTCCCGGGCTTGTGTAGTGTAATGTATTTGCTGCAACATATACGTCTATTCAACTTTAACTTCCCGCCATATGCAAATTAGGCAACGCTAGCGCAACTTCGCTTTGCTTGGCGCAGTAACGCTAGCGCAACTTCGCCAGCGTTCAGCGCCCTGGACCCAACTTCATATTTTAGTGAATTAGCGTTGTCCTGGCAAATCTACGCCTGGCGAAGTGTGAGCGAAGCCATCGCTGACGACCGAGGTTAGTAAATTTTCCCCAATATATTAAAGTAAATCTTGCCGTTTTACATCTCTTGCCATGAGCCACCATTTCATGATGGTCTGTGTGCTGCCTCAGAGATCACCTGACCAGAAATACAACTGCAACAGGAAGAAATGTTGAAGCAAAATACAGAACTCTGTCTGTTAATTGGCTCATGTGACCTAACATGTATAGTTTGTGTGCACAGTGAATCGTCCGATCCCAGGGGACGGCCCTCTTTTTTTTAAATGGCAATTTTCTATTTATGCACAAACACACAAAGTAGTGCTACACAATCCTTACCGCTTTTTCTAACGTCGGGTGCCGACTGTGACTCTGTCTGCTCAGGTTCAATCCATACTTCCAATTATTTATTATTTCAGAAGCACTACGATATAGTGAAAATTCTATTTATTTGTGCAACAGGTGAAGCCTGCTTCGGGCTTAAACAACCCTTTATCAAGCCCATTATTGAATTTTCATTATATCGGAGTGCTGCTGAAATATGTTTGGAATTTTCTATTTATGATTTCCCAATGGCACATATTACTAGAAAAGTATACTATTATGAAAATTGTTTATTTACACGAAGCAGGGTTTTAAATATGAGCTGTTTTATGCAATATCTTTTTATAGAGACCTACATTGTTTAGGGGGTATAGTTTTCCTTTAATTCCAGCTAAGATTTCTACTCATAGGGCTTCCATACCACCCCCACAATGTTATCCCTAGTTATTTTATTAGTGCATTGCATTAAATGACTTTTCATAAAGACAATCCTCCGCCTTTGTGAAATGTTCTGCTCCACCTTAAAAGGGACCCATCACCCCAAAACAATTATTCATAATCCTATTTTATCACATCAGTCAAGCAAAATGAACTTTAATTACAATATATAAATTATTTGAATCTTGTTTCCTCCAGTCTGGGAATTCATAATTATAGCAAGCAGGCAGGAGCCATTTTGTGGACACTGTTATTAAGGCAAGCCTTGCATCATCTCAGAATCTTGTTTGTGCACCAGAATGGGGGACCCGATGCCCATCCCCAAGCTCTGGCTACACAATTAAGTGGTACGGAGGAATGTGGGGAGAGCAGTGATTTCTAGGAAGTGCTGAATGGAAAGTGAAAGTAATTGTCTGCACCGCCTCTATGACCAGGGCATAGTGGAGGGGCAGACAATATATGATTGACAGCTGAGGTGTTTAAATGAGCTTACAACAGCTATAAATGCTTTAATAAAAAATAGAAATTGGATTTCATGTTTAATTTGAAAAGGACTTTTATTATACAGCTTTCTGTGACAGGTCCACTTTAAAAGTATGCAGCCATCTAAATTCTCTACCCAATCACGTTTCATTTATAATCAAGTGACAAGTTGAACAGGACAAAAAGAAACCTTGCCCTATATGTGCCCTATATGTGTGCACATTGACTGAAAAATACATACTTGACAGGTCCAAGTTACTGATTTAATTGCATGTACACTAGACCCGGCCTACACTCTTCCTTGTAGTACTTGCCTTCACGTAACATTGCACTTTGTCAGGCATGCAGACACACTTTTTTTTCATCATAGCTTCCTTTTATTCTTATGAAGTTAAAATAAAAAAGTATTTTTCTTCACATTTAGAGCAAGTAGCATGCGTTCACCTTGCAAGAAAGGAAACCATCTGTGGTTATACACGAAACTGATGTTTTGTAAGGTCCGTATTTCATGATAATAAGGTCTAGGAAATATTTACTCATCAGGGGACTTCCAAATTAATCACGTGTTGTAACTTTCTCTAGCTAGAACAATTAAAATATAAGATAAATACAAAGCTAGACACATCAAAGGCACACTGTATCTAGTGGAGAAAAGTGAGTGTTGCTGCACGCAGGGAACACCTCCAATTAATATTTAAATGTATTTTTCATGTATTATCATTTATTTATAAAGCACAGACATGTTAATGTAATGGCTTATCTGTTTATTTATCAGTCCCTGCCCCAGTACAGATTACAATCTAAATTGCCTATTATATTCACAAACTAGAAAACCAACCTGCTAGTAGGGCTACACTGGCCAAGTGTACACAGAGACAGGGACTTACAGCAAACAATCTGCAATTGACTAGTTTCAACCAGCTAAAGAAACATTTATCAAATTAAATATTTACTTGGTTGCCATTGATTATTGTAATAAGGCAAAAATCCCACCGTTACTTGAAGGGTTTACATAAAGGGATCATAGTATAGGATTAGGTTTATGCCTTTTAGGCAAATGTCATGCTAAGAGGTTTCTCTGACAGTAGAGAAATCACAGGTGCCTCCTGTCTTAAGTTTAACTGGTCCAGTTGCTTTTTGCAGAGTTTACAGGCCAAAAAAATGCCTTTATATCCGTAGGAAAAAACTTTATTAGTATGCAGACCTTAGGTCAAATTACAGTAGCTCACAGACCAAACTGTCAGATATTGATGATATGGTCATTCACATTGGCAATCAAACAGCACTGATTCATTTGTTCAGCTAACCTGAATGGTAGTAGGAAGAAGTTGCAGGTTACTCTTGTACATGTGCCAAGAACAAAGAACAGCAGATAAGCATATCATAAAGGTAATTCTATCTGTCAAAATGCCTCTGCTGCCAAAGTGCCCGTATATTAACCAACAGCTGAGCTGAGCAAGTCACAATCCCTGAAAATGCCAACAACTTCTGCCAATGAGTGGCTATACACACACAGATTTGTATTCAGTTTCTGAATGCTTAGGATTTACAAATCATTTGTTTATTCAGTGTACTTTTATGGTGATCGTCCAACTTGGAAATGCCCATATGAATCAGCCCAGTGCCATTTAGCATGTGGATTATTAGTACTAATAGCCAGCTAATCTACATATTGGGTTATTCACCTTTGAGTTAACTTTTAGTATGATGTAGAGAGTGATATTCTGAGACAATCTGCAATTGGTTTTCATTTTTTATTATTTACGTTTTTTTGAGTTATTTAGCTTTTTATTCAGCAGCTCTTCAATTTCAATTATATACAATCTGGTAGCTAGGGTCCAAATTACCCTAGCAACAATGCATTGATTTGAATAAAAGACTGGAATATGAATAGGAGAAGACCTTACTAGAAAGATGAGCAATAAAAAGTAGCAGTAATAATAAGGGGCACATGTACTTCGCTCGAGTGAAGGATTAGAAGGAAAAACACTTTGTATTTCGAATGTTTTTTTTGGCTACTTCGACCATCGAATTGGCTACTTCGACCTTCGAATCGAACGATTCAAAGTAAAAATCATTCGAATATTCGACCATTCGATAGTCGAAGTGCTGTCTCTTTAAAAAAAAACTGACCACCTAAAACCTACCGAGCATCAATGTTAGCCTATGGGGAAGGTCCCCATAGGCTTTCCTAGCTTTTTTTGATCGAAGGAAAATCGTTCAATCGATGCATTAAAATACTTCGAATAGTTTGATTAGAAGGATTTAGTGAACGGTTTTTCCTACGATCGTTGAACGAACGAATTGCGATAAATCCTTCGACTTTGATATTCGAAGTCGAAGGATTTTACTTAGAGGGTCAAATATCGAGGGTTAATTAACCCTCGATATTTGACCCATAGTTAATGTGCCCCTAAGAGATGGGGTCAGCGAGACGCCCATCTAAAAGCTGGAAAGAATCAGAAGAAAAAGGCAAATTATTATAAAACTATCAAAAATAAATAATGAAAACCAATGAAAATGTTGCTAAGAATTTGCCATTCTATTACATACTAAAAGTTTACTTAAAGCTGAGCCACCCCTTTAAAAGGTGGTTTGCTAACTGTCAGCTATAATACATTCAGAGGAAACTTTAGACAGCAAGGAAATATGTCCAACTCAACATTTCCTTTATTCAATGAAAAATTATAAATATGTTTACCATAAACACACAACAGATGTCTTCATAACATTAGTAATTGGGACTTCCCTGATGTACCCACAACAAACTGCTGGCACCCTTAATAGAAAGAACAAGTTAAACGATCTTTTATTTTCCAGTTCTACATATGTATGAGTAGCATTTTGTTTTATGCTTTTACCCAGTGACAGAATCTAGCATGAAACATTCACAACTTCTTTGTTTTTTCATTTTATATGATACTACATGGACACTTTTATAGTATCAAGGACTGCGGGTATTTTAGTTCCTATGGACAAAGCGAGATACAAAAAAAAAAAAAAAACAGTTTGAAGGCTACTAAAAGCATGAAGTTAACAAATGTGTTGACAGTCAAGTTAGAGCTCCCAACGAGCACTGTCATTCACTGATGTGACTCTGCCAGGAACTGCTAAGCATGATGTTTACCAATGCTGGCATGTAGCTGGAGGGGGAGATCGAGCTGGCTTGCAAAATGTGACCCTTCCAATGGTTTTCACTGAGAATAACCATCAATCAGAGCCATGCAAAAACACACGCTGTCTGTCAGGGCATGCCAGAGAACAAAGGGAAACAACTAGAGCAGCAGCTTTTGAGTTTTACAAGCTAAACATTTGAATAATTTAGGAATTGGTCTGCCACTGGCTATTTAGTCTGTTCTAGGCAGAATAGGAGCAGGGCTGGAGTCATCAAGGCCAAGGGACCCCAGGAACAATGGAAATGCTGGGTCCTAATAGAAGGCAAAAAAAGTAATGTAACCGGAGGATGTCAAACCTGCAACAATCCAGCTGTTGTTCAACTACAAACCCCGTGATCTTGGGCTTTCAACCGGATTCTAGAATACAATGGTGTGCATGCCATGTACTGGATATGTCTATGAACGGTTACACATGTAATAATTTCTTCCACCATAGGATAAGTGCCCTCTGTGGCCTACCCTTCAGCCAGCCCTGATCACAAGCTGTGGATCACCCCCGCGACACCACACACTGTATATTCCACTCACATCCCCACCAGCACTGCTCCTCCTCCGCCTGGGCCACAGCCGGTTCTTACCACTTGATATCGATTGGCTGCTTGTAGGTACTGATGCTCCATGGCCAGCAAGTAACTTCCAGGGTTCAGTGGGTCTCCAGACACTTCTTCCCCGCCTGGCTGTGTGTACCTGTACGGGAGTCCCTTTCTCTGCCGGTCTCTGTTCCCAGCTTGAGGTGACTCACAACGACACTGTAGCCGTATCGCCCTGCCGCCCCACTTCCGGTCCTTATTAGCTGACACGTAGATATATACAGTTCTATGGCTGTTAGCCAGGTCAGTGTATCCCACTAGTTAGATTTGCCCGTACCCAACGTTCACCTTTATCGCTGCCCTATGAGTCTTTCCCCAATACCTCTGTAGCCTCCGACAAGCACCGCCCATTCGCTAGGTCAACCTTCTCAGCGCGTTCCCGTACCCCTCCCATTCCACCTCGGGAACACGCATCCGAGGGGCAGTGCCCTCATTTTAATAGGGCGTGGTTTGGTGCGGGCAGGTATATCATTCCGTTGCCATGGGTTACGGACAATGAATGCAGATTCCTGGTTGTGCCTTTCAGTTTCAGCCATAATGATGTCAGCGCGCACAGAACAATATTCGAATAGGGATTAAACGGAGTCAAAATGTAAAGAAAAGTAGAGAAGATCAGTTCTTGTTTATATAAAGACTTCAGGGGATAAACCCGCTCAATGTCTGAGGCTGAGTTCACCTACTTATAAAATAGTGGCTAAACCCATGTGCTGCTGTGCATTTGTGTATTTTTATTAGGGATGCACCGAATCCACTATTTTGGATTCGGCCGAACCCCCGAATCCTTCACAAAAGATTCGGCCGAATACCGAACCGAATCCGAACCCTAATTTGCATATGTAAATTAGGGGTGGGAAGGGGAAAACATTTTTTACTTCCTTGTTTTGTGACAAAATGTCACGCAATTTCCCTCCCCGCCCCTAATTCGCATATGCAAATTAGGATTCGGTTCGGCCAGGCAGAAGGATTCGGCCGAATCCGAATCCTGCTGAAAAAGGCCGAATCCCGAACCGAATCTTGGATTCGGTGCATCCCTAATTTTTATTGTAGGTGTGTTAGTTTGTGTGATTTCATTAGAAACTTGCTACACCTTCAGGTTAACCTGCTTTCATATGTTCTAGAATGGCTTATTCTTAGCAAAGTTTCAATTAGTCTTCATTTTTTATATGTTTTAGCTTTTGAATTATTTGCATTCCCTTCCTGGCTCTTTCCAGCATTCCATTGGGGGTAGGGTTGCCACTTTTTCTGGAAAAAAATACCAGCCTTCCAATATTTATGTTTTTCCCCCTATTAATAACATTGGAATCAACCATCATTTTTACCGGCCAGGCCGGTAAAATACCTCCCATGTGGCAAACCTAACCTTAGGTGAGTTTAAAAACACAAATATCAACCATCATTTTTACCGGCCAGGCCAGTAAAATACCTACCATGTGGCAACCCTAACCTTAGGTGAGTTTAAAAAACACAAATAAAAAGCAATATATGTGTTTTTACATGCTCATCTTGCGTTTGTTTGAGTAGAAAACAATACTGCATAAGAGCACCAGCATTTTATGACTAAAACTGTGAGGCTCCCACTATTCCATTACCTATTGTTGCCCCAAGTATTTCATGACATGCTGTGACACCTGCATTTCATGATGGACACAGTGTGTGGCCTCCAATATTTTATGATGGTCAGACCCAGCCAACAGTAGAGCTTAGTTATGTTTTTCCCCTATTAATAACATTGGAATCAACCATCATTTTTAGCGGCCAGGCCGGGGAAGCCTGTCCCTCAGGAGCAGCGCTGCGCGTCGACAGCTCGACTGTAGCTTTGTCAAGAGACCGAGTGCAGGAAGTGACGTGTTCTTAAAGGCCATAGTGATAAGTGTAATGTGAACAGTTTCGTAAGACCGATCCCAATAGATACTTGTGTTACATATAGTCCATTGTTCCATGCAGTGTCTCCATTTAAGAGGATATTATTCAATTATATAGTGAATAAAGTACCCCCTCTTGTAAAATATAAGGATATTATAAGTTACCGAGGAGTTTCATGACCATATAAAAACACGAGGCCGAAGGCCCGGACTGGCATTCTGTGGATTCTGGCAAATGCCAGAGGGGCTGCTGCATGGTTCCATAGAAAGTTACCATAGAGTGGGCTGGTTGGGGGCTGTTTGGGCTGGTAGGGGGCTGTTTGGGCCTCTGCGTACTTGGAATGGCAGGGCCTATTTTGACTCCCAGTCCAGGCCAGGGTCATGGAACTCTGAGGTAACTTCTAACATTCTCATATTTTGCAACTGGGGGTACTTTATTTATTATAATACACACGTTTCAGTTAGTCATGTGACAGAAATGACATCAGAACTCACCGTTTATAACTGATGACATCAGAACTCACCGTTTATAAGAATATTATTTACAAGATATTCCTGGCTTTATATTAGGAACACATTGTGTTATCAACCAGCATTTATATATAAAGTTACCACATACAAATACAGCAGTCATGAATATTGTAGATCTCAGGTGAGATTGGAGACACTGTATGGAACAATGGACTATATGTAACACAAGTATCTATTGGTATCCGTATCAGATGTACTGCCAAATAAAGCCTCTTGTAGGCTGTCAGTCCACATAAGACTTCCAATTAGTCAATCACAACCCCCTTATTTGGCACCCCAGAAACAGTTTTCATGCTTGCTATGCTCCCCAACTCTTTTTACAATTGAATGTGGCTCACTGGTACTGGAGACACCTACTCTTCATCATAATAAAAGTTAATTTAAAGGTGACCCTTTTAAATGACTCTTGTTACAGAATACTGATGTGATCCTAAAATAGTTCTCAATAATAATCATATCACATATGGTGGGAAAGTGGTTTCTTAGACCAAACACCACTTTTTGTTTTAAGGGGTTTGAGGTTTGATGGCTCAGTATTGGCCTCTTATGCTGGATGAAATTGTAGCACCTTTCCTCTAGTGTTTTATAATTTATACAGCACCCAACCCATATCACCCACTGACCAGCCATGCTGATGTACCCAGCATAAGTACTCAGGCATCCTATGTGAACATAACATGATAACTTATTCATATAGGTGTAAACAAATGTCCTAATTTATATGAGAACGGTATTTATTATATTATAATACACAAAAGCCATGAATATCCTGTAAATTATATCCTTATAAACCATGAGTTCTGATGTCATCAGTTATAAACGGTTCTGAAGTCATTTCTTTGACATGACTCACTGAAACTTGTGTATTATAATAAATAAAGCACCCCCAGTTGTAAAATATGAGGATATTAAAAATTACCTCGGAGTTCCATGACCTGTATAAAAACACTCAGCCTTCGGCCTTGTGTTTTTATATGGTCATGAAGCTCCTCTGTAATTTATAATATCCTTATATTTTACAAGAGGGGGTACTTTATTCACTATATAATACACAAAAGCCATGAATATATTGTAAATTATATCCTTATAAATGGTGATTACTGATGTACAGAGTACTGAGCACTGTTTATATAGTGAATAAAGTTCCCCATTGTTATAAAATATAAGGATATTATATTATAAGGATATTATAAATCACCTCGGAGTTCCATGACCTGTATAAAAGCCGAACTATATGGTCATGGAACTCCTCGGTGACTTATAATATCCTTATATTTTATAACAAGGGGTACTTTATTCACTATATAATACACAAAAGCTATGAATAGCTTGTGAAATATATCCTTATAAACGGTGAATTCTGATGTTATCAGTTATAAACGGTGAGTTCTGATGTCATTTCTGTCACACTACTCACAGAAATTTGTGTATTATAATAAATAAATGAGGATATTAGAAGTTACCTCAGGAGTTCCATGACCTGTATAAAAACACTCGGTCTTCGGCCTCATGTTTTTATATGTCATGAAACTCCTCGGTAACGTATAATATCCTAATAATTTACAAGAGGGGGTACTTTATTTACTAAATATAGAACCATGAATGACATTTGACCCCTGTTTATGTTCTTAAATAAGAACCAAATTCATTGTGTTCTACATAGCTTATCTGCTGTTTAAACATGTGCCTATTATCCTTTTTAGTTTAATTGACTGCCCCTTGGCTAAACAGCAGCTTATTCAGATAAACTATATTAGTGTTTCTGAAGCAAATACATAATTGTTACTAGTTCAGGGCAACAGTACAATTGAATTACTTTAAAACACTTTTATTTTGATGGTGTTACTGTTCTTTTAATGCACCATTTAAAATTAAAATAGCAGAATTACAGATTCTGATGGGACAAGCTAATACTCTTAATAGTTTTAAAATACATAATTTGAAAATGAAAACTGGATTTTTATACTGTAATGCTACACAACACGGTTTAAGAGTAACAGTAAAAAAGACCATTAGAGATTATGAGACGAGAAAGAAGTGCTTAGTTTATGGCAGCTATGTGATGCTATTCACAGTTACCTAGCCCTTTCTTCACAAGGAAATGCTTAGTTAGCCTTGCCCTTATGTAATGACATTTAAATGCACGTTTTCTGCATATTCTGGGGGAGGGAGTTTATAGCACTAACAGCTACAAATAGATTTGGACAATAAAAAATGTATTCAGCAATTTAATATACACAACCTAGTGGGTCTACTGTGGCTTCTTTACATAACACAATACTTCTGCACATTCGTCCACTTGCAATTAAAGCTAAGGTGATTTTTTTTTTTAAAACTGGGTGCATGCATAATTTTGTAACAGTCCACCAACATTTTCTTTCAGAATTATGCACCTTTGCAGCTTCTGAAGCTGTTAATATTTAACATACAAATGGTGGCATAGAAAATGTACTAAAAAATAAAAGAAGCATTGGCATCTGTCTTGTTGAATATGATGCAGTGGGCATTTACCAAATCCACTGCCATAGTGCAAAGCACTAGATATAATGAAATTAATATCTCTGAAATTAAACGTTGTAAGGAAAAAATACACCAAGTAAGGGAAAAGGTGTTTCACACTGGAATCCAGTAGTACAGAAAGATCACGCGCACACTCCAGCCCTTCGTAGGATTACGCTGGTGCCCAAGACCTGAGGGAGACGGCACTCCCAATGGATCAAAGTAAGAGAAAAAGGCCTGGCACACGGAGCAAATTAAACCGGGGTCCTACCCCTGGTGTGTTTATTGCATCAAACACAATATGATGCAATAAACACACCAGGGGTAGGACCCCGGTTTAATTTGCTCCGTGTGCCAGGCCTTTTTCTCTTACTTTCACACTGGAATCCACCTGTGGTGGAATAGGGAGCCAATGCAGTAAAAAGAGAAATAGGTCGGTATAGGCTAAACAAGTTATTTAAGGAACATAAGAAATCATACAGTAGTCATAGTAATTTAGACTTAAAATATTAAACTTGATGGATGTGTGTCTTTTTCAACTTACTAAGTCTAAATATAACCTGCCTAACTGCTTGCTGAACCAGAGGAAGCAAAAAAAAAAAAAACATTTGAAGCCCTTCCAATTTGCCTCAGAGGGAAAAAAAATTCCCTCCTGACTCCAAGATGGCAAACCTGGATAAACTTGTACTATGAGCTACTGTACCTTTCATAACCATGTAATCCCTCACTTGCTAAAAATCCATCCAAACCCTTTTTAAAGCTATGTAATGTATATATATGAGTGATGACTATGAGTGATGCATGGAGAGAATTCAACATCTTCACAGCTCTCACTGTAAAAAAAAAAAACCTTCTGAAATGACCCCGTCCCTAAATCATTACATGAACATGTTAAATAAAAGTGGACCCAATACAGAGCCCTGAGGGACCCCACTACAAACCTTACTCCAAGTAGAGAAAGTACCATTAACAACCACCCTCTATACCTGATACTGTAGCCAATGTCCTATCCATGTGCAAACAACTTCATTCAGTTCCTAGTTTAGAAAGCAGTAACTTGTGGGGCATTGTATCAAACACAATGGCAAAATCTAAATAGATCACATTGCTACCCCACTGTCCAGCACCTTACTTAAATCCTCTTAAAAAGCAATGAAATTAGTCTGACATGATCTATCTATCACGTTGATTACTGATCATAATGCCATTCACCAGGACAACATTTTGAATGTGATCCCTTAACAAGCCTTCAAATAATTTGCCCACCAGATGAAAGTGAATCTGAGTAAATCAGAGGTTGGTCTAAAACTAAACTAGGCTCTCCTAGTACGACGATGAACTCTATCTGGCCGTGGCGCATTGTTCACATTAGTTACATAGTTATATAGTTAAATTGGGTTGAAAAAAAGACAAAGTCCATCAAGTTCAACCCTCCAATTGAAAACCCAGCATCCATACAAACTAGGCTCTCCTAGTACGACGATGAACTCTATCTGGCCGTGGCGCATTGTTCACATTAGTTACATAGTTACATAGTTAAATTGGGTTGAAAAAAGACAAAGTCCATCAAGTTCAACCCTCCAATTGAAAACCCAGCATCCATACACACACCCTTCCATACTTTCACATAAATTATATATACCCTTATCTATACTAACTATAGAATTTAGTATCACAATAGCCTTTGATATTATGTCTGTCATCATCCAAGCCATTCTTAAAGGCATTAACTGAATCAGCCATCACAACATCACCCGGCAGTGCATTCCACAACCTCACTGTCCTGACTGTGAAGAACCCCCTACGTTGCTTCAAATTAAAGTTCTTTTCTTCTAATCTAAAGGGGTGGCCTCTGGTACGGTGATCTACTTTATGGGTGAAAAGGTCCCCTGCTATTTGTCTATAATGTCATTTAATGTACTTGTAAAGTGTAATCATGTCCCCTCGCAAGTACCTTTTTTCCATAGAAAACAACCCCAACCTTGACATCCCTCTAACCAATTTAGTTGCACGTCTCTGCACTCTCTCCAGCTCATTTATATCCCTATTAAGGACTGGAGTCCAAAACTGCACTGCATACTCCAGATGAGGCCTCACCAGGGACCTATAAAGAGGCATAATTATGTTTTTATCCCTTGAGTTAATGCCCTTTTTTATGCAAGACAGAACTGTATTTGCTTTAGTAGCCACAAAATGACGCTGCCCAGAATTAGACAACTTGTTATCTACAAAAACCCCTAGATCTTTCTCATTTAAGGAAACTCCCAACACACTGCCATTTAGTGTATAACTTGCATTTATATTATTTTTGCCAAAGTGCATTTACCAATTACATTTATCAACAATTATCTTTTAGCCAGTTCTCTATCCAGGTACAAATAATATGTTCCAGGCCAACATTCCTTAATTTAGCAAGTAACCTTTTGTGTGGCACTGTATCAAATGCTTTAGCAAAGTCTAAGTAAATCACATCCACTGCCATCCCAGAATCAAGGTCCTGCTTACCTTCTCAAGAAGTATACACTCAAGAAAAAAACTGATTTAACACATTTGCATTTTCTGTATCTTTTACAATCATATTAGTATCATTACTTAAAGAAGCAACATTCTCAACACAAATCTTTTTACTGTTACTATACTTAAAACACCTTTTGTAGTTAGTCTTTGCCTCTGCAGCAATGCACTTCTAATTTGCTATCTTTGCTTCCTGGAAAGCTGTTTTGCAACATTTATTATAGTGTTTATGTTTATTAAAGGCAGCTTTTGTCCCCACAGACTTGTCGTTTTTAAATGCCTTTCTCTTCTGTCCTATTAACTTTTACTTCTGTATTAAGCTACTTAGGGTGGTTCCTGGTGCTTCTACATTTACTTCCTAAGGGAATAAATGACAACAGTAACAATTTAATATTGACAGCACTGTTTCAGTAAGGAAAAGTCAGATCACTGGCTTGCTGGCAAGAAACAGTTTGAAGCAGCTTGGTTTATTTTTATTGGCCCACATGGTCAAAACTCACAAATTCAAATTTAACTTGAATTTGAATTAAAATGTGAAATTTATCACAACTCAACCCTGGAAAAAGTTCAGATTTGACTATTCTCCACCTAAAACCTGTTCATGTAGCAGTCTATAGCAGAGATCCCTTGAACTATTTGAAAATGTTAATAGTAGTATTAAGCCAAATTTTTGTCAAAGTTTCACTTTGAAAATTACGCCCATAGACTCCAATGGGAGAAAATGTGCATCAAAAAAATTGTTGTGCGTCAAAAAAAGTAAGTAAAAGTTTTTTTCCGCAGGAAACTCGATCAGAATTCGATTCCAGTTTTCAAATTGGGACTATTCGATCGAACTTTAGACATTCTAATTTTTTCAGGAATAACACACCATTCGAATTGTGAATAAAATCAAATTTATTACAGTTTAAAAAAATTCACATTACTCTAAATAGGATAAAGTAATAAAAGCAAAGCAAAATATATATTATGGATAACTACTGTATATTATTATTATAATTTTTGATTTGCATAATTAGTAATAGATGGTAGCCATTGTAGCACCAAGGAAGCATTAAGCAGAGGCTAAATACAATTTAAACAAGTAGTTTCAAGTAACATTTGAACTTCCTTCTGACATTTTGAACACATTCGCATTGCTTCAAGTTGTATCCATCTCTCTCAGATTGCATATCAGTTTTGCAAGGGAACAACTTCTATTTTTAATTGAACTGAATGTTAAATTGCCTTCATCTGGTGTTTCGTTTCAAATGTAGGTCACTGAACTTTGAAATAGGTAGCAAAGATTTATCTGGCTGTTCAGGTTAAGACATAATTCAGGTAAACCAGTGTATTTGGCAAATAATGTGTAGTGCTGTTCTAAACATTTTCTAGCAGTTAATAAATTACACTATTAATTTGTTTCTAGACAGTTTTTTTTAATTCAAGTTGCAAGATGTAATTAATATATGCTATATCATGGAATGATTATATAATAGGAACAGAAATTCCATATATCAGATATTGCATTCAAGTAATTTCAGATGTTGTGGTGAATTAAACAAGACGTCCATATATATTGCTTAGTGTGAAGTAGCAGTCAATGTAGCAAGCAGGAGTGTGGGATGTAAAACTGACAACAGCTGCCCGGACATTCAACAGAGTGTAATTTATAAGCACCCGGTAGACAGTAGAGGTGTCATCCAGGGGACAGCAGCAGAACTGTAGTTTGTAAAAAACATATTGAACATTGCAACTTATGCACCAAAGTATGTGCAACTGGCAAATATATTTATTCATAAGCACTTCTTGTGCACTCAATTAGAAGTCACAAAGGGAGTCACACGGACTGTAGAACTGTGCTGCTACTTTTTATTACTCAGCATGTTTCAGATCCCATAGATATATTCTCAAGTGCAAATAACCACTGCATAGTGTACAGCTTTTAAACTAATTCCCACACAATGCTCCTCCTCCCTCCAGGGGGCAGATTTAAAGGGCGAAGTGACTAACGCTGGCGAAGATTCACCAGCGTTTTCACTTTCAGGCACTTCGCTAGCGATAGAGAATTTACGTTCTGGCGAATGGACGTTACTCCGCAAATTCACTAAGATGCAGATTTTACTGAACATTACCTCTTTCGTCAGACTTGCCTTTGCCAGCTCAGACCAGGAGAAGTGCGTTGGAGTGCATAGATCTTCCTCAATCCTCTGTTACTTACATCATATTTTTAGTGGAAAAAGTTTCTAAGTCACAAAAAAACGCTGGAGTCTTTTCCTTTTTTTTGAAAAGAAAGCCTGCAAAGGTCCTTGAGATTTTTTTTGGGTAATCGGGTTCCCCCATACATTTTCTAACATATGGAACATAAATGATACAGTGGGCTCTTGTGTAGGGCATTATAACAACTCTATTTTCTTTATTAAGGTTCCCTTGACTTGTGTAATGTAATGTATTTGCTGCAACATATATGTCCATTCAACTTTAGAATTTCCCGCCATATACAAATTAGCCTGAGTGAAGACCTCTAACGAAGTTGCGCTAGGCCTAATTGAACGCTAGCCAATCTTCGCCTTTGATTGCCGAAGTAACTCACATTCACTAGCGTTCGGTGCCCTGGACGAAACTTCACACCTTAGTAAATTAGCATTGTCTGAGCGAATTTTCGCCTGGCGAAGTGTTGCGATGACTGGGGCAGCTGGAAAACAATATCTAGCCCCAGTCAGATTTCAAAATTGAATATAAAAAAGAATCTGTTTGCTCTTTTGAGAAATGGATTTCAGTGCAGAATTCTGCTGGAGCAGCATTATTAACTGATGCGTTTTGAAAAAAACATGTTTTTCCATGACAGTATCCCTTTAGAATACTTTGTTGCAAGTATCAGCTAAGGGTAAGACCTTTTGTATCAATAGCAACTAATGTATAGGCAGTTGAAACAAGGTAACCTTTAGGTAGGCTCCTTTTGAGCAGTTCCTACAAGTAATTTAGCTTTTATACTTATTTATGTGTAGTTTGTCTCAACTATTTCATGAGGAAATTGCTTCAGACGATCGCATTTTAATGGTTATAGAGTTTTGACACTACGGATTGAATCGGGAATTTGCACAGCTACACAAACTTTTATGATATCCTGGACTTTTAAATAACATATCTATTTATTTTTATATTTCATACACTGCTTGTGTTCTTATTGTACTTGATTATTGTAATTTGATTATTGTACCTCCCAGTGGTAAGGGTTAACTGTGGTTCAAAATAATTTTTTGATGGAGGGGTGGGACTTCCTGTATGACATTTTTTCCTAACTAACTATATTAGAAACATTTTTTATTTTACACAGCCTATCTATTTACCCAGTTTTTATTTTCACACTGAACCATTCCTTTAAAGCATTCTTTCACTTTGGCTTGTACACACTTGAGAAAGGGCCCTTGCTGCCCGAAACATGTCGTGTGGAATGCACAATAAAGACTGAATAGCAGGTATTCTGCTTCTTGCTGTTTCTTGATTTGCCAATTTAATACATTGAAGTTATAACCAGCAGCTGTCTGGAGATGAACAGTATTCATTGGATCAGTGTTTGCTAAGCTCTACTGTTGGCTGGGTCTGACCATCATAAAATATTGGAGGCCACACACTGTGTCCATCATGAAATGCAGGTGTCACAGCATGTTATGAAATACTTGGGGCAACAATAAGTAATGGAATAGTGGGAGCCTCACAGTTTTAGTCATAAAATGCTGGTGCTCTTATGCAGTATTTTTTCCTACTCAAACAAACGCAAGATGAGCATGTAAAAACACATATATTGCTTTTTATTTGTGTTTTTAAACTCACCTAAGGTTAGGGTTGCCACATGGAAGGTATTTTACCGGCCTGGCCGGTAAAAATGATGGTTGATATTTGTGTTTTTAAACTCACCTAAGGTTAGGTTTGCCACATGGGAGGTATTTTACCGGAATGGCAGGTAAAATGATGGTTGATCCAAATGTTATTAATGGGGAGAAAAGATATATATATATATATATATATATATATATATAGGAAGGCCGGTATTTTATTCCAGAAAAGGTGGCAACCCTACCTAAGGTTATGGCCACACGACACAGATCTCAGCTTGTGGAGAAACGCATGGCTGAGAATCTGCTCCTCCACTGCTTCTCTTCTGCTGTCTGCACCCAGAATCATCTCTGCAAGGGTGCAGACAGAAGAGGTGGATATTGGTGCAACACCAGTGCAGCAGAAGAGAAGAGGAGCAGTGGGTAGAACTTGTTTAGTGTGGCCCTAGCCTAAGGGCAGAGACACACGCTCAGATTTGGGGAGATTAGTCGCTCAATGACAAATCTCCTCTTCTTTGGGGCCAATAATCTCACTGAACTGCCTCCTGTTGGCTACAATGGAAATCTCCTATGATAGAAAATCCAGAAGCACACCAATGAGTTTCTAACTGAAGTCTGTGTTTTATTAAGTCCATATGTATCCACAAAAAGGGCTCAACTCATTGGTGTGCTTCTGGATTTTATATCGTATGCATTCATGACTCTGTGCAAGGGAAGGGCCTTCCAGTAAAGCACCCAGCACTTCCAACAAGTGATCTTCAACCATGTACAGCACTCCTCTATTATGCAGTACAATGTAAATCGCTGGCGGAATGGCAATCGGTGCACTTAGTTTTCCGAAGTTGGCTCACAAGTAAGCTTCGGGTGACTTTGGAAAACATTCTAGCCGGCGGGAGGCAGTTCGGGGAGATTAGTCCCCCTGAAGAAGAGGCAATTTATCGCCAGGTTACTACATCTCTTCCGAATCTGAGCGTGTGTCTCTGCCCTTAGTATGTGGGGTTTTTTTTAGTTCTGAGTTCTATAGTCTTTAGAATGTGCATTAAGCATAAACATCACTGACCCCATGAGCAGCTTCCACAAGTTGGTGTCTTTGAAGAAGCGCAAGAAAATTATTTAAAAAACATGGAACACATAAAACTGAGGTGACAGTGAGTTTAAAACTTTGTCTCAAACCAAAGTAAGAGCCCTTATTCTTGAAGCTGCCATTTGAGGGTGTTTTTGTTAAATATGTGCAGACAAATGTTTCAAGGCTACTGTTATTAGTAGGGTTTCCACCTTTGCTGATGGCTCAACCCGAACATGGGGGGCGGGGCAGATAACATTGTGGGTGGGGCAGGCAGTGAAGTAGGAACAGGCATGATGACATAAGAGGTCGGACAATGATGTTAGTGGAGTTATGACAGCATTCCAAAGTTCAAACAGGTCAGCGCTTCTCAAAGCTCAGGGGAAAAAAATATGGAGAAAAAAGGAAAAAATAGATAATATAGTGTAGTATTTAGTTAGAGAGTTATAGTTCCACAGCCCCGTATGGTTTCAATTGACCTTTAGTACAACTAACTCTTTACACTTCACTACGTGTGTTTGCTTAAGGTGGGTACTTACAAACGTTCAGATTATTTTGTGCATATCAAAACTTGTAGAATACAAAGCTTTTGATTGATCCTTCTTGCTAGGGGAAGTTAGAAAGTGCAGATAGTGTAAAAACTTCTTTATTTTACAATAATAAAAACCAATTGGTTGCACTCACATTAAGTGGATTAAAACAGGCAAAACATCTCTCTCCATATCGTCCTAGTTTTTGTAAATATCCTTAGTGATTTGTTGTTCAGGTCCCGACTAGGGTTACCACCCGGCCGGTATTTAACCGGCCTAGCTGATAAAACACCTGCCAAGGCCGGGGCCGGTATTGCAAATTTACTGGCAATGCATTTGCCGGTAATTTGTAATACCCTTTAAAAAAAGCCCTCGGCCTGCCCCCAATTCACCCAGAACTTACCTTTTTTGCAGTGTTCTTGACATTGCCGTGATGTTGCTCCGTCCCATTTTGCGGCACGCTACCTAGCTCCGCCCCTTTCGGTGTCACAGACCGCCTCCTTTTTGTACCCGCCCCCCACCGGACGGTTATTTTTTTCAGTAAAGGTGGCAACCCTAGTCCTGACCAGCATTTCCTTCACACGCTGCTTCACTTGCTACTTCCTGGGCACTTGGTTGTGATATCAGCTTGCTGTGCCTAACGCGTATAGTCGCTTAGCGACTTCATCAAATGCTTACCACCAGGGCAAGGTTATTGCATCACTTAGATGCAACTGGCTGGATTTCTATCCAATGTTTTAAAGTGTTGATGCCCAGTTCAAAACCGCACAGGTGGCAACCCTATCTTTAGCTATATTCTGCTTGTTGATTAAGCCCAATTCTTTAATTACAGGTATGAGATCTATTATACAGAAATCAGTTATCCAGAAA
Organism: Xenopus petersii; assembly: GCA_038501925.1. Taxonomy (NCBI): domain Eukaryota; kingdom Metazoa; phylum Chordata; class Amphibia; order Anura; family Pipidae; genus Xenopus; species Xenopus petersii. Next base: position 119,035,868 of record CM076675.1, read on the forward strand.
GCTCTGAAATACAGCAATGCTAATTTAGAAAAAATCATTCTTATTTTTGATTGATTTGCTTTTTTTGTACCTGTAATAATAAGAAAGGTGAGTATCTTAGTATTTCAATGCTTTTTATGTACAGTATTGGCCAGACTATTGTTCTGGTTTCATAAGGCGAAAACAAAAACCGAAGAGAAAGTTCAGACCCGAACAGGCCAAACTGTTCGGGTCAAAATACGAACAGATGGCAACCCTAGTTATTAGTTATACCTAAAATCTATAAAATACCAAACAGGAGAATTATGTATTTTTTTTAATTCAACCAAAAGACAAACATATTCAATAGGAGCTTTATTTATTTATTATTGAGTGAGGGGCGTGGCTTGTAGTGGGTTGCCAAGGAAGTCGAACTTTGGTAGCTTGCGCGTCGCCATTGTTTTGCCTGCGTGAGGACGGTCGACGTCCTCCGTAATGCCGTGCTTGTAGACCGTCGCCATGTTGTAGTGCTGCATTTCATGGTCGAATCTGATGGTGTAATAACTTTTTTTTTTTACGTATATGTTTTATGGTTTTTAACGGAATCCAGTTCGATTTCAAAAGAAATCCATTCTTCCGCAGCTATAGACTGGGTGAGTTCAGCAAGGGCGGAGTAGCGGCAGAATTCGGAGTCATCTTGTAGCCGCGTCTAACATCTGTCCGGGGAAGTCGCAGACATGATCATAGAGGATTTTGAGGCGTTGAAACATTGGTTGTCAAAGACTCTAGAGCCGATGTAAGTATATTTGGGGGACTGGGAGATGTAGTTTGCAACAAGCGCTGGGTGTGGGGCTCGTTGTTGCGGGGCTTCTGTCTATGAAAGGCCCAGTGAGTGAAGGCAAGGCATTTTATTGGGGTTCTTAGATTGAGTGTCCGGGCGCCCCTGGACTTGATCAGCAATTACCACGCTGTCTGGATTCTGGAACTTGTATCTTAGAAGGTGAAAGACCGCCATCCCTCTTACTAAACGTGATTTACGACTTTGCAGTCGACTTTGCGTGTTATTGGTTATATCTCTGAGAACAGGCTTGATTTTAAAGGGCATTTCCATTCATCTTTGTGCAATGTATATAGTCTGTGCACTGCTGGTTTTCACTCCTGTAGCAGTATATGACACAGCTCCATGAACGGTGATTTACAAAGCCTTTATTCAGCTCATGGCTTTAGATCCGTAACATTACAATGTTTCGTTCTTGAAAAAGGGCTGGATATAGGCCTGAAACGTTATAATGTTACAGATCTAAAGCCACGAGCTGAATAAAGGCCTTTTAAATTGCCGTTGCATGGAGCTGTGTCATATACTGGATTTAAATTGACTGGGCTAGCTTGTGGACCACCGGACACGTGCACCATTACATAACGAGCTGGAAATTGCTGACTAAAAAAACTTGCTATTGACTACTGTAGCAGTAACAGTTCATGAACACACCAGGAAGGCTACTGATTTCTGTTTCAGCAGTGTTTTAGTTGCAAATACTCCCACAACCATTGAAATAGTTCCGGACTGAGAATTAAAATAGGCCCTGGCATTTCAGCTACACAGAGGCCCAAACAGCCCCCACCAGCCCACTAAATAGTGACTTTCTACGGGACCTTATAGCAGCCCCTCTGGCATTTGCCAAAACCCACAGATTGCCAGTCCGGGCATGCATTGAAAGTTGTCTTTGGTTTATATTGAAGATTTGCTTGTTTCATTGTGCAAACATTGACTGAACGTAGGTCACTGTTTATAAATGATGCAAATTTGTTTCCCAGAAAAAAATGCAGATCTGAACACATCCGTGATGATTGGCGAAAACATAACCAAGTGCATGGGTGACAACCATTGCATTGCTTCAGCCAAGTGCCAAACATTTAGCATTACAGCAATTTCACTATCAATGTTCCTGATGGATTACCGGTTTACTGTAGGCGAGGCTGTAAGGGAATTGCTGAACTCACTGTTTCTATGTCTAGTGTTTTTCCCAACCCTACAAAGCAGCAGAAAAATGCTTTGAGTCCCCTAGTTAGATATGGGAAGTGGGGGGAGGGAGAGAAGATAAAAGAAGGACATGGAAGCATTAAAGGGGTGGTTCATCTTTAAGTTAACTTTTAGTATGTTATAGAATGGGCAATTCTAAGCATTTTTTCAATTGATCTTCATTATTATTATTTTTTACTTTATAGTTTTTGAATTATTTGCCTTTTTCTTCTGACTTTTTCCAGCTTCCAAATGTGGGTCACTGACCCTATCTAAACACAAATGCTCTGTAAAGCAACATATTTGTTGTTATTGCTACTTTTTATTACTTATATTTCTTTTCAGGCCCTCTCCTATTCATATTCCAGTATCTTATTCAAGTCAGCACATGGTTACTAGAGTAATTATAGCAACCAGATTGTTGAAATTGCATACTGTAGAGCCGCTAAATAACTAAAAAAAGACCACAAATAATAAAAAATTAAAACCAATTGCAAATTGTCTCAGAATATCACTCTCTACATCATACTTAAAATTAACTCAAAACTGAACAACCCCTTTAAGTTTTGGGGGATTGGAATGTGTCATGTAGGTGTTGAGTTTCCCTTCAACTATGGCATATACGCATGTAGCCATGCAATGCAAGAGCCTTTACCTCTATTTAATCTGACTGATCAGCACAAGGTCAGGTATTCTGATATTCAGCAGCATGTGGCCACATTCAGGTAGCTCACATTCATAATCTGTCCACGGATAATTTTCTCATTGCAGTTTAACCTTTGCACTTAATTAAAATTTTCCAGTAATGTTAATATAACAGTACTTAAAGGAGACATTTTGTGTAAAAAATAAGAATGTACCAGTGCATTATACTCATTTAGATATAGAAGAATTGTGCTTAAAAAAGTAGTGTTTCAGGCAAATTTTTTGAATATTTCTGCAAAAACCCTAAATCCAACCCTTCTCTTCCACTTCCTGCTCCCTGAATTCCCAGGCTGTGCAGGGGAGCCAGCTGCTCTCCGCTCACTGCACTGTAGGAGAGGAACCAATCAGCAGATAGCAGGACCTGATAGGGAAGGCTATTTTTAAAGATAATAATTTTTAGCATCATGGAAAAGCAACACCACATATTACTAACAATTGCCTACAGAATTAATTTTTTTTTGTTTTTTTTCATTTATCCTATATGTCTCCTTTAAATTGGGTAATTTCTGGATTTTGTGTTCCAATTTTTTCTACAAGTATAGCTGCAAATCAAGGTTAAGTTGTCCAGAAATTTATATCTGGATTTCTTTTTACAAAATATATCACTTGTAAAGGAACTCCAAGTGGACTGAGAAAACAAATATATAATAATTGTTTAGAGTGCTGTATTCTAAATAGTATGTTTACAGTATTATTTGGTTTTGTCCTTTTTAATAATTTGCACTTCTTACATTTATTTTTTCTATTATAGTTGTGATGCTGACCCATCAGCTCTTGCAAAATATGTACTTGCATTAGTGAAGAAAGACAAAAGTGACCGAGAGCTAAATGCTTTATGCATTGACCAACTTGATGTATTTCTACAAAAAGGTAAACTCATAGGGAGAAAAAAAGAACTGAGTTAATGTTTGTGTTCTTATAACTTTTACAGAACTAAAGAATAAAAAGAATGCAAGAAATGTATATTTTTGTACTTCACTCTTTTAACCATCCTAGAGGGTAAGCAGCCCTGTAACTGAACTCTTTCATTGTGCTTTCAGTAGACTGCAGCAGCTGCCCACCTTTCAAATGTAGTTGGGCATCTTTCTGATGGCCGTGCAACTAAGCAGAGGGAGCAAAACTGTTGCATGAATGTGTTAACTTTTATATTGGCCAGACAGGAGTACATTCGGTGTAACCAAATTTTTTGGTTGGAAATTTCTTATCTTTTAATTTGCATAACTAGCACATACAGGCAAAAATTATTAGCATACACTTAAAAGTAAAAACTATACTAAGACAAATGTGGATGGTGATGTATTTTCCAATGTTAATCTGTATCTACATACATCAATAATGTCTCCTGTTTAAACACAGTGAAATTCTCCCTTCATTTACTGCTGTGGATAGGAATTGTCAGATGGTCCCTAACTGCTGAATAGGGAAACAATCATACTTATGAACAGCAGGGGGAGCCCCCGCCTTACCAGCCATGCAGAATGCATAAATCATTTGTTTGATTAGTCAATTAGTTGTGGTGCAGTAAGTTCATGCTTATGTTTAGTATATAAAATACAGCATTTCTAACCTTATTCTATTTTAGACTTTCCTTGTCCTTTAAGCCCAACAGACGTTAGTTTAGAAAGCAGTCGTTTGTGGAGCACTGTATCGACCGCTTTGGCAAAATCCAAATAGATCACGTCTACTGCCCCCACACTGTCCAGCATCTTACTTACCTTATCATAAAAAGCAACCAAATTTGTCTGACATTACCTATCCTTCATAAAGCCATGCTGATTACTGCTCATAATGCCATTCACTAGGACAAAATTTTAATGTGATCCCTTAACAAGCTACAGTGGTCAAATTTACTGGCCTATAATTGCCAGCCTGAGATCGTAATCCCTTTTTAAATATTGGAATGACATCCACTTTTCTGCAATCCATAGGTACCATACCAGATGAAAGCGAATCTGATCTGAACAGAAATAGGGGCCGGTCTAAAACTGAACTAAGCTCTCTTAAAACCCTGGGGTGTATGCCATCAGGCCCTGTAGCCTCGTTTACATTCATTTTTATTTAAGCTTTATGGATCATATCCTTAGTCAGCCACTGACTAGATTGAGCTGAGCCATCAGTGCAGCTATGAAGTGAGCCTGGGAACTCAGACTCCTCTATTGTATACACTGAAGAGAAGAACTGATTTAGCACATTTGCCTGTTCTGTATCTGTTACAACCATACTGGTACCATTATTTAATGGAGCAACACTCTCAACCCGCATTTTTTTACTATTAATATACTTAAAAAACTTTTTCGGGTTAGTCTTGACTTCCGCCACTATGCACTCTTCATTTCCTTTCTTTGCCTTCCAGATTGCTTTTTTACAGCATTTATTCTAGTGTTTATATTCATTAAATGATCAATATAAGAAAGTAATTTAGATTCCTAATTTAAAAATTATCTATACGTATATATTTAAGTATTTAACATGAGATGGATATCAAATACTTGACAAATAAACTGATTAAGTTAAGTGCTATCGAAATTATGGTAATTCTAATGTTTTTTAGTAATTTGCCAAATTTCGATTTTAGAGACACAGGGCTTTGTTGACAAACTGTTTGATGCCATAAACACCAAGAGTTATCTTCCACAACCTGATAGCACCTCAACAGCTGTTGTGAAATTGGACTCATTTGAACATCAAGAAAAAGAAATCAAGAAAGATGAGGTATTTCTAATAAAATCTGAATTATTTAAAGTGTTTTGGTGACACACAGCTAGAATTAGGTACATTATTCACAAGTGATGTAATTTTTTCTTTTTGGTTAAATTTTCCATAAATTATATATTTGACTTCACAGCCTCCCTATTTATTTTAAATGTGTAGAAACATACCAAGCAATTGAAATTGGCCCACGTTTTTTTGCACTGAGGTTACATGTACTGTAAAATGTCACTTATTATTGCATGTGATCTACATTTTACTTCTGGGATTTACATCGCAGACTAGTCTCAGAATAAGTGTCACATCTGTAGCTTATAAGAACACCTATATGTATATATCTGTCATACATGTCTCATATATTTATTCAGCTCATTAATGTTAGCCATAGACCATCAACTTCAAGAGGTTTCCTCTTCTATTCTGTCCATTTTCAAGAAACAATAAACCTATCCTATAATACTTAAATAGTAAGTCTTGTATATACTGAGGCAGTATGCCCCATGTTTCAACATTAGTTCAGTGAATAGGGTTTGTGCTGAGAATATTTCTTGCACTGAATGGGCTAAAATTTGAAATTGAAAATAGTCATGTTCTATTCTAGAGCAAGCACAATCAAAGGCACCTAAGGAGCTTTTGTAAAATTAGATGCTCCTTATATCAAAAATGAAAAAATGCTCCTGTTTATGAAGGAGTTTCTTTATAGAGAGGGCCGCTCATTGGACTGCTAATTTGTTTTGATTGTGCTTCTATGGACCCAAAGTAGCATGTAACTTTGTATATTAGATTTTAGCTTCATTAGTGGAAGAAATTGTTAAAAAAAAAAAAAAAAAAAGACAATTGCATATTAAAATAATAGGCAAAATGTATGCAAGTCACAAATTTACAAAGTTAATTTGGGTTGAAAAAAAGACCAAAGTCCATCAAGTTCAACCCCCTCCAAACGAACCCAAGTGCACATATTTACACACACTCGTACCAACCTATTTATACACTTCTATATATCAACTATATATACCTCTAATAAACTAACTAGATCTTAAGATCAAAATAGCCTTGGATATTATTCTTGTTCAAAAAATCATCCAAGGCATTAATAGTATCTACCATCAGCTGTCAAGGCATTCTACAACCTCCTTGCCCTCATGGTGAATAACCCCCTACACTGCTTAAGAAAGTTCAGTTCCTTAAGTCTGAAGGGGTGAAATCTTGTTCAATGAACTTTCCTGCCACTTTGTCAAACTAACAGGCCTACATTTTTTAAGACTGTGGACAGGATCCATTTCGAATAGTTGCTCACCAATCTCTTGGCACCATACTAGACATCAAAGAAAGGTTTTGTCAATTCCAGAGCTAAGCCCTTTTAGTACCCTAGGATGAATACCATCCAGTCCTGGACCTTCACTTATCTTTGCATATTCTAGACCCATTGAATAACCCCCGGAGTCATCCGTCAATAGTAATATCAGGGATGCCCAATGTTATTTTTTAACGGTGAACCACATTCAAATGGGAAAAGAAAGAGTTGGCACAGCACAATCATGGAAAAAGCTCATAAGGGGTGACAAATTAGTGCACAGATTGGCTTTTCAGCAGCACCATGTAGCAGCCTGCAGAAGGCTCTGTTTAGTAATTTACATGTATTTGTGCTTTAAAAACGTGCCTATAAGTCAGGAATTAAAAATAAGCACCTGCTTTGAGGCCCCTGTGTGCATCATCATATGGGTCGGTGAACAGCATGTTGCTCTCTAGCCACTGGTTGGGGATCGCTGAGTTATAGTATTAGAATTGGGTCTGATAAAACAGAGGCTAAACTAAGAAAGCAGCTAATGAAGATTTCTGTTTTGACATTCAGAATCTCCGATTTTGATATGACCACCCTTTGTTGATTCTTTCTTGCAGTTTTTTTTCTGTGACATTAAATAAATCTGTTACATTACATTAACATTGTATTTTATTTATAATTTATGAAATCTGGACAAATGTTCTCATTGTTAAGGTAAACAAAGAAGAAGAAAAAGAAAAGAAGGCACCTAGGAGATTAAACCAAAGCCCTCAGCCTTCTAGCACCCGTCACAAAGATACCAGGTAGTATTAATACCATTGATAGTTCTTGCATTCTCTTTTTAAATCTGTGACTCACAGCATGAGTGTGCTGTTCTCAGCCAGGAAAAAAATGTTTGGTTCATTAACTGCAAATTATTTAAATACTGTATAACGTAAGATAAAATAACCAAACTATTTATGAAATAGATTTATTATAAACCGTGCTTTTGTAGATTTTTATAATATTTTTGGTTCCCTTCTAAATTAAGCACTGCTTAACAAATTAGATTACTACTACGTGTGTATTTAGGAATAGCATTAATGCATACCACAAGGAAATATTTAAGGTATAGCTGTTTTTAAGTGATTTGTGCCACCCTTAATTTAACATTCTGTTCTGAATGTACTTAATGGATTCTACGGTAACTGATGGATCAGCAGCTGATGATTACATTTGGTGTATCCTTAAAGGGATACTGTCATGGGAAAATCCCTTTCTCAAAAGTGCAGATTTTTTTTATATTTAATTTTGAAATCTGACATGGGGCTTGACTTATTGTAAGTTTCCCAGCTGCCCCCAGTCATGTGACTTGTGCTCTGATAAACTTCAGTCACTCTTTACTGCAAGTTGGAGTGATATCAACCCCCTCCCTTTCCCTGGCAGCAGCTTACAAAAGAACAATGGGAAGGTAACCAGATAGCTCAGATAACAGCTCCCTGGTAGATCTAAGAACAGCACTCAGTAGTAAAAAGCCAAGTCCCACTGAGACACATTCAGTTACATTGAGTTGGAGAAACAACAGCCTGCCAGAAAGCAGTTCCAGCCTAAAGTGGCTCTTTTTTGAAATCACACAACCAGGCAAAATGACCTGAGTTGGCGCCTACACACCAATATTATAAATTAAAAAAAAAATACACTTGCTGGTTCAGGAATGACATTTAACATGGTAGAGTGAATTATTTGCAGTGTAAACAGTGTAATTTAGAATTTAAAACGACTCCATAAAAATCATGACAGAATCCCTTAAAAGGAATTGTTCAGTATAAAAATAAAAACTGGGTGTGCAAAATTAAAAATGTTTCTAATATAGTTAGTCAGCCAAAAATGTAATGTATAAAGACTGGAGTGACTGAACGTGTAACATTATAGCCAGAACACTACTTTCTGCTTTGCAGCAACTACTTTTCACTGATTGGTTACCAGGCAGTAACTAATCAGTGACTTGGGCCATGGCCGATAACTGTTGCTTTTGAATTTGAGCTGAATGCAGAGCATCAATTGCTAACTCACTGAACAGTTCTTTCCCTAGTGCCCCCCCCCCTTCAAGTCGCTGACAAACTCGGAGAGCTAAAAAGCAGGAAGTTGGATTTTGACTATTATGTTAGACATTCAGTCACTTCAGCCTTTATACATAACATTTTTGGCTAATTAAAGGTTGAAAACATTTTTTATTTTGCACAGACTATATCTATTTAGCCAGTTTTTATTTTTACACTGAACTGTTCCTTTAAGGCTGCCAAACATGGGCATGCTCTGACTCAACCTCCCGCAGAGCCGCAGCTCCTCTTCAATTTCTCATTTCGTAATGCACCCTGAACTGGCCAACATTGTGCATTGGCTGATTAAATTTTCAAACCTGCCCAATCCTTGAGTCATTCTATAGCCATAAAACATTGATGTCAGTCTGGATTGGGGGCCATTATACAAACACAGGCTATAAGAGACAAAGCACTTGGATTTTCTTTTGCATGATCAACTGTTTGTATCTACAAAAATTTCCTCAAAATGTTTATTGCTACACAGGGTTTGATATGACTTGGAAACATATTCAGTGCTAGTTTATAATTTAAGTCTCTGTTGGGTACTACATTATCTTGAAAGTGTAGGAGAATAATAGGTGTGGGCATGTGTGAAGTGTTCTGGGTCTATACTGTGTTGTAAAGAATGTGCTTGCTGAGTTTAGTGAAGGAGGCTCACCTTAGTTTAACAAACCACTGACTTTATTTTTAGAAGGTTTTGTCCATGTTTAGAAAATTGGCCTATCTGTGTTATGTTATTTAACATGTATACTGTTTGATTATATTTTATTTACATGCTCAAAAGATCTTAGATTGCCTTGGGAAATCAGGATTGTTTTATTCCAAACCATTCTATGTGTACTGGTAAGATTAGGACCCTCTTTATGCAAGCTCCAGGTACCTGTGAAGGGTCTCTAAAATGCTATTTTCACAGATTTGCATGATATCCTGCAGATTGTAATAGTGTGTAACATATATGCAAAAATAAAGGTAGGTATAGTTTTAGTGTAGCAGTGTATAATTATTAGAAGTACAAAAGACAAAACATAATTCTGAATTTTGTCACACAAGGGAAAACAGAAAAAGAAGTAACTCCGATCGAGAAAGCAACTCCATACAAAATTCCTTTAGATCAGGTCTCCCAGAGCAGAAGCAGGATGTAGATGCAGCACCGCCACGTTTAAATAGTAACAAAGTTCAGAATGCAAAAAACACAAGGTAATTATCAGCAGTTCATTTTTTTATTCAGTTTCAGCACGTTTCTAATACATTAATATATATATATTTGTGTGCTTATGACTTAAATTGAAAGTTGTTTCATGTTGCACTGTACTTACTGGTAGTTCATTCTTTTAACTGCAGCCTGCATTTTATCAAGGTAGTAATCATTTAAAATGATGCAAATATGCTTTACACAGCATTCTTTTCAACAGCAGAAACAAAAATATGCTACCAAATCTGTTTCAGATCTTTGTACCACAAACCATTGCATCTTATGGGATTTTATGGGCAATATAAAGTTATATAATTTCACTTTATAACTGAAAGTTTGAGGGCATTGAAATGAAAAACATTGTGCAAGTGTATGTTAACCTCAAATAATTTAACACAAACTCATCATGGTATGGTAATTTGTCTGCTTCCTTATCTAGGAGTAGAGATGATAGAAAGAGAGATGATCGTTTTCGTAAAAGGGAGTATGACAGGAATGTACCTCGGAGAGATTCGTACAGAGATCGGTATAACAGACGTAGAGGTAGAAGTCGCAGTTACAGCAGAAGCCGAAGTCGCAGCTGGAGTAAGGAGAGGCAGCGTGATAGAGATAGGAGTCGTAGCAGAACAAGAAGTAGAGGTACATGTAAACCCTTTCTTAACTTTATTTTCTGAATTCAATGTTAAATAAGCCTTTATATTGTCAGCGTATACAAAATGTAATTTTAAGACCTTTGCCATAACTACATAAGCATTGGTACAGTAATCTCGGCTGGCCCATTGCATACAAAACAATAGGCCCCAATTACCATGTGAAAGGCAGGGTGCAAAATTTAAGTCAGACATAAACCACCGTTTCAGGCTTAATTAATTTCTGAAGGTCAAAGGGCCACCCCTGTGATTGTGGAAGGAAGGCATGTATGTGTCACTCCCAGCCCCTATTGATTTCCTAACTTGCGTGTAAGGGGTGGCGAACGCAGTGGTACATTCTCCTTACCACATATTTTATTTTAGATAATGGCTCAGGTAACACTTTAATTATGGTGAAAGACGATTGAAGATTGCATTGTAGACCTGATTGGGTCTGAGTCAATGAGATTTGGTGTGTCAATTGAGGTGTAGGTAACCTTTTATTAAAGGTTACCACTAGAATGATACCACAAGGAAACAGCCAGTTTTGTAATAATGGTTGGATACCTGATCACAGAGGGTGTTAGGACAAAGCTGTACGTACACAACCTAAAAACCACTGACTGATCAAAAGAAGAGAAGTTGTCCTAGGTGAAGCTCATAGTAATGGTGTGTGCTTGAAATATGGCGCCGCCAATAAATGCTGTGCAATGCTGCAATAATCTTGATTAAAAATGATCTTCCCCCTTTAAATGGAATAAAAACCCTTTATAAATACCTTTCTTATGTTTTTCCATAATCAGTGTTTATATTCAGCTTTATTATAAATGTACAGTAAACATATTAGGATAGGTCATTTACAATTTGTCATTTTAGCATTATTTATCAGGTTATTTTCTTTATTAATTTGCATGTGGACAGCCATATTTTTATAGTGACAAACTTGTCATTACATATTGTGTTTGTTTCCGTTTCATTTTTCCACAGACAAGGATTCTGGAAAGCCAAAGTTTGATCTTGATAGACCAGATCCAGTAGACAACAGTTATGCATCAGGATCTTCTGTTCCTCACATTGGATCTGCACATTTTCCAGTTCCAACTCTAAGCAGTACAATTACAGTAATTACTCCATCCCATCATGGCAACAGCTCAGCTGAAAACTGGCCAGAATTTCATGAAGATCAAGTGGACCACAGTAGTTATGGCAGACTACAGATGCAGAAAAAACGATGCAGAGACTATGATGGTATGATTTAAAATGGGAGAAGTAGTTGTAACTACACATAGATCCAAAAGGTTTTGTTTACTGTTAAATCAACATCTTCGCTTGATCTTCTTTCATTATCTTGATTATATAGGGATCCCAACATTTTTTTTATCTGTGAGCCACGTTGAAACATTAAAAGAGTAGGAGAGCAACACAAGCATGGAAAAGGTCTCAAGTTCTCCGGGAATACCAAATTAGGGCTGTGATTGGCTATTGGTGGCCCCTATTTGGACTGGCAGCCACAGGAGGCTGTGTTTGGTAGTAAACTCAGTTTTTTAAGCAACCCAAATTTGATTCCAAACCAGAAATTCAAAACTAAGCACCTGCTTAGTGCCCACTGAAAGCAACATCCAATTGGTTGGTGAGGAACATGTTGGTCATGAACCACTTGTTGGAGATCATTGCATTTAAAGGATGCTGAATAATGCCTTGCTTCTAGTCAATGTTTTACTACCAGTTATTGTATTATATTTTCTCTCATACTGATCCCTTTCAAGCAGGCCCGGATTTGAGGAAAGGCGCGGGCACAGGGCAGCAGAACTTTAGGGGCGGCATGCTGCCCAACCACACCCACATTGGTTCAGAAACACTGGGGATGCACTGGAAGATAATTTTTTTAATTTCCTGTGCGCTGACCCTGCTTTCAGGGTCTAGAGCTGCTGCCCGATACTGGCTCTGTGCATTCCAACTCGTGTTATCATGATTTAAATATCTGTTGAATTTGAATTATTTTTGATTATGCTTTTATTTTTATTTTTTTCCAGAAAAGGGATTTTGCATGAGAGGGGATATGTGTCCTTTTGATCATGGTAGCGATCCAGTTGTTGTCGAAGATGTTAACCTACCTGGAATACTGCCATTCCCGGCACAACCTCCTGTCTTAGAAGGACCTCCTCCACCAGGCCTTCCTCCCCCTCCATCTCTTTTAACACCTCCCCCTGTAAACTTGCAACCTCCTCCTGTTCCGCCACCTGGTCCACTTCCTCCCAGCCTTCCGCCAGTCACAGGTATTTAATAAATTAAGCACTACATACAGTTCTGGCATTTCTCTTTGATAATCTCTTTAAGGGGTTGATCACCTTCAATGTACAAATCTTATGAAACCACTAACAATGCTCTCAATGTGTTAGAAAAAACATTTTCCATAACAAAAAGTAAAAATGCCATTGTAAAAGCTAATTTCTATACCTATTAACTCAGTCCTTCTCCTGTCTCTCTGACCAGTTTTCTGAATTCATGGGAGTGGCCTATTTTGAACCTGACACACCAAGAACTTCCTATATGATGACATCATCATGCCCAGGCTTTGCCCTTACTTGTTTCCTATTGGATGTTGATACTGCCCTCCTCCTAGTAATTTATTGGGTGCTTGTGAACTGTAACCAGTCACATAATTTGAATGGTCATTGGTTGATTACTCAATTGTAATGGCAGAGGTTAACAGACGCAGCATATAAACAAACCTGCCTTGCAACAAACAATCACACAATCAGACAAATACTGCAGAAACGGAAGGAGCAAAATTGTTTGGCAACCTTTGGCATTAAGCATAATGTCAGTTATTTACAAAATTGCAACAAAACCAGCACTGACTTGCTTAGAAACGTATGTAACTTACACATCTAGCAGGGACAGTAGGGTTGCCACCTCACCCTTTTAAAACCAAACACATATGAAATTCACAGGCTGCATGGCCAATTATCAACTCATTTAGATGCTGCAGACTGAACTGATTTCTGTGCAGCCATGTATCATGCATCTAAATGAATTGCTAATTAGCCATGCAGGCTGTGGATTTCATATGTGTTTGGTTTTAAAAAGGTGAGGTGGCAGCCCTAAGTGACAGGCAGAGCAGTGATGAGGGCAGGTACGTTTTTTTGAACATCTTGTGCGCTCTCCCGGGGGGGGGGCGGTAATCTACCTAGGAAAACGACCTTTTTTAAGTGTTCCGCTTCTGGAACAAGATTTAGAGCTCTAAATACCAAAAAATGAAAAAGTTATATTTTTCATGATATAGGGATCTATACCAGAAAAATATTTTACCTTTTTTTATGAGGTAAATACACAAAATAATACATGAACCTCCCCCCCCCCCCCAAAAAAAAAAATATATTTCTGGAAAGTACAAGTGTCATCTCCCATAGTAGCCATTATAATCCAATAATTCAAATTTTTAAAAATGATTTCTTTGTCCTGTGTAATAATAAAACAGTAGCTTGTACTTGATCCCAACGAAGTTATAATTAATCCTTATTGGAAGCAAAACCAGCCGATTGGCTTTATTTAGTGTTTACACCATTTTCTAGTACTAAGATCCAAATTACAGAAAGATCTGCTATCCGGAAGACCCTTGGTCGCACGCATTCTGTATAACAGATGCCATACCTGTACCTTGTACTTGATCCCAACTAAGATATAATTAATCCTTATTGGAAGCAAAACCAGCCTATTGGGTTTATTTAATGTTTACATGATTTCCTAGTAGACTTAAGGTATGAAGATCAAAATTATGGAAAGATCCATTATCCAGAAAACTCCAGGTCCCAAGCACCTTGATCCCCCCATCTGCACAGTTGAAGTCTCTGCAGCACACAGCCCACACTCCCCCTCCCTCTCACAAACTTGTAACAGTTTCTCTTCAGTACCTGAATGCTGCTCAAATTCCCCAGAACAGCCAGCACAGGAAGCAGTGGCAGATTGACAGCAGACATAGCCAATAGGAGTTAAGTTAGCTGCCAGTACAATGTGTGATGTCATATAAGGAAGAGGAAGTGAACACTGTAGTGTTTTTGGGGGTCAGTGGCCCCCTCCCAGCACAGGGTCTGTGTGGAACTGAAGGATTAGTACAGGGACACTTCTGAGGTGAATATCTCTTGAACTGTACTTTTTCTGTTAACTATTTCTATGGAAAAGTTTGTTCTATTCATGTGAACTGTTAGATTTGTCAATTTGTTACAAAGGTGAACAACCCCTTTAGTACTCTACACAACAGAATCTCTGTGGTACTTGCATGGAAGTACTAGCTTGCCATTTCCATAGATTCTGTATTATCTGGATTGCATTTTGTTCACTTTCAGTGGTAATTCCTAATCCAGATCAAATAGAAATGTTGCTCTTAAAAGGTTAAAGCAAGCTATGTAGAGGGTACATCAGTAAATCGTATTGTATGTGTGAATAGGCCTCTCACTGCATTGTATTATCACCACTTGTTGTGAGATCATTTTTCCGTACAGGATTCTCTTTTAAGTTTTTTGAACATGCTCCATATTGTATAATTTGAAGCTGGAACTTCTTTAAACAAATATTGCTTGTACTTGTTAGAAAATGGTGTACAAATAATTATTCCCTACTGAAAAGACATTAAAAGTGACATGATACTGACTAGATGTTAGTTTAGATAACAGTACATACTTTGTATAGCTTATGCTTATCTGAAAAATAAGGGTATTCCTATCTATGAATTGTACGTCAAACAATGGCAACTCCAATATAAATTCTCTCATCAGATAAGCCTTTCTTTATAAGAAGCGCTTATCCATATCAATTTGCCCCTGTTTTCTTGCCTCATTAGCATGCTTTTTAGATTAACGCAAATTGTTCCTTTGTTTTGTTAATTGATCCTATGTTTCAGTCTGACCAAGGTTGCAATTTTTGCAATGAACACTACCAGGAACTTGATCATAAGAATAAAGGTGGCCATAGAGGCACCAATAAAAAGATGTTTTGTACAATAATCGTTGCTTGTGTGGTGGCAGACAAGGCGACCAATAACAGTAAAAAGCCTTGGCTATCCGTAGTCTTGCCAATTGGCAATTTTGATTGGACACCTTTGAAGGTTCCCGGACATCATAACGTTAATGCTGAATCATCAGATATAGCTAAAGAATTCTTTTAGTTTTTACTTGCATATCTGATGATTCAGTTATTAACGTTATTAGACTGGATGAAAGTTCTTTTTTACGACCAATGGTCACGGGAAATATTGTAATTGTAGCATGTATGGCCACCTCAACTCTTCAGTCAGCACAGCATTCTCTGTGAAGAAACCATCACGGACAGCACCAGGGACCCTCCTGAATACCTGCCTCATTGTTAGAGAAGCCAATAGAAAACATATCTGGTTGCCATAGTGATACAGGCTGGCTCCAGCAAAATACCAATCGGCAAGTGCTGCTTTGTTGCACTAACGCACAATAATAAAAAAAACAGTGATTTAGGTACAGCAAAAGGAGATCTCAGATCATTTGGCAACAAAGAGGACCTTTATTTCATTAGTCAGTGGATGAAGTTGCCATGTTTAAAGAAGCAGTAACACTATAATATTTTATGTAGCCCCTCCAATAATACTTCTATCCTGTGCAAAGTTGAGTCTTAAATAGTTTTTTCTACGTAGGATGTAGTTGAGGGCATGTTGCTATTCAGAACACTATGCACAACCATCAGATAATTATCATTAGGGATGCACCGAATCCACTATTATGGATTCGGCTGAACCCCCGAATCCTTCACAAAAGATTTGGCCGAATACCGAACCGAATCCGAACCCTAATTTGCATATGTAAATTAGGAGTGGGAAGGGGAAAACATTATAACTTCCTTGTTTTGTGACAAAACGTCACACAATTTCCCTCCCCTCCCCTAATTTGCATATGCAAATTAGGAATTGGATTTGGTTCGGCCAGGCAAAAGGATCCGGCCGAATCCGAATCCTGCTGAAAAAGGCCGAATCCTGGCCGAATCCCGAACCGAATCCTGGATTCGGTGCATCCCTAATTATCATGGTGTTTTTGAATAAAGCATTACAAATAGTTAAAGGAACAGTAACACCAAACACTGCAATCGTAATACGGGTGTGTTGCTTCAGAAACACAACTATAGTTTATATAAAGAAGCTGCCGTGTAGCCATGGGAGCAGGCATTCATACACATGATACATAGTAGATAACAGATAAGTTCTATTATATACTATAGAGTGAGTTTATTTATCTGCTGTTATCCAGTGCCTTTTCTCCTTTTTCACTTGCCCCCATGGATGGAGGTATTACTGAAGGCTACCACAATGGTTTTTAGACTTAAAAACATTTACTTTTCCTTTAACTCTGTTATGGCTGCTCCACTTGATCTGTATTAAAAATCTGTATTAAAAAACAAAAAAAATCCAAATTAGAACCTTATAGACTCTTAACTTTGGTGGTGTGTGGGCACTGATGCTTGGGTTCATAGAATTAATAGTCTCTGGCAGGTTTTAATTAGGTAGAAATAATTTATAAGCTGTGGAGTTACTTATAAACTGGCAGATATTTGACATTTGAAAATGAGCAATGACAATAGGCAATTCATATAATATGTGAAACGTATATAACAATTCATTCAAGTAAGGACATTTGGCTTATATCCCTTTTTGACATGTCTTTTCAGTTTCTGCCCACTCTACATTTCTTACCATTGTGATAATTTACTTTTATAAATATTTTATTTATTTATTTTTATTTCTGTTTGTTTTTCACCTTGTCTAATGATTTAATTGTCTTGAATTCAAACATATATTCTAAACATAATTTTCTCTTTATTTTTTGCTTCAAACAATTAAGTATTGGGTGGTCAGCACAGGAGTGCAGAGCAGCGGAGTTCCACATGTGCTGTTCAGCTTAAAGGAACAGTTCAGTGTGAAAATAAAAACTGTGTAAATGCATAGGCTGTGCAAAATAAAAAAAAAATGTTTCTAATATAGTTAGGCAAAAATGCAATTTATAAAGGCTGGAGTGACTGGATGTTTAATATAATAGCCAGAACACTACTTCCTGCTTTTCAGCTCTATAACTCTGAGTTAGTCAGTGACTTGAAGGGGGGCCACATGGTACATTTCTGTTCAGTGAGCAGGGGCGGTCCTGGCCCCTCCGCTGCCTGAGGCAGCAGTAGTTGCTGCTGCCCCCCCCTCCCTCAAAAATTTGCTCTTAAAGTACCAGGAGCAGCATTTTTGCTGCCCCTGGTACCTAGTGGGGGCGCTGCCACCTGAGGCGAAAGCCTCAACTCGCCTCATTGGCGAAGCACCCCTGTCAGTGAGTTTGCAATTGATCCTCAGCATTCAGCTCAGATTCAAAAGCAACAGATATGATTCATGTGCCCCCCCCCCCAAGTCTCTAATACGTTGCTGCCTGGAAACCAGGGTAACCAGTCGGTGTAAACCAAGAGAGCTGAAAAGTAGGAAATAGTGTTCTGGCTATTATGTTAGACATCCAGTCACTCCAGCCTTTATACATTACATTTTTGCCTAACTATATTAGAAACATTTTTTAATTTGCACAGCCTATCTATTTACCTAGTTTTTACAATTCCTTTATTCACTTTTGTTTCTCCTGCCTAGTGGAAGTTTGCATGGCTCTATGTTATTTCCTTAGATTCTTTCTTTAGTAGTAGCTTGCTGGAAACTGCAGGGAGAAATCCCAGTTCCAAGCCATACGTAGCTGTCGCTGTTCCCAGGTATTTAGCCTGCCTTTTGGTTTTTGTTCTTGGTGCTGGATTGCTGAAAACCGATCAGCTGCATGATCGTCCAGAAGGTTTAAATGGACTGTTTAGTGTGTTTTGATTTGAATGATTTGGATTTTGTAGTGGGCTACCACAAAAATTACTTATCCACTGTAAAATCATGATTTTAAAATATATTTGTAACATATCCTATGGTTAAATAGTAGAATTCATTAGTTCTCATTTGTATCTGTGGTTTTCTTTGAGATTTGTCATTTTTGCAGAATGTGGACCCCTAGTATCCAACAGAACCAACTCTTAAGTCATGTTATGCTTCAGGCATCTGAAAAAGATCATGTTTTGTTAAAGGAAAAGTAACGTCTGAAAATGAAAGTGTTTTAAAGGAAAAACAATATGTTTATTATATTGCTATAAAATATTATACTGTTAAAGCAACAGTAACATCAAAAAACAAGTGTTTTTAAGTAATGAAAAAATTATGTAGTGTTAACCTGCACTGGTAAAACTGGTGTGTTTGTTTCAGAAACTCTACAATAGTTTTATATAAAGCTGCTTGTAGCCATGGGGGCAGCCATTCAAGCACAGGATACACAGTAGATAGTCATATGAAAAAGTTTGGGAACCCCTCTCAGCCTGCATAATTTACTCCACTTTTGACAAAAAAAGATAACAGTGGTATTCATTTCCCAGGAACATCTGAGTACTGGGGTGCTTTCTGAACAAAGATTTTTAGTGAAGCAGTATTCAGTTGTATGTTGTAAAACCAATCACATAATGCATATATACAGAATCATATTAGGACGAAGCTTAAGTGCTATGTGGTAAGAGACATAGTGGGGAGGAGGTCCCTGCCCCGTAGAGCTTACAGTCTAAGTGAATGGGAGGCTAACATTCAGGCACAAATTGGAGATGAAAAAGTGCACAAGGTAAGGCATAGTCAGTAGGCACAGGACTAGGCTAATGTTCTAGTGCTCCAAAAGGTAGGCTTAGTTTTTTTCTGGAAGAGATTGAGGATCCCTTACGTAGGAATTCAGGGATGGAATTCCAGAGGTAAGAAGCAGCAAGAAAGAAGTGTTTGAGACGAGAGGTGGATGTGAGTGGTTTGAAGGGAAAGGTGGCTTTGAGAAGAGCGAGAGAAGACAACCAAGAATGTATAACGAGATGAGAGGAAATGTAGTGAGGAGCAGAGGAGTGAAGGGCTTTGAATGTTGGTAGAAGGGTTTTATATGCTGTCCTTTAACATGCAGCTATGCTAAGGATTTTAGTTGGGGTTGAGCAGGTTCCATTTAAGGAGAGAGCAGAAGGTTCCTGGTAGCAGAGTTTAAGATTGATTGGAGTGGATAGAGATGGGAGTCAGGAAGCCCTGTTTGGAGGAGATTGCCATAGTCTAAACGGATAAGATAGTGTTTTGCTGTTTGTGAAAGAAAGGGTAGTATCTTGGCTGTATTACGGTGTAAGAAACAACAGGTTTTGGCAGTATTATTAATATGATTAGAGAAGGAGAAGGACTGGTCAAAGATGACTCCAAGCAGCATGCTGAGTTAACGGTCATGACATCAATAGTAATGGTGAAAGGAAGAGAAGGGCTTGGTTTCGGGCGAAAGAACATAAGCTCAGTCTTAGCCAAGTTGAGCTTGAGGTGGTGTTGGTTCATCCAGGAAGAGATAGCTGCTAAGCAGTCTGCTATCTGGGTTTGCACATCAGCGGTTAGTGAGGGGGTGTCTAAATATATCTGAATGTCATTAGCATACAGGTGATATTTAAGGCCAAATGAAGATATAGGGGCATGTTTACTAACATTGGAGATAAATATCTGGAGAGATTTCTGGAGATGTTGCCCATAGCAACCAATCAGATCTTTGCTTTTGTTTTCTAACTTGGCTGTGGCTGTTTAAATCTAATTGCTGATTGGTTGCCATGGGCAACATCTCCAGAAATCTCTCCAGATATTTATCTCCAATGTTAGTAAACATGCCCCATAACGTCTTCTAAAGAGAGAGAGTGTACAAGGAGAACAACAGAGGACCAAGTACAAAACCCTGAGGCACCCCCACATTAAGATGAACAGGAGGAGTGGATTTTTTGCAAAAGTAACAGAAGGAGCGGTCAGAAATGTAGGAAGAGAACTAGGATGCAGCTTGATCACGGATACCAATTGAATGGAGAACTTGCATTAGGACAGAATGGTTAACAGTATCAAAAGCAGAAGATAAGTCCAGAAGAATGAGGATAGAGTAATGCCCCTTGGCCTTTGCAGTCTGGAGATCATTTGCAACTCTACATAAGGTAGTCTCAGTAGTCTAGACAAGACGTTCCAGAAGTTAAGAGGCTAGCGGTAAGAGAGAGACAGGACGGTAATTAGACAGACATGTGTCCAGTGTAGCCTTTTTCAGGATGGGCTTGACACAGGCGTGTTTGAATAATAAGAGGAAAGTAACGGACGTTAGTGAGGAATTGAATATATGAGTAAGTACTGGAGTAAGGACAGGAGCACACTGTTTTAGTAGAGCAGATGGGATAGGATCAAGTGAGCAAGTTGTTGATGGAGAGGATAGGAGAAGTTTGCAGACTTTAGGCTCGAATCATATCTTTTGCAAAGGTTTTAGGGGGTTCTGCCGAATCCAAAATAGTGTATATGGTGCATCCCTAATCTGAATACATTTCAGACAGTCCAATTAGCATGGTGTTGTTAATTTAATAGCAATTGTTAGATTTTTGAATATTGTCTCTTTAAATTAGCACATTTTAGCGCTAAATCTATAACATAGCATTTCTTGAAACTTAGTGTGTATATAATTACACTTCTCTGTAGATACGCAACTGCCCAAATAAGCGACTAGTATTTAAGATTATATCACAGGGTGCATTTTTAGGAATTAAAATAACAGATTTTGCATCATAACTTCGCAGACCTCTTATTATCCCCCTTGACACACTACACTGGCTCCTTATTTCTTGTAATTTTTGCATGGGATAGGAAATTACTTTCATATTCCATTCTGCACTTACTACTTACTTACAGTGGCATTCTGGTGCATAAACAAGATTTTGGCATCCACTAACACTTGCCTTAATAACAGTGTCCACAAAATGGCGGCAGCCTGTTTCAAGTGATTGTGAATTCCAAGACTAAAAGAAACAAAGATTTATATAATTTATATAGCGTGAGTAACATTTATTTATTTTTTTTGACTGACATCATAAAATAGGATTTGGAATTTTTTCTTTGGATGATGGGTCCCCTTTAAGGCAACTAAAATATGGAACAGAAACATTTAAGCTATTTTTGAAAGCAAGCTTATTGCACTAAAACAGAAACTTGCCAAAATAATGAGCTATTTATCATTTATAAGGGTGATAAAGGGGTTATCCCACAAAATTAGGTTCAAAAGCACATTTGAGTTTGCTTATTTATTAAAAAAACGTAAGCATTTTTTTGTTCCTGCCCTTTACCTGCTGATTTGGGCTTAGTAAATGTCTCTTTACAGAAAAGTAGAACGTTTAGTGCGTTAAAACTCCTATAGCTATTGGGTATTTTTTTTTTTTATGTTTACTATTTAGACTCTCGTCCAATTCTCATTGTCTGTGTATGTGTGCCTTTAATTGTAACTTCTTATATTGGCTATATCTGTGTAGAAAGGTGTTACATGCTATAAGAATTAAAGACATTATAATGGTCTTGATTTTGCCAACCTTGTAAAATTGGAACTCAGCAGTGATTGTTTAAATTGAGGAGATGCAAATGATCTCTGAAAGCATTGCAGCAGAAGAACACAGCACAAGTTTTTTTTATTTTTTTTTTAATTTAATAAATCATTTGCTATGGCATGTGCTGGCATGAAGCAAAAAATAGCATTATTCATTACTTCAGAAAACCTGACTTCTGGCAGCATTAACAGATCAATTTGTCTGGGGTATAGTGGAAGCTGGAATAAATTCTACCTGCCAGAATACATAAAGCTCACTGAAAAGCTTGCTGAAAAAGGCTTAGTGATATGCAGATGTTTTTCATGTCCTGGGTGAGGGTCTTTCCACATACCTCTAAACACGTTAAAATGTTAAAAATGGACAAAAAGAGCAGGTGTGGAGAATTTTAGACCAAGCCCAATGTATGGCCACTCTTCCCAATTACCATGTCCAGTTTACAATATTTGGCAGGTTATGAACGTTTGAGCACAATTTCTGGAACTTTCAGAGCCATATTATAACAGCTCTGCTAATGAAGGTGAGATTGACCTTTAAGATGCAAGTCTTGGTTCTCCCAAGAGATCTGCTAATTTTAAATAGTTTCAATTGTTTCTTTGCTTAGCTTAAATTGTTACAAACGTATCTACGTGCATCTGCTCAGTGTTCTGGGCTCTCTACCCAGTAACTTTCAGAAACGTATCTTTTTCTGGCATCCATGCAGGTGATCAAAGAGAGACTCAGGACTTTTTGTTAAAAATCCGGAACCGCAGGCTTAGTTTTCAAAATCGGTACAGTTCCTCAGAAAATGGGACAGTTGGGGGGTATGCTTGCATTTGGTGTGTATTTATATATAATCTACAGTCTGGTCATTTCCCTATGGGACCAGACTAAATTTATATCCTTATAAACGGCGCATTCTGACGTCAGAACGCGCCGTTTATAACATGCCCCCAGGCCGCCAAATTCTGATGCAGCCCAAAACGGACCAAAATTTCGACTCTGACCCCCCCACAAAATGTAGATATAATGCATAATGTCCCCCCTACCAGAAATTTATAAAGATATCAGAAGTCACCTCGGAGACCTGCGGCCTCGTGCTTTTATATGGTCACATAACTCCTCTGTGACTTATAATATCTTTATAAATTACAGTAGGGGGACATTATCCATTATATAATACTGTTGCACGGTGTCTGGGAAAAGACTTGGGAAGTTGCATAACTCCCAGAATGCTCTGAGACCCAGCATATGAGAAGGATAACAGAGGCTGGGTAAGATAAGCAAGTAACTAGTGCAGCTGCTGTGAGTGATGTCACACCTGGGGGAGGGGAGAGAGGCAGGAAATAGGAAGTCTGTGAGGTACTTTGTAAAAGGAGGGTGTTGTGTGAAACTCTTGAGAAAACCAAGGCAGTTGTAAACAGATATATGGATTAATTACTCTAATATCTTTATATGTATCCGCGTGTGTACAATGTGTAACAGATTTTGGTGGATTTCAAACCATACAGCTTATCGATAGACAAGATATTCTCTGTGGATGTCTATAGAGTATTCCATTCACTATCTATTGTACTTGTCTAGATCTAGGTTTTATAGAAACATCTTTTCATCAGGCAATCCCAAAAGCCATCCATATAGCCATCTTTTAACCATAGGAAATGTCACCTTATATATTTTTTTAGATTGCCTTCTATGCTCTTATCCTAAAATAGTCTGGCTCAGATCTTACTGTAAAAATTCTTTCCTCATAAAGAGATCAAGGGAGCATTTATTGAGAATTTCTTCACCATTAACTCAATATATGTTTGTTTTTAAATGTGTGAGCAATGAAAAAAGGAAAATAGCGTGTCCTTGCTTTTACAATCAAGTGATTCACTTACCTTTCATACAATTATTGTGCTTCTGTATTTAAAAAAAAATTGAAAATCAATTACTTTTAAATACCAAAATGTGTTGAAAACCGTGATCAAAGTTTCCTTTTTTAAATACTCCTCCTGTACTTCTAACGGGAAAGCTGTTTTTACACATAGGAATGCACTTCTGTTAAACAACACTTATTTGCATGTTCTGTACTACTTTGCCTTGATAATAACTTAGTTGCTTGCTGCTCCTCTTACTACTGTGAATTTGTATTATAAAATCAAAATTGATGGACTATAAAAATCCAAAACACATGGGGGTATATTTATCAAAGAGTGAAGTTAATAGTGAAGTTCCGCCACTCTCCGTTCATTTCTATGGGATTTTTATAGGCGTATTTATCAAAGGGTGAACTTTCACCCATTGATAAATACGCCTATCAAAATCCCATAGAAATGAATGGAGAGCTGTGGAATTTCACTCTAGTGGCGGAACTTCACTCTTTGATAAATTTACCCCATAATTTCAACAATGACTCTGTGTGCATATTTGAGCAGTTATGCAATTTGTGTTTTAGCAGGGGCAATTTTCGGTACAGACAGTCCCCAGGTTAAGTACAATATAGCTTCTGTAGGTTTGTATGTAAGTTGGAACAGGTACATTGTCTTAAAATAGTATTTATTTTTAGCTTTCTGTGCTCCACAGTAGATAACATGCCAGAGGGGGGTTGAGGCAGGTGGTTTATTAAAGCTAAATGCTAATAAAGACAAAGCAAACTCCAGTTCGTTACTATAATTGCATCTGTTTGTGTGAGTTGTATGTAAGTCCAATGTTTGTAACTTGTAGCAGTGACAAAACGCTGAGGCTAAATAGTACAGAGTGTCATTGCGCTTAAACAATGGAACAGTAGTCAGGTCTCATTCAGGTCTTTTACTGTGTCGCTTACATTTTATTTATTTTTTTATACAAACATATTGTGTTTAGGTGTATTTTCCCTTTAAGGTTTCTATACTCCATATGAGATGTGTTTTTGGTATGACTAAATTTTGGAATGTCTGATACAATGCTACAGTTTTATTAAATCCCCCTTAAATTTAATTGCTTTGTATTTTCTTTCCTGTACAGGACCACCACCACCTCTTCCACCTTTGCAACCGGCTGGTATGGATGCTCCCCCTAATTCTGCAACCAGTTCAGTTCCTACCGTTGTCACTACAGGCATTCTTCATCCACCTCCTGTGCCACCTTCTTCTCTCTTCCCATCCGGTATTACTTACTCTTTATTAGGGATGCACCGTATTCACTATTTTGGATTCGGACAATTTGGTCAAACCCCCATATCCGTTGTGGAAGATTTGGCCAAATACCGAACCAAAATCTAATTTGCATATGCAAATCGGGTATGGGAGGGAAAAACATTTTTTTTACTTAATTGTTTTGTGACAAAAAGCCATGTGATTTTAAGGATTCGGTTCAGCCCAACATGAGATTTGGGCAAATTCTATTTTTTTTATACTGCTGTATTGTATTTTTTCTGTATGGACTCTAATTGAATTTCTAAGCTCTTAAAGCAAAAGTGTTTAAAGCCAACATTACAAAAAAATTAAATAGGGCTAGATTTTAAGCACCAAATTGAAAAAGTCGCACTGTTCTATCTGGATGTTTTGATCCAGAATACTGTAGATAGCATTGAGATCATTGCTAGACCATGTAACTGGATCACATTGATTATTCACAAGGCATCAAAAGATAAGGTTGCCCTTGATTTGTAGACAATAGCTAGTCCTGTAGATCTAGTAGGGTAGGGCTGCTCTAATTGCCCATGTCACCCTGGTGTAAAAGTTTTATCATCACTGTTTTGGCATACAAGTACACATTTTTTCACAGCACACCTGCATCCTTGCATATGTTACTTATTTTGAGAAGTACAAGCAAAATTCGGCAAGTGCTCAACTATAACTCTCTGCTTGTTGTAGTGTCGGGGTGCAAGCTGCTGGTCGTCCTGCCAGGGACCCACATAATACTCTGATACACACGCTGCAGCACTCCGAATCCTGTGACAGTGCTTAGTTTGTTGGCACAATATACCACTCTTACCGTCATAGGATTCAGAGTGCTGCAGCTTGTTTCTTGGAGTTATTCTGGGAAGCACTGCACATCTCACAGACTGGCCAGGATAGTAGTTAGGTACTTGAAACCTCCCCGCTTGTTAGGTAGCATAAAACATATTACACAGCTCATCAAGTCTATGCCACTTAATGTCTTTGATAAACTGAAACTGCTTACGTTTCCACGCTGTGATACTTTACTATTGCACTGTAGACTTGATCAAATCTCATACATCTAATATAATTTGGTTTGTAAAAAAATGTGAATAACTCCATCAATAAGGCTAATTGTAGCTGGCTGCACATCAACGATCCTAAATTTATTTGGTGTTGTAGTAAAACATTTGATGTACAGTACCACATATAATTGGAGGGACTCCTTTTTGAAACTTTTCTAGACTGATTTACTTTATTGACTGCAGTCCAGGCACAAGAGGTGGCTATTCGGTTCAATATGGAGGCAAATAACTAGCATTCACGTTACTTCTGCCTGGATGCATACTTTTGCCTTTTGAACTTTAAGCTTCATTTCACTTACAGCTACTTGGGGACAGAGGAACTACTGGTTATAGCTTCTACCACTACGAGGCAGGACACAAGGAACAAAAGTCTCCTTCCACGCAGGCTATAATCCTAGGGGGAGATTAACTGATCCACTTTTTCTAGTGTCCTCAGGAGGTATGGACATGGCCTTGGCAGGCCTACATAGAGATGAGTACGGAATAGCTGGGACACCAGGGGATGTTTTCTGACACTACTTCTGTAGTACAACCAGACTCCGCCCTACACTGGATTCCCTTCCAGGGCTGTAAGCCGCATATAGTGTGGGCCAATTAGTGCTTCCTGCTTCTCATTCAAGCAGCAGAGGGCTAGCTGGAAGGAGGGAATGCTTCAGAGGGGTTACCAGTTCTTGGGTAGTAACTAACCTCTACCCGTCATTCCCCGCTACCTCACTCTTCTGCATACTCCATGCCAGACCCCCTCCCTAATGCTGTACAAATTCCTGGCATGCGCCAAGTGCTGCAAGCAGGGCATAAAGAACCCATGTGCAATAAATGCAATTCCTTCCATGCCCATGCCAGGTACTTATGCTTCCGGGGAGACTGCACCCTCAGCCGGTCCTCCACCCACAGCTTGGGATACCACTAGCCCCATACTTTCATGCCGGAATCAGGTCATCCAAGGCACCAGCTTTCGTTCAAACCTCCCCCAACTTCAGATCCAAGTATTGACCAGAACACAGGCAAGGTTGGCAGCCGCAAGTCCAACTCTACGTGAAGGGGTGGCCAACCCCCCTCAGTCCGCCCGGTGGGCTGAGGTCCTTCCAAGGGGTATGGCTCGCACAAACTCAGGACCCCTGTGATACCGCCTAGATTAGAATTTTCTCATCTTCCACCCCACCGCTTCTTCATGTCCAGGTCCTTACTAACAGTGATTGAAGACATGTTTGAATCAGCTGTCATCATTTCTGTTCCCGACTCCCATAAATTCCACAAGTTCTATTCAAATTTGTTCATGGTCCCCAAAAAGGATGTCTCCGGCCTACTCTAGACCTCAAGCACCTGAACAAATTCATTTGCCCAGCCAAATTCAAGATGGAATCCCTCCATTAAGTCATTGCCTCCATGACACCAGACGAGTATCTCATGGCATTGATCGTCAGGGACACCTACCTCCACGTCCCCATTTTCCCTCCCCATCGCTGATTCTTGAGATTTGCCAAAACAAGCATTTCCAATTCACCACTGACCTCAGCACCTGGGGTATTTACCAAACTCATGGCAGTATCTTCTGCAGCGATCCGGTCCAGGGGGATTTCCATCACTCCTTACCTGGACGACCTCTTGATCAAGGCATCCACCTACCATCTAGTGTCAACCCACCTGCATCTGGCACCTACCTACCATCTAGTGTCAACCCACCTGCATCTGGCAATGACAGTAGAGAGTTTGGTTGGAAGATCAAACTGCAGAAATCCTCTCATTCCATGCCAAACCATGGTTTTCCTTGGAATGACCTTCAACACCCGGCTCTGTGTATAAAAGGAAGTAACTTTGTAGCAGCTGGTAAGCTTGAGGAAAGGCCACAGGGCCTGAAACATCGCTGTACCCAGATCGTTGCCAAATGTGCTTAATAAAGGCTTTTTATTCTTAAACATAAACCGGTGCTGTGCTTCAAGTCTTCTGTAGTATATGAATGGATGGTGGCCATTACCTGCACCTGCACTGGGAACGAAAAGGTGAAAACGGAGCTGACTGGACCAAGTTCACAAGAGTCCAATGTCCCTCTCAGCAGTTTTCATTCCCTGGGTCGACAGTTGGGAAGCAGACTACCTTAGCTGGCAGACAATAGATCCCAGGGAATGTTCTCAAAACGACAAGATCTTTCACAGGCTCGTGGGGACTCCGAGGGTGACCTCATGGCATCCCGGCTAAACAACAAGGTACATGGCTCGTGCAAGGGACCCACAAGCTGATGCCATGGACGTGATGACATGCTGGTCCTTCCAACTGGCCCTAAGTATTTCTCCCCCCCCCCTCTCCCATGTTTCCCAGTCACCAGGAAGGTGAGGAGGGAACAGGTGAGGCTAATCCTCAGTGGCCACGTCGAACATGGTTCTCTGACCTAATCGCCATGACACAGGAGGAGCCCTGGACCCTTGATTCCAGACCTATCACAGCACAGCCTGCCATTCCAGATTTCAGGTTCTGAATTTGACAGCCTGACTTTTGAAGCCTTGATTCCATGGAAAAAAGGATTTTCCCACCAGTCATCAAAACGCTTATGGCTGGCCGAAAACCAGTCTCATCTCGAACCTACCATAGGGTGTTGAAGCTATACTCAAATTGGTGCCAACACAACCATGTACCCTTCCGGGATCTCTCGATTCCATAGATACTTGAGTTCCTCCAGGCTGGCCTAGACAAGGGACTAGCACTGGGGTCCAACAAGGCACAGGTTTCGACGCTTTCAGTACTTATTCAAGAACACCTGTTTCTCCATCCGGACGTCAAGACCTTCGTTCCCCGTGTCACCCATGGGAAATCAACCTTGTACTGTGGGCACTTCGGGAACCTCCATTTGAACCTTTCTCCTCAGTGTCACTTATCTGGCTGACGTCAGTTTTCCTAGTTATAATATCCTTGGCAACATGTGTCCGAACTCGGCACTCTTTCCTGCAGATCCCAATTTCTTCCACCTTGAAAAAGGCAAAAGAACAGAAGGCATCCGCAAGTCTGAGACACTGTTTGTCATTCCTTTGGGCCCTTGTCAGGGACAACCTGCCTCCAAAACCACCATAGCTAGGTGGATAAAGGAATCTATCCGCAGAGCATTTGTGGCTTGGGGTATGTAAGCTCCATTAAGAGTACGGGCGCACTCCACCCGAGCAGTCATTACCTCTTGGGCATTCCGGAATCAGGCCTCGGCAGACCAGATATGCAAACCAGTCTGGTCTTCCATACACTCATTTGCCAAATACTACAAGTTCAATGTTTTTGCAGAATCAGACGCACACTTTGACGGGAAGTTCCTGCAGGCAGCGGTAACTTAAAATAAAGATCGCTCCTGGCTCCGAATCCTGCCCGTACATCATGGGGACAACTTTGGTATGTCCCCGAAGTTCCTGTGTCCCCCAAGTAGCTGTAAGAGAAAGGGTGATTTTGTTTTACTCGCCTAGTAGTAGGAGCTATAACCCATAGTTCTTGTCCCCCCCCCCAAGAGACTGAAGAGAAAGGGATTTAACAGTGAGTAACACAAAATATCCTTTTGCCAGTTGGCTGCCCTGTCCTCAAATTATTGAAAACACTTTTCAAACTTCCATAGTTTTCATAGGTTTAAAAAAATCAGCAAGTTTCTGACTACTGTACCAAGGTTCGCACAAATCCTGCTTAAATAAAGTTTAAAATGACCCAGCTAACTTAAGCCATAGGGCATATGTTTAGACTCTGTAAATTACAATGGTTCTATTTCAATAATAATAAAATATATACATACCCAGTATTGCTCTGTGTACTTTACTGGAATGTCTATTTGACTAGCTGACTACTAGTTCCAGAGTTTGAAAGTATTTTACTTGATTGTATTTCTTTTTCTCAGCAGCAGCAGGGCCCATTCCTTTGTTTCCAGAGACATATGAAGCAGATGGGTATAATCCAGAAGCACCAAGCCTGACTACTACATCAAGACCTCTATACCGCCATCGTGTACATGCTCAAAGACCTAATTTGATTGGCCTAACTTCAGGAGATATGGATTTGCCTACTCCACGAGGTACAACTCAACACTTATTTAGTACTTATTGCATGTTTTTCTAAAGGGGCACTTTTGACTTTTTATTTTCCATGTAATCTGTCTACATAATGTAGACTTCTAAAAAGCCTATTATATTGATCATAAATAATTTAAATAAATGAGTTTGATACTCTTTATTTCCTATGATATGCTATTAGAAGAACCAGAATTACTGTGCTTTTGCTGCTTGACAAATTTGTTTTCTCGTGTTATCGTTTTGCAATGAAGAAATGCCACTATTATATAGATTATAAATTACACAAAATGATATCCTTGCCAGTAGATCATACAAGTGCCGATGTGGTGAACATTTTGGTATACATAGACAAAAAGTAAATGATCACCTTAAAGCTCACTCTCTACTCTTCAGGATGTCTTTCAAGGACTACAGGAATTCCATAAAACTTTACCCCAACTAGCCTTCAGGCCCCTTGTAAATCCCTACTTTAAGGGGCAGATTTATTAAGGTTTGAATGATAAATCCAAATTCGGATTTTTGAGTTTTTTATATTTGTGTCAATTTAAAAGTACCATTTCAAATTGACATTAATGTGAGATTTATCACAACTCGACCGTGGAAACCGGTCTAATTTGAATATTCCCCACCTAAAACTGCCAAATTAATTTACAAGACAATAGCAGAGGTCCCATTTGAAGATGTTAATAGTCTTGCTGACATTCAAGTTTTTTTCCTGAGGAAAATTTGATTAGATTTTTGTTCGTATTCAATTCAAAACTAATTTTTGGGTGGTTCCCATTCAATCGAATTTTAGAGATTCAATTTTTTTTCATAAATAACCTCCCGTTCGAGTTGTGAATACATATGAATTTATTAGAGTAAAAAAAAAAATTCACATCAATTCGGAATTCGACCTTTGATAAATAAGCCCCTAAGACTGCAAAAAATATTTTTGTATTTGCATTATATTGGTTACGTAATTTTTTTTTTTTTTTTTTTTTAATTCTGCATTCATATCTTTCAAATCCAATATAATCTTTGTTTCAGAGAAAAACAATATGAGGATAGTTGTGGATTCTGAGTCTCGGAAAAGAAATCTTGGATCAGGGGATTGTGTTTTACCTTCCAAAAAACCATGGTTTGACAAGTAAGCATTTTAAATTTTAATTGAGTAATTTTAAAATATATGTGAATGTTAGAACGGTAACAAGATAGTTATAGTTTGCTTAGTTAAAGCAAATTGATATAATGAAAACAAATGGTAATTTAACTGAATATATATATATATATATATATATATGTCCCTTATAAAGACAGTCATAAATGTAGTTCCTATGCAATGAGGAAGGAACAACATTAAAAAGAGAAAGGAGGGAGAAGGAAGGAACATATCAAAGAAAGAGAGGAACCAGATAGAAAAGGTTGAATGGAGAGAAGTGGAGAGCAGATAGCAAAATAAAATGGGAGGCAAGCGTGGACAGTAGAATTGTAGGAAACTGTGACTTCAACTTCCATAAGCAAAAGTTCTTTCTAGTGATCCTAAAAAAGGTGGCTTGAGGAAAAAAAAAATATTAAAACCTTGATTTTTAAAAGCTACAATTCTTTCAGAGAGAGAGACATTGTATTCAAAATGCCGTAAACAGTGTTGATTATGTCACCGGGATTTGGTTATTGATTTGACTAGGATACAGGAAGATACAGGATCTTATTTCCACATAAGCCTTGTTTATTGATTCTTATTAACCTGTTATATTTTTACAGATCAAACTTCAACAACAGAATGAATCCTGGCTTTCAGAAAAAGCCCCTGTTTCCAAATGAAAACACTAAACTTGAATTAAGAAGAATTCCACCCGAACTTAACAACATCAGCAAACTTAATGAACATTTCAGTAAATTTGGAACCATAGTGAATCTGCAGGTTACTATTTGTTAAAATTTACATCTTAAAAATATGCAGTTCTAAAAGTATGCAGTTGTATGTTCACTGGGGATGTACCAACTGCATTATTTTGAATTCAGTTGAATACCATAATTTTAGCAAAAGTTTTGGATTATTTTGGATATAGTTTGTTTGAACACTATGAATTTGGTATATCCCCAATCTTTATCTGTCTTCAAGCCGATGACAAACTTACATATTAATATACGTGTGCGTATCCAAAAAGTAGAGATATTTAGGGGGAGTTGTGCTGATCAAAACGCTCATTTCTGACTTCTATAAAAAATAGGCACTCCTTTGGACCTCCCTTGAGAGGTCTCTGTTTTTTTCCAATCACCAGCAGCCAGGGGCCCAACATTTGATATTTGTTTAAAATAATTACATGGACAAGATTCTCTCATTAAATCACTGTATGCACTAACTGTGTATAAGTTAAGAGCTAGATAACTGCAATTCCTGTATCATGCCAGAATCCACTTGTTTAGTACCGTATATACTCGTGTATAAGCCGAGGTACCTAATTTTACCTACAAAAACTGGGAAAACTTATTGACTCTTGTATAAGCCTAGGGTGAGAAATGCAGCAGCTACTGGTAATTTTCCTCCCATGTTCCATATGGAAAAACAAGCAGTCCTCTCCATATATATTTAAATAGCAATTCCATGCACTTTATTCTACACACAGCCCAAAAGACTGAGGCCAAAGCAGTGGCACAGACAGATTACACAGTGCTGGGAGTTGTAGTACATATAGGCCATAGGGTGAGGATGCCTGCTCCAGCAGTTCACAGCAAGGGAGAATACAATAAGGGGAATAACTTACATCCATGCAGTAGAGGAAAGGGAGGGAGGTGAGGGCACGGTGTAGGCTTTCCAGGAGATGACTGCAATGAATCCAGCAGAAAATCATTGGTTTATACGTTCCTTAGTAGATACACTTTTGTTGCCTGTCATTCCCTTTTTAATAAGGCAGCTCCCTCATTGCGCAGCATAAAGTGTTCCTTGCAGCTGCATTAACACTGCACAGCAACATGATGGGGCTTGCTGTTATTATTTGCCCTGCAGGGGTATGAGCCAAAACACGCAATCGAACAAGCTAAATGATCCGCCCTTCCCTGACGTGCGGCTGACGGCGGCACTGAGTGATGACAGACGTCGTCGTAGGCAGTCAATCACGGGTCGCTAAGGAGTGGCTCTTCGAGTAGAGGGCGGTGCTATAGGAGGCTGCTGTGCTAGGAGATGCACATAATCAGGAAGTGTGCGAGCTGCCGGGGGAACGTCGCGTTGATCAACTAGGTACCGTAATGACCCGAG
Source organism: Xenopus petersii (assembly GCA_038501925.1). Taxonomy (NCBI): domain Eukaryota; kingdom Metazoa; phylum Chordata; class Amphibia; order Anura; family Pipidae; genus Xenopus; species Xenopus petersii. The sequence continues at coordinate 119,069,362 of CM076675.1, forward strand.
TATAAGCCGAGGTAGACTTTTTCAGCTTATTTTGGCTGCTGAAAAACTCGGCTTATACTCGAGTATATACGGTAATTCAGTTGTTTAAAATCATGCAGTGTTTTAACTGTTTTTCATCTATATGTGTTATGGGTGTTATATTTACTGTTTCTGTTCAATTGTGTTTAGGTTGCTTACAAGGGGGACCCAGAAGGGGCTCTTATTCAATTTGCTACTCATGGAGAAGCAAAGAAAGCAATATCTAGCACAGAAGCTGTGTTAAATAACAGGTTTATTAGGATGTACTGGCACAGAGAAGGCTCTTCCCAGCAATTACAGACTCCAGGCTTGCCAAAGGTATAATTTTTCATTCTTTTTAACTAAAAATAAGTTGTTTTATTGTAAGTACTTTGGGAGCTACATCTCTAACAACAAGACTTTAAAGGTTGTGGACAGGTTTTAAGATGGAATATTAGGCTATTTCCACAATGTTTTTTCAACTCATGCAAACTGCTATCAACTTTAAATGCAACCTATAGCATTAGTGAAACTAATTATTATTGCCCATAATGAATAATATATAGTGCTGGTTTCACTCTGAACCATTTTTGAGCTCCCTATAGATCTGGTACTTTCCCTGTCCTCTTTTCAAATGAATGGTGTTCAAACGATCCATGCCAGAAGCACATTTGAAGGGGGGAAGCCAATCACAGCCTTGCATCCTCATAAAGACAAAATTCAGTTTCCCATCGTTTTCTGAGCCGCTGATTGCTTCCTACCCTACATTGCAATTTACTGAGTGCAGTGGGCTCCCCTGCACAACCTGGGAAAGGAGGCAGCAGAAAGTAGAACAGATGGGACTAGTAGGGTTTTTGAGATAAATTCCCAATAAATAGTCCAGAAACTCGACTTTTAAAGCACACTCCTGTATTTAGAGGTATATAATACACCAGCACATTCTTGTGTTTTATACAATATATTGCCTTTTAGGTTAACCATCTATCAGCATATGTACAGGTAGGGTTTGCCCCAGAAATGTGATATGTTTGTGGAGGCAATTGTAAAACCGAAATTAACGACCTTTTCAAGGCTAGAAAGGATGTTCAGCATATTTTAAATATTGCTGCATCATAAATTAGGCTAATTTTTGAAATTGTATATAGAGTAAAACAACCAGAAAACACTTACTTAAGGAAAAAAGTCTATATTAATTCCTGTATACTATAGGGATTTAAAATGACTGTTTTAAGTCGATGGAAATCTAATTTGATTTGAATCCCAAAAAAATTTGAATATCAGGAAGGCTGCAAACTTCTCCAAATTCATCCCTGGACCCGTCCCATTGACGTAAACAGCAATTTGGCAGGTTTAAGGTGGCGAATAGACATTTTAAAATTCTTAAATGCCAGAGTATGATAAATCTCAAAATTGAATTGAGTTTTTCAAAAATTCAAATTGAATTGATAACTCCCTTGTCAAATTTGACAGTTTTGACCATAAAATAAATTCTAATTTTCAAATCGACCCTTGATAAATCTGCCCCTTAGGGTGAAGACACACGTAATGACTGTGGTGAGTCTCCACGACTGATCGCCATAATGCAAATGTCCCACTTGTGCACTAACCTATAGCTGCTAAGTCACGGCAGTTGCGGCGACAACAAATCGATATGTGTGTCTATGCCCTTAAAGCCTTAAAGGATCTTGATTGCATGTGATTAAGCCATGCGAAATGTCACTGTGAAGCCTGCACAAAACATAATGGGGGGGGGGCAGGCAAAGGTTTACTGAGTAATAAACCGTAGACTTCCATGTCCCATTGCAGGCTAAAGTAGCACAAAAATACAGCTGGTCAATTTCAAATGGGTAATTTAATTCCCGCAAGCCCAGGGTACTAAGTGCACTTCTGAGCGCAATCACCATGGTTTCTGCCCACAGTGCGGTGTTTTCTTTAGAATTCCAATCTTGTTATGGTTGCCAGGTGAAATTGCACCTTACATGGGTGTTATTGTGGATGTTGCATCAGAATTGATAAACTGCAATCCAGTTGCTGCCAGTCCACATGACGATGAAGTAAAGCTGATTCCATTGGCCTGATGACACAGACTGCTGTGGGAAACATGTAGCTGCCCCTTGGTTTGTAGGTGGCAGTAGCTGCAATGGTACAACAGGAGGCAGGTAGAACAGGAGATTCTTCCAAATGAAAAGTCGCTGTATTCCTCCAAATAAATTTGGGAAAGAAGAATAACAGAAATAAATTTTATATAGTGTAGTATTTTTGAACACTATCACTGACCCCCTTGGTGTCTTCAAAACAACCGTGCTTAGCAGTTCACACAATATTGTGTCATCAAATATCACGTGTCCAACTTAAATTAAAACAAAAGTAAGAAATAAAAATAGAAAAAAAGAATTTTGTGAAATATTTCATTAATGGGTAACTTGTGACCACGTGATTAATACATGCAGCCCTTACTGCTAATTTGTCACCCTGTGCACACACAATGGTTATGTAACTTTTAATGTGCTGAGTGTGATCACTCTAACCACAATTCTAGGACTGATCGTGCCAGTAGCACAAACAACTCACCAGACGTGAGTTTGAAAAATCAAAGATCAAAGATGCCGACTCTAGCCTCCGCTGGTTCCACCGACTTTGCTGAGAGATAAAAGAGGTTCATGTGCAGATTTCTCTAAAAACAGTTTAATACAAATAAAAATCACACTCACAAACGTTAGCTTGTACACTGCAAGTAGTAAAGTGGTGCAGAAGTGGGCGCTTCGAGCGATAGCTCAGGGAAGAAGCCAGCAAAGGCGAAACGCGTAAGCGGGATACAGCTCATTGGTGCAGAAGCGCCCACTTTAAAGCAACACGAGACTCTCGGGGACGCCGAGGAGTCAAAGTGGACGTTTGGGACGATAAAAGATTTTACTACTTGCGGTGTACAAGCCAACGTTTGTGAGTGTGATTTTTATTTGTATTAAACTGTTTTTAGAGAAATCTGCACATGAACCTTTTTTTATCTCTCAGCAAAGTCGGTGGAACCAGCGGAGGCTGGAGTCGGCATCTTTGATTTTTCAAACTCACGTCTGGTGAGTTGTTTGTGCTACTGGCACGATCAGTCCTAGAATTGTGGTTAGAGTGATCACACTCAGCACATTAAAAGTTACATAACCATTGTGTGTGCACAGGGTGACAAATTAGCAGTAAGGGCTGCATGTATTAATCATGTGGTCACAAGTTACCCTTTAACGAAATATTTCACAAAATTCTTTTTTTCTATTTTTATTTCATACTTTTGTTTTAATTTAAGTTGGACACGTGAGATTTGATAGAATATAGTGGGAATTGCTAAGCACGGTTGTTTTGAAGACACCAAGGGGGTCAGTGATAAAGTGTTCAAAAATACTATACTATATAAAATTTATTTCTGTTATTCTCCCTCCCCAAATTTATTTGGAGGAATACTAACGGGTGGAGGAGAACCTGAGTTGACGCTGGACTTTGGGAGTGATCTAAGTATCCTCGGAATCGAACTATATATAGGTAGAACAGGAGGCAGGCAGCAGTACTGAGGGCACATATAGGGAAGTCAAAGGAGAGTCTGTTAATGCAAGATTTCACAGAACTGACTGTGGGGAATTTTGCGGTCCCGCAGCTTTATTGTGGTAAATTTCATAACACAGCTCCACCCACCACACCTGAATACAGAATGTGTAAAAGTGTAAAATGCCTGTAAAACACATTAACATATAGTAATACCTTTTCATGTTTAAAAAAATTCCATGTCTGTTTTAAATTCAAGGTTGTACATCTGACCGTTCCACAACAACCCAATTTATCAGTCATGAAGCAATCTATAAAGGAGCGTCTAGGACCAGTTCCAGCAAACAATTCCGAGCCATCTGTGGCCCAGAATATTAACACAGAGACCATTCAGGTATTTTTTTTTTTTGAGAATAGACATTTTGTAACTTGCTATATATGTATTAATATTTCACTGGAATTAATGTTTTGTTCTGTTTTTTTTCCAGAATATAGCCAAAGTACCTGTTAAAGAGAGATTGGGTTATATGTCCAAAACTGTTTCTGCAGCTACAGAAAAGGTTAGACTTGCTTTTATTGCATTTCATTTGTCTGTAGCTTTGAGAACTTGTTGCAATATTTAATATTTGGTTTATAAAAAAAATACTGTAGCCATATTTGTTAAGGTGCATGAAGGTAGAGATTATACAGGGTTTTTTCTGTAGCCACCCGTGGCTCGTTGTATAAGATATTCAGGCTTTGATTCACATCAGTCCCTGCTCTAATGGACGTAACAGTCTGAGGTCTCCATCATAACCATGCACCGTGGTCCATTTAACCAGGAGCCACCGATTCCACAGATCTCTGTTGGTAGGGATGTGTTCCCTGATGCTGTAATGCAGGGATCCCCAACCTTTAGAACCTGTGAGCAACATTCAGAAGTAAAAGGAGTTGGGGAGCAAAACTAGCATGAAAAATGTTTCTGGGGTGCCAAATAAGGGCTGTGATTGGCCATTTGGTAGCCCCTATGTGGATTGTCAATCTACATTGAGGCTTGGTTTGGCAGTACACCTGGTTTTTATCCAACCAAAACTTGCCTCCAAGCCTGGAATTCAAAAATAAGCCCCTGCTTTGAGGCCACTGGGAGCAACATCCAAGGGGTTGGAGAGCAACATGTTGCTCTCGAGCTACTGGCTGGGGATCACTGCTGTAATGCAACACCTCGCGCACTTTGTTCCATTGTAAAGGGATTGATTTTGCCTCTCTGCATTCCAGCGAATCTGTGACCCATGCACTATGGAAAGCAATGGGACTTCAAATCCCAGAATCCATCACTTCAAAATAGTACAAGATGAGGGTGGGGTTGCATTACACTGTAAAACCTAAGCTAAGGGAAGTTGGGAAATGGTTTGTCATTATCATGATTTTCTTTCATTATGTTTAATCAGGGATGTTTGTTTTATGCATCGTTTCTACATAAGCCCAACTGAATGAGCTCATGTCAAAAGGGAGGGCGTGGGCATAATTCAATTTATGGAAGATATATTCTTGGATGTCTGATTTCCAAATTAATTCCCATACTAATGATATCTGATTTTTGCTAAGTTTGATAATCATTGAAATTATATTAAAGTAATTTCAGAATTACTTTAGAAACCTTTTGCTGCTCTGATAAAAGGGCAAGTGAACCCTAAAGTTTAAATTTGCCTAATAAAAGAGAACCTAATTCTAAGCAAATTTCAAAAATACGTTTGTTAAATATATTCAGTGTTTTTAATATTATTTGCAAATGCAATTGCTATTGAAAGCATCACATACCTAACGTCTGGTTTACTTTTTAAACAATGTTGCAATAGTCTTTGTTCCCAACTGAGTTTTGTTTTGCTATCAGTGTGATGCTGATAGATACTGGGCTTTGTGACCCAGATAACTGTGATCCGTGAATGCAGATAGCAAGATGCAAGAACTACAACATGTATACTTTTTTGCTTTATTTCAGAATTGCTTCTAAGCTAGCATGTATTAACAGTGGAACACAATTATTTAGCCAGTGAGTTTTTATATGCCATAATGCTTTGTATTTCTATAGGTTTTTTCCACATCTACAGGACTCACAAAAACAGTTTACAACCCTGCAGCTTTAAAGGCAATGCAAAAATCAGTTTTGTATCCTATTTGCAATGATAACGGTGATGCACAGAAAAAAAAACAGGTTAATATTTTAATTTACTTACAATCGTTTATATTGCTAGGGTTGGTAACATTGAAATAAACAATGTTTTCCAATGGCAAAAAATCAGATACAGGTATAGGTTCCATTGAAATGCTTGGGACCTGGGGTTTTCCAGATAACATAAATTTCTGCTGTTTGTATCACCATACATTAAGTTTTATAAAAATTATTTATACATGTAATAAACAGGATTGTTTGCCACAAATATGGATTCATGCAGCTTAGTTACTATAAACTGCAAGGTATTGTTTTATTATTACAGAGAAACAGGAAATGGTTATTAAAAATTCTAATTCTTTGTTTAAAATTGACTTGAGATGGCCTTTCTATAATTTCTAGATAACAAGTTTCCACAAAATGGAATTCATACTTGTATTTGCGCTTGAACAGGTGACTAGCAAATGCTATATGCATGTTGCTTATTATACAGTCATATGAAAACTTTTGGGAACCCCTCTCAGCCTGCATAATACTTTACTCTACTTTCAACAAAAAAGATAACGGTGGTATGTCTTTCATTTCCCAGGAACATCTGAGTGCTGGGGTGTTTTCTGAACAGTTTTTTAGTGAAGCAGTATTTAGTTGTATGAAATTAAATCAGATGTGAAAAACTGACTCTGCAAAAGTTTAGGTACCCTTGTAATTTTGCTAATTTGAATGCATTTAACTGCTCAATACTGATTACTGGCAACACCAAATTGGTTGCATTAGCTCGCTAAGCCTTGAACTTCATAGGCAGGTGTGTCCAATCATGAGAAAAGGTACAGTATTTAAGGTGGCCAATTGCAAGTTGTGCTTCTGTTTGATTCTCCTCTGAAGAGTGCCAGCATGGGATCCTCAAAGCAACTCTCAAACGATCTGAAAACAAAGATTGTTCAGTATCATGGTTTTTAGGGGAAGGCTACAAAAAGAAACCTACAGGAGCAGCATATGCGGAGGATTGTGAGTGATTACAGACAACCCAAAGATCACCTCCAAAGACCTGCGAAAACATCTTGCTGCAGATGGTGTATCTGTACATCGTTCTACAATTCAGTGCAATTTGCCCGAAGAACATCTGTATGGAAAGCTGATGAATAAGAAGCCATTTCTGCACTCATGCAACAATCAGTCACTTGTTATATGCAAAAGCTCATTTAGACCACAGGCATTTTGGAACAAAGTGCTTTGGACTGATGAGACAAAAATTGAGTTGTTTGGTCATAACAAAAATTGCTTTGCATGATGGAAGAAGAACATCGCATTCCAAGAAAAACACATGCTACCTACCGTCAAATTTGGTGGGGATTCCATCATGCTGTGTGGCTAGTTCAGGGACTGGGGCCCATGTTAAAGTCAAGAGTCCAATGAATTCAACCCAATTTCAACATTCTTCGGGATAATGCTCAAGCATCAGTCACAAGTTGAAGTTATGCAGGGGTTGGATATTCCAACAAGACAATTAACCTAAACACACTTCGAAATCTACAAAAGCATTTATGCAGAGGGAGAAGTACAATATTCTGGAATGGCCATCACAGTCCCCGACTTGAGTACCATCGAAAATCTATGGGATGATTTGAAGCAGGCTGTTCATGCTCGGCAGCCATCAAATTTAACTGAACTGGAGAGATTTTTTATGGGCGAATGGTGAAAAATACCGCAATCCAGAATCCAGACACTCCTCAAAGACTATAGGAGGAGTCTAGAGGCTGTTACATATCCAAAAGGAGGCTCAACTAAGTATTGATGTAATATCTCTGTTGGGGTGCCCAAATTTATGTATGTATAATTTTGTTATAAAGCATAGTGCATATTTTCTGTTAATCCAATAAACGTAACTGCAGAAATACTATGGTTCCATAAGGCATGTTATATATTAAAAGGAAGTTGCTACTTTGAAAGCTTAGCCAATGATAAATAAAACTCCAAAGAATTAAGAAGGGTTCCCAAACTGTTTCATATGACTGTAGGTGATTGGAGCTGTATTAAACCTGTATTATATCCATTATTTATACATAGGAAGCTCTAAAACTTCAGCAAGATGTAAGGAAGAAAAAGCAGGAGATACTAGAGAAACGCATAGAAACACAAAAGGTAAGGACGCTACCACCATTTTCCTTACAGTACAGAAAATTAAGACATTTGTGTATGTAATCGAAATAGGTACACAGTATAAAATGAACTTTTAGTGTTGTATACACAGTGTTATTCTAGAGTAATTTGTGGTTTTGCTTTATTTTTATTTATTTTAAATATTCAACTTTTGTTTTTGTGTCTCAGTGAGACATGGGTTTTTACTATTGAGTGTTGTTCTTAGATCTACCAGGCAGCTGTTATCTTGTGTTAGGGAGCTGTTATCTGGTTACCTTTCCATTGTTCTTTTGTTTGGCTGCTGGGGGGGGTGATATCACTCCAACTTGCAGTAAAGAGTGATTGAAGTTTATCAGAGTACAAGTCACATGACTTGGGGCAGCTGGGAAATTGACTATGTCTAGCCACATGGCAGATTTCAAAATTGAATATAAAAAAATTTGTTTGCTCTTTTAAGAAAGGGATTTCAGTGCAGAAGTCTGCTGGAGTAACACTATTCACTGATGCGTTTTGAAAAAAAAAACATGTTTTTCCATGACAGTATAAAACCTTTAAATATGGTTTTATACGCCCAAACAACTAAATATTTGCTAAATTTAGCATGTTATACAAATTTCTGTTCTTGGATACAAGTATGACTGTGAGGACAGTAAAGGCCCCAAAATGTAAATAATGTAGACTCTTAAAGCGTATTGCATGCATATTATGTGTCATACAACCCTCACAATTGTATGTTGAACACAGAAAACTGTATATATTTGCAAAGTAAACTTTTGAGTACAGGTATGGGACCTGTTATACAAAATGTTTATGACCTGCGTTTTTCAGATAAGAGATCCTTCCAAAATGGATCCCCATACTTGGTCTGCTAGAAAAATAATTTAAACATTAAATAAACTCAATAGGTTTGTTTTCCTTCTATTTATTAGGATAAATTATATCTTAGTCAAGTAGAAGCTTTTCTTGTAGTCTTACAGGGAGAAAAGGAAATCATTTTACAAATTGTAATTGTATTTTTAAAATGGAGTTTTTGGGTTAACAGATCCTATATCTGTACTTAAATGTCTTTTACTCCAAAGTACCAAAATAAAAGTATTTGCTAAAGTTAGTTGGTTTTTAAAAGATTTCTGCATCTAAAAGGCAGCCAACAGTAAGGTACCCCCACAATTAAAAATGATTAAGGGAAATTTTCTACTATGGGATTTTTTTCAGCAATCAAGGCAGCCATGATAAACTAGCATGCCGGGATATGAGGAGATTGCAGTATTTTAATGTTATTATGTTTATCTTGCAGATTCTTATATCAAAGCTAGAGAAGAATAAGAATATGAAGTCTGAAGACAAAGCGGAAATTCTGAAAACACTGGAGACTTTGACTAACAGTATTACAAAATTAAGGGATGAACTGAAAGCAGTTTCTTCAACAGGCAATGTCGTAAAGAATAATAAAAGCAAAGCTCAGGTATGCTTTTTTTTTTTTTTTTTTTGGCAGTGGTGCAAACTTTCATGAAAGGTTTTCACAGAGATTAAGGTGCAAAAAAAAATCTTATTTTTAACTTTGCCTAGAATCAATTAGCAACTATTTTATATTACACAAGAAATAGAAACTTCTTAATATTTTATGACCGTGCACTCCGTATCGGTCAAATGTGAAGACCCTGGTCCTACCATTAATAGGATTGTGTATTACCAAAATAAATGGCAAAATATAAATATATGTTAAAAATATTATAGGAATTAATTTAAAAAATGTCTTCTTCTTATGAATTAAGCATAACTCTTTAGGCATTTACATCTGAACTAGAGGGTGCTAGATTAGATGTAAAATCAAGTAAATTAACTGTGATGAATCTCATATACAGCTTCAATTGTATTAGCTGCTGAAAGTAATCATAATACAGTTCTTCTGTCACTTTCAGTATCTTGATTGGCAGCTGCAGTTCCTATACCGAAGGCTCATAGACTGACTTGCCATTACAGTGACCTCTAATACTTGTTTGTTAGCCTGATATTGTTTAAAGGAACAGACAGGGCCAAATCTTAAGTTAATAGTTCTCTGTGTGGAACAGCATTGCTGTGACTACTTTAATAAAGGAATCCATTAACAAGGACCCTAATGCATTAATATAATTAAGGTTGGTTTGTTTGCTAGAGGGAGGCAACCTAATATATCGGAAGCTGTTTTTGAGGGTAAACCTTCATACAAAAATGTGCTCCAAGGTAAACCATTGACAAATGAAATCAAACAGGATCTATTTATATTCTGCCAAAAATTTGACACTGTTGCTTGGACAGCTGAAAATGTTCAAGGGCCTTTTCCCCAAGATCAGTTAGAGTGGGGAATCCAAAGCAGGCCCCTGGCCTCATTTGACCCTCCTGCCTACTTCTCTGCAATTATTATTTTTTTTTTATTATTATTACCTCCGACTCTGCAACTCTCCCTCAGCCTCAACAATGCATGCAACCATCCCTCATCCCTCTATCTGTTTTCTCCTACAGCAGCTGCTGTCTCCTCCACTCCACTGCCCAATTTGGCAACTAATAACAGGCCTGGAGCTAGAGGCAGCAGAGATATGTGCCTAGGGTCATAGCCCCCCCCCCCTTCCACCTGCATTGTTTCATAGTCATGTGCTTCTTCTACCTATTTCTGGCTCTGCCCTGCACAGTCCATTCCTGAGAGGTTGCAGCCCAACAGGCTATTCACCAAGTAATTTGCAGAAGCAGCTTCCATTGGGCGAGATTGCTTGGCACTAGCAATCAGTTATGGGATCTCTGTATAGTTTATGCATCACTGCAATGTCCTGCCTCCTAGTGATAGGAGCTCTGTATCTCACGTCCCTTTGTCGCCCTGACAACTGGAGAGAATGGGATTTTTTTTGTACATTTTTTTTTGCGCTCAGTGGTTTTGTATATGTTTTTATGAATTTTGTGTAGGTTGCATTTGCTTTAGAAAAAGTCATTTGTTTCTGTTAATAGAATTAGTTTTCGGAGAATCAAAAAAGCTGAATGTGTTAAACTTTCAATTATTATAGATGCAAAAAGAACTTTTGGACACAGAGCTGGACTTGTACAACAAAATTCAAGCTGGGGATGATGTTACAGAACTACGAAAGAAGTATACTGAGCTGCAGCTTGAAGTAAGTAGCATCTTTGTTTCTGCAGAAATCATAGCTAGTGAACTGGTTTTGTTCATAATCCCATTACTAGACTTTTAAGTTAATATACTTTTTCATAAAGAAGAGGTTGTTACAGCGTGATATAGTATATATGTGCAGTCAATTTTCATCTGGCCTTTTTTGTCTTTTGATTTGTCTGCACTCGTTTGTAACTAGTAACTAATGAGTAAAATATTTATTGCCCAAAGGATAGTATTGTTATTGATAGTGTTTTTAACGCCTAGCTATTCTTATGTTAATTACAGTATAGCAGTACATGTATGGGACCTGTTATCAAGTATGCTTGGGACCTGGGATTTTCCTTATAAGGGATCTTTCTGTAATGTGGATCTCCATAGCTTAAGTCTTTTAAAAATCCTTTAGATATTAATGTTTATATTAATAAATAGGTTTCTGTATAACGGATCCATTAACCATTCAGCAAAAAGGGTTTATTTAAAATAAGTTGACTTTTAAAATCCTTTATAAAATGCATGTGTTAAATGTTTGTTATATACTCAACATTTAATTTAAATACACACATTTAAAATACTTATAGAGCTTCTTTATAAAGCAAAATGTAAAGATTTATATAATGTGATTTCTGTAAATGCAGACGTTATTACATGAAAAACTGTTGGTAACTTTCCCCATCTATTCCTAATTGTAAGGAGCATTGTATTTTTTTTCCTGTAAATCTGTTTGTGTTGGTGTGCTGCAAAAGCAATACTTTTTTTGTCCTTTATATACATTAAGGGGCAGATGCATCAAGGGTCGAATATCGAGGGTTAATTAACCTTCGATATTCGACTGGGAATGAAAATCCTTTGACTTCGAATATTGAAGTCGAAGGATTTTGTGCAAAAACTGCGATCGAATGATCCAAGGAACAATCCTTCGATCGAACGATTAAATCCTTCGACTCAAACGATTTGAAGGATTTTAATCCAACGATGGAAGGATTATCCTTCGACCAAAAAAAAACTTAGCCAAGCCTATGGGGACCTTCCCCATAGGCTAACATTGGGTTCGGTAGCTTTTAGGTGGCGAACTAGGGGGTCGAAGTTTTTTCTTAAAGAGACAGTACTTCGACTATCGAATGGTCGAATAGTTGAATGATTTTTAGTTCGAATGAATTGGCCCCTAAGTCTTTCAACAGAAAATATCAAACAAAGCTTTTTAAGGGATACTAAAATAAGTGTTTATTCTTGCACGACTGTTGGTAAGAGATCTTAGAGAAAAACACCATTTTATAAAGGGATACCGTCATTGAAAAAAAAATGTGTTTTTCAGAACGCATCAGTTAGCACTTCTCCAGCAGAATTCTGCACTGAAATCCGTTTCTCAAAAGCACAAATGATTTCTTTATATTTAATTTTGAAATCTGACATGAGGCTAGACATATTTTAGTTGCCCAGCTGCCCCAGTCATGTGACTTGTGCTCTGATGAACTCCAGTCACTCTTTACTGCTGTACTGCAAATTGGAGTGGTATAACCCCCTCCCATCCCCCCCCCAGTGGCCTAACAAAATAACAATGGGAAAGTAAACAGCTCCCTAACACCAGGTAACGGCTCCCTGGTAGATCTAAGAACAGCACTTAATAGTAAAATCCAGGTCCCACTGAGACACATTCTACTGAAGAAAAGCAGAAAACTGCCAGAAAGCAGTTCCATCCTAAAGTGCTGGCTCTTTCTGAAAGCACATGACCAGTCAAAATGACCTGAGATGGCTGCCTACACACAAATATTACAACTAAAAAAAAAAAAAAAAAAGTACACTTGCTGGTTCAGAAATTACATTTTATATTGTAGAGTGAATTATTTGCAATGTAAACAGTATAATTTAGAAATAGAAACTACAACATAAAAAAATGACAATCCCTTTAAAGTCACATTTTTTCTTGCTTATTCCTGAAGTCACCTGTGTCTCCTATTTTAACTTTAAACTGTCTTAGGCTAGTGCTAACGATTTAAATTATTAAAAGCTGGGTTCATTTTTTTTTATTAGTAAATGTATGCAAATCATATTCTTATTTATGTATCCCCAAAGGCTGCAAAGCGTGGCATTCTGTCATCTGGGCGTGGCCGAGGAGTTCATTTGAGAGGACGAGGTGTGATAAGGGGAAGAGGTCGGGTATTGCATGGCAGAGGTAGAGGAGCATCTGTACATGCCGTGGTGGATCATCGCCCAAGAGCCTTAAAGATATCTGGTTTTACTGAAGGCGACAGGGAATATCTTTTGCCCCACTTTGCAGTATGTAAAAGTAGTACACAAGCATTTTTTGTCTCCGTGTTGCTGATATAATTTAATAATGATCATGGTATATAAATAAGTAATGTGTGCTCTATTTATTATAATTATCATTAACTAGAACCAACAGTCTCATGCCAGCTTTTATCTCTTTGTGCATGTTCTGCACAATCCCACCCTCTAGTTCGTTCCTTGAAGTTTACTCGGTCTTCCTCCCCAGCACAGTCTCTTCTTTCATTTACCTTTCACACAAGTTAGGGAGTAGCAGGAGGTGCTGCTCTTTGCTTACTTTGGTGTAGTGAGCAGCATTCCCTGCAGCGTAAGGTTTCAGTAAGAGGGCCATGCCTCTTGCTCCCCTTGGTGCTCTAGCACTTATATCCCAAGCAACAAAAAATGACCCCTAAAGTCCCATTGCACTGCATCAACCAGCTGGGTTCTTATGGGGCAAATTGTGCTCTGAGCCCTTCATCCATACATAACTAATATAGGCTTCCCTTCAAGCACACTTTTATCCAGGCCTTCACTTTTAGTATTCTAATTAATTAATTTTTTTGTGATTTGTTTTAAATGATTTCGCTTTTTGTTTAGCAGCTCTCCAGTTTAACATTCAGCATCTATCTGGATCCTAGAAGATTAAGAGAAAGACTGAATGGAAAGATACATAAACATTTAAAATAAAATAGAAGCCTGACAGAGCAATAGCTACATATTGAGCTACATCTTTTCACTTTTTAAATTTCAAACCTTAAAGTTTTTGCCTTTCATAGTGAACAAAAATCAGTATCCCAGCAAACTCTGTGTAGGTTATCTCAGCTAAGGATATTTATTTCAACTGTGGTGAATTTTGTTAGTGGACGTAAGTTTCTGACTTTCATTTGCATCAGTTTTAAAGCAAGTGCATTAATTTGTTTTTTTTCCCCCTCAAATAAAAGCATTTTGGTGAAATAGAAGACTGCCAGATAGACGACTCTTCACTTCATGCAATAATAACATTCAAGACTAGAGCAGAAGCAGAAGCTGTAAGTTCAAATTACATTGAATATATATGTTTCTTGAGTAGCAATTTAATATTTACATCTCATTATAAAGGAGTAGCTCCTTGCATCATATGTGTTTAGGCTTTGTTTTGTTTTTTAATACACAAATGATTCCTTATATTAAGGTAACACCGCCCTAATATAGATCCCCAGTTGCAATTGCTGTTCAAAAAAGCACAGTTTTTGTGACTTTTAATTGTAGTACATTTTACTATGAAGGTTTTTATCCGAAACCTCTTTTGAAGGGGTTGTTAACCTTCCAACGCTTTTTTTTTAAATTCAGTTGTTTTCAGATAGTTCACCAGTAATACTTTTTTAAACAATGTTATACTGTATTTGTGACCATGTTTCTAATACTAAAGTTTAAAATTTCCTTTTTCACCATCTTATGTCTTTCTAAAGAAGCTTAGGTGGGGGGTATGGGGTCACAGACTCTGCAAGGCTAGGGCCAGACAACTGCGAATCTGCTCCACCACTGCTTCTCTGCTCCTGCTCTGCCTCCACCGGAAGCATTATCTCCGCTTGAGTGCAGACAGAGGCAGCGGATTTCGGTGCCGAAACACATTTTGCTTAACATGCCGAAATCCGCCCTCAAAAGAAAAGAGGAGCAGCAGGACAGAGAATTCTCCGCCTATGCAGAATCCACAATGGTATACTTTGTCTGGCCCTAGCCTACACTGTTCTAAATGATACCTTAGTTGATGTCATTTAAATTAGTTAATACGTTTCTTATGTTTGTCCCTTTTGGGCAGAATCCCTGAGTTTCATTAAATGGAGCACTTATTGATAACAATAATTGCTAACATTGCAAGCTATAAAAAAGTCTTTATTTTTTGTGGTCTGAAAACTGAACTGAAAAAAGCTTTTGGAAGGTGAACAACCCAGTTAAATGTAGGGTCTCATATTGCATTACTATGGACAGAGTACACAACTGCCAGCATTCTGCAGCCTACAGCTCTCTAACACTGTATAATCACAATTTTCGATCTCCTTTAAACAACCCTGCAACCAATTCTTCTTCTCTTTGGCCACATGAAATTGAAAATTTGTAAGAAGCAAAATAACTTTTCATTTACTACAGCTAGTTATATTCTAGTAAGATTGTTATAAGATGTGAAACGTTATGCACTTTGGCAAAAATAATATAAATGCAAGTTATACACTAAATGGCAGTGTGTTGGGAGTTTCCTTAAATGAGAAGGATCTAGGGGTCTTTGTAGATAACACATTATCTAATTCTGGGCAGTGTCATTCTGTGGCTACTAAAGCAAATAAAGTTCTGTCTTGCATAAAAAAGGGCATTAACTCAAGGGATGAAAACATAATTATGCCTCTTTATAGGTCCCTGGTAAGGCCTCATCTGGAGTATGCAGTGCAGTTTTGGACTCCAGTCCTTAAGAGGGATATAAATGAGCTGGAGAGAGTGCAGAGACGTGCAACTAAATTGGTTAGAGGGACGGAAGACTTAAATTATGAGGGTAGACTGTCAAGGTTGGGGTTGTTTTCTCTGGAAAAAAGGCGCTTGCGAGGGGACATGATTACACTTTACAAGTACATTAGAGGACATTACAGACAAATGGCAGGGGACCTTTTTACCCATAAAGTGGATCACCGTACCAGAGGCCACCCGTTTAGACTAGAAGAAAAGAACTTTCATTTGAAGCAACGTAGGGGGTTCTTCACAGTCAGGACAGTGAGGTTGTGGAATGCACTGCCGGGTGATGTTGTGATGTCTGATTCAGTTAATGCCTTTAAGAATGGCTTGGATGATTTTTTGGACAGACATAATATCAAAGGCTATTGTGGTACTAAGCTCTATAGTTAGTATGGGTATATAGAATTTAATTAAAAGTAGAGGGGTGTATGTATGGATGCTGGGTTTTCATTTGGAGGGGTTGAACTTGATGGACTTTATCTTTTTTCAACCCAATTTAACTATGTAACTATGTTATTGTTGAAACCTTTTTCGTAACAAGTAAAATTGTAAAAAAAAAAAGAAATCTGAAATGTCACATCTATATGTTATGCTTTCTAAAATTCCGACTTCTGTTACAATAATTTGTTATAATAATGCACTTTAATTTGAGCATAGCATTTCCAAGCAATCCCTTTTTGTATCCTAAAATATAAACTTTGCATATAACAATTTCCATTCCACCCTAGTATATGTAATTTCTTTAACTGTTTTTCTCTCACCTAGATTGGGGGACATAGGCACCGTGGGGATGAAGATCCTGCAGCTCGGAGAGTGGACACTAATAGTTAAAGTTGACTCCTCCTCCTGCTCTGGGCTTCACCCCTGCCTCCTCCTATCCTCTCCAGTTTCTTTTAGTGTCCTCAGAAGAGAAGACATGGACACGCTGTGGCACGCTTAGGCCATCTCCCTTCCCTGGCATCCTAACCTGCAGCAGCTAGCGCCATATAAGGCGCACCACTTCCTTATCAGTTTTTGCCTCACTGGCAATTCCAAGCTGCAGGACCCGACTCACCCCTTGCGGCTTACTTCTCTCCGCACTTTCCGTCGCCATTCCGCTTCCTCTAGCGGGTACACGGGGGAACATACACCTCCCAGCACGGAACTCTTCCGCTGCCATTTTGAGTTTAGCGCCATTAGAGCATTCCCGAAACTTTGGACAGAGTCCTAGAGCACCTTTCCAACCCATTTCTGCCACAGGGCAGACCCCCAGATACTTCTAAGCAGACCCAGATACCCCCAGATCACAGGGGGGAAGTGGAGGGATTGATACAAGTGGTCCTTAAGACCCTTAATATTGAGGAAACCTCCTCAGCCACAGAATCTGGAAAGAACATTTTCAAGAGACAGAAAAAGAGCTCCTGTGTTTTTCCAGCATATGAGCAAATAGGCGAGATTGTCAAATCTCAATGGAAGACCCCAGGTCTCCCAGGCATACCCCTTCTCACAGGATTGCATAGACCTTTGGTCCTCCCCGCCTAAAGTCGATCCACCAGTCTCCAGACTGTCTAAGACTACCACTATCCCTGTGGCGGATGCAGCATCCTTCAAGGATCTAATTGATAAGAGGTTAGAAGGGTTCCTAAAATCCATCTTCACAGACTCTGGGACAGCCCTCAGACCTATGTTCGCTATTGCTTGGAGGTCTGGGTGAAACACGTGGCACAGCTACTGGGATCAGAGGATCCAACGACAGACCTTCTCCTATATCAAGTGGCGGATGCTACTGCCCACATATACGACGCAGCACTAGACTCGGCTAAGCTGGTTGCCAAAGCTTCAGCACAATCCATAGCCGCACAAAGATTCCTATGGCTTAAGAACTGGTCGGCAGACTTCACTTCTAAGAGATCGCTAGTGAGTGTCCCGTTCCTAGGAAAGCAATTATTTGGAGTGGAACTCGACAAGATAAAATCTCAAGCCACAGGGGGTAAGAGCACCCTACTTCCTCAAAACAAGCCTAAGAGGCCTCCAATTAAGAGACGCCCCTTCATTCGTCCTTTTTGCTAGGGACAGAGGTCAAAGCCACAGATGGAAAAGTCCTGCATGGGGTTTCGCCAGAGATAACACAACAAGCAGGGGTCTGCATGGAATTCCTCCAAGGGACCCTCCAAAACCCCTCAAGACAAATCCACTTCTGCCTGAAGGCGTGCCCACCCCTGGAGGGTTACTTCTAGGTGGACGTCTTTCGGGAGGTGTGGCGGAATCTCGTCCGAGACCAATGGGTTCTCCAAATCATATCCCAGGGATATTTGATAGACCTGCCCCAACAGCCTCCTCACAGATTTTTCATATGACATCTTCCCAGCGGAAAATCCAAACGGGAAGCCTTCCTAAAGATTGTACAAGACTTGGCGAGTACAGGAGTCATACAGCCTGTACCACAGTCAAAGGAAAGGGTTGTATTCAAACCCCTTCATTGTCCCCAAAAAGGACGGGTTCTACAGACTGGTGCTAGACCTAAAGACTCTCAACAGATTTGTCAGGGCTTACCATTTCACGATGGAATCCATCCAATCAGTATTAATGTCCATGGAGGGAGACAAATTCATGAAGGTGATCAACATAAAGGACGCATACCTGCAAATACCAATTCACCCCAACCATCGTAGATTTCTGAGGTTCTATGCAGCAGGAAAACATTGGCAATTTGTGGCACTGCCATTTGGTCTGTCTTCGGCACCAACCATTCCTGGACCCTTCCCCAACCATTCTTGGACTGTGATAAGAACAGATGCCAGTCTCAGGGGGTGGTGGGGAGGAGTGCTGGAACAGAAGACAGTACAGGGTCTTTGGGACCAGACAGAGAGACTTCTCCCAATCAACCTAGAGCTACGAGCAATTCTATACTCACTGGAGCACTAGAAAGAGCCCCTAAGAGGAAAAGCAGCACGGGTACAATCAGACAATGTGACAGCAGTGGCCTACATCAACCATCAAGGAGGCACCAGAAGAAGCCCTGGCAGAGGCAAAAAGAATCCTAACATGGGCAGAAAGGAACGTCCCAGCAATATCAGCCGTCTATCTTCCAGGCGTAGACCATTGGATGGCGGATTACCTAAACCAGCAAACCCTAGACCAGGGCGAGTGGAGCTTACATCCAGAAATTTTTCAACTGATAGTCACCAAACGGGGGACTCCAGAGGTGGACCTGATGGCAACTCAATACAACCACAAAGTCCCCAGGTTCGTTGCAAGAAGCATTGACCCACAGGCTTAGGCGGTGGATGCCCTAGTGCTTCCATGGCCATTCTCACTAGCTTATGTATTTCCCCATTGGCCCTCCTGCCAAGAGTCGTCAAAAAGATAAAGAAAGAACGCAATCAAACCATTCTATTGGCCCCGAAGGGGCGTGGTTCGCAGACCTAGTAACCATGACAGCAGACATGCCCATGCACCTACCACTGAGAGAAGACTCAGCAACCAAATGTCCACCCGAATTTACATACATTGGCTTTAACGGCGCCCCCCAAGAGGCGATTCCCACCATGCTAAGAGCCAGAAAGCAAGTCTCTGCTAAGATTTATTACAGAGTGTGGAAAACTTTCATTGTATTGTCCGAATCCAGAAATACTGACCCAAGAAAAGCAGAGGAAATGCACATTCTCTCCTTTATTCAAGAGGGTCTAGCTAAAGGACTGGCTCTAAGCTCTCTGAAGGTACAGGTCTCTGCACTTTCCATTCTCTTCCAAAGAAAGTTCGCCTTTAATTGCAACATCAAGACATTCCTACAAGGAGCAACCAGAATAGTTCCTCCCTATTGACACCCACTACCCCCATGAGATCTGAACCTTGTTCTATCATCCCTACACGAGGACCCCTATGAACCACTAGATTCAGTACCACTGCTCACTTTAACACAGAAGGTGGTATTCCTCTTGGTGATCACGTCAGTCAGCCGCATTTTCAGAACTGGCAGCCTTATCCTGTAAGTCTCCATTTACCATTCTGCATTAAGGCAAGGTGGTTTTGAGACCTATACCAGAGTTTCTACCAAAAGTTGTATCAGAGTTTCATCTCAACCAAGATATAGTGGTTCCATCACTCTGCCCAGAACCAAAGAATCCGCTAGAGAAGCGTCTAAGTCTGAATGTTGCACGGGCAATCAAAACCTATTTGGAGGCTACATGACAGATCAGGAAGTCAAATTCGCTTTTCATTATTCCTGAAGGCCGCAAAAAGGGAGACCAGGCCAACAAGTCGACCATAGCCAAATGGATTCGTTCCACCATCATCAGGGCCTATGCTCTGAAGGGCAAACCTCCTCCCTTCAAGGTCAGAGCACACTCTATATGCTACATCAGTACTTCCTGGGCCGTTCGTCAGCAGGCATTGGCAGAGCAGGTCTGTAGAGTGGCTACTTGGTCCTCCACACCTTCACTCGTTTCTACAGGCTGCATACCCAGGCATCGGCTGAAGCTAGCTTTGTGAGGAAGGTGTTGCAGACTGTACTACTCTGAACACCTCATACGGGGTACAGTTCCCTCGGGTTGCTTTGGGACAACCCCACAGTGTCTGTGTCCCCCAATCTAGGTGAGAGAAAGGAAGATTTTAGTACTTACCGTTAAATCCTTTTCTCTCATCCTACATTGGGGGACACAGTCCTTCCCTCCCTGTACATAATTAAGGATCGAGCAACTTCGGTGCTCAGTATTTTCAGTATTTTTCAGTTCTCCCCATTGGGAGCTTAGTTCTAAGGGGTGGGTGACTCCTTCTCTGTTTTGGGTGTTATGGCTGATCTTCTCCTTCTTCGGTAAGAAACTGGAGAGGGTAGGATAAGGCAGGGCAATAAGCCCAGAACAGGAGGAGGAGTCAACTTTAACTATTTGGGTCTACTCTCCGAGCTACAAGATCTTCATCCCTACGGTGCCTGTGTCCCCCAATGTATGATGAGAGTAAAGGATTTAACGGTAAGTACTAAAATCTTCCTATCATACTTGTAGAAGTTTACTACACACATTTTTTTTTCTGGGCAGTTCTGAAAGGTGAAGACCAGTTTTTGTTTTTTTGTTTTTTTTTCCTTATTGTTATGTCTCTTGCATTTTAAATGTAAATGTTATTGACATGACCGGGTAAAATAGTAGCTCATTAAGTCCCTAGGCATCCTGAATTGAAACGGAGGGCTGTACTCTATTGTCATTTTATTCTGGGAATTGTGTTACTATGAGGGGTCTGTGAGGAGTATGTGTTGCATTGCTTTATTTCTCTGTACATGTGTCTGAGAGATATAACTCTGCTGTAATAGAAATTATATATATATATATATATATATATATATATATATATATATATATATATATATATATATATATATATTATATATACAGGCTTGTATGAGCTAATAAGGAATCACCTTTTGAATCATTGACCAACAAACCAGTCGAAAAATGTTTTTTTGGGGGGGTTTTTTTTTTTTTTTTCAAAGTTAACTTTTATATCTGCTATATTAAGCTCAATCAGACAATATTTAAAGCTCAAAGCTTGTCCATAGTTTGAAAGCCTCTCCTTGTCCCGCCCTGACCCATCATTTTGCCGCAGTTACCCTACATAGCTGCTGTCTTTGGTTGAAAGTGATGATGATGGGGACTATTTATACAAAATTCTTTTTCACTGCTCAATGTGCCTTTGTCTAAAGGCTATTGATTATATACTTTCTAACTTAAAGTACTATTTCTGTAGGCTGCAGTTCATGGGGCACAATTCAAAGGGCAGGATTTAAAGCTAGCGTGGAACAAACCAGTACCAAATGCATCTAGTACTGAAGTAGAAGATGCTGATCAAGAAGAGGAAGAAGTAAGTTTATGCAAAACATTTTCTAAATTCTTAATTTTTGGTAAAATAATGTGCTTCCCAAGTTTGTGTTATTTTCATAATTACTTTATTTTAATATTATTATTACTATTTAAAGTTGTTTTCTATGTTTTCTCAGTACAGTGAAATTATCCATACTGATGAAGGTTTACGGTATCTTTCCACATAGATTATAAGAATATTGCTGTGGATCAGTGCAGCCCTTGTAAAAGGATTCTCTTTAAGAGAAGAGCCTTGTATTACACCACACCCACTGGTGTGCTAGGCCACAATCCTTTTTGGGTTAGTTGGGTTATAAACAGGAGTCTTGTAATGATATGAAGCAAGTCAGCCTTCCTGGGTATTTTGGATTTTGCATTTTTTCCTCACTTAAAGGAGAACTAGACCCCCTTCCCACAATAAAAATGCCCCATCTACTTCCCTAGATAGTCCCCCTCCCTGCTTCCTTCCCACATAGTACCTTATTCCAAAAAGTGTCCCTGAATAATCTGTTTATTTATGCAGAGTAGCACAGCGGAGTTCTCCATATTCTGCATCTTAGGTCTTCTTCACATCCTCTTCCCTTAGCCAATTTACAGAGCTTTGTGGCGCATGCGCAGTTGGTATGAATACCGGACTGCTTTGGCTAGGAACCTGCAGTTTTTATTTATTTCACTGGAATCCGTAAATTTATAAAGATCTTACTGACACAAGTTTGCCGGTGGTTTTGATAATAATATTATTATTTAATTTGCACCTACACATTTAATATTTTCTTTCAGTTTCAGGAAGACTCCATAGTAGATGACTCCTTGCTTCAAGATGATGATGAAGAAGAAGAGGATGATAATGAGTCCCGTTCTTGGAGGAGATGAGCTATCTTATCTGGTCACTGGGCATCAGTTGTTGGGTCATGCCTTCCTGTATTTTTGTGAAGAAATGATGTGGACTCTTAGGTTGAAAGCCTTCTGATTTGTCATTTCAGTTAATGATTGCACAATGCATCATGCTATATACATATGCAATGTTTTTATCCTGCACACTGTATGCCAGATGTGAATTTTTTTTTTTTTTTTTTGGTTTCTTTGAAATGTAAGAAATTTCAACTGAAATTCAAATTTGTGTCCTTATAACAAATTGAAAGTTTGCTTTATAGCTATGAACATGTTCAGTCATAAGTAGATGAGTACTAAACAAGGTTTTCTGATGTTATGTACATAATACATATTGTTATGCATAGGCTTTACTATGTAGTAGCCTTTTTGTTCATTTTTGTACATATTTTAAGTATGGGTTTTAATAACATTGTATGACTGCTTTGCATTTAAGTCCCTGTGACTTTAAGATGTTGAAAAAAAAAAAATAAACAGTGGAATGGTCTAAAAAAGTAAACCTAAAAGAAAAAACGCAATACAATTTTGTTTGTAGCTAAAGTGAGTAAAAGATAAAAAAAAAAAATAAAAAAAATAAAGCCATTCCAATGGAAAACCACCTTACCCCATGTATTCATAAAAGAGATTTTTACACTCTGATGTCATTGTAATGGAATCATTTATTGAACAAGTCTGTGCATCTGGAAATGGCCGATCTCTATACGGTGCTAATTGTGAGAGAAAGCTCTTTACATCTCCTGTGTGTGTGCACGCTGAGAAGAATTCTTCCTTTTGGAAATGTTAATCTGGTCTTAAAAAGTAAAAGGTGAGTAAAAGTGAGGTTTCCACTTTTCTTTATTCATGCAGATGTTTAGTAAAGTATCACTGCAAACTACCTCACAATAATTCACTGCTCAATTACCAAAGGCACACACGTATGCACATAAATACATAAACAAATGTATGTACCTTCCCTGATTTGTAGTGAAAATATTAGATGAATACATGTTATAGGAGAACAAAAGCCTATTTAAAACCCTAGGAACCCACTATAGGTTTCCTCCCTCTCTAACCGCACCAATTTGGACTCTTGTGTACTCTCCAGTTTGCCATACCTGTTTATAATAAATAAAAGTAGTACAGCAGAACTGTACCATCTTGCACCACTTGAGGTCCTCAGCTTAAAGTGGACCTGTCGCCCAGACACACAAAGCTGTATAAGTCATTTTCAAATTAAACATGAAATCCAGTTTTTTTTTATTCAAGCATTCCTAGCTGTTGTAAGCTCATTTCAAAATATTGTCTGCCCCTCATCTGTGCCTAATTTAAATAGTTTAATTAAAGTTAGTTTTCCTTGACTAATGTGATAAAATAGGATTTTAAATAATTTTTTTGGGTGATGTGTCCCCTTTAAGATCAGGCTCAACTGCACATGCTCTTGGCATGGAATTACTGTCATCTAGTAGCCAGAGAAGGCAGCCACCAACCCTGCTGTGCTATTTTAAAGCTGTTGTGGCAATTGGGAAGATGCACACCTCCTATATTTACTTACAGGCTATAGAAAAATTAGGTAAACAAAAAACTAGGTCTAGCATTTTCTTACACTACGCAAAATGTATTATTAGTTGGAGGGCCGATAATATATTACATATACAGTATAACAAAGCTTGACATCTTAAAATGTAGTAAATGTTTTTTTTTCTTCACAGCTAAAAGCAGACCATGTTGATTTCACATTGAAAAAATATTTTCAGACGTCTGTTACATCATAACAGGTAATGTACTGTTTAATAATGAGAAGCATAGGTATATACTCCATTTTAGTGCTGACAAAATGTATTTAAATGTTTTTAAAAAGTTCTTGTGTATATATTGTGTGTGTGTGTGTTTATACATGAACAAATCTTCTCTGCGTTACTTCTGAGTTATAGTAAAATGAAGAATTATTATTCCTGATTTCAAAATTGCTCATAGAAGGGTATTTTCCAAACCAATCCGAAAAGAAATCTGGCAGAGCAAAGCAGTTTATTCAGTTCTGATATACTGACACATTGATCTGCTTTGATAACTGTGTCAGTTTGTTCAATATTTTAATGAAAGTGTTAGTAAATGTGTGTATATATGTACTGGAATGAATCATCGCTGGACCAGCACTTCCCTTTGTGAAATCATTGATTCTTATTTATATACACACATTAGTGTTCCAATGTTTTGGCCCTTATTAGGACCTTTTTCAAGGATAACGTCCAATGTGCAATACAAGCTTTAAATAGTGTTAGCAATACAAAAATGCACCAAATGACATCATAGTGACATCATGGTTATTTTGTTAAAAAAAATGTATGCAATCTTTGTTCAACCCACTAAATTAAAGCAGAAAGTCTGCATCTGAGTTTTCATTTAAAATTCATTGTGCTAATGTTTACAAACCAAAATTAGAAAAAAGTTGTCTCCATCCAAAGATTTATGGACCTAACTGTAAATATGTATGTTTCGTCTGTTTCTCGAGGATCTTTGAGAAAGGGCATAAGAGCATAAGTTCAGAAACTACAGAGTGTGCTGATCCTTTATCAATCTATATTATAACCTTTAATTGTGCATCTCTGGCAATTGAAGTATGAGTGCGGGGGCACTTTTGGACAATATATTAACATTCATAAAATGCACGTATTGATCTGTTCTGTAACACATAAATAAGCAGGTAGAAGTATGTTCGTTAAATAATGTGAAATTCTGTTTTTTTTGGGGGGGGTTTTGTACGTGCCTTCTGAGTTAATGCTTTTATAACACTTTCATTTATGAATTTATTTTACAGGTCATTCTTTTTCTTCTGCTGTTTCTTCAAACTGTAGATCAAGTTCATATTGGATTTCATGCAAAGAAGTGCCTTGATTTTGTTGAATTTCTCTAAACCTTCATCATAAATTTTACGGTTGATGCTTTAATTGTGATGCAACCTTTAGTAAGAAAGTGTGGTCAAGTAAACATAAGGGAAACTGTAAATGATGGTGAATATTTAAACCATTTTTATGTATAGTGTACTTAATAATCATTTATGGTTGGGTATGGCTGGGTTGGACCACCCCGTTTACAGTTAATTTCATCCTTTTGTTATTTTACATCAAGCTGGGGAAAAATGGAAGCAGGTATTTAATAGCAAAGCATAATAAGAACCCTTGAAGGTGTGGTCAGTGTGTTTACTGTTTCCTTGGCATTTTTCCCTGTTGCCTGGCAAGAGGTCTGTTTTTCTGCATTTTCTTAAATATATATACACAGTAAATATCTGCTCCAGCTCAGAGGCTCTATAAACTCTACTATAGTCACTCTCTATAGTCAGTGGTAAAAGTCTGTTTTTAATCTAAAAGTCTAATTGTTGGTTTTCAAGTCTTGTTTTTTCCCTATATGTGAGAGGGTTACATTCTAAAGCTGGCCATACACAGGCTATAGAAGCAGGCAACTCATTACAGGTTATTGGCCAATACGGTGTACGGGCCAATCTGTGAAAAATATGTTGTGTAGGACAAAAGGCAGTAGACTTCGACTGCAATTTTTCTTTATTGGGGAGTGAATAGACACGGGCCTACCAGATAGATCTCTGGTCTTAGTCCCGACGACATACATTAACAGCAGCAAGGATCTGATTGTTTCCCCAGGGTTCAAATAATCTTTATCTTTCAGTGATTATATCCACCTTGAGGTGATGAGGTTTGGCGAGGTACTTTAGGCTAAACATTTTAACAATCAAAATTAATTCCATTTAGAGACACGGGGACATTTCCAAAGTTTGCACAGCGCATATTTATTCACAGATGATTGTATTGCCCATGTTTTTTCCTGAACGTTAAATATCCCACTGCTGTGCCAGTCTTTCCTTTTTTTGAGAATTCGCATTGTGAAGGAATTTTTGCAAATGACAGATGTTTGTGAGAGTGCGCCAAGTTTTCGAGGTTGTTGTGTGCGAAAATAGCTTTGATAGTACTTTAAATTCGCAATTTACAAAACTGTTTTGGGAATATTTTTTCACCGCCAGCAAAGTTGTGGGTAACTCTGGCACAGAGTATTCACAATCTGTATTTTTTGCCATATTTAAAAAGCTCTTATGGACATTCGCAGTGTGAAAAAAATTTGGAATTCTGTTTGCACATTAAGTACTCCACTCTTATCCTGTTTTATAAATATAACCATGTGCAGGGCAAATATTTTCACAGTGCAAATCATTCTGCCCTGCGCGAAGTCTATTTAAGCAAAATTCATGAAATCGTCAAAATTTGCATTGTATTGATCGTGAATAGAATTAAATTTATATTGTAGATAATGTCAAGTATAGGTGAGTGGTTAGGGCCCAGTTGGACAATGTTTTTTTTTTTACAGAACAGTACATTTAATTGGATGGGGTCAGTGACCCCCATTTGAAAGCTGGAAAGAGTCAAGAAAAAGACAAATAATTAAAAAACTATAAAAAAAATAAATAATGACAACCAACTGAAAAGTTTCTTAGAACGGGCCATTCTATAATATACTAAAAGTTAACAGAAGGTGAACCACCCCTTTAAAGCAATTTTACTTTATTAAATCAGTCTGTTCATTTTATACAAAGTATTGCTGATTCTGCCCACTTTTCTAAATAATGTAATATATTAGTACATGTATTTTATACACTAACTATAGAATCCTGAAAATTATGTCATCAGTAATTTTACTGGTAAAAAAAAAGACAAGTGCTCCATCAGTAAGTGACTCCTATACCACGTCATAATGTGCCTTCCCCTTAGCCAGCACTTATTTATTCTCCAAGGGTAATGCAGGGATAAGTCTCTTATTATTATTATATCCTATAAATTACAGGGCTTGGAAAACTTTCATAAGTTAAATCAGACCCTGCCCTATTTAGAAACCATATATACTGCACATCCCCCTTTACAGTTTCCCTGTGAGCCAAATAACTTACCTATATTATCACAACTTCTCAATTATACATGATCAGACCTAGTTCTTTTACTTGTATGCGAGTTGACTAATCAAGGCCATGGTTGTGTGCAGACATTATTTCAGCAAGCCATATTTTGCAAGCTCATGAGTACATCATTTCTAAGGGTCCACAATAAATAATCTAAAAAAAAGGGTTGATGGCAAGTGCACTGCTATAATAAGTAGGGCTTATTATTTCATGATAAGAATATGCAGAATGTAAATTATTTTATTTCTGGTGTTATTTTAAATCTATCTAATCAAAAGATAGCGGCGAGACAATCGTCGTGTTATAATAAATAATTACAAGGTTTTCTCTCATAACAGGATAACAAAAGCCAAGGGGTATTTCTAGATTTTTTTTTTTTTTTTTGTATGCCAAGGACAAGTTCAACTTTCTTATGATGTTTAACACTGCAGGCCTCTCTGGGTCCTGATAAGATTCCAGCAACTGATCTTTTCCCTTGTAAAACCTTATTAGACACCCTAGGCAAACCTAGTTAAGCAGGTACTTCTGACTAGATGTAGTAACTTTACATAATTATTAGTCTAATAGCTATCTCCATGCCATATATATTATACACAGGGGAAATGTTTACAATAAAAACTTTTCTGTTCTATTGTAAGAAAACCTGACTACCTGCCTAAGTGCATAATATCCCTAAATGCAAACATATATTTTTCTTATCTGACCAGTGGGCAAGTGTGCTGCTGCTATTATTTATATATATATTATTTTATACAGCGGTAGCAGTGCATGCCTAACTTTCTGTGGTGCCTAAATACATTTGGTCTTTCAGTCAAGTTGTTGTGTAACTGACCCATACCACAACTGCATCTGGTAATGCAGCTCAGTATGTTGGATACTAATTCACTAAATTAAAAAGTAATAATAAAATACTGCATTACATTGTCAAGGCCAGATTTTACTATAATGAACATTGTTGGTTTGTTATGCTCACATGCATATCATTTTTTTCAATTTTACATTTTTTTATTTTATCAAACAATAAACAAATACCTAAATACTTGAATGTGTCAGTTTTTTTGTTTTTTTTACTACACGATAATTTGATGCACTGATGAACTGGTTTAGATGGTATAGCAGTAGATGACAATTTTATAACCTGCCTGAAGCAACGGATCACATATATAGGTATGGACCACAGGGGCACCATACACGTACCAATATTACTGCATCGTGGGTAAAAGTTTCTTTCTTTAGGACAATACCATGCGCAAGGCCACAGTAGCTCTGGATTACCTCTACAACAACAAAAAGCTAAATGGCCCAGTTAAAGCCTTGATCTCACTCCAACAGATAATCTGTGGGAGTCTTTAATTGTAGGTGTGCAACTGTAACTAATCTGCAAAACCTAGCCCAAATCTTCCTAGAAGAATAGACCAAAATTCCTCCCAAACAGTGTACAAAGCTGAGACAAAATAATGGCAAAAGACTGGAAACTGTTGTAGCAAAATGTTACAGTAGGATTGAACTGGTAAAATGAGAGCATAGATTTTTGTTTGTTTGCCTGGATGGGGATTGCATAGGCTGTAGTTTAAAGTTTCCCTCCAACAAATACAATTCCTGTGCAGCTATACCAGAACTTTAAGCACATAACAAGCGGTATATGCAGATAGCAGTTGCCAGGTTTGCCTAGGGGGTCAAAATACCCAATTGTGGCATGTTGAAAAACTGAGTTGAAGCAATTAAAAAAACAAAAATGGGGAGAATTAAAATACAAGAGAACATAGAAAGAACTAAATAAAGATAAATATGAGGAGTTATGGCGTGCAGGTTCAAATACTGTAGGAAAGTAATTGGATAGGATGGTAAAATAGCTTAAACATAAAAGGAAGAGAAATGTTAAGGGACAGCGAAAAGTATAAAACTGAAGAGTAAGGAAGAATGATCAGTCAGTAATAGAGAACAGGAGAGAAGAAAATAATGGGAAAGAAATGTACTTAAGAGAATATCTAATACAAGTAATTAAAAAAAAAATAACTGGAATTGCTGAGTAATTATTGAAGAAGTTTCACTGCTCATCCTAGCAGCTTCTTCAGTTCAACTGGTGTGGGAAGTTCTCGGCATATAGACTCATCCACTAATCCAATCACAACTGCTCATTGTAACTCTTCAGAGAGGTGACATTTGAAATTCACAGAGTTGTTGATTCTGTGTAGTTACTGTGATAGGATTACCAATGTGTCATGCAACTCCTTGAAACAGGGAGTTGCATGAATGGATTTGTGAAGTGTTCTGAAATCACCGGGGTACAGACCGTTACAGCAGCATTGTATGTAGCAGACAGGTGGTGTTGATGGCCACCCACCTTGACATGAATTGCCTCTTTCAAAGCAGCAGTCTTCTTTATCCAAGATTTGAACATTGCTATATTCAAAGGAGTGCCCCTTGTCTTTTCGGTGTAGAAAGACAGCAGAGTCTTGCCCTGGAGAGTTTGCCCTCCTATGCTGAGCCATTCGCTTGATGAGCAGTTGTTTTGTCTTCCCAATGTATAGGTCTGTGCACTCCTCGCTACACTGGACAGCGTATACCATATTGCTTTATTTTTCTTTAGGCGTTTAATCCTTTGAGTGTACCAGTTTTGTATCAGTGTGTTGCTAGGTTTGAAAAACACAGGGACGTGGTGTTTGTTGAAAATCCTCCTGAGTTTCTCTGATACTCCAGCTACATATGGGATGACTATGTTTCTCCTACCATGTGTCTCCGGGCGGTTATTTCTTTTGGAGACACATAGTAGGCGAAACATAGTCATCCCATATGTAGCTGCAGTGTCGGAGAAACTCAGGAGGGTTTTCTTCAAACACTGCGTCCCTGTGTTTTTCAAAGCTAGCAACACATTGAGACAAAAATTGGTACACTCAAAGGATCCAATGCCTAAAGAAAAACAAAGCAATGTGGTATATGCAGTCCAGTGTCTTTCTGCAGTCATGTCTTTATTTCAGCAATGGGACTTTTTGCCTATAGCTTGGCTTCACATAGGCATCTTCTATTTGTAACAGTACTCACAGGAAACTTTACATCTTCTTTGATCTTGTAGCTCATCATACTTTTAATCAAAGGATGCTGTTCTTCTGAACAATGTTTGGAACAACCCATTTTACTCCGATTTTCAGAAAGAAATGCACTAAAACCAGCATGCACAACATTTGCTGCCTTTCTTCTTTAAATAAGGGAATAAATGACACGTTTTTTCATAGAATCAATTGCCTCACTAATTGAACTCCACACTGCTATTATTTGGAACATGCCTCTAGTAATGATTCAATTACACAGAATCAGCAGCATGCATGTCATGACTGTTGGTTTTCTATTACTATACCTACTAGTAAATTATTTGCAATGTAGAAATATAAATTCTGCTAATTTCTACAACACTGATTGATCAGGTTAGTGATGTCATAATAATGTTATAATTCTGAACACAGCTGTAATATACTCAAGTTTCCTGTGCCCACTGCTCCTTGCTATATAATGTGCTTTGGGTGCTTATGAGTAAGTGATATTGAGGGAATGCATCAAGCTTGTATTTTAGCTGTGTTCCCCAAAAATCTGCTGTTTTAACCTACTACACGGTGGTTCAGTTAGGCCCGCCTTCATCTTGAGTGAAGTCTGAATGCCTCCCCAAGCTACAGGCTCAGGGTTGCAACAGCACCTGGCTCACCAAGACAGTCAGCAGTGGTGTAACTACTGTACAGACCCCTCACCCGCAGGTGGTCCCAGACCGGCCACACAGTCTGCAGTTCAGTGCGACTTACTGTTGCTGGGTCTGCCATAGAGTAACCACACATATGGCCTGTGCTGGTATGGGTAGGATTAGGACCAGGGCTCTGTCTTGGCCAATGTGGTGGGTTGGGGGTCTGTCAGTGCATATTTATGCTACTGACAGAAAAGTTTCACAAAATAGAAGATATAAACAGCCCTCAGTGCTGGAAATATAGTAATTCTGCTCTGTCTAAGCTACAATACAAAGCAATCAGCCACTCTATCTGCACCTAAAATAATTGTAATATCAGTTTATTTAACACACTTTGACTGGGAGTAGCAAAAATTAAAAGTGGTATAAAGTAATTCAACTATATTGGTATGTTTCTTGCACTAGTAAAACTGGTGTGTTTGCTTCGGAAACTCTACAATAGCAGATGACACGTTCTGTAGAATTCATGATTTTGCTCTTACTGAAGAATCTAAAGCTATTGAATTTGACAGAGTTTATTAACTTGACAGCGTTATTTGCATACTTCACACATTAAAACTAAAATTCCATGCTGACATTAGTCAGACCTGTATTTGATTAGATTTGGACCAGCACTAAACATCTTTGGAGCCAGTCACAGTCACCTAGCAGTGTTGTTTGTGGTCTGATCAAGGTGCAAAATCTAAATTGCTGTCTAAATTGCTGTCTAAATTGCTGTTCTCGCTCTATACAACTTCACTAGGAAAACTCATTCAGTCATTTGGACTTCAGTATCACCTTTATGCTGATGACACCCAACTCTACTTGTCTACTCCTGATCTTTCTAACTCTGTCCTTTCCCAAGTCACAGACTGTCTCTCTGCTGTCTCCTCCTGGATGTCACAGCGCCACCTGAAACTGAACCTTTCTAAAACAGAACTCATCATATTTCCTCCAAGATCTTCCCCTGTCCCTCAGATATCACTCACCGTAAACAACACCACCTTTCATTCCACCACACAGGCACGCTGCCTAGGAGTCATCTTAGACTCTCATCTATCTTTTTCACCACACATTCAAACACTTGCAAAATCTTGCCGTATTCAACTGCGCAACATTGCTCGAATACGACCCTATCTCAGTTCAGAATCAACTAAAACACTGATTCAGTCAATCATCATCTCCCGCCTTGATTACTGCAACTTACTCCTCACAGGTATTCCAACAAGTCACCTTTCACAACTCCAATCTATTCTAAACGCGGCCACTAGACTCATTCATCTAGCTCGCCGCTCAACATCAGCTGCTCCCATATGTATGTCCCTTCACTGGCTCCCAATCTCATCTAGAATCAAATTCAAATTACTTACACTCACATTCAAGGCCCTTAATAAAGAAACCCCTCCCTATATTTCATCTCTAATCTCCAAATACACTCCTTCACGAAACCTACGCTCTGCTTCTGATCTTCGCCTCACTTCTCCTCTGGTCACTTCTGCCCATTCTCGTCTACAAGACTTCTCTCGGGCTTCTGCTTTTCTCTGGAACTCTCTGCCACAAGCTGTCAGACTTTCCCCTTCCTTCCAAACTTTCAAGCGCTCCTTAAAGACCCATCTGTTTAAAGAGGCCTATTCAATGTACCTTAATTAATCATTGCTGTATCAAAAATGACAAATTGTTTATACAATCCTAATGTCTCAATTGTACCTTAACCTTTTAGTTTGTAAACCCTATTGTACTCTGTAATCCTTGTCTGCTATCCACCATTTATTCCCTGTTTGCTATAACTGCAGTAAAGCACTGCGTATCTTGACAGCGCTATATAAATAAATGATGAAAATGATGATGATGATTTGCATGTTGAACTAAACTTTACAAGGTACACCTGTCTTCCTAAACTTGTGTATGTTGCTCATCCAATTGTCTAGTATTAACATATTTCAGAATATTCCACTAGGTGGAGCTGGAAGTATATTATGTATTCAGGATTACTTTCACCAAGCCCTTTTATGAAGAGGCTCTGGTAGGTGTGTGTGTGTATATATATATATATATATATATGTATACACACACACTCATATATTCCAGAAGCCTTGCAGGATATGAACCTGTGACTCCTCAGAAGGTAAACAGGCACCTTAGCTACTGTGCCACTGAGCCTGAGCTTGACTGCAAGGCCTCCGGATGAATATTAGAACCAAATGTCCCTTTGTAACTTCGCATACAAAGCAGTGGTGATTGGTTAATGTAGCTTGAAGAAAAGGGCACAGATGGCCCAGCACAAAAAGGCACCACACAGCCTAAGCCATCTTGCCAGGCCTCCAGATGACCATTAGAACTAAATGTCCATTTGTAACTTTACATGGCCCTGCTTTCAGATGACTATTACAACTGAATGTCTATTTGAAACCTTAAATTCAGAGTCGCTGCAACTGGTGTATGCAGCTTGAAGAAAAGAAAACCAATGGCTCAGCAAAGAAGGCAGCTTATGCATAGGTCCCAGGATTTGAACCCGGGACTCCCGGACCATTAACCAGTCACCTTAGGTACTGCACCACAGGGTCTTATATTTACCACCCTCTCTCCTGATGACCATTACAACCCAATGTCTCTTTGTGGCGACAGGCTATCTTCTGCCGAACAAAGTCAATACACTCCTTCGAACTCCTGAACAAGGAGCCCTTCTGGGTAGCTATGTGGTTAAGGCATCTGTCCACGGTGCTCATTGTTGTGAGTTTGATTCTCGCCATTGCCTGGTGTAGCTCAGCTTGAGGAAGTTGGTTGGATGGTTTGTTGATTAGTAGAAATTGCTGCCTGGGGACAGAGTGTCTGAAGGATCTTTGGAAGTTGCTGCCTGGGGACAGAGAAGATGAAGAAGCTGTAAAAGTTGCTGCCTAGAGTAAGAGCACCATGTCAATAAAAGGAAGTTGGTGAATAAGGGAATGGAGAGCTGCCACGCATGTGGAGCCAGAGGTGGCCTGCCTGTGATAGAAGTGGGGGTGGTCTTGCTAAAAAAAATGGTGCTTGGCAGCGGCTCTTGAGGAATGAAAATGTATTTGGCTGCCTTTTGTCTTACTGGGTTTCCCCCCTTTTAACCCTGCTTTGTGTGGGTTCCCATCTGGCCTCCTCCCCTTCTAAGATAACCAGGTATCTGCTTCTTGGCTGGGCTTCCCCATCTAGCATCTTGCCCATAACTTGCCCCTGCATAAACCCAAGATAGAAAAACACCCTCTGCCAACCCCTAACCCCACCCCCTGCTGCCCTTTTTTGGGCGTTTGCCTAGCATCAGCCCAGGGTTAATCTTGGGAATTGCTTATTGAGTATAGTGCTCTATACAGAGCTTGAAAAAATAATTTGTAAGCCAAGATTTGGTAATTTACCCAGCCCAAAGTACAGGTTACTCATTAACGTAGACTGAAAAAGAGCACAACAGATGTCCTGAGGTCTAACAAACAGATCCAAAGCAGGAGTAAAACTCGGGGCTCTTTGGGTGGGTTTCAGGTTTTACCTGAATTCAAAGTAGCTGTTACTGGTTAATGCAGCTTGATGAAAAGGGAACCCCGGCCCGTGAATCAGGTGCTGTGCCACATGGTCTGGTCTCTTTGAAACCTTAAATTGAAAGATGCTGCAACTGGTTAAGGCAGCATGAAGGAAAGGGAACGAATGGCTAAACAAAAAAAGCTTAAAGGGGCACTAAAGTAAAAAATAGAATAATGCTAGAAATGCTGTATTTTGTATACTAAACATAATCATGTACTTACTGCACCAGAAGCCTAATAAAAGAATGATTTATGCTTTCAAAGTTGGCTGGCAGGGGTCTCCATCTTGTAACTTTGTTAAACATCTTTGCAAGACCAAAACCATGCACATGCGGTGGGGTCTGGGCTTCTGTTGGGAGGTTAAGCTTAGGGATCATCATAAATGATCAAAACAGCACAAGTCAAATAATTTCTGCCATAGAAGCTGAAACAACAAGACTGATAAAAAGTATGATTGTTTCCCTGCAGAGCAGCTAGGGACCGTCTGAAGTTTTCTATCGACAGCAGTCAGAGCAAGTAAAACGAATAAGAGAATTTTACTGCATACTTTCAGGTTTCTTATAAAAACAGTACACCTTTTTTAATTAAAGTATATTCGAGATAGATTTCTTTTTCATTAAAGAAAGTAAAAATGGAATTTCATTTTTTTGCCTTTACATCCCCTTCTAGGATATGTTCAAGGGTTCGGAAAAGTCATCAACCAGTCATCTGGCTCAGTGCCACAGGGTTTGCGATTTAAGGCCCTGCCTCTGGATGACCATTACAATCCAATGTCTCTTTGAAACTTTAAGTTAAAAGGGAACCAATGACTCAACAAAGAAGGCAGCTTAAGCATGCGGCTAGTTCCCTCCAAGATTTTGAACCAAGGACTCCCAGACCATAAACCAGTTACCTTAGGCACTGCACCACAGGGTTTACTCTTTGCAGAACTTCCTCCAGATGACCATTACAACTGAATGTCTCTTTGAAACCTTAATTTCAAAGATGCTGCCACTGGTTAATGCAGCTTGAAGAAAAGGCAACCAATGACTCATCAAAGAAGGCAGCTTGAGCATGCGTCCTCGTGGATAGGTCCCACCCAGGGTTCAAACCCAGGACTCCTGAACTATAAACCAGTCACCTTAGGCGCTGCACCACAAGGTCTAGGCGTTATGGCCTTGCATCAGGATTCCATATAATATAAAAAGTCAGATGGCACACACTTCAGCAATTGTGCTAAAACTTAAAGGGATACTGTCATAGGAATTTTTTTTTTTTTAATGAATCAGTTAATAGTGCTGCTCTAGCAGAATTCTGCAATGAAATCCATTTCTCAAAAGAGCAACCCAATTTTTTTATATTCAATTTTGAAAATGGACATGGGGCTAGACATTTTGTCAATTTCCCAGCTGCCCCAGGTCATGTGACTTGTGTCTGCACTTTAGGAGAGAAATGCTTTATGGCAGGCTGCTGTTTTTCCTTCTCAATGTAACTGAACGTGTCTCAGTGGGAAATTGGTTTTTACTATTGAATGCTGTTCTTAGATCTACCAGGCAGCTGTTATCTTTTGTTAGGGAGCTCTTATCTGGTTTCCTTCCCATTGTTCTTTTGTTTCGTTGCTGGGGGGGAAAAGGAGGGGGTGATATCACTCCAACTTGCAGTACAGCAGTAAAGAGTGATTGAAGTTTATCAGAGCACAAGTCACATGACTTGGGGCAGCTGGGAAACTAACAATATGTCTAGCCCCATGTCAGATTTCAAAATTGAATATAAAAAAATCTGTTTGCTCTTTTGAGAAATAGACTTCAGTGCAGAATTCTGCTGGAGCAGCACTATTAACTGATTCATTTTGGAAAAATTTTTTCTTCCCATGACAGTATCCCTTTAAGTGATTTTATTAGATCTCCACACGTTTCGGAGGTACAACCTCCTTTATCAAGTGCTCTTCAGGTTGTACCTCCGACACGTTGTGTGGAGATATAATAAAACCACTTAAGTTTTAGCACAAGTGCTGAAGTGTGTGCCATCTGACTTTTTAAGTTATATGGAATACTGGAACCAAGTTAAGCAACAAGGTTTCTGGATAGAGCACCATGATACGGAAGTCAAAGTCTTTTGAACTATGGTATGGGACCCTGCCTCAGGAAGACCATTACAACTTAATGAAACATTAAATACAACCCTATGGCTCACCAGCTATCAAACTCGCTGCAAATGGTGTATGCTGCTTGAAGAGAAGGGGACCTATATCTCAGCAAACAAGGCAGCTTAGGCATGCATCTTCACAAATATGTCCCATCCAGGATTTGAACCAGGGATTCCTGGACCATAAACCAGTCACCTTAGGTGCTGCTCCACAAGGACTACAAGTTATTGCACTGCCTCCAGATGACCATTACAACCTAATGTCTCTTTGTCACCTTAAATATAAAGGGAACCTATGGCTCAGAAAAGTATGCACCAAGCTGGATAAGTCCCATCCAGGACTTGAACCCCAGGCTCTCAGACCATAAACCTGTCACCTTATGTGCTGCACTACAGGGTCTACTCCGTGTGGCACTGCCTCCAGATGACCATTACAACAACAAAGTACAAAAGGAGCCAATGGCTCAGAAAGCAAGGAGCTAAATCAAGCATGGATGGTTCCCAGCCAGTATTTGAACTCAGGACTCCCAGCACATTCGCAAGTCACCTAGCGTGCTGTGCCACTGAGTCTACTCTATATGGGGTTATGTCCAGATGACAATTACAACTAAATGTCTCTTTGAAACCTTAACTACAAAGGGAATCAATGGCTCTGCAAAGAAGGAGCTAAAGCATGTATCCAGGTGGATAGGTTCTATCCAGGATTTGAACCCGGGCCTCACAGACCATAAAGTAGTCAGCTTAGGTGCTGCCCCATAGTGTGAACTCTATATGGAACTGCCTCCAGATGGCCATTACAATTAATGTCTCTTTGAAACTTTAAATACAAAGGAAACCAATGGCTCAGCAAAGAAGGGACGACAGCATGCTTTCAGGTGGATAAGTCCTATCCAGGATTTGAACATGGGACTCTCAAACCATAGACCAGTCACCTTAGGCACTGTGCCACAGGGTCTACACTGAATGGCTTTGCATCCAGATGATTATTACAACTATTATTCCCAGACTAATTAAGTCAATACACACCATAGAACCCCTGGTAAAGCAGCCCTTCCAGGTAGCCAAGTGGTTAAGGCATCTGCCTTTGGTGCACATGGTCATGAGTTTGATTCCCTCCCTTGCCTCGTGAAGCTAGTTGGCCTGAGGAAGTTGGTGTGTTGATTAGTAGAAGCTGCTGCCTGGGGACAGAGTGTCCAATGGATCCGTGGAAGTAGCTGACTGGAAACAGAGAACCTGTGTAAGTTGTGGCCTGGGGACAGAGAACACAAAGAACCTGTGGAAGCTATTTCCTGGGGACAGAGAACACAAAGAACCTGGGGACAGAGAACACGAAGAACCTGTGGAAGTTGCTGCCTAGAGGAAGAGCACTGTCAATCAATCAAAGGAAGTTGGTGAATGAGGGAAGGGAGAGGTGGCCTGCCTGTGATAGAAGGGGGTGGGTGTCTTGCTGGAAAAAATGGTGCTTGGCAGCTCATGTGAAATAAAACCTTATTTGGCTGCCTTATGTCTTACAGGGGTTGCCCCCCTTTTAATCCACCCAGATATCTGTTTTGGGTGGGTTCCCCATCTGGCCTCCTCCCTTTCTAAGATAGAAAGGCTCAGCAAAGAAGGAGTTTAAGCATTAATCCAGGTGGATAGATCCCACCAAAGATTTGAACATGGGACACCTACACTGTAAACCAGTCTCCTTAGGCCCTGCGCCACAAGGTCTACTCTGTTTTGCTTTGCCTCCAGAAGTCCATCTGAGTCACTGCAATTGGTGTATGCAGCTTGAAGAAAAAGGAACCAATGGCTCAGCAAAGAACGCAGCTTATGCATGCATCCTCGTGGATAGGTCGCATCCATTTTTGATTTGAACCCGATACTCCCAGACCATAAACCAGTCAACTTAGTCACTGCTCCACAGGGTCTAAGCTTTACAAACAGGTCTTTGGATGACCATTATAACCGAATGTCTCTTTGAAAACTTAAATACAAAGGGAACCAATGGCTCAGCAAAGAAGGAGCTTAAGCATACGTCCAGGCGGATTGATCCCACTCAAGATTTGAACACGGGACTGCGCCACAGGGTCTACTCTATTTGGATCTGCCTCCAGACCAGACCATGACCATTACAACCAAATGTCTCTTAAAACCTTAAATTCAAAGTCGGTGTGACACGTGTATGCAGCTGGAAAAAAAAGGACCAATGGCTCAACAAAGATGGCAGCTTAGGTATGTATCCTCACAGAAGGGTTCCATCCAGGATTCGAACACAGGGCTCCCAGCTCGTAAACCAATTGTCTTAGGCACTGCGCCACTGGGTCTATGCCTTTTGGCTTTTTCTCTGGATGTCCATTATAACCGAATGTCTCTTTGAAACCTTAAAAGAGAAGCAATAGCTCAGCAAAGAAGGAACTTAAGTATGCAGCCAAGCGGAAAGCTCCACCCCAGGATATGAACCCAGGACTGCCAGACCAGTCACCTTAGGCACTGCACCACAGGGCCTACTCTATATCACCCTGCCTCCATGACCAATGCTACCAAATGTCTCTTTGAAATCATTTGCAACTGGTTAATGCAGCATGAAGAAAAGGGAACCAATGCCTAAACAAAGAAGGCAGCTTAAATGGGAACTAAAGTCTAAAATAGAGAGGTTTTATGAACTTGGAGTTAACTACAATAAGCACTTCTCCAAAAACCCTAAAAAAGTTAAATCCATTAACACATGTAACTTCAATAATAGATAAGGACCAACAGGTACATCCTAATACTCAAAGTATAGTATCTACCTTTTACCAATATTATCATACACTATATAACCTTAGATTGCCCTAATAGAAGTGTGGAGGATATGGACCAATTTATAACAAAAGCAGGGTTGAAGACTTTATCTGCAACTAATAAAGCAGAATTAAATCTTCCTTTTTCTATACTGGAGATAGGCTTCAATAGACTCATTACCAATAGGTAAAAGTCCAGGGCCAGATGGCTACAGTGCCTTATATTACAAGACATACAAGAAAAATATAGCTCCACTTTTATGTTCCTACTTTAATAGTATAAATACTACCCAGGGATTACACAGACAAGCAAAATAAGCGCATATTATAATTATTGCAAAACCCAATAAAGATCCAGAATTATACTCCAGCTATAGACCAATATCATTAATAAATATTGACTTAAAAATGTATGCTAAGATACTGGCAAGTAGATTGAAAAAATACTTACCAGAACTAATCCACAAAGACCAAACAGGTTTCATACCTGAAAGAGAAGGAAAAGACAATGTATAAAAAATAATCTCATTAATAATCCATCTAGCTAAGAAAGATAAGCTTCCAGCATTAATACTTACCACAGATGGCGAAAAGGCATTTGACAGGGTTTATTGGGCATTCCTTGAACAGGTATTTAAAGGGTTTGGCCTCTGAGATAGAATAATAGAACGTATACTAGCATTATACCAAGATCCTTATGTAAAAGTTAGAGTAAATGGATCACTATCTTCCCCAATTAATATACAAAATTGAACTGGACAAGGATGCCCTCTGTCCCCTTCTACTTTTTGTTATGTTAATGGAAATTTTGTTATCCCATATAAGGTTGGATTCTAATATCGCAGGGATAAAGGTGGAAAAATAAGGAATATAAAATTGCTGCTTTAGCAGATGACTTGTTAATGTTTATTACAAACCCAATAATCTCTCTTTCCAACCTTCTCCGACTGAGACTTTCGGTGTAATGTCAAATTTCAAGGTGAATTACACTAAATCAGAAATTTGAAATATTAACATTAATAACACTATTAAGAAAGCACTGGAACATAGTTTCCCCTTTAGATGGTCAAAAGAATATATCAACTATTTGGGTATAAAGATAATGTCCCAACTCAGTGAAATACTGTATATCAAACCAATTACGGTCCCTTACTAAATTCTATGCAACAAACAATAGAGACGTGGAGTAAAATAAATAAATAAATATCTTGGATGGGTAGAATCCAGGCTATAAAAATGGTACTGATGCCAAAATTGGTATATTACATGCAGATAATACCAATATTACTTCCACCATCTTTTTTTCGCAATA
Source organism: Xenopus petersii (assembly GCA_038501925.1). NCBI lineage: Eukaryota > Metazoa > Chordata > Amphibia > Anura > Pipidae > Xenopus > Xenopus petersii. Next base: position 119,110,155 of record CM076675.1, read on the forward strand.
TAAATATATATGAATCACCCATTAATAGGGCCGATGTTTAAAGTATGGTTTTCCATCAGGGATAAAAGCTCTCTCTGGGCAGACCTACAAAAATATCTGATTTTATAAGTTGTAATAAAGTGATCCCGCTTCCTGATCTACAAATAAGGTTGGGAGCCCACCCATTAAATAGGTGAAACTACAATGAAATAACTTGTTATACTTAAAAGATCAAAGATGTGGACTGGAGCAGACCTTTAACAGAGTGGGAAAACATTTTGAACAAACAGATGCTATTATTAAACCGATTTCGAGGTTTTATAAATTATTATTAAACAACAGCGTATCCCCAAAGCAATCAGCACATAGGGAATGGGAAAGAGAACTGTTGTATAATTCCAATGTCACTTTGGGAGAAATCTTTGGCCTCAATTCACAAAACCTCATGCGCGATGAGAACTAGAGAAATGAACTATAAATTAATCACTAGGTGGCATTACACACCTGTAAAATGAAAGAAAATGTATCCAAACAGTTCAGATATGTGTTCAGGCCCGGATTTGTGGAAAGGCCACCTAGGCCCGGGCCTAGGGCGGCAGGATTTCAGAGGGGCGGCATGCAGCCCAACCACACCCACATTGGTTCAAAAACGATGCGCTGGAATTTTTTAAATTTCCACATTGATGATGAAAATTTGCACGAATTAAAGGGAGGGCACGGGTGACGAACGGCAGTGGGCCTAGGGGCGCCCTCTATATAAATCCGGCCCTGTATGTGTTGGAGGTGAGATCAGGACAGAGACACACATGCCCACATCTGGCTCACTTGTCCAAAGTTAAAACCATTTTGGCAAAATGGTTAAAGAATTTGATTTACTCTTAATTCTGCTGAATATAATACTAGAGAAGGACAATCTATTAACATACATACTTACATTACAATTGCTTAATGCAGCAAAAACTTTGATTCCAAGGAATTGGAAAAAAACACTGCCTCCAACACATAATGATTGGCGGACCCTGGTAGAGGAGAATAGGAAGATAGATGATATCACTTATATAAGGCATAATAGAAGTGAGACCCTGGATATCCTACCTAAAATTGTTTACCCACACTGAGAGGTGTTGTAAAGGGTTTGCCTAACAAATAGTACGTTTGGTAGCAGGTATCTATGTGATATGGGATAAAACCTTCTTAATATATAATATTAGTATTGGAGCTTAATACCTAAGATACAAATTATCATCATGTTGTGCTACATAACGTTAGATGTAGTAATAAAAGAACCTATGTACATTGTCATACCTATGTATGTACTTATATATGTTTATGTTTTCACTATGAAGAGTAAAAAGATTCCCTAGCCCCTTACCTCACCCTTCTTACCTTTTGTTTTTCCCCTCCCTTTTTTATGTTGCTGTGTAATTAACTATCCTAAATAAAGAATAATAATAAAAAAAAGTCTGAAATAGAATTATGCTATAAATGCTATATTTTGTATACTAAACAAAATATACATGAGCTTACTGCACCAGAAGCCTAATAAAATAATTATTTATGCATTTAAAGTTGGCTGCCGGTTGTCATCATCTTATAACTTTGTTAAACATCTTTGCAAGACCAAGACCATGCACAAGCTCAGTTGAGTCTGGGCTTCTGTTGGGAGGTTAAGCTTAGGGATCGTCATAAATTATCTAAACAGCACAAGTCAAATACTTTCTGCCATAGAAGCTGACACAGCAAGATTAATAAACAGAATATTCAGACTGAACTGGTAAGTGGATACCATTCTCTACACGGTCACCGGCTGCTCTACAGGGAAACAAAAAAGTGGTTCCAGTTCTGGGAAGTAAGGTGGGGGGCTCCCCATTCTGTTTGAAAGTATGATTGTTTCCCTGCAAAGCAGCTAAGGACCGTCTGAAGTTTTCTATCCACAATGGTTGGAGCAAGTAAAACAAATGGAGAATTTCACTGCATACAGTCAGGTTTCTTATAAAAACAGTACACATTTTTTAATAAAAAATATATTGGAGATAGATTTCTTTTTCATTAAAAATAGTTGAAATGGAATGTTATTGTTTTGCCATTACATCCCCTTTTTAGCATAAATTTTGGCCTAAATGATGATAGTAAGTTTGGAGTACTTTTATAGTTCATTGGATCTCTAATGGTTTAATGACAATGATCTTAACCACTTATATTGAATTAAATAACACAAATAAAGAACATGAATATAAGTGAGAGAAGTTAACATTCTGTTGATGTATATTTATACTCTAATATTAAGCAGGAACATTAGTAATAGCAATTTCAGGACATTTATAGTTAAAAGCAGCAATGAAGCCGTTAAAAATTGTTAATTCTTTGTTACATATTTCACCAAACATTGGGCTATAAGAGGCGAGTAAAGATGACATCATTATGCCCTGATGAAGCTGTTCAAGGTGAAACGCACGTTGGACACGAGATGTAAATTATACAGTATGCATGCTACTTGATAATGGGCAAGCATGAGAACATAGATTTGTGAGGAATCTGCATGCTACAATCAGCTCCTAAGTTGCTAGGTCGCTAAAAAAGGCCCTGAGATGAAGCCGCTACAAGAACAAGCCTCTAAGCGATGGTGTGGTGGTGAAGCAAATATCATATGGAGGATAATATCTGGCGAGTATCAATTATTAACTTGCACATATTGGAGCTGCTTGTTTTCTCCTCATTTCTTGAACTCTAAATAAGGAGCGCTCCACTCTCTGCAAGAGCGATTGAAGTTGTTAGACTTACCATACAACCTTTGCATTCAGTAATAACAGAAGGGGTTAATAATTACCGCATTTGCTACTATGTTTCTCATTGCAGCCGAGCAGCAATTAGTATGTGACTTTGATATGTATATGCATTGAGAAACACACTTACATCTGCCTAACTAAGGAATGCTGAATCGACCGGAGCAACTACACTTCTCAGTTTATTTTAAATACAGAATTTTCTATGCTTCAATTTGCTGCTATAATAATGAAATTAATATTTTGCATGATTGAATAAAAAAACCTCAATTAATTTAAATAATTTTACTCCAATAACCATTTAATTCATATATGTCTATTATAGGGACAATTTAATCAATATTAATCAATATTTAGGGTGTTTTACAATTTTATGTAAGAAATTAGGTAAGATAAATGCGGTCAATTGCAATATCTTTAGACGATTTTCAGAAATGTCATAAAAACTGCTGCCATTAGCATAGCTTCGCAGTTTGGTAGTTTGGAGTAGAAAGACACAATTACCTATTTTAGATTTGTCAGAATGTGTACTTTCCAAAAATATATGGTTTTGGGGGTCTTTGTGCTATTAGGAAGGTCTAGTGGCACATATTACACAACAGCTCTGAAAATTCATGTGCACTATTTTTATTTGGGGTCTGCACATGCCTGCTGCTTTGGTATATCCATCCATATTGGGCATAAAACTGTTCAGTAGACCCATGGCATCAATATTTAGGGTGTTTTATGTAATAAAACTGGGTGAGATAAATGCAGCCAATTGCAACATTTTTAGGCAATTTTCAGAAATGTCGTAAAGACCGCTGCCTTTACCGTAGCTGTGCGGTGTGGTGCTTTTGAGTAGAAAGACATAATAACCTATTTTGGATTTGTCAGAATATGGTTTTGGGAGGTCTTTGTGCTGTTAGGAGGGTCTTGTGGCACACATTCCACAGTTAGGGGGCTTTGTTCACAGAAGGCAAATCGGCAGCCGAGAAAATTCATATTGTGCATCAAACTGTTCAGTAGACCCTAGGCTTTCATATTTGGGGTTTGGTGCTATGGAGTAGAAAATATGTATATGGTTTTCTGGGGTGAACTTACTTTTTTCTACCCCTCAAAATGATGAAAATGTGTTTATTTTGCAGTACCTGCAATGGCAGACCATATGGAGGGTCTTCATTTTGTGGCCCCTATATGCCACGTGCTTAGGTAAACCTATATATATTAGGGTGTGTGGCGTGGTGCCTAAAGTACCTCTTTTCCAGCCATTGAGTCCTAAGTTCAAATCTCCTGTGGGCCTTTTCTAATCCTTGGAGGTTTATGTAAGTTCACTTGTTATCCTGGGCCATCGGTACCCTTTTCTTCAAGCTGCATTAATCAATCACCACTCCTTTCTATGTAAAGTTACAAAGGGACATTTGGTTCTAATGGCCATCCGGAGGCCTCGCAGACAGGCTTAGGCTCAGTGGCACTGCAGATGAGGCACCTCTTTCCCTGCCAAGGAGACCTAAGTTCAAATTCTGGGTGGGCCCAATTGGAATCCTTGGAAAGTTGCATAAGCAGAACTTTGATTCTGGGCCAATGGTGACTTTTTTTTCAAAATGCATTAACCAGTCACTGCTACTTTGGATTTAGGGAAGACATGCCCCGCCTGGGATCTGTCAGCTGGATGCCCATTTCTTTCCTATTTTTTGTGGCCACATTAATGAGTAACTAATACTTTGGGTTTAGTAAAGCGCCAAAGCTGTCTTTGCTAATCAGCTTCCCAAATATTCTGCATAGGACACTGTTCTCAATAAATAATTCCCAAGGTAAACTGCAAGCTGTTGCTAGGCCCCAAAATGGCAATGTAGGTTGGGGGTGGTGGGTGTCTGCTATATGGAGAATCCCCTCAAGAACAAAGTATGTGCAAGGTAAGGGTGATCTTAAATAAATCCAATAGCCTCGTTTTGCTTCCAATAATGATACATTATATCTTAATTTGAATCAAGTACAAGGTTCTGTTATTATTACAGAGAAAAAAAAGAAATATTTTTTTACAATTTTGGCTCATGTGGATGAGAACATGGAGTCATTGTCCCTCAGCAGAATTAACTAAACATCAGATTAAGGTTGGATTATCAATTTGTTGACATTTTCAGTTTAGTTCCAATTAAAGGGAATACAAGTTAAAAATATTAAACAGACTGCCTTAACATTTTTTTGCAGGTGTGGAGTCCCCATTTTAGGAGAGTTATTTTACAATTCCTATGCTCAATTTTCATCTGATTCATTAAGAATTCTATTGCTTCATTATACATTTTACAAAGGGACTAAGTTTTACCTGCAACTTACTAGCTGCTTTCAAAGTAAAACTTGGCTGCCCTTTTATTAGACACCAGTGGGATCACCTGACTATAGCTGGGAAGGGTGAGAGCTACAACATGGAGCTGGTCACTGCTCCTGTATAACTATAACAAACAAGGGAAAGTTGTGCTCACCACTAGTTTTTAAAACCATTAGGCGGGGTTGCAATGAGGCTGTGACCACAAAATACATATAGACAAATACAAATATAATGCATTCAACCCATTATCAATATATTTAAGACAGAGACATTTTGTGAATACTTCTACTGAAAAATGCCTTACCCTTTAAACAAAACAGGGATTGTTTGTCCATATATTGCAATATATTTGGAGGACTCTTGTATTTGTCTATATGTATTGTGTGGCCATAGCCTCATTGCACCCCACCTAATGGTTTTAAAAATTAGTGGTGAGCACAACTTTTCCTTGTTTGTTGTGTATATATATTTATAAAGTTCCAAAAAACGGGTGCACAGTGACATTCAGAATGTACACCTGGGTGCTGGTTTTTACATTAATACATAATAGTCAGCAAATAACCACACTCACATGACTTTCTCATAGTGCAAAAAACCAAAACGTTTATTCAATGTTTCGGCAACTACTCGCGAACCTTCTTCAGAGTTAAGAAACACTGACGCCTAATAAAAAAGTGAAATGGCGCAAAAATTCTCTGTGCTGATGTTATGAGTGGGAGTGACCCTCCATCTGTGATGTCACATTGTGTGTATACATATTGCCTACTATTAAACCATATAAACATCATTCTCTATAAGCATATATAACCCCCTTCATGTTACCATAGTATATTATAGTGAGCATGTGCCAAACAACATACTTATTGTGCCAAAGATGAACGGATAAAATCTGTTCTATGTATATTAAAAAAAAAACAAATGTCGGATATTGGTAGAACAAGTCTAATTACCCTTACCGGTGGTAGATTCACTAGACTGGATCATTCATAGTGCCCTTGTATCACTTCCAGCCAGGATTGGATCATAGTAACCATTCGGTAACCCAGGGTGGAACTCATTCCTTCATCGTGGCTCTACTTACTAAGCTTACGCAAGCTCCGTCCTTGAGGTAACCACTCACCGCTCACAGACATTCTTTATGTGACTCCCTCTTAGCGCATGATCCAGCTGAGGAGCAGCTGTCAGTACCGACATGGTGTGAATTATTTGACTACCCCAATCAGCTGTAATCACATTACTGACAGATTACCATGCAACAGTTACTCCGAAACTGGAACATGCTGTAAGAGGGAGTCACATAAAGAAAGTCCATATATATATATATATATATATATATATATATAGATATATATATATATATATATATACTTAGTTAGTTAAATTGGGTTGAAAAAAGACAAAGTCCATCAAGTTCAACCCCTTCAAATGAAAACCCAGCATCCATACACACACCCCTCCCTACTTTTAATTAAATCCTATATACCCATACCTATACTAACTATAGAGCTTAGTATCACAATAGCCTTTGATATTATGTCTGTCCAAAAAATCATCCAAGCCATTCTTAAAGGCATTAACTGAATCAGCCATCACAACATCACCTGGCAGTGCATTCCACAACCTCACTGTCCTGACTGTGACGAACCCCCTACGTTGCTTCAAATGAAAGTTCTTTTCTTCTAGTCTAAAGGGGTGGCCTCTGGTACGGTGATACACTTTATGGGTAAAAAGGTCCCCTGCTATTTGTCTATAATGTCTTCTAATGTACTTGTAAAGTGTAATCATGTCCCCTCGCAAGCGCCTTTTTTCCAGAGAAAACAACCCCAACCTTGACAGTCTACCCTCATAATTTAAGTCTTCCATCCCTCTAACCAATTTAGTTGCACGTCTCTGCACTCTCTCCAGCTCATTTATATCCCTCTTAAGGACTGGAGTCCAAAACTGCACTGCATACTCCAGATGAGGCCTTACGAGGGACCTATAAAGAGGCATAATTATGTTTTCATCATTTGAGTTAATGCCCTTTTTATGCAAGACAGAACTTTATTTGCTTTAGTAGCCACAGAAAGACACTGCCCAGAATTAGACAACGTGTTATCTACAAAGACCCCTAGATCCTTCTCATTTAAGGAAACTCCCAACACACTGTCATTTAGTGTGTAACTTGCATTTATATTATTTTTGCCAAAGTGCATAACCTTGCATTTATCAACATTGAACCTCATTTTCCAGTTTGCTGCCCAGTTTTCCAGTTTAGACAAATCAGTCTGCAAAGTGGCAGCATCCTGCATGGAACCTATAGTTCTGCACAATTTAGTATCATCTGCAAAAATAGAAACAATACTTTCAATGCCCACCTCCAGGTCATTAATAAACAAGTAGAAAAGCCAGGACCTAGTACAGAGCCCTGCGGTACTCAACTAACAACACTGGTCCAATTAGAAAATGTTCCATTTTCCACCACTCTTTGTAGTCTATCTTTTAGCCAGTTCTCTATCCAGGTACAAATACTATGTTCCAGGCCAACATTCCTTAATTTAACCAGTAACCTTTTGTGTGGCACTGTATCAAATGCTTTAGTAAAGTCTAAGTAAATCACATCCACTGCCATCCCAGAATCGAGGTCTCTAATTACATCCTCATAAAAAGAAATTAAGTTAGTCTGGCAAGATCTATTACGCATAAAACCATGCTGGCACAAACTCATAGTATTATGATTTGCTATGAAGTCCAGTATCTTATCCTTTATTAACCCTTCGAAAAGCTTTCCTACCACTGATGTCAGACTAACTGGCCTATAGTTTTGAGGCTGAGAACGGGAACCTTTTTTGAATAGAGGCACGACATTAGCAATTCGCCAGTCTCTCGGCACTATGCCAGATCACAATGAAACCTGAAAAATTAAGAAAAGAGGTTTGGCAATCACAGAGCTAAGCTCGCTAATTACCCTGGGATGAATACCATCTGGCCCTGGACCTTTGTTAATCTTAACATGTTCTAGTCTCTTTTGAATTTCTTCATGTGTGAACCATGCATCATTAGTTGTATTACTAGAATTGGGACTGTTAAGAAGGAAACCTTCACTTACTGGTTCCTCATTTGTGTAGACCCATGATGTCTCTGTTTTCCACAGAAATAAAAATGATATACGTTTTGTCAAGCTAGGAAACAAACTTAAAGCACAAAATATTCCAGAGGAAAAGTCAATTGCCAAACTATTTTACTATTGTCAAAGCTGTCTTTTAAAGGAGAACTAAACCCCCAATAAGCAAAACCCCATCTACTACCCCAGATAGTCACCCTCCCTGCTTCATCTCTGCATAGTAAAGTATTTAAAAAAATGTCTCTGAATTGCATGCTCACTTATATATGTAGAGTAGAGCAACGGAGCTCATAGGCGCCATCTTCCAGATCTTCGTCTTCTTCTGTAAGGGTTGTTATTCATACCAACTGCGCATGGAAAGCTCAGTAAATTGCTGAAGGGAAGGAAGAAGATCCAAAGAAGTCCAAAAATTCAGGAGGATGGCACCTTGCAGTTCCGCTTCACTTTTCTGCATAAATAAGTGAGCATACTGTCTAGGGACACTTTTTGGAATAATGCACTATGCATGCACTATGCGGGTAGAAAGCAGGGCTATCTAGGGTAGTAGATGGGATTTTTCTATTTGGGGAGTTTAGTTCTCCTTTAAGCACAGATATCAGGAGGACAGTTTGGACTAATTTCTCTTTGCAGGGGTTCCAAACATTTGTTACCCGTAAACCACATTCAATTGGGGGGTGCCAAATAAGGACTGTGATTGGCTATTTGGTAGCCTGTGTGTTTGGCAGTACAAAATATATTATATATATATATATATATATATATATATAAAATAACACAAGAGCACTTACTAGTTTATATGTGTATGTGTGTGTATGTATATATATATATATATATATATATACCGTATATACTCGAGTATAAGCCGAGTTTTTCAGCCCCCAAAATATGCTGAAAACCTAACCTTGGCTTATACTCGGGTCCAGCACAAAAACGGTCGCCGGCGTCTAAGAATAGTCGCCAGCGTCCAAGAATATTCGCCGGCGTCCAAGAATAGTCTCCAAGAATATTCGCCGGCGTCCAAGAATGGTCGCCAGCATCCAAAAACGAGACGCCGGCACCTCCAATGGGAGCAGAAACCCTCGATTTTTTGATTGAAACTTACCAGAAGCTGCTGCATTTCTCACCCTCGGCTTATACTCGAGTCAATAAGCTTTCCCAGTTTTTGGAGGTAAAATTAGGTACCTCGGCTTATACTCGGGACGGCTTATACTCGAGTATATACGGTATATATAAAATAACACAAGAGCACTTACTAGTTTAAAGAAGCTATATGCAGAGATAGATAATGTACATAAATAATGGTGTCTCTTCATGGTACAGTATGTCTTTATTTTGCTGTGATAGAGAGGCTCTGTTTTACATTTTTAAAGTGTACTTCTTTTTATCCTTTTAGCAATATATGATGGCCCTCTTTCCATTTTTTGGGACTATTGGGTACAGTAAGCTGAATCTTTGATGTTTCCTTTATGATATCACCTCCTCTGGTGTTCAGTTGACTGACATTACACCCATCCAATGGAAATGTCTTTTTCCTTTTGACTATCCTTTTCCCACCCATTTCAACTGATTTAAGCGTATTCCAGAGCCTACTCTACACAGCATGCCACTACTCTTGAAAAGGTTGGGACACAGACGAAACATGTTGGGAACATGCTGAATGGACTTTTCTGATGAGATACATTGTAATTTCAATACCGTTTTATTTGAACAAAGGTGATGATGCAATTTTACATGATGGGAGCGCACCCCTTCTTTTATTTTTATCTGGCAGTACACATGGTTTTTATGCAACTTAAACTTGCCTCCAAGCCAAGAATTGAAAATAAGCACATGCTTTGAGGCCACTGGATGCAACATCCAAGGGGTTGGTGAGCAACATGTGTCTCGCAATCCATTGGTTGGGGACCACTGCTCTAGATCCTTTAATGCTGCAACAGTACTACACATCAGGAGTGGTGCCTGTGCAAAACTATAATGATCAGCTTGTCTTGTACAAAAATACAGAACAGACAGGCAATAGTGAATATAAATACTGTACATTTGCCAAACATTGAGACATGTTCCTGCATTCAGTCCCTAGACTCTACAGTGACTAGGTAAGCAATATAGTGCTGGTTCCTAAAATGAAGATATTCTTCCAGATATTCTTCCAATATCACTTCCTATAAAGAAAGATGACTCCTAGTCATGTTGGAATGGAAAGATTAAACCCATTATGTGGATTGTTTCTACTTCACATATTTCAATTGGCTGAATGAAATTTTAATGGGGAGGGGACTGCAGTTGGGACCCATTCTTGTATTTCAGATATAACAGTAATTATTGCTCAAATAAAATCGTAGTAAAATCCATTTTTCCTAAAGTTCCCAAGAGCGAAACTTGTCACATACTTTAACTCCTACACAGCCTTTCAGTGCATATTAATGGAGTGATACCAAGGCTCCATCTACAATATATACCGATATTTTTCCCACTTAAAGCAACTGATAGGCCTTAATTATATTACATATATATATATATATATATATATATTTATATATATATATATATACATACACAGGCTAAACACCCTGCCTCATTATTCAAGTGTATGCCCATAGACTGTATACAGGATTTACCCCCTCGGGGGGGGGGCAAAGTGGAATGATTATTGCTCCAGGGGGAGATTTATTGGACTTTTGAATTGGAATGCGCCTTTCCTCCTGGTTTAAATAGTGCCCTGCAATTGAACTTGGTGGACGTACAGGATCCACAGATGGGGTTACATTACTTATGTTGTACTGTGTGGTTGCTGAAAGGGATTACCCCACAGGAAGTATTGTGATCTTTAATGTATAACAATTGCATATATTGGTTTTGCCTAATTTGATTCATGTGATATGGGAGGCTTTATACAGTTTTATACCTTTTGGATTACTAATACTTGCTATGGCGATTCTATACATACATATATTGCAGTGCAGCAATAAAGAGTGACAGAACTTTATTAGAGCATAAGTCACATGGCCAAGGGCATCATGTCAGATTTCAAAATTAAAAAAAATCGGTGTACTCTTTTAAAAAAATGGATTTCAGTGCAGAATTCTGCTGGAGAACACTATTAACTGATTCATGTTTTCCCATGATAGAATCCCTTAAAATAAATTGAAATATGCAATGTAAAACCTAGAGGGTCACTGGCTGAACATGCCTGATCCACAGGGAAAGAGGAGTGTGCTAGTGTGGTCAGAATGTAAAATCTGCATCCTGTTAGTACTTTTCATTCACCTTCCATATGGATCTTGTATTCCCAATTCAATTACTTGGAGTATCTGAAATTTTCATTTGTTGATAATTTGACATGGCCCAGATAATATGCTTGCTGCTATTGTGTATTCTATGATGTATTTACATGCCCTGTGGGGAATGGTGTGAAACCAGCTGATGTCACTGTCGTCACATTTAAGTGAATAAACCCATGTTAACTTTATATGTTTTCTTTCTTGCTTGTGTTTTTTTAGTATGTTTGGTTAGAGCAAACCCAGTCTTCCCTGTTTGCAGAACTCCCAAATTGTGAGTATGTTGGGAATTGTAGCTTACAAATTCTAGAGCATTGTTTTTTCTTAGGTTTATGTTCCCTTTTGCTATCTAATATATTCTCAGGTGTCTCTTTGCTCTAAACAAGGTTCATATACATAAAAGTATGGTTGTTATAGCAATGCTGCTGCAGACCTAGTAATAAAGGGATATGTCACACTTTTCTGCTGGTGGAAGAAACAACAATGCTCTCTGATCCACCACAGTTGCATCAATAGCATCCCCATAACTGTGTTCATGAGGCAGATTTTAGCCTGAAGAACATGATCAAAGCATGGAATACATTGATGTTTGCTCCTACTACTTTTTTTCTGCAGAGGGAACACCACATGTCAAAGCCATTAGATTATGAATAAGGACACAGAGTACATAACCTGGAGTCAGGGGATATTTGACACACAAGCCCAGGGCCGGATTTACATAGTGGGTGCCCCTAGGCCCACTACCGTTCGTCGCCCTATCCCCTCTAGGGGGACAGGAGCAATGGGGATTGGAGCACAGGAAGTGTAAAAATGTATTGTATCTCCAGCGCATCCCAGTGTTTTTCAACCAATGTGGGTGTGGTCGGGCAGCGTGCCGCCCCCCTAAAATCCTGCCGCCCTAGGCCCGGGCCTAGGTGGCCTTTCCACAAATCCGGGCCTGCACAAGCCCATCAATATCCTTCCTACTGGTATCCTTATGTGTTGGTATCACACAACTTATGTACTCCTGGAAGAGTTGGAAATGGAGATCCATGCTGGTGGAATGTGGAAATTGACCAGCTATTCAGAGGGCTTAATCTCATGAAAGCAGTAAAGTTTGAAGATGTTGTACCGTGTTAGCCATTGAAAAAATGCAGAAAACGTGAAGTTTGGTGAATCCAGGATGTGGCATCCTTGCAACATGATCTTGACAAACTGGCAATCTGGGCAGCTAAGTGGCAAATGAGATTCAATGTTGATAAATGTAAAGTCATGCACCTGGGATGTAAAAATATCCAAGCCACTTATACCCTTAATGGGACTGCACTAGGCAAATCCATTATGGAAAAGGACCTTGGAGTCCTTGTAGATGATAAACTTGTCTGTAGCAAGCAATGCCAGTCAGCAGCATCAAGGGCAAATAAGGTCTTGAGCTGTATTAAAAGGGGCATAGAGTCAAGGGAGGAGGGGGTCATTCTTCCACTGTATAGAGCACTTGTAAGGCCCCATCTAGAATATGCCGTACAGTTTTGGTCTCCATCACTCAAACAGGACATTATTGTATTAGAGAGGGTACAGAGAAGGGCAACTAAGCTGGTAAAAGGTATTGAAAATCTTAGCTATGAGGAAAGACTGACCAAATTGGGGATGTTCACGCTGGAGAAGAGGCGCTTAAGGGGTGATATGATGACTATGTATAAATATATATGGGAATCATATAATAATCTCTCTAATGCTTTATTTACCAGTAGGTCTTTCCAGCTGACACGAGGTCACCCATTCCGATTAGAAGAATTGAGGTTCCGCCTAAATATTCGGAAGGGGTTTTTTACAGTGAGAGCTGTGAAGATGTGGAATTCCCTCCCTGAATCAGTTGTACAGGCTGATACATTAGATAGCTTTAAGAAGGGGTTGGATGGCTTTTTAGCAAGTAAGGGAATACAGAGTTATGGGAAATAGCTCATAGTCCAAGTTGATCCAGGGACTAGTGCGATTGCCATTTTGGAGTCAGGAAGGAATTTTTCCCCCTCTAAGGCAAATTGGAGAGGCTTCAGATGGGTTTTTTGTAGGGATGCACCGAATCCAGGATTCGGTTCGGGATTCGGTCAGGATTCGGCCTTTTTAAGCAGGATTCGGATTCGGCCGAATCCTTCTGCCTGGCCGAACCGAATCCTAATTTGCATATGTAAATTAGGGGTGGGGAGAGAAATCACGTGACTTTTTGTCACAAAACAAGGAAGTAAAAAATGTTTTCCCCTTCCCACCCCTAATTTGCATATGCAAATTAGGGTTCGGATTCGGTTCGGTATTCGGCCGAATCTTTCACAAAGGATTCGGGGGTTCGGCTGAATCCAAAAAAGTGGATTCGGTGCATCTCTAGTTTTTTGCCTTCCTCTGGATCAACTGGCAGATAGGTAGTTAATAAAAAAAAAAGGTTGAACTTGATGGACATGTGTCTTTTTTCAACCTTACTTACTATGTTACTATGTTACAAGGGCAGCTTTTGGTGTGCTTGAGCTGTGCAGGCAATGGACTGTCTATTCTTAGACTGGGGGGTGCTTGTACAAAGCACAAAACAGGAGCATTTATAGATGAACCCATGCTTGGGTTTCTTACAGACACTCTATATTCCTTGTCACTAAATAAATGAAGAATAATTATAATAATACAATTTATATTCCCTGTTCAGAATTTATCTTTTAACAAATGCATAAATAATAAATAAACATTGCATATTAGAGGTAGCAATGCAATTATTAGGACAGGTTGCTTTCTTTTGGCAAGTCAATAACTCCCACCTAGCATTAAGAAAAAATGAAAACACATATTGAGAATTCTGGGTCTCAGCAACACTGCAACAATAAGGCGCCTCCTAGCTATTGCCTAATAGTACTGTATAGATAAGATGTCTGTATTCTACGATATCTGTTTTAGTATCAAAACTAGAGCCTTCATTTATACATTGCAGCTCAACAGCTGGAAATGATTGGCTTTGGTGTTTGCTGTTTTAGAGCTACTACAAGCTTAAACAAATGTATAACTTTGTCTAAGTACCAAGATGGTTCTCGCTCTCTCTCTATTTTTGACTTAGAAGGGTTTGCAAAGGGTTCACGAGTTTGCAAAGAATGTTTCTCTCCATATTTGTAGTTTCAGTGCCCTCTGAGGCCACTTATCTGTAGTGCTGTCCAGGACTTTTTATCTTTATAGAAACAGAAAATAATCAAACCTGTACATTTTTCTCATGTGTATAGCACAAACTGGAGGCCCATGTGATCTTGCAAAATAACACAGTAACTTAATCCACATTCACTAGGACAGTTTATCCAGTTCTCAGTTCTCACTAGGGCAGTTTCTCCAGTTCTCAGAATAATAATAAGAATAATAATATCCAACACAGTATAAGGATTCCCAGGCTGCTTGGCACTCCCCTGTTGCATATGTTCCTGATACTCTTCCTTCTATACAGCTGCCAGGCATCTAGCACAGGACATAGCATGTGTTTGCAGGTGCCCTCTTTGCGGAAACAGGACCTTTCTAATCCTAGCACCGTCTACACTGGATCCCTGACTGGTGAGGTACTGTTAGGCTATGAACTTCTTCATTACTTCTTGTTACAATCTCAGTTGCTGCTCAGTCAAGGAGAAAGAGGCCCGTTGCTCTCCCAATTATATAGACCAACTAGTGAAATGCCTTGCTGAGTGACACAGAGGAGAACCTGCTCTAGGACCTTCTCAAAGGAAACTACCAACAACACCATCTAGTGTCTGGAAGCAATCACAATAACAATATTGTAAATAAATATATAATAAATATATAATAAATGTATAATAAATATCTTATCAAGTGATGTCTACCCCTTACAAATGGGTAAAATCTGTTAGCTAGTTCCAAAGCAATGGAAAGCCTCACGACTGATTGGACAAGGGTGACTATTGTAATGTTTTTTTAACCTTATTATGAGCAGATTTCCTAACAAAGGTGAAATGGATCGAAAAATATGAAAGTCTGTTTAACTTAAACTGGTTTAATGAAATGAATACCAATTAGAAAATCTAACCCTGCAAATTAAAGGAATTCACTCATAATCATTAAATAAAGTTATTTCTTTTATTTATTTCAATGTTGCTTTTTTCAAGCGCAATATTATTTATGTTTAAATCTGTTTTGTTCTAAGGCATCAAAATGAGCCCAGACCCTTAAACAGATGCCAGAAAATGGCTTTCTGTTCTCTTGTAAACATAAGTGCTTCTGAGAAATCCCTTTTCCCTTATGAAGAATGTCTTTAACATCAGTATTATCAATCAGTAGAAGAATGCACAGTCTCTGGAGCTCAGCAGCAATTCTGTGTTGAGACATTTCATCAGCTTAGGATATATGAACACATATAAAACATATATATGTATATAAATATTACCATCCGCAAAATTGAAAGAAATTATTCAGGGATCCTTTTTGCTCGGTAGAATAGAACTTTTTGATTTGCTTTCTTTCTTCTTAAGGATATTTGCAGTGCACAACATCCAAACTCGTTTTCATTTTTAAAGGGATATATAGGGGCAGCTTTTATAATGGCATTGTTCTTTTATTGAGGAAAAGTTAAGAATTTGCTTAAAAACATAATTGCATTCTCTTTGCCCTCCCTTTGAAATTTTAAATCAGTTTAGAAGGCTTTGAGTGCTGCTCATGTCATGTATCCATCAGTGCTCAGTCCATTTAATCCAGGCCTCTCAGCTGTACAGACCACAGCCCCTGTTGTGAGTGATCGGCCTGCTTGAATGCTCCCAGCTTCTCCCGTCACATCACATTTGCATAAAAGAGGACAGATAACCAAATTTGAGCACACAAATGAAAATACTAAGCGCTGTGCCTGTCACAGTTGTTCAACTAATTGTGAAAAATTTGATTTGCTTGCTTTTCACTGTTTATCATGTAGACCCTTTTTAAAATTTGCCTTGGTTTGTGCGTCTGAACATGTAGCTTTTAAACTCTATGCAGTAGCATCCCACCCTTGGGATTACTTACTTCACCTACCAGCTTTTAATGTAGGCTTGTCTACTTGACTAAATTAGGCCACCATGGCAAACAAACACATAATTAAAACCTGAAAAAAACAACATTGCATGCACTCCCTCAGCCAATTCCCCTGTTTTCACTCCTATATGTTCTTACATTTACAAGGAATGTTCGCATTTGAGAAACCATTTCTAGTTTGTGTGTGTGTGGGTATGTGTGCCTGTGTGTATGTGTGTGTGGGGGCAGTAATAGAGATAGTCATAGATAAATAATATATAGACAGATGATAGATACATATATAGCTAGATAGATGGAGAGAGAGTTTCATAAAGATAGATAAATAGATATTACACATGGAAAATAAACAATTTCTAGTGTGTGTGTGTGGGGGGGGGGTCTTTAGAGATAGATAATATATAGACAAATGATAGATATTGTAAATAGATAGTTGATATAGATAGTGATGGATAGATATATAGATAGATTGATAGATAATATATTAATATATAGACAGATGAATAGATAACTAGATAGATAGATAGATAGATAGATAGATAGATAGATAGATAGATAGATAGATAGATATATGACAGAAATAGAGATAAATAGATGTATAGATGAATAGATAGATGATAGAGATAGAAAGGGATAAATAGACAGATGGATAGATGATAGAGATAGATAGATAGATGATAGATAGATAGATATAGAGTTAAATTGATAGATAGATGGATGATAGAAATAGAGATAAATACATTGATAGATGATAGAGGTTAATAGAAAGATAGAATATTTAAGTGCATTAACAGAATCGGGCTGTGCTGTCTACACATAAAAGACAGTGGAGCGATTATCTTCTTCAAATCCCCCACTCCATAAATCTTGCTTGGGGGGGGGGGTCTTCCAGTAATATTCACAGAATTCTCCATCTAGCAGCCAAAAGAACAGTGACCCCTCTGGGGGAGGGATTGACTCCAGAAGTGTTACTCACTGAAGGGAGCCTCAAGGATTGTGCTCCTTAAAAGTGAGTTGAGCTATTGCTAGGTAAAATCAGATCTTACATCCCTAATTTCACTAACTTTCAAAATAAGTTCATAGAGAACATGTTCTTTAAGTAATGCGATAGATAGCGTGAAGTAGTGAATAGTTCCTGTTAGAATTTATAGATACAACTCTTTGAATATGACTAGGTGAAGTATTTTCATTGCATACTAATCAAAATATATATGGCTCAAAACTGTATTAATGTTTTTACACATATTTTGTGACAATCTAATAACTAAATAAGAGTATGCTCTCCCAGCGATGCAGTTGGTGCTGATGATGCTAGTTTATAGCCAGAGTTAACTGCACCAGACAGGGCCAAGTTTGGCAACCTAGTTGCATAATTCGGCGCCAGCCGACCTCAAGTATTGGTTTAATAAATATTTTTCTTATTTATAATTTATATACTGTATTCAGTTAAAATACTGTAACTAAACCATACAAGTTTCAATGAATTTACACTCACTGTGATTAAGACCAACACACTTAGGAGACTTCTATACTGTAGAAATACATATACTGAGCTGAGTATCTCTAGGGTTTCAGAAACGAAAAAGTGAATCCAACATTACTGACTTTAAAAGTCTTTGACACAGGGGATATATAATTGTTTGATGTTTCATGTAAGAGGCATGATAAATTATTCACACTAAATAGAAAAGCATCAGAACCATGCAATCCCGTTTACTAAACTATGATTTTCCACTGTTCACTGGTCAAAGAATGTTCTTTCTAGGATTAAGTTATGCTATTAAGTTAACAGCATGTCATTATTACTGTTGAACATTGTATTTCTATATTTTGCATAATTACTTTATATGCTTCTCAAGTTTAACTATTTAATTTTAAAACACAGTACTATCATCAGGTGACAGAAACCGTGCTGGGGTTGCAGATGGCACCCTCATACTTGAACCTGTTCAGAGTGCACATATTCTTCCTAAATTTGGACACAAAATGATTCTATATAAATGTTTTATAGATGATGTGTTTACAGTGCGTTGATTAAACTGAATTTATAGTTGTGATTGATAACTTTAATAGATATTCTGGTTCTATTCAATTTATTGCACAGTGTGATAAGGCACTACAGCTCGTTCCATTTGAAGTTAATTGATACTAATATTAGTATTTACTGTACCGAAAAGTTACAAACCCTATGTCACTCTCTCTGGCTCAGTTATGTAGGATATTTAAAACAATGTGAGGTGGGGGCAGGCAGTATACGATTGACAGATTTCCAAAATACATTTATAACAAGTAATGTTAAATAAACAAAGAATTTGGGTTTCGTGCTTAATATAAAAATATTTTTTATCATACCGTTGAGGAACACAAATTGAAGGATATGAAGCAGAGATTTGTTCTAAAGGGTGCCATAGTAAAAAGCCTTACATAGGGCCAGAGAAAAAATGAGATCTAATAGCATGGTTACTAAAGAATGGACCCCCATGGTACTTTTTACTTGAGATAATCATTTTTCTGCAAGGCTTAATTAAGTATTGTAAGGATCAAAAGCTTATTTTACGTATGCAGTTCAATGTTATTCTTACAATTCTACAATTACACATACATTTACTTAATGCATTTTTGATGATGGCCTGGTGACTGATTACCAGATTACCACTTTTGGCCTAATTGGTCTGATGCTCATGGTTTGACACCTCCTTTAACATTTCGGATAGGTCAGACCACTCATGGGTATGTCATTATGACACTGAACTGGGGTAACTGGGGGGAGAGGTGAGTTCACATTGTTGTTGTACATTACTGAGGTTTTTATGACGTGCAATATGTCTTGATAAATGTAACAGAAGTTAATACACAGGAGCCATGAATATCCTGTAAATGATATACTTATAAATGGTGCTTAGTGCTGTCATCCGTTATAATAAGTGTTCAGTGATGCAATTCCTGTCACATGACAGAATCAGAATAAATGATGTACCCCCTGCTGTAAAATATGAAGATATATTTAAGTTATGGAACTTCTCAATGCTCCTCTATCCATATGTTTTACAATAGGGGTACATTACCCACTGTATACAGTACAGTGATCCAAACGTAAAGTATATCCTCATAAATGGCACTCACTGGTAACAGCAGCATCCATAGCAAAACTATGGATTCAGCATGGATTCTACTTTCCATTATTACAAAGCCAATGTAGGTGCATGGCAGCTTGGCTACAAATGCAGCTTTGACAGCAGTGTCAATCTTATAACCTATTGTTTAAGCTTTATTTAATAAACAATATATAAAAAACCTTTAAGACAAGGTGCTAATGTGTAAACATACAAAAAAGCACACATCCTTACTATCTCTAAGGAGCTAAATGCCACTTTGTTTTCAATTACATACCTTTGCATTTGTCCAAGAGCAATGAATGTGGAGTAGGAAGGAATAGGGAACGAAGGATGAGTATTTGGCATAGAGGTGGGGCAGGCAATATATGATTGACAACTGAGATTTTTAAATACATTTATAACAGTTATGAATGGTTTAACGAAAAAATAATTTGGGTTTCATGCTTAATATTTAAAGGATTTTTATCATACAGCTTTTTATGTCTGGGTGACAGGCCCCCTTTAAGGGGGTACATTCAAGATTATGTTCGGAGGAATTGCATTATCAGCAATAATCAGCATGGCTTTATGAAGGACAGGTCATTACAAAAACTCAGTTTTGTTTTATGATGAAGGACGCAGTGATACAGAAATTCTGGGTAAATTGTCATAATTTTCACTTTATCTTAAGGTTGATAATATAGTAATTTAATTCTGCATCTAAATTCTGCACTATTGTTAATTTTGGATATTTTGTGTATATATATATATATATATATATATATATATATATATATATATATATATATATATATATATCTATATCAGGATGCCCCTCTTAATGTGATGTTGTAGTTTTTGATATCCTTTTATAAGGGACATGGAACCAAACTTTTGTTTTGGTGCTCATATAAAGTATATAAATCTACTGTGGCATGACCTTCTTTTTATACCATTTTAAGCCTACTGGAGGGCTAGGAATTTGCAGCAAACCTGAGAAGTTCTGGACTGAATGTAGTAATATTTTCACTAGGACATACACAGTATAGTCAGAAATTTAACTAAAATATGCTGTGTTAGATGGCAATGCCATTTTAATTGTTCTATGATGTACATGTGGGATATCTCTTATTGTTTTAATTAACTTGCATTTCCTTTTTCTCCGTATCTAGTATAAATCAGTGATTAAATATTATCTATTCAGTGAAAAGAAAAAGAGCAAAAACACCAATTAACCAATTTTTGTTGGACTTTGCCTTTGTAAATGCACATTCTGTACAGCACACTGCCGTTAACATATTATTTTAATTTATCACTCTATTTGGATTCCAGCAGATGGAGGTTAGCAAGTATAATAATGCCTTACAGTTTCTTTATTGTGTAAGACACATAATTTTAGGCATTTAATAAGGTAGATTTATTTTAGGTACTTTGGTTTGCTCATTCACTCAAATGATCCTCCCCAAAGACTACATTAAAAATGTGATTAGTTAGCTGCCATCAATAACACAAAATAAGAAAACACTCTCTGAAGGGACAGCTTTGTGGAGGACACAGCACAGTGTGGAGTAAAAATATATGGCCTAATAAGTTTATATTTGCAGGATCATTTGTTAAAACTCTTGAATTTCTAATTTGTGTCTGAAAGATAAATGGATAGAGCCTTGGAATAGTGTGAGATTAATACTGATGGATGGAGATACTGTTTTTTGCTAGCTTCTTACTTATATGCAACACCAAATGTAAGTAAAAAGGAGGATATTATTTACTTTGGTCAGGGCCAATTACCAGCTATATTGCTCTTTTAAACTATACACATTAGATGTAAATCAGCCCCTTCTAATTATTGTTTAATGCCGTTTAGCAATCAGGCTTTAAAAAGTGTAATTGGATGCTAAAAATCTAACGCTGTGTTCAACATTTGTTGAATTTTAACTGCTGACAGTTTTTATATTGGCCATTAGCTACTCTGGGAAGACAACAGGATTGTTATTTCTCATCTTCTGAAAGTGTTGGTTAATAGTAATAAAAAAGACATGCAGAAAACCAAGCTGATGAGTGAAAAAAGACTCATTTGATGAGGTGTATGGTAAATCCAAGCCTTTAGCAATTTAATTATTAATCAGCACATTGGTATCTGTTGGCATCAACAAAAAGGGATGATGTTATATGTTATATTGTAACTCTGAACTATGATATTTGAACTCCAAAGCATACATAGGTCTGCAAGCCAGACTACAGAAACAGACTATTCATGATAACAATAATTAGATAGTGAGACAAGTAAAAATAGAGATACTGGAAAATTAGATACATTGTCTCTGCTCCGGTACAGGCAGATGCGTTGGATTTTGGCACCAAAATGCAAACTCTTGTGTTTTGGTGGTAAAATCTGCCATCTCTCAGCCTGTGTTTTTTTCCACAGAAATGCAGGCCCTGTGTGACGTTAGGTATCCCAAACCCAGAACAAACCCCAAGGTCCTGGTCACAGCTCACTGTTCTGCCTATAACAACCGCCTTTCAATTCGGGAGGAGCATTCCACTACTTGGATGCCACCAGGTCTTAATGTGAGAGCACCTAGGAGAGAGTTCTGGGTGAGCAAGGGAACCGTAACAGGAACAGGAAGCATGGTCGATGACAGGCCAAGTCGATACCAAATCATGAAGAGCAGTACAAAGTCGAGAGGCAGTAGCGTAGTCGAGGTCACAGGTTGGGTCGTTACACATTAAAACAGATATATACAGGAACTGAGAGAATGGTCAAGGCACGGGCAAGAGTCAGGACGGGCAGCAGACAAGGCTCCACCAAGAAGAAGTAGTGTGGAGTTTGTAATCATACCACTCAGGTAATATAGTTTAATGTGAATGTTATAGGAGTCTTCATTGAGACGCCATATAACTATTACATATGGCTGGCGAAACTGCCTACTATACATTTTATTTGTGCAGCTTAAACTAAATACCTTTTAATTATCACAGAAAGATAATACCCTCTATTCTTTATTTTGATGTTCAGCAAACTTCATCATTGTTTCACCAAATGAGTCAGCTGAGAAAGAGAGAGTCACAGTGTAACATTGTTCTGCACAGTAGAACTGCTAGTACACAGTATTGTATTCACACTTTGTGTTTAAGAATTACGCAGCTCTTATTCTGCCAAAGTATCTCAGAGCAGACTGTACTGTATGTAGAGTGAAGCAAAAATAATGCTACATCTACCTTTTAATGTGGGGCTGGTTTGTGCATGTGCGAAAGAATAGCCACACTCATGCACGATACACATATAATAAGCTATGCATTTGCAATTTCTTCTCAGTAAAGGGGAAGAAACAGCTTGTCAAATGCTCCAGTAAACTCTTAATGGAAGAAGTATAAACAAAACAAGACAAATCTCTTGCACTACAACAAAATAGTCCCAGATGGTGAGCAGCATTATCCCAAATTAGAAGCAACAAGAAAGTGTTTGAAGGGCAGAGAGAAACCCAACCACAGAGGGATATAAAAAAAAGTACTCACCACATCAATTGATGCAATTAATTGGTGGGGAGTTGGACTTTATTTTCTATCCCTCTGTGATGGGGTTTCTCTCTTCCCTACAAACACTTTCCTTTAAAAGAAAGGAGGTTGTTCAGGACATGCTTGTAAAGGATCTCTAAGATAATAACTCACAAATTATTGATTGCTTTTGTAAGTTTCAATCAGAATTACTGTGATAATATTACACAGTAAATGTAAAAATGTATTGGCATCCTAGTAAAACAACAAAATAATCTAAAAAATATAGAGCACTTTGGCCACTGCCTTGAGCCATACACCTTTAAAGCTACAGCCATGAATATTTGCACTCTGTTGTTTACTTTGTACCTATTACCCCAGAAAGACCAGCAAAAAATAAATAAATAATTATACCCTGAAAAGCCAGTAATACAGAGCAGAGTCTGCGCAAATTATATAATAAGGGCAGTATTACAGAGCAGTGGGTGTTGTGTATGATTCTCCTAGGCAGAAAAGCAATACAGTGCAATGATCTTAAAGGGATACTGTCATGGGAAAAACATCAGCAGAATTCTGCACTGAAATCCATTTCTCAAAAGAGCAAACAGATTTTATTAGATTCAATTTTGAAATCTGACATGGGGCTAGACATATTGTCAATTTCCCAGCTGCCCCAAGTCATGTGACTTGTGCTCTGATAAACTTCAATCACTCTTTACTGCTGTACTGCAAGTTGGAGTGATATCACCCCCTCCCTTTTCCCCCCAGCAGCCAAACAAAAGAACAATGGGAAGGTAACCAGATAACAGCTCCCTAACACAAGATAGCAGCTGCCTGTTAGATCTAAGAACAACACTCAATAGTAAAAACCCATGTGCCATTGAGACTCCTTCAGTTACATTGAGAAGGAAAAACAGCAGCCTGCCAGAAAGCATTTCTCTCCAGGGGCAGCTGGGAAATTGACAAAATGTCTAGCCCCATCTCAGATTTCAAAATTGAATATAAAAAAATCTGTTTGCTCTTTTGAGAAATGGATTTCAGTGCAGAATTCTGCTGGAGTAGCACTAACTGATGCATTTTGAAAAAAACATGTTTTCTGATGGCAGGATCCCTTTAAGGAATAGGTCAATGTAATGTCAGAATGCCTTGGAACATGTACACATTTACAGAGGCTGCATAATCCCACTTAAAGACTAGAGGGCTTATGTATATATTATGTATATTCCCAAATGCATTTGTGTTCTCCTCACTTTCCATTACAGTCAGTTGCATGTAACATTACTATCATTAAGGGGCAGATTTATTAAGGTTCAAATAGTAATTTTGAATTTGATTTTTTGAGTTTGATTTTTGGTCAAAACTCACAAATTCGAATTTGAATGAGAGATTTATCATACCTCGACCCTGGGAACAACTCAAATTTGATAGTGACCCATTGGAAAATGTTAGTAGCCTTCCTGACATTAAAGTTTTTTGCAGAGAAAAAACTCAAATTGAGTTCTCTTCGAATTTGATTCAAATTCAATTTGAGCTTTCGGGTCTGTAATATTTGTTCGGGTTTTAGACATTCGAGTTTTTTCTTAAATAAGATGCCATTTGATTTTCGTGGTAAAAAAAAAAATATCACTCAAACTTTGATAAATATGCCCCCTAACTGTACTTGAGTCAAAATTCTTTGCGCTGCTCAGTCCTTCCTGCCTTCTATTCCTAATTGAGTGTTGCTGGGCCTATTGACACAGGGGAACCCTGGGGCTACCGCCAGCTCCAGAAAGGTGGGTGATTAATCTCCTGAAAATGCTTTTCCACCAGCAGTATTGTAAATCCACAGAGGGGGGACTATATACATTGCTTTAGTTTAGTCAAGTAGCCCTCACTAGGCAACTTCAGGCTACTTTGGAAAGCTGATGTGACTTGTATGGTTTTCCACTGTGATTTACATTATTGCTGGTTGGAAAGCATTTTCAGGAGATTAGTCACCCACAGTAGAGCAGATTTACTGTGGGCCTCTGATATTATAAGGTTATATAACAACACTACAAACTAAATCATTTTTCCACTTTTCAGCCACCTGATTTTATTCATAGAATCTTCATGTTCAGGTGCTCACTTCAGTAAGCCTTCCACTTATATGCTTGGGCAGATTTAAACCCCTCATTTAGTATTATAGGGTGCTGCTATGAGTTATTGTTTCTTAATCAAAGAAAATGTAACTCTCTTCTGTATTATTTAGTTATATTAGTATGAAGGGAAGTTCCAAGCTAGCAAGACTTTGATGAAACATTATACACACAGAGTTTATTATAAAAGACAAATCCCTCACAGCTTTATCTGTCAGAATACTTTTCTATAAGATCTTCATGCAAGCATGTTTTCTTTCTCCTGTGTTCAAAACTGTGATGATTTTTTCACACTAAATTGCCATGCAAAGCTTTCTGCTTGCAACCTTCTACATTCTCCACTCTCAACTTTACATTTTGTATTTAGAGCACAGCCTTATTTAGAAAGTTGGGGTGGGATGTGGACAGAGACAGGGTGGGGCATGGGTGGGGTTAGGGAGGAGCATAGGTGGGTCAAGAAGTGGACGGGAGGATGGTGATCGGAGTGCGCTGGGCCCCTCTGAATGTTTTTTGCAGGGGATCCTGCGCACTCTAATTACAACACTGAGTATTGTGTATATTTAAAGAAGAAGCAGCGGGGGAGGGGGATTTTCATACTATAGAAGAAGCTGACCCTGCTGTACAGGCCACCCCCAGGAACTTGGGATCTGCTTCCTCTATAGTTATGTCACTGCCCTCTACAATTTGTGCCCAGAAGCAGTTTGCTGGTTCAGACTGGTTTGAGGTGCAAAGATTTTAGGGAATCCTGGATATACACCTATAAAAATTCCAGTGCATAGCAAGTATAGTAGGTAGTCTCTAATACATGGGAATTCTGGGAAACAATGCTGCATTGTGGGTAAAAACAATGAAATTCTAGAAAAATGCTGCATTATTGGTAAAAAATATAGCAACTTGTGTCATCTTTTTGCATATAGTGCACCTTTATTGAATGAGCCTTATAGTGTATAATGTAAAGAGCTAAGAGAAACTATAATACATAGTTTTTTTGACACCAAACATGAGACTGTAAGGCCAAAACATACACTGAATAAATCTTCATTTAGTTTTATACATAGAAATATCAGGCTTTTCTGTACAAAGCACATATACAATACATTTTAGAATTCCAAAATTTCCTCTTCTGTATGACATTTCTTAAAGGAATAAGTTGCACTAATGTTGTAATCCATTTCCAACCAAAAGTGATTGACACTGTTAGCATATTAATGAATTGTCAATGGCCTATAATTAAATGCAGGCTTCCAACACTAACAAACTGCATGATCAGAATTAGAGATGACTTAAAACAGCAATACATGTTTTGGCTAATTAAATTTGTTCCTCAATATTAAGTACAATTGTTACAGTATTTAATCAGCACTCATCATGGTCTGCATCAACAAATGTTCAATGTAATTAGAGTATGGATACGTGACCATAGGCTTCCCAGCATCCCCTCTGCCAGTTCTCTTCACTAGAAGGATAAGTGATCTGACACTGTGTCCTGTCCCAGAAATAGTCACAGAATTTTGGACCATCATCATCTTTCTTTTAGCTCCTGGCTATCTGAGTTTGCAGAAAGTTATAAAAGTATAAAGTAATATCTGCCCCCAATTATATAGGCACAATTGAGCTGAGATATTTGACCTAGGTGGATGAGGGAACCCAGAAGCTACTGGCACCTTCTGACTAGGCGGTATCTCCGGGGTTTCCTTGACACCCTGCACTTGATTAATAATGGAAGGCATAAAAGATTAAGGGGCAAATTTATCAAGGGTTGAACTGAGAATTTGAATTTTTGATTTTTTTTTATGGTCCAAACTGTCAAATTTGACTAGGGAGTTATCCAAATTCAATTCATTTTTTTAAAAAATTCAAATTCTATTTTCGAGATTTATCATAAAAAAACTCGAATTTAGTTTGAATTGGAATCAAATTAGAACAGCTCATAGCATATCTGATCTAAAAAGAAATTAATATATTTCAAAATGCGCACTGTTCTCAATCAAAAGTTCTCCTCTGGAATAAAGCAGAGTACAGTCAATCAGTCCTGGTGCCCTTTATTGTCTTAGATTGAAAATATGTTTTCTGATTTGTCTAACAAGGAAAAAGCTAAAGAAAGTGACATGGGATGCAGATGAATTAGGTAATGGCAGCTTGGCATAGATAATAACTCCTCAAATGTAAAGTATATGCAGCATGCCATTTAGTGATGCTGTAGATTTAGTGTTGGATTTACACGTTGCCAGTTAAATGGGATACAAAAATTGACTACCTTGTAATTTGTTTAATGTATTTTCTTGGAAAGGGAAACAGAGGAAACATGGTTAGTGGTTTTATTAGGTTCATGTGTTATGTGGGAGAATCTAATTTGCTTCCTGGCTGTATGCAAATATTTATAGATTTATTCTGTAATCTTCTCATCAGTGAAACACTTAGAAATCATATGGTGAGGTACAACTGTTAAGTATGTAGTTTAAAAGCACTAATATAAAAGGTAATGAATCTCTGACATTTATTTTACATGGTAACTCCATACCTCTACAAATGACGTTGCAATGTGACCAAACAAAATTACAACCATAAATCAGATTAGCTTTTTGCTTTTTTTCCTCTTTACAAACCATCTAGCTCAATAAATCACTCGCTGTGACCTGCACATTATTCTTAGTGCAATTGTTATGTCTGCATCAGCACAACAGTATACTGTAAAATGGAATTTGATGTACACAAAGTGAATCAATGAAAACGCATAATATACAGTTACTTTCATTGTTGTTGTGATCCCTGTATCCCTCATCTCTACATTGAAAGGAGTTCCACTGGCCTGGGATATATATATATATATCTATATATATATATATATATATATATATATATATATATATATATATATTGAAACTGGCTTTTCATGAATGTCTATTTTTATAAGCGAACTATACACCATGATGCAGGAATTTCAATACAAAACATTTGTTATAGTATTTTATTGTGGCTCTGTTAGATAGGAGAGTACTCCATGTAGCAGTCAAAGTTTTGACATCTTCTATAAAGGATGGAGAATAAAGTGCTTTAAAAAGGGTAAAAGTCACAGTGATGCCGAGTAGTGCACCATGCCACAGAATTATATGTGATTCTTGGGAAAGCTCTAATCTCACATTTTGAAATCTGCCCCTCGATGATTGTAATTTCATGCTGATATGTATTTAACAAATGCAAACAGGTCTCTTATAGATGTTATAGTAGTTATGACATGTACAGGTTATTACTCTCCCATGCTCAGTACATTGATTGTATTCATAGTTAGCATGAATGCCAAAGGGATTAACAGTTAACAGTTAACAGTTAATGTGTGTTCCAGTTGCACAAATATAAAAATAAATTTTGTTTTGTGCCTACTTTTCAATAACCTTTGTCACAAGAGTCTAAGCAAAGGCTGAATTATGCATATAACTATAAAATCCTCTGTGCTCTGCAAAATTTGATATCTTCAGGTACCACATGGTGTGTGTGCATATACACAGCTTAGAACTTTATCTGTTCTTCCCATGCGGATCTGAGTGGCCCCTTGTGCCTGTGAGAAGCTCTGTTTCAAGCATGGCCCCATCAGGAATCATGTGGTCAAAATGGGAAAGGTCCTCCCCACCAAGAAGCCCAGGTTATTATCCCACTGCCCAAACCACATTATGTCCCACATATCCCCAATGCACCCCACACCTTGCCCACTCACTGCAAGCATTAACCTTTTTGGTTCTGTAAACAGCTGGTTATGCCCCCACTGGAATGGGCTCTTTTATAGGGATTCCACTTGTTCCGTATTAATGAAGACCCTCTTTTCAGGTTTATATCCTAGTAGGTATGTTTATCAAGACATTCTTTGTGTAGATCTTCCTGTACATCAGTCCATAAAGCAAAAGGCAACAATGTATGCTTAAAGAGAGATGGCAGGTACATGGTTTTGCCCTTCTAAATAAATGAACTCTCTGTCTTGACTGTCGTTAGCGTGTAAAGTGTATCTAGCTTCCCAAACCATGTATTAGAAGCCAAATAAGTGAAAGAATCAGACAAGAACAAATTTCATTGTTAATAGTGTTTATTGCTGGTAAATAGAACTGCTAATAAGTAAATGACTCCTGAATTATTCATGGTGAAGATTGCGTTAAGAAAATACTAATAATATAAATATCAATATATCAAAAATATTTTCTGCAAAAAATAGAGAGGAACATCCCTTGAAATCATAAAGGGATCAATTGTTGATTCATACTGCACCAAAAACATCCCCGTTATGGCCAGGTCAACAGTGACTTTCAGTTAATTCAGTTAGAATTCTCTTATTTTATTATGCATTTTTACCTGGAACTTGCTTCCAATATAATTGTCAAATGGTTGCCCTTTTTATTGGAGGCCACAGGGACCACACGACAGTAGCTGGTAAAAGTGGAGCTGGCCAATTCTCCTGTAATAACTGATAGCAAAAGCAAAAGTTGTACTCACCCAAAATATTTACATTTTGATAAAAATGTAGTTGTAACAGCAGTTTCTTGATTATTGATTGCTATGTAATTGAATATTATTAACTGCTCTTCTTAAATCAATCCTAAACTAAATGAAGTGTAGGAGGTCAGAGTTTCTCCTGCATTTGTTTTAGGCCAAACGGCACCTGTGCCTTAGCTACATCTACCTGTGACATCTTCCAGTCTGGTTACAGGCAGGGAGCAATGCAACTGTCTGGGAGACAGGAGAAAGATCTAAGACCTGTTGGGAGGCTCAGAGGGCATTTGGGATAAGAAGAGGATGCAAAGAGAGCAGGGTTTGGAGTCAAATGTACAGTCTGGGCCATAAATGGCTGTAAAGGAGCCCCTGCTGCAGCTCTCATGCAGAGTGAAAGAAGGTGCCTGGGAACACAGAGATGATCCTGTATCTGAGCTTGGTTTGGAGAAATGACCAGAAGCTCCAGCTGTACAGAGAGAGCCCATCCTGTTCCCTGCAAAGTGTTATGTTTTGGTCGAGGATGAGTAGAGTATAACAGTGCTTTATTAGCAGGATCATGCAGCCATTACACAACAGTAAGCAACTCTAACACCACAAGCCGTATAGAATGTATGCCATTTGTATAAACACCACATATTCCCCCTAAAGTAGGAATTCATTTGGACAACTATAATAAACAGCAACAATTAAACAGTATGCATTTAAAAAAAATATTATATATTCTTCACATCACAAAGTCCTTGGTCCATGCAGGTAGTTTTCTGATTCTCTCAGTACACCTTATAGGTTCACTTTCTTCAGGCCTATTGCAGTTGACATCAGGAGTAGGAAAATTTCCTTCATCAAATGGAGCTTCTCTAAAGTCATAACTAAAAGAAGCAAAAGAACTTGCATTTCATATGTGGCCATCAGACAGTTCATATGTGTATGGTCGTACATTTACATTGTCCTTGTTTCAGTATTCCTGATTTCTTTATTCAGACTAAAGATCCAGGCTGAAAAGTGTACTTCTCTGGCACCACGTTTTCTGTGAGTATAAGCATTTCATTTGGCTTGTTTTACAATGTCAGCAGTAGATGATTTTATAGGCACAGTATTTTCTGGAAGTTTGATGTCTGCAACTTAGTGTGCATCTGTCTGCCATGTTATAATTCAGCTGGAGATGATTGGGTTGTTGCATGGCACGTTGCTCTGTAGTTATGTAGGAACTCTGCTGTAAATACTTTCCAAGATTTCCCAGTAAGATTTGCTGTCTGTAGTGCTTCTTTCAGACTGTTGAATCACTCGATTTCTCCATTTGCTTGTGGTTGATACACTGAAGATTTCCTATGCACAATATTCCTCTCTCTCAGAAAGGATTCAAACTCGGATGAGAAAAACTGTGGTCCGTTGTCTGATATTAACTCCTTTGGATTACCTTCTCTGCTGAAGACAGTAGACAGAAATGTTATAAATGTAGCTGATGTTATATGAGAAACAAATGCAATTTCAGGCCATTTACTGTAATAGTCTATTAAGGTTATATCAAATCTCCTTTTAGCATCTGTAAAAGGACTGACAATATCAATAGCAAGTTTTTTATAGCAGTAAGAGCAGTTTCATAAGTCCCATCAGGTAATGGTAATGTATAGAATATACTCTGTCCCTCTGCTCCCAGGTAGTGAATAAGTAAAGCATGCTTTCTAGCAGCAGAAATCTCCCCTTGGTCAGCAGCAATACTGTAATTTTCAAACATATGGATCCAAGCAGTAAAATGTATGCTAGGCTTGCCAGGGTTTGGGAGAAAAGGTGCAGGCTGCTGCAGAGGTAGAAAAGACATCTTGTTGCCAATTTGTTATGTTTTGGTAGCCGAGGATGAGTAGCGTATAATGGTGCTTTATTAGCAGGTTCATGCAGCCATTACACAACAGTAAACAACTCTAACACCACAAGCTGTATAGAAAGTATGCACAGTATAAGTCTTGAGCACAATTACATCTACTGGCCATTTGTATAAACACCACACCAAGATGCCTGTGGATTCCATAATATTTTAGCACCACTTATCCATATGTCCAAAATACACCATGTAATGAACCATTTACAAAGTCAATCAACAATTGGGAATTTCTACATGTTTTTGCTTTTTTTAGAAAAACAAAGTAATTTTCCAAATACATAAACACACAAACATACACACATATATAAAGTATATACACTGTATAAAATATATGTAAATTTAATTTATGTGAAATAAATTTATAGAGGATGAGTTCATAAACTAGTACTTCATTAATGTCGGAGATAGTACTGTAAGTCAATTAATAGGATATGAGAAAAAGGTGTAAATCTTTTTATTATTGACAAGAATTGAGTAAGGCAATCATTTCTACTGCTCAGAATGATACCATGTTAAATATTTTTATATTGATTTTAATGGAGTTTCATGGAAACTGAAGTACTCCAGGGAAAACTGTGCATGCCAATCTTCTGCAAACTAGTATTGAACCGTCTTTTGATCTTTAGATTAGAATGTTCGCATTGATTGTAAATTAGACAATTATCTATTTTCTATCTATGAACAAGGCTTCATGTAAATAATTGTATGTGAAAAGGTAACCAAGTATTGTGGATCACCGCAGCGCCAAATATTGGTTAAAAACTTGACATAAGAAAAAAAAAAAAAGCATGCCTAACTAGGCATTAGCAGGTCCTTTGCAGGTAGTTTTCTTCAGCATCAATTACTGTATATTGCAATGTTTTAAAGTACTTAAGGGGGAATGTAATATGTTTTGATAGCGCAAAAAACCTGCGCAAAGACACTAGCAAACATTAGCAACCAAGTTTGCTTCCTTTTTTGACTAATTTAATATCTCAATGACTTCATCGCAAAGTTTGTGAACAAATAGTTTTTGTGAATGTTCACATTGGATGTAATAAAATGTTGCAATCGTAAAACCATTTTTTGCAACAAAATATTTAATGAAACTCCAGAGCAGGTGTTAACGCTAAACTTTTGCTTAGTGAAAATGTAAAATTTTACATTTTACATTTGCAAAGGAGCCAAATAATGACTGCAAATTTTAATTACACCCCCCCCTTAGTCTTAAAGGACTACTATACACTCCCATGTTCTGAGAAGATTTTTGCTCAATACAGTGGAATACTTTTGCTGACATAGATTTGTGGAATTTCTCATCTATTTATGGCCTTGTTTGGCTTTCCATATTCAGACTTGGGTAATGCAAGGCTCACAGTAGCTGCCACCTCTGGATTCCCACACCCTCTCAGGGCTCCCCCACCCTAATTGTGAGCTTCCTACTCAATGCCACAACCCAAATGTACCTTTTATTTCTCACTTAAAGCCCATAGTTTCTGGTAGGGAGCTCACTGGGTTTATTCCTGATGCCCTGGTGCCCCACCAGCCCTTTTTGGTTTCTCGCAATGGGATTATAGCTACAACTGGAGTACTGTATTGTAGATGGTAGCCCGCAACCATCTACAATGAGACAATAGCTGCGGAACCCCCAAAGTAAGATAGCAGTTCTTCCACAAATATTTGGACAAATAAGGCTAATGTAAAATAAATATAAATTAGTATTTCATGTCACATTTATTTAATTTTAAGCAGAAAGAACAGTGCTGTTTATTGATGGGAGTATTTGTCCCGTTTCGCGTTGCCACAAATTTCCAGCAAAATTCGCAAAACTGGCGAAAAATTCACATAATGGCAATTTTGATGCCGGTGACATTAAACTCAATGGGTGCCCATTTATCGTCACCAGCGTCTAAATTTTTGCCTGTGAATTTTCACGGCAAATTCGCAAATGTATTTGTCCAAGCACAAATTTGCAGCGAAACGGGCAAATTCAACACAAATTCGCGCCTGGACAAATAAATTCGCCCATCGCTAGTGCTGTTAATGAAGGGAAGTTGTATTACAACCTTTTGGAAGAGGAAGTAAGTAGGATATACAGTAGACATTGCATCTATTTTAGATAGTAGATATAATTGTAAATATCTTAGGTTTAGTTGACCTGGAAATAAATATGTGCCTGTGAATAATACACAATTCTCTTACATTTGTTCTATTTAATTCCATGACATACAAAATATCCCACTGTATGAACTAGTCACATGTGCAGTTAGTAATTAAGACAGAGCAGTTCCCTGTTCATGTACACCTTTTACTGGGATCAAAATAACTTCCAAACATGTCACACATCACGTTGCAGAAGGGGCCATGCAATCCTTAGTTTAAGGGTAGGTTTCTCTTTTTCCTTGCACTCTGATCCATCTTGCTAGCTAAGCACTTATGGACAAACAAGGAATGGCACAGCTCTACAATTAGATCAAAAGATCAATCCTAATGTACCATTTTCTCCTCACCCTGCCGCTGTAATAAAGTGGCTTCAGTCCTCCAGGGGACAACTCAAAATCCTAGTACTGATATTTCTAAATTAGCTGACTCTCTGACCTTGCTGGTAATTGCATTAGTTTATCAATGTTCAAACACAATTTATTACTCTTCAATATGTACTAAAGTGTTTATCTCTCTGCTCTAACAATATTAAAACATTAAAAGGCAACACTATCTGTTCTAGTCCAAGCTGCAGGACCAGTAACAACTAAAAAAGTTATTGTCATTCAGAATTTTTTCAACTTGTAAATACATAATAAATCAGACATAAATTAAGTAAATATAGATGCAATCAAAATTCCCCACAATATATTAAACTATCATGTTGTTCTATATTATTATTAATAACAAAAATAATTCTCTTTTATACTTTAATCTGGGGGATGGCCAAAGTTAGAGAAGAGGGCTATGTATCAATACAGAATGGGAAGCCCCAAACTTCAGTAAATAAATCCTGAATATCATAGCTGTCCAATCTGTGGCCCAGAGTTTGTTGAATTACTACTGGAAGTAAAGTATTGCCAATGCTCAGAATCCCTAATAAAGGTTGTATTATGGGTTCAAACTATCGGTTAATTTTAGATCCCCCTATTTACTTGATGAATAGGATAAACAATACATTGATGGACAGCTAGTTTCTAGGTGCTGGGTCTTATAAAAATCCTTTCGGAGCCATTTAATATGACAGAAAACAAACAAGAATCTTGCGTTTGTCTGTGTTTGTATCTAAAGGAAAACTTTCCAATTCTAAAACATTTTATCTTATTTCAATCAATCTCACTAGTTTCAATTTCAGCCAAAGTCAATTGGTAACAAACACCTGGTTAGAATATAGCAGAAATTAAGGATCACTAATCATTTCCAATCGATTAGCAAAACAGGTTTGCACAACAATATATATTTAGACCAAGTACGATAAATCTGTTTAGGCGACGGATTTAATATTCACAATTCATATATTTCACACAGTATTTATTGTGGATTTGTTTTTTTCTAGTTATTCATATTAGCAAATCAAGCTATGTTAGAGTTTTATCTCAGTTTACATTTTGCACACATTTTTATGGCATGTTTCGAATACCTTTCTGTTTTAAACTTGTATATTGGGAAGCTTTATTGGAAAGTCTTTTTTTTTAACTAAGAATGTATGTCACATGTTTGTCAGTGTGGCCATTTTAGAAAATCAGGTCCAGAATGAAACCAGAAATAACACTGATGCGAATGAAGCAGAGTTACATTACAACCACATGACTATGAAGATTTTCATTCATCCAGGTCATAGTATATCTAGTATAGGTCAATCTAAAAACAACTGGATTTGCTGAGTAATCAATGAAGACGTTTCACTACTCATCCGAGCAGCTTCTTCAGTTCAACTAACTGGTGTGGGAAGTTCTCGGCATATAAACTCTTCCACTAATCCATTTACAATGGCACATTGTAACTCTTCAAAGAGGTGACATCTGAAGAAACTCACAGAGGTGTTGATTCACAACTACACAGAATCAACACCTCTGTGAGTTTCTTCAGTCACCTCTTTGAAGAGTTACAATGTGCCATTGTAAATGGATTAGTGGAAGAGTTTATATGCCGAGAACTTCCCACACCAGTTGAACTGAAGAAGCTGCTCGGATGAGTAGTGAAACGTCTTCATTGATTACTCAGCAAGTCCAGTTGTTGTGAATATTACACAATTCTCCTACTTCAGCTTGACTCTAAATTACTTTCTCTTTAGGTCAAGTACAAAGACCTGCAAGACCAGTGTGATCTTGGCAGTATGGCCATTTTAGAAATAGCAGGTCAGGTAGCACTGATCATAGGGGGCTACAAATGGGTATGTTTTTCCATGGATAGGGTGTAGATGAATTTATCATGTAGCATTTTATCAGAGAATGAAAGAATAAACTACTGGTTAGAACTTGCAGTTATCTGTGGAGGCATTAAATGTCATTACCCTCTAAAAGCCTATGCTAATCAATAAATACTATCCCCTTGTCACACATGTGCCTTCTTCCTCTCCCTGACTTCTCTTTTAGGGGGACAGTGTCATCGCTTAGAAATAGCTGTCTCTCTGTGTACAAACTAACATAACACAACTGAGACTGTCCAGGCTAAATGTGAACGGCAGCATCCTATATTATGTGATGTTTGTGGGTGGATAAATGTGATAAACACCTGTGTTCACTTTCCCTGCTCTGGTGGTGCTGACCCTCCATTGACCCAGCTGGGTCCATTAGCAACAGCAAATGATTTTTTGGACAGATCCGCACACACACAGTTATTTGCAGTTTGGGAGCTTACCCCTTTTATTATGCCACCAGCAGTACCAACGTTTCGGGGGAGAACCCTTCCTCCCCCCCCCGGAACGTTGATACATAATAAAAGGGACAAGCTCCCAAACTGCAAATAATTGTGTGTGTGCTGATCCGTTCAAAAAAAGTTTGATGTTTGTGGGTGGAAACATGAATAGTCACACCAATACATCTACCACTGTAGCAGTAAATGGTTACATTATAGATAGTGAACTGACCATGCTAGGTCCCACTGTCTCTACTACAAACTATTTAAGATTATTACTAGTGTTGCCAGGCACGGATTCGCAGCGAATTTCAGAGATCAAAGGGTGCTGATAGGAAGATGGGGAACTTCACCAGACCAAATACAGGACATTATACCTGTATGGAGACACAGGCTTCAGCAAACATCCCAAGTATACTTATAAACACTGAAATTCTGTATCTTGCAATAGACATGAGACCAATTTTATAGTCACTGTGACACCTATACTTCAGTATCCTGGAATATTGTTTTAGAAAGGAAGCGTTTGCACTCCTGTTTTTAATATATTGTTATAGCTCCCAGGATACCTAAAATATACATAGAATAAAACAAAATATTGAACATTAAACTGAGTATCATCTATCAAATTCTGAAATCTCATAATTCAGCAAAAAAGGGTATCACTGGGAGCCTTGGTAAAACGTTTATTTTAATAACATTTTCTGCACTATAATGAATACATTTCAAATAAGGTGAAATTCAGGGGTAACACATAACTTTAAGAGGACAGTACCAATAATGTGCAAGTTAAATAAAAGTGATCACATAATATTAATATATATATATATATATATATATATATATATATATATATATATATATATGTAAAAGGATCTGTTTTTGTGCAGGAGCATTGCTATCATGTAGCTTTGGGACCTGGAGTGCAGTAATGACCATTTCAATATCTGCAATATCTAATTGCTTGTGTGAGTTCACATGGATAATTCTAGTTCCCTCCCACACTTCAAAACATACAGGAATGTCAATTGGCAAGCTAGATTGTCAGCTCCACTGGGGAAGAGACTAATACAAATCAACAACCTTTGTAATGTTCTGTGTAACAAGAGCAGTGAGATTATAAATAAATAAGACAATAAGGTTGGGATTATTTTTTTTTGCCCTTATTTCCATCTCAGAAGGCTGCATAGTACAATGGTAAAACTCTTTAAATAATGGGTAAATGTTACAGTATACTGATTCAACACCTCAGCTGCTTAGATGAGTCAATATACTGTATTTATTAGAAACAAAGACAGATGTAATCTATAGTCATGGAGGTCCACGATGCACCATGGACTATTTCAGATCTAAGCCCATTGTACATAATTAACAGAGACTGGGCTGTCACAGTTTAACTTGTGGTTCATTTATACTTAGAACACAGAGTGATTTGCCTGTGTTTGTACTCCATGATCTTCAAAAAAAAAAAAATCCTCTGTGTAATATATAAAAGATGTTCTTTGTACTTTGTTCATTCCTAAATAACATATAACTGCATTGTGGTTGTTGGGGAAACAGTTTGGCTTTTATCAGGTATTTATCAGGTATTTTAGCTGTAATACTATCAATAAAACAAAGGGTTTAGCATTTGATGTCTTATAAAATACTCTTGAGTAAGGAACAATTTTGTTACTCATAAGATGTTTCCATTTTGTCAGCTACTATCCTATTCTGATTCTAGTGGTCTTATATTAAGGTATTTTTTTCATATGGTCATATTTCTTTTATTTCAGTGTTTTAGCAAATTGATTACGTTGCAATATAATAATGGAACAAAAGGACTGCTTTATTGTCTGAAGTTTCCAACATATGCATATGCTCATTTTATAGATGTTGTGATAGAAAGGTAATGATGGAAACCAAAAAAAATGTCAGATAGGGAAGGGTTTACAGAAACTGGGAATAAGGGAACAACACTTTTGAGTAAGGAATAATTATCTTCTGTAAAAAAAGGCAACTGATTTCAATTAAGGAGGTAGCTCCGTGAGACTTTAGCACATTGTTTTACAATTTTAGTTTTAGACTTCACTATTTGTTTTAGCACATATTAAACTAATTATTTCTCCTAATATGAGCTGAATTACACTCTGACATGCCAACAAGAAATATATTTCAAATTGAAATATTATAAGTTTTTGCCAGCGTCTAGATATTGTCAGACAAGTGTAATTGCTTTCTATGAAGAGATATCAGAAAGGGCGGCAGTGGATGTGATCTATTTAGACTTTGCCTTTGATACAGTGCCACACAGAAGGTTACTTAAATTACGGAATATTGGCCTGGAAAGTTATATTTGTACCTGAATAGAGAACTGACTGAAGGATAGATTGCAAAGAGTGGTGGTAAATGGAGCATTTTCTAATTGGACCAGTGTCCAGTGTCCAGTGTCTGTTCTAGGTCCTTACTAGTGTTACTTGGAATCGGTTGTGCATATAATTTGAGTTATGGCATGCCCATACAAAGAGCTTTATTAAAACAGCTTTAATGCAAACTAATGTTTTGATATTCCTAGAGTATTGGCTATTATCACAGAAAGATAAAGATGATCACAAAGGTAAGATACTAAGAAGGCTGGCCCAGCCTTAATATAAATTTAAGTGGAAGCAAAGGCAATTTCTATTATGTGCAAATTTATTAAAGCCACTTTTCTATTACATGTGTGAAAGCTTTTTCACCTATTTTTTTCTATTAACAAATGTTCTTCATGGGTTATGATCTTTGCTAACACTACCTCTAACTAGAATGCATTTGTTGAATGATCTGACTACATAAAACAATATTGTATGGAGCCCAACATGAGAAAGATGTCTGGCAGGGCTAGCATTATGATCCCACATACATTTCATTTAACAGAGGTACTTTGCCAGAATGTTATAATATGCCACAACCTGTCTGCTGCAACTTTGTGACATTCTCTTCCATGCCATACAGGGTACAGCACTCCACTGAATCCAGTTATACTTCTCTAACTTCTTCTTCCCTTTCTATATCTTAAATAAAACCTCCTCACTCCTTGAACTCTCAAAGCTCTGTCTTTTGTGCGCTCCATACTGCACCAAGGCCATCACACTTGCATACTTTTTCATACAGGCTGGGTATACAGCCAAACTGATTAGATTTTTCAATAAATATTTTTTTGCAATTATTAAGCCTTTGGTTTTGTAAAATTGTAAAGTTTCAGGCTGTTTGATGCTGGTTTGTGTTCGATAAGCTGATAAATTTTATTTTTTTAATTCTTTCGGGCGACAATTCGAAAAAGTCACACAGTTTGAATTGTTGCACCATTTTGATGAGATTTTTTCCGCACAGACAATTTTAGATCTGAATTGTTAGTAAATTAAGCCAGATCATGGTTAGGTCAAATTTTTATTATTAAAATAATTGGAAAAAATAGAGTTTTAATAAATAGCCCCCTAAACGGCAGTGTGTTGTGGGGGGGGGGAGTCCTTAATTGAGACGGATCTAGGGGTTTTTGTAGATAACAAGTTGCCTAATTCCAGGCAGTGTTATTCTGTGAGTACTAAAGTAAATAAAGCAATGTCTTGCATAAAAAATCAAAACAATCCAAGATGTACATGATATTGCTATGAAACCTCTGGCGGCCACCTCTAATAACAGCCTGACTGTACCTAACACTGTTCAGGAGGTAATTTATACTATTAACTCATTTGCATCTTGGAAAACTCCAGGTATGGACAGCCTACCAATTGAGTGGTATAAAAAATACAGCCCACATGCAAAAATATTGGTAAATTGACCTCCTAAAAATATTGGTAAGTTAGCCCTGTTTGCTACTGGGATCAACACTGGATGCCTTCCTCATTAAAATTAACTGGTCAAATCCACCACAGTTAAACCACCATCAGGCCCAAGGGGGCTGTACTGGATCTCATCCTTTAAATATTTTGGGATTACAGTCCATAATAATCCTAAACAAATTATTGAACTTAATCTCTAGCCCTTACTGCTCACTCTGGAGAATAAAATCAAGGCTTGGGGCAAGCTGCCCTTGTCCCTGGTAGGGCACATTAACCTATTTAAAATGATTATGCTGCCGAAATTCCTTTATATTATTCAGCAAGCTCCTATCAACATCCACTCACAACTGAAGCTTAAAGCATTGTTGACACATTTATACTTGGGATCCACCCAGACCAGGGTCAAAGTAGCAAAATTGGAACTCCCCATAGATAGAGGAGGACTGGCAACACCTAATCTGTTTCTGAACTATGTGGAAGCCAGGCTGACAGTACAGAACTCGAGCACTGGGCTCCTATGAAGAACTCAAAAATCTATACAAATATACATGTTAATCGTATACAGAGGAACCAAATACTCCTCCAACACTACACTGCTAATGAAAGCAGTAGTACATGCTTGGTGCACAGCGCTTTGCTTATCTCCAAGACCACCTAACCACATTTCCCTTTATGCCCCACAATGGTGCAACCCGACATTGTCTCATTTACAAATGGGTTCAGATCCCCAACCATGGGACAGCTTTATTATCAAATATGTTAAAAATGTCTGTGTTAATGATGGCATTTTGCTTTTCTGAGTTATAGGAAAACCACACATTTTTTTTAATTTGTGGGAAAAAAACCCCCAAAATGTTATTGTTAGTAAATGGGCTTGATACCATAGGTACTGTATTTCCATGCAGCTGGCATGTACAAAACTGGGTTTGGTCATTATTCAGATTTACTTTCATTAATTCCTCTGAATGGGTTTTGAGTCCTTGGTCAGGCCAACATAACCAGCAGGAAGGGACACCATGTGGAACTGGGGTGTCCAGGAAGACAGTAAGGAAGAGAGCAGCCTCCCTCCAGTTCTTATCTTCAAGATAATTGATATCGGCATTAGCAGCATTCATAGACTTTTAAATCCACGCTTTCAATTAACAAAACGTTGGCTTTGCTTTTTTTTTATTTACAATCAGAGGGGTTTGATTGAAACTTAGCAGAACCTAAATCAAAAAGTATACACGCTTTAGGGGAATCCTATGTTTAAGATCTTTGTAAATGATTAAGGAGCCTGCTAACCTGGGGGTAGGCTATAGTTCTTTTGTCTTTCCTATATCCCTAGCAAAATCAGTAAATAATATGCATATTTAGAGTGATGCTAATTTTTATGTAGCTTGGTAGTTGAAACACATGTGAAATTGATTTGTGCAAGTTTACATAGTGAAAAAGCATGTATATTGTAGTATTATGGCTCTGAATAATGTGCAGCTTAGTAAATATGTCCATTGGAGTGATGGATGCCAAGGCTGGAGCTTAATTATATATGGTGCCTTGTCTGCATTCCATCATCAGCTCATCAAAGGAGAAGGCTCATCTCTAAAGCAATCATGCCCAAAAAGCAGGGTTGCAGTTCATTTTTTATGGAGAAAATGAAATCTCTGTTTTACCTCTGTCTTTAACTCCTAAGGGTGTATATCCTGCAATATAAATATATTGGAATTGAATAAAAGCAGCTTTGATTGCAATTTGGAAAGCAAAACTGTGTAAAAAATTCTAAACATGTCAAAAGAGGTTAGTTGAGGTCAATATGAGACCAATTATTTCCATGGGTTTCTAGCAAGAGCTAACATTTTCTTTATCACTGAATTATATTGCGCTGCTGCTTCACTTTCTTTGTCCCTCACTTTTCACTTTCATTCTTTTCCTCTCTCTGTTCTAAACTCCGCAGGTCTAAAATGAAATCTTCTGACCTGCCAGAAACCTTCCAACATTTTAAGTTTGGACACTCATTTGTCAAATAGATGGGATACATTGTCCTTCCACCAACAGGTTTTCACTGAATTATGAAGTCTTAGATCATATTGTAATAAAAAGTGCAATATTTGCACCAGGTCTAATAATCAATTATTTACTGGTTACCTATTTGTAAGTAAACATCTTATTGGCTGCTATGGTTACAGGTGCAAACTTGTAACCATACTAAGAAATGAATGCTATCTGCATTCCAAAACTTAGCACAGAGAGCTTCACTACCCCATTGGATACATGTAAGAGGGTGTTAAGTGATGAAAGTGTTATTTGAGTGAAATGTTATTCTTGTGAGTGACAAAAATGGGCATGTATGTAAAATGTATGTGT
Organism: Xenopus petersii; assembly: GCA_038501925.1. Lineage (NCBI taxonomy): Eukaryota > Metazoa > Chordata > Amphibia > Anura > Pipidae > Xenopus > Xenopus petersii. The sequence continues at coordinate 119,152,636 of CM076675.1, forward strand.
TTTTAAAATTGTTGGGTGTAATTTTTGTAAAGCGTCACTAGATGGCAGTAGGTGTTTTAGTTTGGTTTAAGTGTAATTTCTTCCCTGGCCACCAGAGGCCACTGTAGGACACAGAAGGGCTACAAAATGAGGTGCCCCTCCCAAGGTGAGCAATCTTGATGGTAGGTGTGGCCAAAGCAACATCACCTGGCTGATGAGTGAAGACCTACAACAGTAGATAGGGGAAGTTAGAGTAGGAAAGATCTTAAGTTGAGCAAGCACAAGGTGCACGAGAGAGTCAGGATATTTAGTAAGGGCAGTTGTGGCCCATCAAGGAGGAAAGTGGAGTCTCCTACGGGCACTCTGTAAGAAAGGGAATCAATGGTAGTCTAGGACCAGGTAGGAAGGACACCAAGGCTATTGGCCAGGACATGGATGGAAAAGGTCCTAACCTGGAAGAGTGGAGGGGTATAACCCTGAAGGTATCTGGCCACTATTGGAGAGTGGGGGGATATGGGTGGAGTATATACTGGACCACTAGGCGGTTATGTGGGATCCAAGATTCTAAGGACGGTATGCCTATCAAGAAACTGATTTGTTGGAGTATATGTAACTGAATGTGTTTGAAGAAGAATGTGCTGGAGTGTGTAAAGTGTGCCTGATGTTGAAGTCCTCTGGTGTTACTGAAAATAAAAATCTCCTGTTTAATTTTTACAAAGAGTTCCGTGTGGTAAGTAACAATCGGGTTTACTTCCCCTTTAAAATTTGGAAGCCCCTCCCACATACAGAGCTGCTTGCATTCAGCATCAGAGTCAGACTGGGGGTCTGGGGCCCACTGGCATTGCTGCCTCAGGATCTTCCATCCCCCCCTGGCCCCCTGACCCAGCTGCAACACCCCTCCCTTTGCCCCCCCTCTTCCACAGGGAGTGGGTCTGGGTTTTTTTTCCTGGTGTCCTGCCGGCCCAGTTCAACCCTGTTCAGCATTGTTATACTGACAAACAGCAGGCAGGGATTGGCAGGTAAAAACCTCCCTTACAGCCTCTACCTGTTCTTTAACTTTTGCATCATTCAATCACACAAATTAGGAAATGGCAGCTATCTTGTGCCGGCTCTGTATCTCATGCCAGACTCTGAAAACAATTACTCTTTGAAAGAGCACTGATGGGAGTACTTTTGGACCACCTCATTCTCTCCCACTTGTGTCCAGAGTCTATGTAAATAAACCCTTGAGACTTTTATTAAATTATAAATTAAATCTTTGACCAGAATAATAAGTTATTATACTTTTCCCCTTGAAACGGTACATTTTTGTGTTTGTTTGCTCTTTTGCATATCCTATCATGTTGCCGCAATTGCTAATTAGCATTATACATACGCATGTAGTTTTGTAACGATGCAGGGGCAGAATTGTGGGAATGCCACTTTATATAGCCTCTAGGCTTTTTAAATAACAATTTGGCCTGCAGAGCGTATCAATAACATGTAATTTATTTGCTTCTACTGTTGCATAAGGACAAGATTGATTTTATTGGAGTAATTTGCTGGAAATGATTTTTTTGAATGTTAGATTTATTACTGAGGGACTTTGTCAGATAATTGAACTGCAATGTACTTTTAACAAGCCAAATAAAACAAGTACACAAAAACAGGTGTTATTTAACATAATGTCAGTCACATAGAAATCTTGAAATGAGAGATTATATTAGAAACCTGTCGTGGCTATTGAGTTAATTCTTTTCCCATGTTTGTGCAATGGTACTTGAATTGCCCCCTCATTTTAGCCTCAATGTATTGCATAGAACACCTCCATTCCACCTGTTAAAGGAAGGGAAAACAGTGCTCAAATACTATCACTTTCATTCGCATTATGTATTTGTCATTTTACACATACATTAAAAAAGCATAGTTTGTTTAGCCATAAATCATAAATATGTTGAATTAGTTACAGACTCAACTGGTTAGTCACATTGACAGAAATAGCGCAGTGCCTTGTGCTGCTATAGAAATCAATGCCAATAGCTTGAGTTCAGTTGCTACTGCACAATGAATACTTGATGGCAGTTAAAGTGCAGAACTCTGGCAGCCTACTCTCAGCAAACACCATCTGTGCATTTGGAAATTATGCCACTGCTATGCCAAAATACAAGTGTTCAGTGTGACCTATTTTGGAGTCCAGACCTTGCAATTTAAGAATTTTTATTCTAGAGATCTATAGCATAACAAGATGATTGACTACAGCAAAAAAACCATAAGTAACAAACATTTGAAGGTACTAATAACAAACTGCAGAGTACACTCTGTCTGTATTGCAGAATCAGGCATACCTCTTTCTCTTTCATCCTATATGTATATACACATATATTATTGGGACTGTATTATCTAAATGCAGATATGAAATGTGTAGCTTCAGTGTTCAGTAAATACCCATCCTGCTACTGATATTGCAACTTAAAGAATGCTTACCATATTTCCAAAAATATTTTAGAATATTTTAGAATTCTTTCACAGATCAATTTATACTGTATTTATTCTGTGGGCATATTGTCAAAACTGTATTGGACACAATTAAACCCACTATGGGGCAGATTTACTAAGTGCGCTATCACTAGTGAAATTAATTAACACTAGTGGAACTTCGCCAGTGTTCTGCACAACTTTTGCATTTTTGTGAATTAGCGTAGCGGTAACAAATTTACGCATGACGAAGTGGTGCAGAATGTGGCGGATCATTTGCTGGTGAAAATTCGCTACATCTCAATTTGCATCTGTTTGCCAATACACAATTTTTCTTTTTATATAACTTAATCAAAATTTATGTTTTTTTTTATTTATTGGCTAATTTTTTTGCCAACTTTTTTTGTTCTTATTTATGCATTTTTTTCCATTTTAGACTTTTATTACATTTCCCCTTTTTCATAAATGATAGCATTAAGGGGACAATGTAATAAAAGTCATAAACTAAAATAGATACAATGTGGAGCACATGTTGGAGCAATTCATAAAAGACGATGTATACCTTTGCAAAATTCACCCATAATCCTACCATAAATAACTTTACAACTGTTTTTTTTTTTTTTTTTTTAAAAAATGCTTCCTTGAATAGAGGAGCCATTTGAATAAAGGGGCCGCTTTTCAAAATTAATCGTATGCAAAGTTGTAACTCTGTTAGGACTTTACAAAAGGTGAACACTAACCTTTAAGGTATTTGTGACCAACTTGCTCCGGCAATTATCACTTACCGGTACCAGTTGCATCCATTGTGATTGTTCTTATTAATGATGTGCAAATGTTTCTATTGAAGCCGTGGCTTCTGCCCATTTGATGCCGTTATTTTACACCAGTTCAAATCTAACAATCCAAGTCAATAAAAAAAAATTCAAATCGCAAGTAAATATAGCAGAAAAAAACAGGAAACCCCCCCCACAATGGATTAATATCAATGGGGCTCATATATTAACGCAGCGCAGTGCTGAAAAGGTCGCACAGGTTAAACTTTTGTCCAGCACATGCGTATATTTAATAATGTAGTGCACAAATATTTTAAAGTGCAAATAATATGCTACTTTAGACTCACAAGAATTTATGCACACATACTACACACTTCTGTCCACAACTGTATTAGAAGTTCGCCAAAAATTAACAGTCATAAAAATATCAATACAGCTGTGAAGGTGCACACTTGTGCATATGTCTGTGCAAATTTCCTTACTCCTGCAATATTCCTGCACTGTAACCATGCCCCCAAGAAAGATGTTATTACTTACGACATAACTGTAGCTGAATGGCTGAATGAATATATTGCAACCTTGTAAACAGGTAAAAATGCTAATTTACTTGAACTTTTTTACATATTCAAAATGAAAACAATACAATTTACTTGAACTTTTTTACATATTCAAAATGAAAACAATACAATATTAAGCCTTGTAGCCTTGACCACCTAAAGCTGGGATAAAATAATACAACAGAATTGCTGGTGCAAGAGAATGTTTCAATTTTTTCCCCCCATTTGCTGTTATCTTATTACATCTATTTTCCTGACTCCCTTACTAAATCATGATACAACTTTATGAATATTTAGGATCTGCTATCTTCCCCTCTCTAGCAGGTGGTTCAGAAAAATGTGCCTGTCTTTAACATTACATTTTCTATTTCCCCTTGAAAATGTATTGTTATTTTGAAGCATATCATTTAAATCAGAATGGTGTAGCTTCTGGGGAAAGCTATAGATAAACTTTGAAGGAAAAAGAAATGCAAATGGAAGGAGCAAGAGAAAAAGTTATATCCTGCCACCTTCCAATTTCCTAGCCATTAGTATTGATTTAAGGAATCTATCAACACATTATTATGTATGGTTAAGGAAGGCTGACCTTTCCCTCAAAGGTACAAATAAGTAGTTCTTCAGGGGCTATAAATGTATGTGACAAGATAATTCCATCAATTTATTATTAAAGTGATGTTGATGATATTCTTCTCATGTCTGAAACAGGAAAGTAAAGAAGAACCTCTTTTACTTCCCTTCTTCTAGTATATATAGGATAGATCTTCTCCCTGACTAATCGCTGTCACATTAACTTTCATTATTTCATCCTCTAGAGCTGTCACTGGTTAATGGGGATAATCAAAATGGCCCATTGTAGGTAAAGGAAATTATAAGAGCAAAGTAATATCATAAAACAGTGTTTAAATATGTGTAATTTCATTTGTCAGCAGTGCCCCAACACTTCATTACGCACATAACCATCTCTCATCAGTGGAATTAGTGCATTATTCATTACTGTTAATTATTTTCACATAATGGGTGCCCTGATATATTTAACCTCTCCATTATATCTCAGATAATAGGCCTGTAAAATTGAATTGTGTGTAGAGGGGAGTTCTTAAGCTCATTTACTGAACATCAAAGAACAAAGAACAGAAAAAGAATTCTAAATTGTACATTTGGGCCAGCTGGTGCCAAACATTTATTTCTGTCTGATTTGCATACAGTGTAGAAAGTAGAGGATGAAAGATGAGTGTCATGTGGCTTTCCTGCTTACATTAGAAACCAATTACAATGTAGGTGTAGCCAAGATTAAATGGGGAGAAAAAGTTACAGGGGAACAAATATACTTATATAACATATATCATTCAAATGGATCAGCACTCTCTTTTTTAGGTGAATGTGCAAAGTTGGGTCATTGACAGTCTTTAGACTTAGCAAATTAAGCTCATTTCATGCAACATTTTTACCAGACACCAAAGTAACAATAACATTAAAATTGTAGACACAAAACAGTGACTCCTATTTATAAGCTGAATAGAGGCTGAAGAGGAAGGCAAACCACTCAAAAAAAATAACAAAGACCAGTTGCAAAGTTGCTAGGAATAGAACATTCTGTAACATGCTAAAAGTTAACATAACGGTGAACCACCCTTTTAACTTGACTTCTTAGACTTTACCAGCTTGATGAGACTGTGACCTTTTACAAAGAGAAAACCCTATTTGACTGATAATTTAATTTTGTATTTCTACTTGAAGGTTCATCAAATTAACAGAATCTGACTTCTAAAAAGCAAATGCTCTGTAAGACATGTACACATGTATTGTTATTGCTAGTTTTTATTTTTTGTATGTGTGTATAGCTTTATTTATACAGCAAGTCTGGGTAACGCTGTACAATTTTACAATTACACACATAGGGGCAAATTTATCAACATTCAGGTTGACTTTTTACCGTGATTTGAGGGTTTTTGCAGCAAGAATCATGAAGTCAAAACTTTAATTTCTTAGATTTACTCAGCATGAGAAATTCAAAAATGCAAATAGAATTATTTTACAGCATTCACATTGTTTTTTAATGTCTTTATGTGATTGAGTTTTTAAAATGTGAGTGAATAAGCACACATTCAAGATTTTTGCGTTTTTTTAATTAGAAATTTTGATAAATCGGCCTTCCCGAGTACATGCATTATAATACATATGAATAAATGTGCAGAGATGTGATAAGGGATAAGAAAGAGGTTCCTGCCCCGGAGAGCTTCCACTCTGAGTGGTTGTATGTAACTTATAACTACATATGATCAATTGCAGAATTTCAAAGTTCAAAATATCAAAATTTAAAAAAAGAATATGTTTGGGGCAGATGTATCTAGGGTCGAATATCGAGGGTTAATTAATCCTTGATATTTGACTGGCGAATTAAAATCCTTCGACTTCGAATATCGAAGTCGAAGGATTTTGTGCAATTCCTTCGATTGAACATTCAAATGAATAATCGTTCAATCAAACGATTAAATCCTTCGAATCGAACGATTCGAAGGATTTTAATCCATCGATCAAAGGATTATCCTTCTATTCTGACTCCAATTGCTGTAATAATGGCTGAATCCCCATTAGACCTCCCTGCTGGGTCTGTATGGAGTTGTAACAACCACTGAGGACAATCTTTGCCAGATAGCTGAACTCACCAGACAGTTGTAGTCCACAAAGCTGCTTTATTTGAGGTGGATGGACAAATGTAGCAGTGGATGAATAAGTGCTGCAGGTCAAAAAGAATATTTCTTTCCTAACCCTTAGTTAGAGTAGCTCCTCACTCATGGAAGGCAGGAACACAAGAGGATCATGGGAGAAACTGACGTCACACATAAGGAAGGAATAGGAGGAGGGTTTACAAACAAGGAAATACAGAGCCTGCTGAATAGCTTTGGTCATAAAAAACTTGGAAAGCCTATGGGGACCTTCCCCATAGGCTAACATTGGCCTCGGTAGGTTTTAGGTGGCGAACTAGGCGGTCGAAGAAACTTTTAAAGAGACAGTACTTCGATTATCGAATGGTCGAATAGTCGAACGATTTTTAGTTCGAATCGTTCGATTCAAAGTAGAAGGTCTTAGTCAAAGGTCAAAGTAGCCAATTTGATGGTCGAAGTAGCCAAAAAAACTGTAATAAAATTACCTGCACGGCGCGGTGTGGTGAAATATAGGTGTGAAAACTATATATATTGAGTCAATCTGTTATATTAACAGAATCCATACCTACTAAACTAATAAATGATCTGGCCACATTAATATTGATGAAAGCTGTCTCCCGAGCAAAACTTGTTTATCAATGAAAATATCAACAGAATCAATTACAAAAGATATACCTTACCCTGCAAACACAGCAATGATACTCAACCTAGCAGGACAAATCTTGCATCACGAAGCAATTTTGCTACAAAATGTGGGTGCCACTGCTCAGCTACGGCAATTCCCTTCTGAAATGATTTATACTGCACAGAAGCTTATTGGTAATTTGTAAATCAGATTTTGCTCTTGTTTAAGAACCCCACTGTCAGATAAGTGTGTCAGTTTTAATAAATGTCTTAGCTAAGATAATAAGATAGGATCGTTCATCCTTCTCCTGATGTTTACCTAAAAAAAAGCACATTCATTGTTTATTGACCAATACTGTAAGTACATCAGTTATTTCCAGACTTTATATGGGAAATGCACATCTCAATTTATAGATCAGACCCAGTCAAATTTCATTAAAATCTCAACCACAGGAGTTTACTTTCTTTTGTATAATATTTACTTTGGAATTACTGATAAGCTACATAAATACTTTAAAACTTGTCTGAACTGTACAGACTTTGTAACAAGGAAGCCACCTTGTTTTAATTTGCATACATTTGTGCAGTCTTTCAACCTGGCTCAAATGCTGCTACTTTATAATAGGTATGTAAAATTCACTTGAAAATTGCCTCTAGGGGTTTTAATGTGTATTTAATTTATAAACATAACATTATTCATCATGTAAAATTAAAATCTAGCTTGTTTCTGGCCTACTTACTTTTACAATGGTCTCTTTGGAATCTTAACAGCATGGAACACGAACAAGGTGAAACAAATAAATACCAACGGGTGTACACTGCTGGCTGGCTTTTTTGCAGAAAAAATTCTGTCTGCCAAATATATCACATGTGTTTCAGTATTTTCTCAATGCTAGAAAACTTGTTATGCCATTTAGAACTACAATGACAAGGTAGCAATAAAAAAGGATATGTGCCCAGAGTGTGAATAAGACATCAAACAGACCGAAAATCAAAAACATATATTATATTCCACATGAAGGCAGGTTTAGCCTTATTTGGCTTCAGTTTTCTTCCATGTGCACAAGCCAAGCTCCTACACTATCCACCGAAAAGGCCCAATAGTTGAACAGACAGAGAACGAGCATGAGACCATGCACCATATGATAGCCTGCCTTTAGTTCCAATTGATGGATATCATTCAGCATCGGAGGACCAGTATATTGCCATAGACAATTGTAAGAAACGTTGTTTTCTACATACTATGTGTACGTTTATGACCACCTCTTGTGTGACCCCCACTTGAAAGACAGACCGCTGTGACTACTTAGCTTGTGTAAGCTTCAATGGCTATCAGACGGTATACTCCTGCATTGTTCACACTTGTAAAGCCCTATACAGTTCACACCTTAGAACCAGACTATAAGTGCCCACATTGTTCAACTGTACACACCTCAAACAAACTGCTGGAGGGCACCAGCATTGTGTAACTGTATGTAGTACCTTTATTGGCTAACTAATATAATCATAGCAAGCCTTCAGAACATTTTAGTTCCTTCTTCAAGTTGATTACAATGAAGCTGTGGTGTTCTCTGGTATATACACAACATTCAGCTCATACTGTAGGTCAAATGACCAACAAAAAGGAATATCAACCTATGCGTGAGGTGTCAAAGTCATTTACGAGTGGATTTGCAAGAGACAAGCAGATAAGGTACAATATAATGTGGGTCAAATAGGCTGAGTATAAATTAGGGCTGAATTATTGTAGTGTAGAGTAGAATTAAAGGAATTCCATTTGATCTCTTAGTCCAGATCCACACATGTTGGTATTTCTGACCTGGTGCAGTCCTTTCTTAGTCCTTATAATTAGCCATAAATCCAAGTCCCAGGTTTTGTCCCTTCTCCAGAGAATTGAACGTTTGCATTAATTTGTATTCCCATACTTTTCTACCACTGTCTGTTTTAAAGTTGCCCTTAAGAACCAGAATTCTTCAATCCTTAAATTTTGGTTCTTAAGGGCAACTTTAAAACAGTCAACAGACATATAACTGATGCATGTTTAGAAACAAATTATCTGCAGTAAAGAATACATTTGATAAATCCATACTTATGAATGGATTCTAGAATTAATTATAATACTAATATATTACAGAGAATGGCAGAAAGCGGACAATGTCCATCGTCATATATTCTACCTTGCAATTATTTGTAACTTTTGTTCTACGGATGTCTACGGAGATGTCCTCTGTGTAGAATATGTCTATAAAATATTAAATTTTCAATTTTCTCCTATCATGGTTTGAAAAATTCATAATTACATGATGGTTCACCTAATAACTCATTCTGAAAAGTCATACATGGCACTCCCCCCTGTGACTGAGTTAATAATTTACTGCTGTGTGGGATTTTCACTGCACTGTTAGTCTTGGGAACATTTATTAAGCAAATGTTCATTTGCAAAGATCAGAATGTGAATGAAGAGGTAGGAATTTAATGAGGAGTGACAGACAGGTGAACAGATTCCATACTGAACTTCTGAAAGCAGAAATAGCTTTGATCGGCTCAGCAGACAAAAATTTATACTTTTCAGAAAGACTCTACAGAATTATAAATCTTACAAAGCCATGAATCTGAAGAAAAGGATCCTGAAGATTTCAGTTCCAGAATACATTTTGTTAACCGCACATAGCAATCCAGCATTAGCAAGTTATTAAAATGTTGCCAATGTACTGTATAACACAACTGAGAGCTACAAAGTGTAAATACACCCCCCCCCATGCTTTTATCTCTTACTTTTCTCATCGTTTTTGAATGTGAAAAAGAACACTTGTGGCTTTGTGTAGATCTCTGGTTTACATTTTAGGGCAGCGGGAATTAACAAATATTTCTTTTTTTCAGATACCTTGGACTGGGGCAGGGGCTCCTGTGAATAATAAATAAACCATGTAATGCACTGTGGAAAAGTGTTTGCACTATATAAACAACAGATAATAATAATTAGTGCCTTGCAGAATACAGTAAAAAGTGTTACCAGATAAAGGGATTATCTAGTGATTTTAGTTCTTAATGTATGATTGTGATCCTTCCTGGGCAGTTGCCTTTCTGAGCATTCAACCACATGGGAGCCTGTATCACCCATGTGTAAGAGCCCTAATACCTCTAAAATACTAGTATGTTGATCACCCATTAACAGTGTAATCATAAAAAAACAGATGTGACAGCAGGGCCAGAACTAGGGGTAGGCAGAGTAGGCATGTGCCTAGGGGGCAGAACTGGAGGGGCACGCACCTTCTCTGCCTCCTACCTCGGTCCTCTCTTGCCAATGTGGTCGGTGCTTGCGTCCTTCTTGCACATGCGCACGCGTCCTATTCTGGCTGGCCTGGCCCGGATGATGTTTGGGACAATCTATAAACGTATCTCTTATAAAGACCCCCATGGGCCCACTAAACATTAAAGGGCAAATTTATTAACATTGGAGACAAAAATCACTGGTGACCCATAGCAACCAATCAAAGCTTTGCTTTTGTTTTCTAACTTGTAGGTGACTCTTCAAATCTAATTGCTGATTAGTTGCTATGGGCAGCATCATCGGTGATGTTTGGCGCCAATGTTAATAAATAGGCCCCTTGGCACCAAGGAAAGGGCAAACCAAGAAAACAATGGGACATTCCAGCTTTAGTTTTAGATACACAGATCTTTGTTGTCATAGGGCTCCTATGCCTCCAGGCTGGTGCTGTATGTCTTGTGCATAGGGTGCAGCCGGTTTCTAAAAAAAAAAAACAATGCTTTGTTAGCACTTTATAATAAAAAAAATATTTAATTAAAATAATAGAATACATGTATGTATGTATACTTATTTATATATTTAGAGTTGTTTATGTATGCAGCACTGAACAGAAGAACAATACATAAAAAGAACAAATAGGGATCAATAACAAATACAAAGTACAGATGTATTAACCCTTTTGCTGCCATCCGATTTGGCTGATTCGGTTATTTTATTGCCAGACCATTTTTGAACATTTTATACTTTTTCACTTTAAGGGCCTTTCCTGGGGGGCGGTCTTTTAGTTTACCCAGGAAAACAATATATTGTTTTTTTTCAGGACAATCTGAGCTTTCAAAATGTTCTTGAATTTTGCTGTAATTCTGAAAAAAATCATGTTTCACATAGTACAATCACATATATCAGAAACATCATTTATTTTATTACAAGAGCACAGCCTATTTGGAAAGTTCTATGTCTCCTGAACTCGCCAATACCAAATATATATAGTTTTATGGAGATTTCTCACTTCTATAGATCAAAAACTCAGAAGCAGTAAACTACCAAATTTCCAAAGCACCACTCCACAAAACGCCATACTTCTGATTTCAAGGCCAATCATTCCATTAACAGTAAGTTTACCCTAGACAACTACGCCAAACTACCAAGTTGTAATTCTTTCCTAAAGATATAGCATTGCATCTCCCACATATCATTAGGTACCAATGTAAAACATTAAAATATGAATGCCACTAACTATGAATTCCAGGGTCAACTGAGCAGTTTGATGCCCAATATGTATAGGTTTACCTTAGCATGTAGCATATAGGGCCCCAAACTGTAGACACCCCATTCGAGCTACCAATTCTGTAATTCCAGATATTGCAAAATCATCACATTTGCATAATTTTTTGGGGGTAAAGTTAGAAAAAAGTATGTTCACCTCAGAAAACCATATATTTTCACATTCCTGTGAATCAAAATTAGGTATGCATGTCTTTCTACTCTAAAGCACCAAGCCATAAACATAGTAACATAGTAATATAGTAAGTAAGGTTGAAAAAAGACACACGTCCATCAAGCTCAACCTTTTAGTTTTTTTGCTAGTTGATCCAGAGGAAGGCAAAAAACCCATCTGAAGCCTCTCCAATTTGCCTCAGAGGGGGAAAAATTCCTTCCTGACTCCAAAGTGGCAATTGGACTAGTCCCTGGATCAACTTGTACTATGAGCTTTCTTACATAACCCTGTATTCCCTTACTTGCTAAAAAGCTATCCAACCCCTTCTTAAAGCTATCTAATGTATCAGCCTGTACAACTGATTCAGGGAGAGAATTCCACATCTTCACAGCTCTCACTGTAAAAAACCCCTTCCGAATATTTAGGTGGAACCTCTTTTCTTCTAATTGGAATGGGTGACCTCGTGTCAGCTGGAAAGACCTACTGGTAAATAAAGCATTAGAGAGACTATTATATGATCCCCTTATATATTTATACATAGTAATCATATCACCCCTTAAGCACCTCTTCTCCAGCGTGAACATCCCCAATTTGGCCAGTCTTTTCTCATAGCTAAGATTTTCAATACCTTTTACCAGCTTAGTTGCCCTTCTCTGCACCCTCTCTAATACAATAATGTCCTGCTTGAGTGATGGAGACCAAAACTGTATGGCATATTCTAGATGGGGCCTTACATGTGCTCTATACAGTGGAAGAATGACCCCCTCCTCCCGTGACTCTATGCCCCTTTTAATACAGCTCAAGACCTTATTTGCCCTTGATGCTGCTGACTTGGCAATTTTAGTGACATTTCCAAAAAAAAAACTTCCACCCTGCAGCATCTTATGTCCCACATACTATTAGGTATCGAGATAAATCACCTACAGTAAATATGAAATCCTGGGGTCCGCTGGACAGTTTTATGTATAATATGTATAAGTTTACCTAAGAATGTTGCATGCAGGGGCCCCCAATTGTAGACACTCCATTCAAGCTATTTGTTCTGTAATTCCAGACACTGCAGAAGCCACAAAAAAGAAAGCTCTCCGTTTGATTTCAAATTAAGCTGAGAAATTCCTGTCTAAGGCAGAATTTTTGTTCATTAGGTCGGTGAAGGTGTTGGCTATGTGGTTTGTGAATTTTGAGGAGTTTTGAGTTGATTTACTGTATTAAAAATCAATTTTTATTTTGACCCAGAAGGTGAGTGATTGCTTGCCCAGTTCCTTTCACTTCCTGTCGGCTACAAACTCACCGAGGGATCCCCTACCCCTCCCCCACACCTGGGTGTCAGTTTCACTTGTTTTTTTATTCAGTTCCGGCTGAATCGCTTACTTTTTTTGCACAGATTGTGTACTCATATTTTGTACTCAGTTTTGTAAGGAGAGAAGGATTTAATAATATATAATCTTTTTTAGTAGCAGTGCAGCTCCGAGGCACCTGCTCACATTAACCCTCTTCCTGTCAAAGCCTCTCACCTTAGCATTTACTTTTTTGTTGATTAATAGAATTGAGCTTTCTTTTTTTGTGGATTGTTTGGTAAAATAATGGAATGGAATAAAAAGCAAAATTATAAAAAATACCTCAAGGTCAAGTCAGAGCCTGTGTAAAAAAAGCCCCATGCTTCTATTTCTGCTACTGCAGCCAAAGTGACCCCTGGTAAAACATTTGCACAGGCAGTAGCTGCCAGCAGCAACCAAAGCCAAGTCACTGCTGGGGTAGAGAAGCTTGGAAGCATGGGGTAGGCTTAAATGTATAATGTTGGGGGTTCATGGCATAGAGGCTTATATAAAAGCTGCAGCTGAACTAGTGCCCCCTCTGCAACAGTGGCAGCTACTAAAATGTATGGAAAAGCCATAATAGTTGCCCCTACACTGCAGTGCACGCGGTAGGGCAGAGGGGTATACCTGATACCTGAGGAATGGGCTTCAGTGGTCAATGACGGAGCACCCCCATCCAAAGGCAAAAAGGGCAGCAACACATCTGCTCCTCATGTGGTGATATTGTCTAGTCCAACTGTTAGATGCAATCAACCATTGCCAGACCATTCACTCTCACCTCCAGACACAGTAAGGATCCCCACAGAGTCAGGGGTGTTGCATCTTCCGCCAATAAATTTGGAGAACCTTCCCCTGGAGTATAAAGGGACACCTAATGAGACCCCTGCAGAGTGGTCAGTCAATGTTGCTGAGGTACTGAGCTTTGGGAACTTTGGGATTTAACCAGCGTCAGTGTTCGGTGGCTCAGGGTATTTCACTCCAGGAAATGGAGAATATTGGGATAACTCTTGTTACCTTAACAAGTCTTGCTTGTGTCATATCTTTATTATATACAATAAGGGTATATTTTATGTATATGTTGTGTGGTGTATTTAAGAATGTTACATGATTTACATCTTAGATAGTATCAGGACACAACAGAGACAAACTTCAAATACATCTTATTTAGTACACAGTTGCTATGTCCCCTCCCCTTTGACCAAGAGCAGCTGAGAATACAGTCCTCCTGTCTCTAAACTGCCTTCTTCAACTTCCATTGTCCTGATTCTTGAATGGACTGCCTCAGGAATCCATGCCCTACTCCCCAAGACAAACTTATTAGTCATTTATCAATCAGAACCTGACACATGTACCTATGGTCGGTCTTTAGGTTAATACAATAGATTTAGCGAGTCAGAGAGTGCTGGGAGTTCCTGCAGTGAGGACACAGATGCCAGACCCAATGGAAGGATGAGTATCAGGGAGGCAGTGGATTTAGATCGAATATATCCATATTTGTAATTGTCTTTGTAAATATTTGTTATACATTCTATGTAGTGTAACTTGTTTTATGTGTATTATTTCTGTTTATATGTGTCAATAGCTTTTGTAAAAAAATAACTATTTTAGAAATCTTTTGTTAAAGAACCCTTATAACAAGGAATAGTTATATGTGTATATGAGAATAAATATACATATTTACATAAATATATCCTTGATCAACAATAGGGATGTAGCGAACGTCGGAAAAAAAGTTCGCGAACATATTCGCGAACTTGCGCAAAAATGCGAGCGGTTCGCGAACGGTTCGCGAACCCCATAGACTTCAATGGGAAGGCGAACTTTAACATCTAAAAAAGACATTTCTGGCCAGAAAAATGATTTTAAAGTTGTTTAAAGGGTGCAACGACCTGGACAGTGGCATGCCAGAGGGGGATAAAGGGCAAAAATGTATCTGAAAAATCTGCCTGTGTGTGCTTGGAAGAGATAGTGTAGGGGGAGAGCTGTTAGTGATTTCAGGGACAGATGATAGTAAGTTTGCTGGCTAGTAATCTGCTTGATACTGCTCTGTATTGGAGGGACAGAAGTCTGCAGGGATTTGAGGGACATTTTAGCTTAGGTAGCTTTGCTGGCTAGTAATCTACTGTTCTCTTTAAACAACTGCCATACGTTGCCCTTGTAGGCATTGTTTGCCCAGTTTTTTTGGACGCAGCCACTGAAGCACAGTTGCCAGAAAAAATATGCCATATAAATGCTGAAAATAGTCATTTTTCGCCATACGTTGACCTTGTAGACATTGTTTGCCCAGTTTTTTTTGGACGCAGCCACTGAAGCACAGTTGCCAGAAAAAATATGCCATATAAATGCTTAAAATAGTAATTTTTCGCCATACGTTGACCTTGTAGACATTGTTTGCCCAGTTTTTTTGGACGCAGCCACTGAAGCACAGTTGCCAGAAAAAATATGCCATATAAATGCTGAAAATAGTCATTTTTTGCCATATACGTTGAGTCAACGTATGGCAAAAAATGACTATTTTCAGCATTTATGTGGCATATTTTTTCTGGCCTCTGTGCTTCAGTGGCTGCGGCCAAAAAAACTGGGCAAACAATGCCTACAAGGTCAACGTCGTTGACCTTGTAGGCATTGTTTGCCCAGTTTTTTTGGCCGCAGCCACTGAAGCACAGAGGCCAGAAAAAATATGCCATATAAATGCTGAAAATAGTCATTTTTTTGGTCGCAGCCACTGAAGCACAGTTGCCAGAAAAATTATGCCATATAAATGCTGAAAATATAAATTTTTTTGGTTGCAGCCACTGAAGCACAGAGGCCAGAAAAATTATGCCATATAAATGCAGAAAATATGCATTTTTTTGGTCGCAGCCACTGAAGCACAGTTGACAGAAAAATTATGCCATATAAATGCTGAAAATATAAATTTTTTTGGTTGCAGCCACTGAAGCACAGAGGCCAGAAAAATTATGCCATATAAATGGAGAAAATATGCATTTTTTTGGTTGCAGCCACTGAAGCACAGAGGCTAGAAAAATTATGCCATATAAATGGAGAAAATATGCATTTTTTTGGTTGCAGCCACTGAAGCACAGAGGCTAGAAAAATTATGCCATATAAATGGACAAAATATGCATTTTTTTGGTTGCAGCCACTGAAGCACAGAGGCCAGAAAAATTATGCCATATAAATGCAGAAAATATGCATTTTTTTGGACGCAGCCACTGAAGCACAGTTGCCAGAAAAAATATGCCATATAAATGCTGAAAATAGTAATTTTTCGCCATACGTTGACCTTGTAGACATTGTTTGCCCCGTTTTTTTGGACGCAGCCACTGAAGCACAGAGGCCAGAAAAAATTAAACCAGTAGGGTTTGCACCCTAGTTTGTAACGGTGGCGGAGGGAGGAGGACGCTAAAGGACAGCTGTGTGTGGAGTCATGAGGCTTGAAGAGAAGGACAGCTGCATAGAAGTCAGAACAAGTCTTCCGGCGTGCAGTAACCCTCCGAGATCCACCCCTCATTCATTTTAATAAAGGTCAGGTAATCGACACTTTTGTGACCTAGGCGAGTTCTCTTCTCAGTTACAATCCCTCCTGCTGCACTGAAGGTCCTTTCTGAGAGCACACTTGAGGCTGGGCAAGACAAGAGGTTCATGGCAAATTGTGACAGCTCTGGCCACAGATCAAGCCTGCGCACCCAGTAGTCCAGGGGTTCATCGCTCCTCAGAGTGTCGATATCTGCAGTTAATGCCAGGTAGTCCGCTACCTGCCGGTCGAGGCGTTCTTTGAGGGTGGATCCAGAAGGGTTGTGGCGCTGCCTTGGACAGAAAAACATTTGCATGTCTGATGTTACAGACCGGCCAAAGGGCTTTGTCCTTGCAGGTGTGCTCGTGGCAGGATTACTGGCACCTCTGCCCCTGGAATGTTGATGAGTTCCTGAAGTGACATCACCCTTAAAAGCATTGTACAACATGTTTTGCAGGCTGGTTTGTAAATGCCGCATCTTTTCGGACTTGTGGTATGTTGGTAACATTTCTGCCACTTTATGCTTGTACCGAGGGTCTAGTAGCGTTGCGACCCAGTACAGGTCCTTCTCCTTAAGCCTCTTGATACGGGGGTCCTTCAACAGGCATGCCAGCATGAAAGACCCCATTCTCACAAGGTTGGATGCAGAGCTATCCATCTCCGCTTCCTCATTATCAAGGACTGCATCATCCACGGTCTCCTCCCCCCAGCCACGTACAAGACCAGGGGTCCCCAAAAGGTCACCACTAGCCCCCTGGGAAGCCTGCTCCTGTTGGTCCTCCTCCTCCTCCTCCACAAAGCCACCTTCCTCCTCTGACTCCACTTCTGGCACCTCTCCCTGCGTTGCAGCAGGTGCCTGGGTTCGTTCTGGTGATTGCGACCATAAATCGTGCGCTTCCAGCTCCTCGTCACGCTGGTCTACAGCCTCATCTGTCACTCGTCGCACGGCACGCTCCAGGAAGAAAGCGAAGGGTATTAGGTCGCTGATGGTGCCTTCGGTGCGACTGACCATATTTGTCACCTCTTCAAAAGGTCGCATGAGCCTGCAGGCATCGCGCATAAGCACCCAGTAACGGGGGAAAAAAATCCCCAGCTCTGCAGATCCAGTCCTACCACCCAGTTCAAAAAGGTACTCGTTGACGGCCCTTTGTTGTTGCAGCAGACGTTCCAACATAAGGAGCGTTGAATTCCAGCGAGTCTGGCTGTCAGAAATCAAACGCCTGACTGGCATGTTGTAGCGCTGCTGAATGTCAGCAAGGCGTGCCATGGCTGTGTAGGAACGTCTGAAATGGGCCGACACCTTTCTGGACTGGGTGAGAACGTCCTGGAATCCTGGGTACTTGGAGACAAAACGTTGGACTATTAAATTTAACACATGTGCCATGCAGGGCACATGTGTTAAATTTCCCAGTCTCAACGCTGCCAACAGATTGCTTCCATTGTCACACACCACTTTTCCGATCTGCAGTTGGTGTGGGGTCAGCCACCGATCGGCCTGTGACTGCAGAGATGACAGGAGTACAGATCCGGTATGGTTTTTGCTTTCCAGGCACGTCATCCCCAAGACAGCGTGACAACGGCGTACCTGGCACGTCGAATAGCCTAGGGGGAGCTGGGGGTGCACAGGTGTGGAGGAGGAGAAGGAGGACCCAGCAGCAGAGTAAGAAGAAGAAGAGGAAGAAGACGAGGTAGAGAGCGATGGAGGAGTAGAGGTGGTGGCAGAACCGCGTGCAATCCGTGGCGGTGACACCAACTCCACTGTTGTTGTTGTTGTTGAGCTACCCATTCCCTGCTTCCCATTCCCAGCCATTACCAAGTTCACCCAGTGGGCAGTGTAGGTGACATACCTGCCCTGACCATGCTTGGAGGACCATGCGTCAGTAGTCATATGGACCTTTGGCCCAACACTAAGTGACAGAGATGCGGTAACTTGGCTCTGCACATGTTGGTACAGGTGTGGTATTCCCTTTTTAGAAAAAAAATTGCGGCTGGGTACCTTCCACTGCGGTGTCCCAATTGCTACAAATTTGCGGAAGGCCTCAGAGTCCACCAGCTGGTATGGTAAAAGCTGGCGGGCTAAGAGTGCAGACAAGCCAGCTGTCAGACGCCGGGCAAGGGGGTGACAGTCAGACATTGGCTTCTTACGCTCAAACATGGCCTTCACAGAAACTTGGCTGGTGGCAGATGACTGGGAATGGGAACAGGTGGTCAAGGTGGAAGGCGGAGTGGAGGGTGGTTCAGATGGGTCAAGGAGAGCAGAGGTAGAGCAGTAAGATGCTGGACCAGAAGGAGTGTGGCTTTTAGTTTGCCTGTTGCCTTTGAGGTGTTGCTCCCAAAGTGCTTTGTGCTTGCCGCTCATGTGCCTTCGCATAGAAGTTGTACCTATGTGGCTGTTGGGCTTACCAAGGCTCAGTTTCTGACTGCACTCATTGCAAATTACAATGCTTTTGTCAGAGGCACACACATTAAAAAAATCCCACACTGCTGACTTTTTGGAAGTGTGCGATCTGGCGGTAACAGTAGAAGTTGGCGGCATTGGCGGCAATGGCGGGTGCGTTGGCCGGCTGAACACAGGTGCCGATACATGTTGTTGCCCTACTGATCCCTGCGGGCTGGCCTCCCTGCTTCTTCTAAGTCTTATTCTCCTACTGCCTCTCTGACTCTCCGTCTCTCCATCTGAACTACCCTCCTCTTGCTCTCTTCTACTAGGCACCCACAAAACATCAATCTCCTCATCATCATTCTCCTCAGATGCATCAATTTCTTCTGACACATCACAGAAGGAAGCAGCAGCGGGGACCTCCTCCTCCTCCTCATCACTCATCATTATGTCCATCTCTGTCGTGTTCTCTGCCAGAATTAAATCTGGTGTAACGTCCTCATCTCCTTCATCTTCTTCTGCCAATAATGGTTGCGCATTACTCAGTTCAAGAAACTCATGGGAAAATAACTCCTCTGACTCCAGTGAAGAAGGGGCACCGGTGGTGGAGGAAGTGTTACGTGGGGTGGCCATAGCAGTGGAGGATGAGGAGGATGTTGTGGTAAAGTTAGAAACGGTAGAGGATGGGGTGTGCTGTGTAAGCCAGTCAACTACCTCTTCAGCATTTTGGGAGTTCAGGGTCATTGGCTTTTTAAAACTGGGCAATTTGCTAGGGCCACAGGATTGCATAGCAGCACGGCCCCTAGCACGGCCTCTGCGTGGCGGCCTGCCTTTGCCTGGCATTATTTTTAAAAAAACAACAACAACAAAAACTCAGTTGGTTTTTCTGGAAACGATAATACACACAGCTAGATGGCAGTTTGAAGAAAACAGTGTGCAAATAATGCCTACAAGATCAACGTATACACTACTACAGCGGTGGATACGGATTACGTAAAATATATGAATGCTGCTTGAAAAAAAGTAACTCAAGTGGTTTTTCTAGAGACGATAATATTATCAATATTTAGACAAAATGTGAACAAGCTCACACAGCTAGATGGCGGTTTGAAGAAAACACTGTGCAAATAATGCCTACAAGGTCAACGTATACACAGCGGTGGATACGGATTACGTAAAATATAAGAATGCTGCTTGAAAAAAAGTCACTCCGGTGTTTTTTCTGGAGACGGTAATATTATGGATATTTAGACAGAATGAGAACACGGTCACACAGCTAGATAGCAGTTGGTTGAATAACACACTGGGCAAAAAATGCCTACAGGGCAAATAATGCCTACAAGGTCAACGTATACACAGCGGTGGATACGGATTACGTAAAATATAAGAATGCTGCTTGAAAAAAAGTCACTCCGGTGTTTTTTCTGGAGACGGTAATATTATGGATATTTAGACAGAATGTGAACACGGTCACACAGCTAGATAGCAGTTGGTTGAATAACACACTGGGCAAAAAATGCCTACAGGGCAAATAATGCCTAAAAGGTCAACTTATACACTACTACAGCGATGGATACGGATTACGTAAAATTTATTATGGCTGCTTGAAAAAAGTCACTCCGGTGTTTTTTCTGGAGACGGTAATATTATGGATATTTAGACAGAATGTGAACACGGGCACACAGCTAGATAGCAGTTGGTTGAATAACACACTGGGCAAAAAATGCCTACAGGGCAAATAATGCCTAAAAGGTCAACTTATACACTACTACAGCGATGGATACGGATTACGTAAAATTTATTATGGCTGCTTGAAAAAAGTCACTCCGGTGTTTTTTCTGGAGACGGTAATATTATGGATATTTAGACAGAATGTGAACACGGGCACACAGCTAGATAGCAGTTGGTTGAATAACACACTGGGCAAAAAATGCCTACAGGGCAAATAATGCCTAAAAGGTCAACTTATACACTACTACAGCGATGGATACGGATTACGTAAAATTTATTATGGCTGCTTGAAAAAAGTCACTCCGGTGTTTTTTCTGGAGACGGTAATATTATGGATATTTAGACAGAATGTGAACACGGTCACACAGCTAGATAGCAGTTGGTTGAATAACACACTGGGCAAAAAATGCCTACAGGGCAAATAATGCCTAAAAGGTCAACTTATACACTACTACAGCGGTAGTAAAATAAAAAAAAGTTAAATAAAAAAAAATTAAAGTTGGTGCTGCTGAACTACTAGGAGCAGCAGATTAGCACACCAGTCCCACTCCCCAACACTGCTAGACTAATAGCACTGGGCTCTTATAGTAGTAGTAGTAGTAGTAGTAGTAGTAAAACAACAAAAAAATAAATAAAAGCAGTCCTTACAAGGACTATTGCTATTGCAGCAGTCAGCAGATGAGATCAGAAGCAGGACAGCTGCCCACTGCAGCTACATACAGAGCACTGCAGTAGAAGGTAGATTACTAGCCAGCAAAGCTACCTAAGCTTAAATGTCCCTCAAACCCCTGCAGACTTCTGTCCCTCCAATAACAGAGCAGTATCAAAACGTTTACTAGCCAGCAAACTTTCAACTGTCCCTGAAATCACTAACAGGCAGCAGCTCTCTCCCTACACTATCTCTTCAGCACACACAGGCAGAGTGAAAAAAAGCTGCAGGGCTTCGGTTTTTATAGGGAAGGGGAGTGGTCCAGGGGAGAGCTTCCTGATTGGCTGCCATGTACCTGCTGGTCTGGGGTGAGAGGGCAAAAAAAAGCGCCAACAATGGCGAACCCAAAATGGCGAACGTCGCGCGACGTTCGCGAACTTCCGGCGAGCGCGAACACCCGATGTTCGCGCGAACAAGTTCGCCGGCGAACAGTTCGCGACATCTCTAATCAACAACCTCCATACAAGATCCTGCAGTCAAAACTGCTAGGGAGGATGGTGAGGCTAGGGTTGTGAATACGGAGGAGGGTAAAATCCAAGGAAAACCTGATCCATTGCAGGGTTTCCTGCTGACGGGTGCTTCTGGTTCTACTGCAAAATATTGTTGCAGTGTAGAGAGGAAATTATCAGTCCCTTTGCCAGGAAGTGCTCATGGATGAGGGGAACATTGAAGAGGAAGTTGACAAATCCTTTCTAATAATCCCTGCTGAGGAACTCAAAAGGTTTCTTGAGAGCACCCTTGGTGTTAAATTGGAGAAGAAGCTGCATATGGCTCTGGAGAAGTGGCATTATTTGTCTTTAGTAATTAATTCTATGAGACATTACATTAAAGTGATAAAAGAAGCCAAGAACTATGGAACAGCAGAATATCTCTGTATCGTTAAGTTCCACAAAAAGTGCTTGTTTAACCAGACCTCTTTAAGGGCTAAAGCATTTACCAACACACATTAATGGCTCTGAGTATAAGCACTCTTAATACAAACTGCTGTTGGGAGCCTTTCTGAATGTTCCAGGTACTCTCCTTTCTTTATCAAGGAGGGTACGCTGTAAGTTTCCTTCAAAAAACTAACACCACTCCAGAGCATGAAGCCATCTGGCATCTGGAGTGGAAGGGCAGGGTCTTTTTTAATCAGTTCTTGGAATCCTTTCAGTCAGAGGTGCTGAGTGCTAAATTTGTTATCCCAGGCTGTCTGTTACCTCTCTGAGTCCAAGAATCAAGTAGAACATACAATCTGATAAACTTTTATGCCCCCAACTTCTGGATCAGAGCGGGTCCGCTTCTTTGAAAGTTTGTCAGTCTATATGGAGACAATTGACTCAGATGAAGCCTTGATTATCAGGGGCAGAGCCGCCATCAGGTGGGGACAAGTATCCCAGGTCCCTTGCGAGCGCCGAAGATTTTCGGGCATTTTTGAATCCCGAACAGCCGAAAATGCGCAAGTGGCGAAAAGCCGAACAGCCAAACTCCGAAGCGGTGAAAACCATATGTTTTCAGAAATTGCACATTCCCCTGAATCCAAATTGGGTATGCATGTCTTTCTACTCCATTCAAGCTATCAGTTCTGTAATTCCAGATTTTGCAAAATCAACACATTTACAACATTTTTTGACTCAGAAACCATATATTTTTGGAAAGTACACATTCCCCTGAATCAAAATTAGGTATGCATGTATTTCTACTCCAAAGCACCAAGCTGCAAACCTTTCCTAAATCTGGAAATTTTGGTGACATTTCCAGAAAATCACCTAAAAACTTCCACCTTGCAGCATCTTATTTACTATTTAGGTACCAACATATAACACCTTAAATATGAAAGCCTGTGGTCTGAACAGTTTGATGCCCAATGTACATAGGTTTATTGAAGTACATGGCATGTAAAGACCCCAGAATGTACCTTGTGCATACTTATTTGATGGATTACATTTACACTCATTTATAAACACTGCCAGTTTTATGTGGGATAAACATATAATAAGCTACAGAAAGTTATGGAGACCTCTGAAAACCATATATTTTTGTAAAGTTAACATCCTGACAAATCCAAAATAAGTAATTATGTCTTTCTACTCCAAACTATCCAACTGCAAAGCTACGCTAAAGACAGTGGTTTTTATATTTCTAAAAATCGCCTAAAAATATTGTAATTGGCCATATTTATCTCGGACAATTTCTTATATACAATTGTAATTGTAAATATTGATGCCAAGGGTCTACTGAACAGTTTGATGCCCAATATGCAAAGATAAACTAAAGCAGGTGGCATATGCTGACCCCAAATGATAACAGTGCATTTGAATTTTCTCGGCTGCTGATTTGCCTTCTCTGAACAAAGACGTATTTTGTGCTGCAAGACCTCGTAACTGTGGGTGGCCTAGCGCTGACAAGGGGCAATTTTAAAAAAAATGACTGTTAAGCTCAATCTGAGTGCAGGCTCTATTAGCCTGCACCTTTGGTTGGGGATAATAGTTTTGGCCAGCAGTTGCCCTTTAAGCAGCAAGATGCAATAGTTTCAAGTTTGAATTTTAAGCAAAAATATCCCTTATTTTTAGAGATCTTAGGTCTTATTTCCTGGTAACAAGTACAAGAGAACTAAGGGGTGCAAAATTAGTGCTTAATCACACAGCACTTGTGCTATAACTGCTTGCTCATTGATCACTTGGTTATTTATTTATTTACCATTTTTGAAGAAGTTTGGTACAATAAGAAATCTGCATATAATTTGTGTTTGTGTCTCCTGGTAAGTATTTTCTATTTGCTATTTCTATAAGTCGTGGTAGGAAGTCTGCACCACCAGTGCAGTGAAGTGTGCATTGTGTAGTCTGTGTAACTATAACCTTTATAACACTAATATAAGAACTCCCATATGGCTAAAGGGCTAAATTCAGAGACTGAGGCACAACTTGTCATTTCTCCCTAGTGCAAATATGAATAGAAATTAAAATTAAGAAAAGTAAAGGGTCATTATTGCTCATGTGTTGTTCTACTGCACACAATTCATTAAATGTGGCATTCAAAGAGTTAACAGATATGAAATAAATGATTTATTCTGAATGTTTGGATTCATTATAGTAGGGGGTTTATGAAGCAGCTTTAAAAACAGTCAAGTCATTTGCAACTGTGAAGTGAATATATTGCTGTAGCTTGTGCATATGGCACACAGTGCTGCTTTGAATTGCATAACCATTATTTGGTTAAAGGGTAAATACACCTTGTACATAGTAATGAAAATCATATAGGTATGAATCAAGATTAACACTGCAGGCTATCTCCCGAATATTAATAAAATTCAATATATTTTCTAAAAGGTATAATTTATATTTGTGGAAATGAGACCCGTTTCTAATAAAAATGTCCTTCATTCTGCTCATATAATTTTGCTATAAATCATCCTGCATGTGTTTTTTTCTAAATATTCATTGCAAGTAGATCTTATTTAAATAACCCCTTTTAGCGACACATTTCAGAATTATAATTTTACCTTGAGCAATCGTTCTTCCGATATGCTTTCTTCTATAGCAAATTCTTGTTACTAAAACAATATTTTATTGAAACAAATTATGCTAAATGGTTCAGCTGAGGTGAAATTTCAAGTATATTATCAAGCAAAGCTTAACTACACACATTCAAACCAGTTCCTGAGTTTCATTTTATTTCTATCGGTCTATTGATTTCTTTTACATAAGGCAATGGCAGTATACAGCTGCAGATCATTAGACATATCATACTCATTTTGTTTTCAGCAAAAAATTGTTTATGACAAAAAGTCACAACTTTGGTACGGAGGTAAGTCAGATAAGGAAAAGAAATGTTAACTCATTTAGAAAAACAACACCTTGGGCCAATATTAAGGTCCCTCTCTGTCTTCCCATTGGGGAAGTGAAAGTGAGAGTTCCTGTGCATTACGTCTTATAGACGATCACAATTCATATTCTCTAGAAAGGAATGTGGTGACCACTGTTATAGGGTGTTAATTGATGGAGTTTCCCTGAGAGGCCCATGTGGACAAAACCCCCAGTTTAGCATTACTATTTAATAATAGTATTGAGAGATTGCTGATTTGACTAGAATTAATATGTATTTATAAATATAATCACCCATATTTTGCTATTCATTTCAGTTTAAGACTCCAATTTCCTACCAAAAAACAAAACATGGCAGTGATCTTCAAGAGAAAGAATAATAAATTGTATGTATTGAAACCAGTTAATTTCTGTTATGACTCATGTGTAGGGATATGGTAAAGCTTTCCAGGTCGTATCCTTCCTAAATTTTAAAGTTCATTATAGTTATCTTGTAAATGTTGAATTCAATTGCCCAATGGGCGCAGTGGTTGAAATACTTCAATCTGTATCACAGATGTCCTTCAGTATAAGAATTAGAACTAATTAGGAATGTAGGAATTTTTTACCACCCATCACTTAAGAGATTAAATGAATCATTAAAGGTAGAGAGGCAATAAATATATACAGGATCTGACTGGATGGCTCCGCACGAAAGTGCTGTTAAAGGTAAAAGAGAGAAAAGGTTGGATTTTCAGCAGTGTGCACTAAGAAAGAAGGTAAAAAGAAGTAAAAAGCCCATTACTTCCTACGCTGTACAAAATACTAATTAGTTACGGAACTGATTACTTGGAAGATGTTCCAAAGTGTGAAAATAAAATGGTTCCATGATAACATCTTAAAATATAATATGCTGCTCAGTATGTGCATTCATTAAAATCTGAACTAAATATGTATTACTTTTTAACTTCTTTAAAATCTGAATTGCTTGACTGCTGCTAACAATTAAAAAGCTGGGATGAGCCTGTGACTCGCCCACCCAGCATACTGGCATTTTAGTAGAGCCGTGTTCCACAGAGCAATGCTGTTTACCTCAATTTAACTCATAGAACATCTATAAAATCCACATGCTGGAGGCCTAATGAGTAACCAGTTAGAAATGTATATTTTATTGCAAAGGGACAAAACCTGTTTTTCATGCCTTTCGCTACTTTTATAACGGAATGTTAAATTAAAGGACAAGGAAAGTCTAAAATAGAATAAAGCTAGAAATGCTGTATTTTGTATACTAAACATAAACATGAACTTACTGCACCACAAGTCTAATCAAACAAATGATTTATGCTTTCAAAGTTGGCCACAGGGGCTGTCATCTTTGCCTGACTCTGGCCCTGCACATGCCCAGTGTGATCTGGGCTGCTTAGGGATCATCATAAACAAAGTTGCTTGAATTCTGCATGGCTGGTAAGTAAGGCGGGGGCTCCCCCTGCTGTTCATAATTATGATTGTTTCCCTGCTCAGAAGTTAGGGACCATCTGACAATTCCTATCCACAGCAGTAAATGAAGGGAGAATTTCACTGCATACAGTCAGGTTTCTTATAAAAACGGTACACATTTTTTAATTAAAGTATACTGGAGATAGGTTTCTTTTTCATTAAAGAAAGTAAAAATGGGAGTTTATTTTTTTGCCTTTCCTTGTCCTTTAAGATTGCTTTTAGATTCTCAACAGACCCAGTCTCAGTTACATATTTTGAGAGAGACTCTCTCACACAAGATGTGTTTAAGATTTGGTTTTATGGTGGCTAGTGATGGGCAAATTTATTTGGCAGGCGCAAATTTGCTGCAAATTCCCGCAATTAGCCGTGAAACCGCATTGAAAATTCACCAGCAAAAATTTGCCGGCGTCAAAAAAAAATGGACGCCGGTGTCTGTTTTTTTTTGGACGCCGGCACATTTTCGCTGGCGACTGTGCACCAAAAACGGACGCCGGCTTCATAAACGGACGTTGGCATAGTTTTGCAAATTTTAGTGTTTCTCGAATTTCGTTGGGAATTCGCAAATTTTTTGGCGAAATGAAACGGCCCAAATTCACCCATCACTAGTGGTGGCATGAGGGCAGGTTATGGTGAATAGAAGGCATGATGTAGACAGGGATGCTCATCTAGCACACCCTTTATTACTCTTTTATTTGCAATTAGAGTTTTAACTGTACACTGCCTTTATATACATTGTTGATATTATAAATGAGATGACAATGGCTATTTATTTCTGAATGACATATAGA
This sequence comes from Xenopus petersii, assembly GCA_038501925.1. Lineage (NCBI taxonomy): Eukaryota > Metazoa > Chordata > Amphibia > Anura > Pipidae > Xenopus > Xenopus petersii. The sequence goes on from CM076675.1 coordinate 119,180,112, forward strand.
TCTACTTTGTTGAGGCAAGTCTATCGCTTAATGCCCCTTTTCAGTTCAGACCCTATCCTATGTTTCAGTCAAATCTTATGGGCTATGGAAAACACCCATGCAAACTCTTAATACTTGTTTTAAATTAAAAAATAAACTCCCAGAGTTGTTTTGGATTTATAAACATCAAGGGGCAGATTTATCAAAAGCCGAATTTTGAAGTTATGTGATTTTTTTTAACTTGAATAAATTTGAATGTACTCACAACTCGAATGGGAGGTTATTTATGAAAAAACTTGAACGTCTAATATTCGATTGAATACGAATGACATGAAAATTTGAATCAAATTCAGGAAGGCAATTAACATCTTCAAATGTTTCAACTGTCCTCTGCCATGACTTGTAAATGAACTTGACAGGTTTTAGTTGGCAAATATTCATATTAGAACTGTTTCCAGGGTTGAGGTGTGATATATCTCACATTTGATTACCCATTCGAGTTGGTGATTTAAAATTCAAATTTGTGAGTTTTGACCAAAAAATATCGAATTTACTATTCAAACCTTAATCATTAGCAATGATTCTTGAATTCTGGGGAGAAAACTTCATAGTGCTCCTTGTAATTGAAGGAGCCTGCTATAATACTCTGTATATATTTAGTGGCTCACCAGATGCCAAAGACTATACACAAGCCACATTCAGATATTACAAGCCATCAATATCATAGCAATATTTGAATAGGAATATAAATAACTGCCCCTCAGCTTTCAATACACCCTTTTAATCCCCCCCCCCCACCAATTTGGAATCTCCTATCCATCCCAAATTATTAAAAACTGCAATATCTACACCATGAAATTTGAGTTAATGAACTTTGAGACAGACTTATAAAGAACAAAGCCAATTACCATGTTTTGCCTTCTTAAAGTTCCCAAGATCCTAAGCTTAGAGATGTGCCTACTGGGCATAATTGATAATTGATTTTTTGTTCTAAAAATTAAATTTTCCTTCACTAATAAGAGCAAATCCCCCAGACTAAGGAGGAACAGGACTTGGGACACTTACCCTATCACCCAATTGATCTCCAATTTTTATCTCTATTTTCACCATCTGTTTAACTTTATTGTTACATGTCTATTGAATACTGCATCAGTTACTATTGTTGCAGGTAATTTTTAACAAGTGAAAAAATAAAATCTGATCTTATGTAAATGTGCATTGGAAACTGCTCAGATGTGGAAATGTGAGACATGGCAGATTCCACTATGGTACAAATGCAAATATAAAGAGAAATGGGTTGTTACATTTACAATTAGATGCACTATCATCCATCATGGTATGGAAACATACATCTTAAATAAGGCCTGGAATGAGTCGAATCAATATAAAAAAATACTACACTTTCACCCTTAAAATCTATTTTTAACTTTGTTTTTGCACAATTAATTTTAAAAAACCAAAATATATAATCTCTTTACATTAATAAAGCAAAACACCTCTTTTCTGATATGTACATACATATTTAATTCTCTCCTGCTACTAAATGCTCAAATATATAATTATTTAGCCTTTGCAATGTTAGATTTGACCAAAACAGACCTGCAATTGAGTTATTTGCATTTGTTAAAGTATTACATGTTTTTGCACAGTTGGGTCATATATCTTTGAACTGCTCTTCTTTATAGCAACCTTCTGCTTCTCATTAGAATGCTGATCATCACCATTAACACAATTACAATGCAGCAATTACCTTGCTGTAGTTTAAGGGAGAATGCTCATCTGAATGCAGGCAAAGGACAAAATTAACTACATAAATCTAAAAAATCTAAGTTCATGCAAGTTCTTTGTGACAGATGGGCTCATCATGGACTCACAAGTCACAGCGCTTAAACATCATTGTATAATACATTGTAAAGTGCAATGTGAATGAAGATTTCAATAACGCTTAATTCATTAATTTAAAAAAAAAAATTCTTGATTTTAGTAAATGCAATATATTGTCATAGCTTATGTTAGACCAAAGAGACAAACATTTGTTTTCTTTTGCGGTTCAAAACCTGGTCAATTGATTTCAATTGGATTTATTTAAAGCCTGAAGTTTGGTGAATCCAAATTTCCAAAAAATCCATTTTGAAAACGTTTTAAGAGAATTTATAGATTTATAAAGCAATCAGTAGAGATATTATGACAAAAATCATTAGCGTAATAAACTCTTGTTGTTTTTCAATATTTTCTATATAAGTTTTTAATAAGTAAAAGGTCTGGTTACTTTTTATGAAAATACCGGGACCATAGGAATGATATAAATAGCTCTTTCTTTCTATGTTTGCAAAGGCAAATGGGAAGATTGTGGTTGGTTTGCCTGCTGCGTATCAGTTACTCAAAAACACAGGGCCAGAACATCCCAAAGAGTCTTTTGTTCACATGTATGAGAATTGCCTGAAAGTGCCACAATATACTGAGTGCCAACCCCTGCCACTTGTGCTGGCTGCACTGTGTGTGCACATGAGCTTAATCTGCATTGAGGTCCTTTGTCCTTTATGAAGTGATGAACTATACAGTGCAGCCTTAGAGACATTCTGCAACTTTTTCAAAAATTGCACATCCTTCCATTGTGGTCCATTTACCTTTGTCTCCTATTTGCATGCAGTTCATGTTCCCACTACCCCTTGACTTCCTAATGTAGTTTTGTATGCCTCTAGTGCAGGTGCAGAAGTTGCAAATGCAATTTATTTAGAATAAAGAATAAATTATAACCCTTGGTTGCCCATTACCTATTCTATTTTCATTTGGGTTCTTACAACTTAAATATCTGCTTAGAAGTCAATAGTTATGGGCCTAATTATTCACAGACAGCATGGAGCGCTGGAGGCACTGCATTGATAAATTGCTGCAGTGAGTACATGAGCTATGCTGAATAGAAGGGGCTTTATAGAAGAATCAAGTAGGGTATTTCTAATTTTGTTCTCTTCATTAATATAGTACTACACATTTCTCAAGTCTCAAATAAGACAGACAAAGAGACAAGATATATTCATTGGTTAAGATCCAATGTAATGTATTAACCACAAATTGCAATATAGTAACATTTTTATGAAAGTTGCATTAAAATAAAAAAGAAAAACATAATACATGTATATTTCAAATGTATCTGTAAAAGTATCTTTTTTATATGTGGAAAGTAAAAATCATTACTAGAAAAAAATATATGTAAAGCAATTTGTGTGAATTCAAAAAATATTTTGGAAATGAGTAAAAGTATATAGTAACCCATCCGCCAGTGGTAAAAGACTGGGAATTTTATAATTCACACCAATCATTTCTTGCTTCCTAAGTACATTATTTACATTGATCCAGCTATGCCTTTAAAATCAGTCCTAAACTGGAACACCCACTGCAAAGTTCCAAAATGTCAAACTACTATTTGTAAGGAGTATGGTTATCTACCTGGTCTTTTGCTAATATATTTATTATTAGTGATGTGTAGCTAAATGAAGCAGCTTCTTCACTTTCTGCTAAATATTTATAGTAACAGTAATGATCCTAAAAATGGCCAAAAAAAATGCACCTTCAGTTAAATGTTTGGAAAATTTAAGGTAAAGCATAAATTATTTACGAATTTTAATTCCAACTTGTAAATTCAGTTAGTTATACATCTGTACATTTCAATATTTTCTAAGAACATATGAATGACATAAAATCTCTTTGGGCATATGCATGTCTCACAGTTTCTATTTATAAATGAATTTCACAATACAATATGCAATAATGCCAAAAATGAATTGCTGGCATCTAATTTAAAATATATTTCCTATTCCATAAACACTGCTGCATTGAAATATTACTTTGCACTGTATCAAATAAAAGTTATTTACTTGTGTTTTAACTCTCCAGTCAGTGTTGTATCAAGTGTATGCTCCAACAAACAAGACAATAATGACAAATTATCAATCAAGACTCAGATGTGACCCTCAATTGAGAGAGCAGCATTTTAATGAAGACAAAAGCTATGTGAAAGCTGCTAATATCATTTACTGATAAACAGGTTTCCTCAGGAGGCCCCTAGCTTGTTCCCACGAGGGCTTATAAGGCTGAATAATTCCATTTAAAATATTGTGCAATTCACTAAATTAGTCTTTGAACATCCTTGCTATCCAATTACAAAGCCCCAGCATGGATAGAATAATGCCATTTTTTAGATTGTGGAGTGCATACGGTCTTACCAAACCTATGACAAACACGAAAATTAGCTTTCAATTTTAAAGCCGGTGTGACTTCAAATAGAGGTTACAATATTAAAAGTGCACTACTGCTGCTACACGGGGACTAAAAATGTAAATCTGAGGCATGCACAGAATTCTCCATGCTGCCTTTTCACATGAAAAAGAATCATAACCCACTGAATGATGTTTTTGCATTTGCAAGCTATTTGGACCACTTAAAATCTAGTGACAGCTTTACTGAATAACTGGTATGGAATAACTCTCGGACACTTTTATCTTCCAGGCAGGCAAAATAGGCGAGGGTTTTAGGAAATGATATTCATCGCTGTTAAAGCACTGCAAGCCACATTATTAAAGTCATTTGTCATGGTTTGAATATTTCTGCCGGATTCACCATTAAATCGCTGTTCTAATTACCAACTTTGTCATGAAAGGTAGTTGAGCTGTTGTATACAGTGGAAAACTTAATTTTTTAATAATGGCTTGTGCAAGGAGATGTTTTTTTTTTAAAAAAAGAATGAATGGAAGATGTTTACAGTTTCCCATATATAAGTATAAAACAACATTGTTAATACATGTAACTACCCTTACTAAGTGATATTCTTGAAGAATTATTGTTATTGATAAATGAATGGTTTATTTTTTTTTTTTTTAAAGTTGTTTTTTTATTGAGAATTTCAGTTTACAAACAAAAAGGTACAGAAAGAAAAATAAAGAATTTGTCTCACATCAAACAATATATCCTTGATTACATATTCATGCACTGTGGAGGGCAATATTTGAGCACATCTTGAGCACATCCTACCTAGAGCAAGAGAGGTGTATTCTAGGCATAGTATAACAGTTGAAGATAAAACAATCTCTGGTGCAAGGGGAGAGTAAGAGGTTCAGTAAGGCCCATCAAACATAACTCAGGGGAGTGTATGTTAGGGAGGTCAAATCTGGTCTGGATAAAGTCCAGGATTTTACCCTCAGGAAGTTTTTTGAAGTGCTGAAGTTTTGGGTTTTCCCATAGTGGGGTATCTGGCAACCAAGTTTTCGGTCGGGGATACATACGCCTGAGGTATAAATCATAGATTCTCATCACTGGGTGCATAGGGGTGGTATGGAGGAAGGCAGAGCTCTCTCCTCTGTACTAGTGTTTGGCTAGTGCTTCCAGGGAGGTGGTGCATTCCGCTTCTGCTAGAAGAGCTTGGTTATTAATGCGGGAATCAACCACCAATGTGCATATACCAGTTGAGAGGCGTGATAATATAATAAAAAGTTTGGTAGCACCAGACCTCCCTTGGATGTCGGGGATTGCTGGGCAGCTAGACTGATGCAGGGGCTCAATTCACCCATAAAAATTCACTTGTTGTCTTATCTTTTTGTTTAAAAATCTTTGTGGTATATACACAGGGGAATTGTGTAACCTGTATTAAAACTTCAGCAGGAAGATTATCTTGACCAAGTTTGCCCTCCCCACCAGTGAGAGGGGGAAATACACCCAGTTTTCCTACGGTATTTCTGGAGTACTGGGTTCAGGTTATCCGTTATGTATTGGTTAAGATCCTTCTGAATAATAATTCCTGAATATTTGAAGGAGCTTGTCCAGTGTAGCTGGGAATGTGCTTGAGCAGTGATGGGTATTTCGTCTATCGGAAAAATGGTGGATTTCTCCCAGTTTACACTTGCAGCAGTACAATGACACATTTGCCTCTAGCTGCCACAGTGTCCCACAATGTCCTGGTCCCTGCAGATCTGGATGGCCAGGGTTTCAATTGTCAGGGCAAACAGGAGGGGAAAGAGGGGGCAACCCTGTCTTGTAACCCTGCGGAGCTCGAAGGGCTCTGAGAGGTAGTTGTATACTTTCACCTGGCCCCGGTGTCGTACTGGGATGCCAGGGGCCCACCAGAAAACCCTAGACCGGGGCCCACCAGAAAACTTTAGACCATGGGCCCACTTTCCAAACTATTATTCCTCTCGTCATTTAACCTCTTTATTCTCCTAGTTTTTTATATCTCCTTACTATACTCTAGTCTTTCAACATTAAGCCTATTTTTTCCCATGAAGAATTAGAGAATGGCCATGAAATAGACTAAATGGTTAGAAGCAAGAGGGCCCACTGACACCTGGGCCCACCGGGAGTTTTCCTGGTATCCCGGTGGGCCTGTCCGACACTAGGGATGTAGCGAACGTCGGAAAAAAAGTTTGCGAACATATTCGCGAACTTGCGCAAAAATGCGAGCGGTTCGCGAACGGTTCGCGAACCCCATAGACTTCAATGGGAAGGCGAACTTTAACATCTAAAAAAGACATTTCTGGCCAGAAAAATGATTTTAAAGTTGTTTAAAGGGTGCAACGACCTGGACAGTGGCATGCCAGAGGGGGATCAAGGGCAAAAATGTATCTGAAAAATCTGCCTGTGTGTGCTTGGAAGAGATAGTGTAGGGGGAGAGCTGTTAGTGATTTCAGGGACAGATGATAGTAAGTTTGCTGGCTAGTAATCTGCTTGATACTGCTCTGTATTGGAACAAAAAAATAAATAAAAGCAGTCCTTACAAGGACTACTGTTATTGCAGCAGTCAGCAGATGAGATCAGAAGCAGGACAGCTGCCCACTGCAGCTACATACAGAGCACTGCAGTAGAAGGTAGATTACTAGCCAACAAAGCTACCTAAGCTTAAATGTCCCTCAAACCCCTGCAGACTTCTGTCCCTCCAATAACAGAGCAGTATCAACACGATTACTAGCCAGCAAACTTTCAACTGTCCCTGAAATCACTAACAGGCAGCAGCTCTCTCCCTACACTATCTCTTCAGCACACACAGGCAGAGTGAAAAAACGCTGCAGGGCTTCGGTTTTTATAGGGAAGGGGAGTGGTCCAGGGGAGAGCTTCCTGATTGGCTGCCATGTACCTGCTGGTCTGGGGTGAGAGGGCAAAAAAAAGCGCCAACAATGGCGAACCCAAAATGGCGAACGTCGCGCGACGTTCGCGAACTTCCGGCGAGCGCGAACACCCGATGTTCGCGCGAACGAGTTCGCCGGCGAACAGTTCGCTCCATCTCTATCCGACACTGCCTGGCCCATTGGGCTTTATAAAGTGCCCTCACCCACACATAATATACCTGTACCCCACACCAAAGCGGCCGAGTGCCTACCATAGGAAAGACCACTCGACCGTGTAAAAAACCATGGCCGTGTCAAGGGAGACCACCAAGTATATGCGTATATTTTCATGTTGGGCTTTAATGTTCGTGTATAGGTGTCTGATATGAATATCTCCCTGGCATAAAGCTAGTTTTGTCTGGGTTTACCAGGTGTTCTATAATCCCCTTCAGGTGGATTAGTCAGGTGGATAGTACATTGGCAAATATCTTTATGTCTGCATAGTGAGATGGGGTGATATGAATCACATGTGTGACTAGGTCTACCCTTTTTTAATATGACTGTAATGACTGCTTGTAAGCAAGTTTGTGAGATGGTGCTAGAGCCAGCTATGATGTTAAAAGAGTGAGGTGAGGATAGGGGCCAGTCGTTTTGTGTTTACCTTAAACCACTCTAGTGGGATGCCGTCCGGGCCAGGAGATTTGTTATTTGGGAAACTAGCTATTGCCTCTGTGACCTATTCGGCCATTATTGGGGCCTCTAGGGCCTTGGTCTGTTCACCTGTCAGTTTGGGGAATGGGGTGGAGGCCAAGTATTCTCCTATCTTTGATGTTAAGTCCCTTTTTGATTTGTACAATTGCCTGTAGTAATCCCCAAAGGCATTTGCTATTTCTTGCGACCAGTCTGGGCATGGCTGTTAGCTGTTGTGGCTCCTTGGCAAGTAATGTTTATTTCAAATTGCGAGCGTTTGTCGGTAGTAATAGGTCAATGGATCTTTGTGCAGATGCCATTGCCTGTCTGTGTATTGGGCTATCACTCTGGACTAGCTTGTCCTCCAATATCTGTAGGTCAGTTTTGGGCTTCTCCAGACCTTCCTCTGTCTTTGTGCGTTCCCTCTTAATTAGTGAGATATATGTGCCGCTGGTCCATGCTTTACAGGTTTCCCACACTATTTCTTCCACAGAAGTGCCCGAGTTTATATACCAAAATTCTGATAGTTGAGAGTGGAAGCTCTCTTGTATGCTATGATTATATATCTTGGCTTGGTAAACAGTTGGCTGAGAGGACAAGGAGGAAAGGGCTAGGTCTATGCAGGACAGTGCTGATGTTGCCATTGTATAGCAGCAATACTGCCTGCTGGTGGGATGTTTACATCTCCACACATCCTGGAGACCTGTTCCAGTGATCCAGTTAGGGAATACTGAGGGGTCATGGGGCAGGGGCTGGAGTCTATCCATGACAGGGTCTGGGACCACGTTAAAATCACCCAGCCAGAAGGTTGGCTGTTGCCCCATATCCGCCACATGTAGTAAAATCTCATCGAATAAGGTTATGGTAAAGGGGGGTGGAACATACATATTTATGATTATCATACAATGGTTAAAGAGCTGACATTTGAGAACTACATATGTCCATTTCGTGTCTGTGTGCAGGTCTTCCACACCCAGTCCCAGTCCCCTCTTTGTGAATATCGCTACCCTTCTAGAGTGGGATGAGTATTCAGCATGATAGAGGCTGCCCACCCATGCCTGTGCCTCAGTGCTCTAAAGCTTTGCACTGTTAAGTGCATTTCTTGGAGCATACATATATCTGACCCGTCTTTTTTAGATAGTCTAGGACATAATACAATCAATGTACAATCTGTATCTTTTGCTGCCTGACCGCCATAACTATCTACATGTCTGAGTTCCCAGGGAATTGGCTGGGGAGAGGCTTGGGTTGTGCAGATTCTTCCTGCATATGTAGGCAGTGCATTCAATCCTCATTGCATTTGTAAGACAATAAAGTAAGAAAAAATAGAAACAAAAAACCCCAACCCAAAAATTGTCCCCGCCTGGTATCCCCACCCAACTCGGGGATACATCAATCCCTAAACACTATTTAAATTTTGCTGGAGGAGTTGTACCAGAAGCCAGCACTAACTAATGCAGTTGCCTGTTGGTGATTGGGGGTGCTGCATGGAAGCTCCATCATTGTTCTTGATACTGTGGGCAGTTGGCCGTTTTTACCGTCTCTTAAAAGGCTGCCACCTTGTCTATGTATGTGAGGATGGAATGTCCAGTAAAAATTAAATGGATAGGCCCTAATAATTCAGAGAGTCCAGGAGTCTGGCCTTTTACTTAACACAGGGCATTGTTTAAACGATAAGTCAACGTTGGTGCCCTTTATGGCAATGTTGATAAATGTAAAGTCATGTATCTGGGATGTAAAAATATCTAAGCCCCTTATACCCTTAATGGGACTGCACTTGGCAAATCCATTATGGAAAGGACATTGGAGTCCTTGTAGATAATAAACTTGGCTGTAGCATGCAATGCCAGTCAGCAGCATCAAGGGCAAATAAGGTCTTGAGCTTTATTAAGAGGTAATAAATTCACAGGAGGAGGGGGTCATTCTTCCACTTTATAGAGCACTGGTAAGGCCCCATCTAGAATATGCTGTATAGTTTTGGTCTCCAGTGCTCAAACAGGACATTATTGAATTAGAGAGGGTCCAGAGAAGGAGGTAAAAGGTATGGAAAATCTTAGCTATGCGGAAAGACTGGCCAAATTGGGGTTGTTCACACTGGTGAAGAGGTGCTTAAGGGATGATATGATAACTATGTATAAATATATAAGGGGAACATATAATAATCTAATGCTTTATTTATCAGTAGGTCTTTCCAGCTGACACAAGGTCACCCATTCTGATTAGAAGAAATAAGGTTATGCCTAAATATTCGGAAAGGGGTTTTTCTAGTCAGTAGCTGACTCAGGATATTATTCATATAGCTTTAATAAAAATTAATGTAAACAAGGCTCCAGGACCTGATGGCATACACCCACGGGTTCTGAGAGAACTTAGTTCAGTTTTAGACCAGCCCCTATTTCTGATTTCCTCAGATTCGCTTTCATCTTGTATGGTACCTATGGATTGGAGAAAAGATGATGTCATCCCAATATTTTAAAAGGGATTATGATATCAGCCTGGCAATTATAGGCCAGTAAGTTTGACATCTGTGGTGGGTAAATTATTTGAAGGCTTGTTAAGGGATCACATTCAAAATTTTGTCCAAGTAAATGGCATTATGAGCAGCAGTTGCATGGCTTTATGAAGGATAGGTCATGTCAGACAAATTTGATTGCTTTTTATGATGAGGTAAGTGAGATGCTGGACAGTGGGGGGGCAGTAGATGTGATCTATTTAGATTTTGCCAAAGCGTTTGATACCCTGCCCCACAAATAACTGCTTTCTAAACTAAGGTCTGTTGGGCTTAATGAAGTCATTTGCACATGATAGGAAATTGACTACAGAATTGGGTACAGAGGGTGGTGGTGCTCAGAACCTCAGGGCTCGGTACTGGGTCCACTTTTATTTAACTTGTTTACTAATGACTTAGGGGGGTATTGTAAGTGATGTATCAGTGTTTGCAGTTGACACAAAACTATCCAGCCCAATTAATTCCATCCAGGATGCGGCATCCTTGCAACACGATCTTGACAAACTGGCAAACTGGGCAGCTAAGTGCCAGATGAGATTCAATGTTGATAAATGTAAAGTCATGCACCTGGGATGTAAAAATATCCAAGACACTTATACCCTTAATGCAGGGGTCCCCAACTTTTTTTTACCCATGAGCCACATTCAAATGTAAAAAGAGTTGGGGAGCAACACAAGCATGAAAAAGTCCCTTGGGGTGCCAAATAAGGACTGTGATTGGCTTTTTGGTAGCCCCTATGTGGATTGGCAGCCTATGGAAGGCTTTACTTGGCACTATACTTAGTTTTTATGCAATTAAAACCCAGGAATTCAAAAATAAGCACCTGCTTTGAGGACACTGAGAGCAACATCCAAGGGGTTGGAGAGCAACATGTTGCTCACAAGTTACTGGTTGGGCATCACTGTCTTAACGAGACTGCACTAGGCAAATCCATAATGGAAAAGGACATTGGAGTCCTTGTAGATGATGAACTTGGCTGTAGCAAGCAATGCCAGTCAGCAGCATCAAGGGCAAATGAGATCTTGAGCTGTATTAAAAAGGGGCATTGAGTCAAGGGAGGAGGGGGTTATTCTTCCACTGTACAGAGCACTGGTAAGGCCCCATCTAGAATATGCTGCACAGTTTTGGTCTCCAGCGCTCAAACAGGACATTACTGAATTAGAAAGGGTGCAGAGAAGGGCAACAAAGCTGGTAAAAGGTATGGAAAATCTCCGATATGAGAAAAGACTGGCCAAGTTGGAGTTGTTCACACTGGAGAAGAGGCGCTTGAGGGGTGATATGATAACTATGTATAAATATATAAGGGGATCATATAGTAATCTCTCTAATGTTTTATTTACCAGTAGATATTTCCAGCTGACCCAACAAAGTCACCCATTTTGATTGGAAGAAAGGAGGTTTCATCTAAATATTAGGAGGGGGTTTTTTACAATGAGAGCTGTGAATATGTGGACTTCTCTCGCTGAATCAGTCATACAGGATGATACATAAGATAGCTTTAAGAAGGGGTTAGATGACTTTTTAGCAAGTGAGGGAAAACAGGGTTATGGAAGATAGCTCATAGTACAAGTTGATTCAGGGACTAGTCCGGGTTTTTTGCCTTCCTCTGGATCAACTAGCAGCTAGGCAGGTTTAAATAGAGTTCAAAGGTTGAACTTGATGGACGTGTGTCTTTTTTCAACCTAACTTACTAAGTATTTTACCTTAGTTTATGAATTGTGACACATACAGAGAATGTTTTAACAAGGAGAAATGGCTACATACCTACTACATAGAGAAACTACCCAGTCATCTGTATGTCCACACTTACCCCCTAATTATTCCTGCCAACTACTGATATAATTGTGGAAAGAAAACTACTACATTTTTCCTAAGTTAGTAAAGTCTTTTGGATGGTAGCCCCAACCACAAATTAAAATTTGATTGTGACCTGTCTTTTCTGTTTTATTTATTCATTCAGTTTTTATTCAGAAACACTTTAATTGTTTATTGAGAACCGTGTTCTGTACAGAACTTGAAAAAATATTTGGAAAGGCAATTAACAAAGGTAACTTTGGCGCTTCACTGAACAAATTATCTGTTACTCATTATCATTGCCGCAAAAATAAACAAGAAACAGGCATCCAACTGACAGATCTCAGCATGAAAGTAGGGCTGTTTGGGCAAGAGACCTGCTATTTGACAAGTGCACCACAGTGCAAACAGCATGCAGCTGCCTTGCCCTTGACAGTCTTCCCTGAATCCAAAGTAGTGGTGACTGCTTACTGCAGCTTGAAGAAAAAGTCACCATTGGCCCAGCATCAAAGGTCTGCTTATGCAACAATCCAAGGATTCCAAAAGGGCCAACCCGGGATTTGAACTTGGGACTCCTCAACAGGGAAACTGGAACCTTAGCTGCTGCACAGCTGAACCTAAGCCTGCAAGGCCTTCGGATGACCATTATAACCAAATGTCCTTTTGTAAATTTACATAGAAAGGAGTGGTGATTGGTTAATTCAGCTTGAAGAAAAGAGCACTGATGGTCCAGCACAAAAAGTCAGCTTATGCAACCCTCCAAGGATTCAAAAAGGGCCACCAGAGATGCATTAGCTGCTGCAGCACTGAGCCTAAGACGGCCTGCAAGGCATCCGGGTGACCATTAGAACCAGATTATATTTAGAAAGTGTCTTATTTTAGTGAGATGAAGTTTATGTTAAATTTTCATTTTACTTATAGTTCCCCTTTAAACAAAGCAGCAGTTTGGTAATTAACAATACATCTTTCAGTGGCATTTGTAATGGTACCTTCTTGCACTCAGAGAGATAATAACAATGTGAAGTTAACCTTTGATAACCTAGGGCATATTATTTAGGAAAATCTGAAATCCAGAGGCATTAATTCATCACTATACAGTACAAAGCTTTTATTGCATTATCCTAGATATATTTGTGATATTGTAGATATTATTAAGATAATAAGTAAAGTCTGCATGACAGAAATGTAGGTTCCAGTAAGTAGCCAGCATTACAGAATGCCAGGGACTTTTATCTTGTATTTATCATCATTAAATACAGGGAGCAATAAGATAATCTGAGCCTTACCATATATTCCAGTGCTGGAAAAAAAAATTTCTGTTGTTTTTGCTTCCCGACCTGAAAGAGAAATATAAATGAAAGGATTGACAGTTGCAAGAATTCATTGAAATGAATCAGATTGACAGGATGTCTCACCTCAATTGGATCAGGGACACTGTGGGATTTGTAAATGTAACCCCCTGCTAATTGCCCAGCCTTGTTGACTGCAAAGAAGACAATTGTTTTTTAATTACATATGTATGTCTTCATTTAGACCTGCACGGGCTGTGGATTGAAATTTATACAGTAGATCCAATTCAATTCTCTCTTACCCTTGACACCTGTTATACCATCTGCCATGTATCAAAATCATGACACAGAGGGGTTCGTACTTGTACACTTCCTAAAGCCACTCTTACATTCATTGACGCTTAGGGCTTGGTTTACTAAAATTCAAATTTCTATTTTTTTCATGAATTGTATTTTTTCCCCTAAACATTTGTTTTTTTTATCTAAAAAATCTGAGATTTTATTAAGCGTAAAACCTCTATTACAAAACTTCTCTAAGTAAAAGAAACTGAGGTCCTATTAAAGTCAATGAGAGCTGCGCTGATCCTATTGGACCTTTTTAAACCATTTGGGCTTTTAGGCTTTGAGGTTTATGGATTTTTTTTTCTGTTTGGGGATGAATTAACTCCCCCCCCTTCAATACATAAGGAAACTGTGTGCAGCCCATGCAGGGGCACATGCCCTTAGATTTTCCTCCCAAAAAAGGAATTTACTTCCCTAGTATTTGCCAAAATACATGAAGAAGTGACTGAAGCCCCAATGGTTCTACCCCTACTATATGCATTAAGAGGTAGGGGCATATTTACAATACAGGCACTCGAGGGCCTGTGCCTAGGGCAGTAGCTTTCAGGGGACAGCCCTTGGATGCCTATATGGTAAGAAAACTTTGCAGGGAAAAAACCCTACTTCCCCTGCTGCCAGATGCTTTCCTACTCAATACAGCAGCAGAGGTGGGGGGCCCATTGGGTGCGAGGTGCACCATGACGTCAATTCCACTGACCTCATGTGGGGTCACTCACAGGTCTGGTACCAAGGGCAACATTGGACCTAAATATGCTCTTGATAAGAGGTCATAATTTGAATTCCTGTAACAAAGGGTATACAACCTGATTGTTTAATATTCTCACAAGGATTTTTATTCCTATGTTTATCTTGGCAAAAATGTTTTTCTGGGTAACCTTTCTCATGAAACTTCTGACACATTTTATATTCCTGTACATTCCGTTCCTGAGTTTCAATCACCAGTCTCTGTACGCTAGAAAGTTGATGCTGACTATTGTAATATAAATATATGTTACCCTATTTTTAACTCCTTCATGTATTATAGGATGTATTTACAATACACAGGTCCTAAATCCCATTTGCTAAATTAAAGGGTACTGGGAATTCCTCTCAATGGCAGTGTCTCCACTTAGTGGGATCTGGGGATACATCTAGATTAGTATTAGATTAGTATTGGAGCTGTGCCCTGAAGAATAAAGCAGGTTTGTTGTGCTCGGCTAAGATGAGCTTGGGAGCCAGCCTGAGGATTGAGTCGCTGTGGATGCCCAACTCATCTGTGTGAGTCCCCAGGGAGTTGTGCCTAAGGGAGTATTGAAAGGCTCCTGCATGTCCCTTGTTTTAGAATAGTTGCCTGTGTGCCTGCTATATGGGGGCAACTACCTCTGTCCATCTGGAGAAGTATTTGGGCAGGTAGCGCTACCTGGGAAATATTAAAGAGCTCTTGGGTAAAAGGTATTGTGACTCTTTTTGTCCACCAGGAGTGGAGTATGGGTCTTTGCCTTTGGAAAGACTGTGCCAGTATTAGATTTACCTTATTCACTTATATAAAGTTCATTCTTGGTTTTTTGCAATTGGTGTGTTTAATTATTTGTTCCTAGTGAAGTCAACTGTAGATGTATCCCCAGATCCCACTAAGTGGAGACACTGCCATTGAGAGGAATCATATATACATCGTAATTATGTCACCAGAAGACAACACCGCAAATACATACTGTATATGTCCATTTCATTTAAGAGTTTGGCTGCCATATGTGGCGTAGATCAGCGAAGTGTATTTCCAAACCTGCGGATCCCATAGAGTTCAATAACATGATGTTGGCTCGCAAATGCCCAGTGGGAATCGCTATAGTGCGTATTTAGTTATTTTTAGTAGGGTTTCATTTTGTGTATATTAACACTAAAAAAAGCAAAGTAAAAACACCCCATGTGACATTGCCCTAAAGAAGAGTTAAGTTGCAAACACATGTATTTACAGTAATTCAGAAACTAACAAACATGATCAGCCAAGCAAAGTCTTTTTTTCAAAACACTCATTATGGTATCTACATAGCAGGGAGCCCCCTGGGTCTTGCTGTTCCCTCCTGGAGCACACAGACATCTAAAATCTTATCCCACATGGCCAAATTCTGCTGCTTGCCCTAAAACATTCTCAGACCCAACAGGACAACACAACATTCCATGCATGGTCACTTTTAGCATGTCTGGCACAGTAGACTTAAGCTACCACCCAGTGGAGTAACTTCTGGGGATGCAGGTCTGATTTCAATTAAGCCCAGATCCCTTTTGGCTTGTCAGAGCTGTGATAAGCCATATAGGGGCAGGGGGAGATTTTCTGGAGGGCAGTGATAGGGTAGGCAGAAGAGGCATGTGCTTAAGGTGCAAAACTTGGGGGTTGCAAGGCACGTACCTTCCATGTTGCTTACCCCTAGTCCAGCTCTCCAACGCACTGACATGCGCCTATTTGGGCTTGCTTGTGCACATGCTCATCTGTGTGCATACACTCAGCTACAATCGTGCAGGAGATGGTGGGGGCTTGGGTTTCCTGGGGCGCACGGCCCTGGCATTGACTAGTTATATCACTGCTACCGCCACCATTAAGCTGGAGTAATTCCAGGGTTCCCTCAACAAGTCAATAGAAGCAGCAGACTTGCAATCCTTGGCACAAGTTTTGACAGCACAATTTATCAGCAAAATTGGAGAGGGGAAGTTCCCCTTGCAGATATATTTACACTGGAATTGTAAAAAAAGCTGCACTGTATGTAAAAATACGTGAAATATGTACTTTGCACACCACATTTGTGCTTGTAAATGAGCTCTATGTTCTCAGTGACCATTATTCTTATTTAACCAGCTATTTTTTTTAAATAACCTGGTAGATGAGCGTATAAATGTGGTTTTTCCTTGGAGTAAGGTTCCCTCTGGTGCGCTTACATCTCTAAACAATAAAATACCTTATTCTGTTTTTCAACAATTGTAGGCAAGATGTATTTAGATTTCATTTTAACTGTAGATAAATTAGATAACTGATAAAAATGAAAACTAATGTTATTCCTAAGCATAAGACCAAGAACTGTTCTAATGGACATGTAACCAAATTTTGCCTTATAGTCTTTAATAAAGTCATGAACTGTGACCACATTGAAGAGAACTTTTGGGTGTCTTAAATAGCTTTACATAAATTTGACAGCATCATGTTGTAACCATGCTTAATTTGCTGTATTCTCCTAGACCTCATGGGAACAAACCATGTTTTCTTTTGTCTGACTTTGCAATCAGTCATAAGACCACTGTTGTTAAATCTATACCGTAAAAAAAATACAACTAAAATGAATGCTAGCAATTAATTTAGTAATCTGGCACAGATTATCTAATCTGAAGAGTGTCTACGTCTATGTAATATTCCTGCTCCATTGTTAATAGAGCTTAAATATTAAATGATTAAATGCCTCCCCTGGACCAGACGGTCTCCCGGCTGAATGGTACAGGCTGGTGATGACGGATTTTGTTCCTAAGTTCCTTGAGACACTTGAGGCCTCCCAACAGTCGGGTACTCTTCCACCTTCTATGTACTCGGCGATTATTGTGTTGATTCACAAACCTGGTAAGGACCCTGACCTGTGCGACTCATACCGTCCCATCTCCCTCATAAATTCCGATGCCAAAGTGCTTGCCAAAATCTTGGCCAATAGGTTGCTGAAAGTTATCTCTTCAATTGTGCACTATGACCAATCTGGCTTTATGCCCAATAAGCCCACCTCTGTTAACCTGCGAAGACTATATACAAATTTACAGATTGATCATGATAATCCGGGCTCTCGTATAGTGGTGTCCCTAGACTTGGCCAAAGCTTTTGACACGGTGGAATGGCCTTATATATGGGAGACCCTTAAGGCATTTGGCATTGGCCCTCGGTTTATCTCTTGGATACAGCTGCTCTATGTGGAGCCGGTCGCACAGATCAGGGTCAATAATTCCACATCCGAGCCCTTTCGCCTCTATCGGGGCACCCGCCAAGGTTGCCCGTTGTCCCCCTTATTATTCGCCCTGGCGATTGAACCCTTGGCTCTTGCAATTCGTAGTGCCCATAATATGTCGGGCCTCAAATATAAAACATGTGAGGAACGTATAGCGCTATATGCTGATGATATTCTGTTATTTCTGGCTGATCCCGATTAGTGATGGGCGAATTTGCGCTGTTTCGCTTCGCCGAAAAATTCGAGATTCGCCCGTTTTTTTACCACGAATTTTCGCGGGCGTTTCGTGAATTTATTCGCTGGGCGCGAATCGCGCAAATTCGCCGCGAATTCGCGCCTGGCGAATAAATTCGCCCATCACTAATCCCGATCTATGCCTGCACACTGTGCTGACCATTGTCCAGGAGTTTGGGCGATACTCTGGTTTAAAGATCAACTGGGATAAGTCCCTCATAATGCCTCTTGATAATATTCCCCAACACCTACGCCCCTCTAACATTCCGCTTGCTTGGGCTTCTAGAGTTAAATATCTTGGGGTTAATGTCAGCACTACTGAACTTGACTTTTTGGATCTTAACTTAATCCCTCTACTAGGAAAATTCACTTTGGCAGTCACGTCCTGGAAACAATTGCCGCTTACTATGTGGGGGAAAATAAACCTTTTTAAAAGGATATACTTGCCTAAATTCTTGTATTTGTTTAGGAACTCCCCAACCGCCATTCCTACCTCCTATTTTAAGAAAGTGAATTCAATTCTAATTTCATTTGTGTGGTCGGGCAAGCAATCGAGACTCTCCTGGAAATTGTTAGTAGCCCCAATCTCGAAGGGTGGGCTGGGGTTGCCGGACCTTTGGGGTTATTATTACTTAGCGGCGCAACTATCCCACATTCACACTTGGTTCAACCCTGATCCGGAAGACCCTTACATGCTCCTACACGCCCTCATATTGGGTTCAATTGAGTCACTTTCACTGTGTCCCATGCGCAAATTGAGGGATTCTAATTTTTTACCACCTGTACTGAAGGCCCCTTACCTAGCCTGGCAAGACGCTCTCCGTATTTTTGGGATCAAGCCATATCTCATTTCACCCCATACTCCACTCTGGGGGAACTCTCACCTTCCTCATTTCAGATACCTTCTAGACTTTATATATTGGCCTAACTTGCAAATTAAATGCCTAGGAGACTTGCTTGACCAGGGCACTCTCCTAACCCTACCCAAGCTCCAGGAACGATTTCCAGATCGTCCAATTGACCCCTTTAGATATATGCAATTGCAACATGCCTTTAGGGGTCAATTTGGAGGATGTAACCCAATTTGTCATAAGTTTACAGTCACCACTGTGCTCCATTCCCCGGATTCTCGGAAACTGGTCCCTATTAGAGTCTAAACCTTCTCCCTTCCAATTAGCCTTTGCAAAATGGCAGTTGATTTTGCCCTCGATCACAGAAGATATGTGGGAAGAGGCCACTGACAGAATGTACTACTATCTGATCTCCACACGAGATAGGTTGATTAGCTTCAAAATCCTTCATCTGTACTATTACTCCCCTAAGAGACTTCATAGGATTTTTCAGAATAAATCTCCCCTGTGTCCCCGCTGCTCCTGCCCCTCCGCAGACTTCCTACATGTTCTATGGGTCTGTCCCAAAGTTCAAGATTTTTGGATTAGAGTGGTGCAATGTCTCAGTGACTACTTGGATTTGCCTCGAGTCATTTCTCCCGAAGCTTGTATCCTGGGGGTAGTGGATGATCTAGTCCCTCAAAAGTATGTGAGAATCCTATATAGGACATTACTGTTTTATGCTAGGAAAGCTATTATTCTACATTGGATAAAACCTGTACCTCCCTCTTTTGATCACTGGGTGAATCTAGTGAATCGTATGCTTCCAATGATTAAGATAACGTATGAAGCTCGTGGCATGCCTGATAAATTTGGCAAAATTTGGGAGAAATGGCTTGATGCTTTTCCTCTGCAATATCGTGGGTAAATTATCCAAACAATGTTATTTTCCTGCTGTATCATTGTGTAACTGTAAAGTTCTTGTGTCGATACTTGGACTCTGTGATATTTGTTGGTTGTATGCTTCTCAATGACTTGTCAAATGTGCAATAAAAACTTTAAAAAAAAAAATGATTAAATGCCTTTGCTACCCCACTGGCTGCATAGAGACAATTACTTGTACTGGGGGAGATAAATGGACATTTCTGATGTGAGTAAAATCAGTCAAATGATCCCTGTAGAAGGTTAAAGGAACAACAGCACCAAATATATAAACAAATAGAGGCAAAACCACATTCACAAGATGTCCCTAAGTCAATGAACACCAAGGTCACATGTGGTTGGAGAGAAAGGAAATGACTTTGCATAACACTGTCCAAAAGTAAGTCTGCTTCTATGAAATAAATCAGTATGTTTGGCATAATATGATGGCAAAGAGAGGAAAGTATACATGCATATTCTTCACAGATTATTTTTACTATTGACAAAACTTGTAATAGTAACTATAATACACAAAAGCCATAATTAACATACAAAATATGTGTATAAAGTGTTCCAAGTGATACTGTTTTTTTTAATTATTATTTTAAATTTAATTTATATTAAATTGTATTATAAAAGAAATAAAGCATTGCCTACTGTAAAATCTGGGACTATAATATCTGATGTCACCTTGGAGTTCCATAATATGTATTAAAGCCCTTGTGCCAATTATGCCTTAATATAGCCATAAAACTCCTCTTTGAATTCTTATATATTCTTATTTTAAGAAAGATTTCTTATAATAAATATGTTTCAATATGTTATACTATTTCTTAGGTATAATTATTTTTTTTAATAGCAAACCAACTGAAAGCACAAGCATAGGTAGTGATACCCATCCACAGACTTAGCGGCAGTGTGTTCAATGTCATGAGCTGTACAAGCAAACAAACCATCATGCACTGAAAGAATTATTGATTCAAAGGAAGGAAATATCATTTTGCAATGGTACTAATGCATGGAAAGAATTCCCTTTGAGTGCAATTTTGGAAACAAAATGATAACAGTAAATTATGGAGATAAATAGATTTACATTAAAGAATTCATTCTGATATGAGACGGTATGTAAATTCATGAAATAAATTGATGATTTTGTTTATGAGAGAGTTAGTGGATTAGCATTTACAGAGCAAACAGAGACATTGCAAAGTAATCACATCAGCAATTACAAATATATTAAATGCCATATAAACAGCTTTTTATTATAAGAAGACAATTACAATTACTAAAAAAATCATAATGACAATGATATGAAAAGGACTGCAACTTTTGAATGGTATCATTTTGTTTAAATATAATATATTATATACAAAAGCCTTGTTGACTTAATTGCAGTGTTATGAAGCAGTTAGTGCTGGGTTAATAGCTAAGAGGCAATGTTGAGAAGTCTGGGTTTGATGATTTTTTTAGAATAACAAACAAGCACCCCATCTGTACAGATAATTACCCAGTGTAAAAAACAAATGTTCTGTAAGGCTACAGATTTATTTCTATTGCTACTTTTTATTACTCATCTTTCTATTCAGGCCCTCCCCTATTCATATTCCAGTCTCTTATTCAAATCAGTGCATGGTGGCTATTGTGACGTGTACCCTAGCAACCAGATTGCTGAAATAGCAAACTGGAGAGTTGCTGAATAATAAGCTAAATAACTAAAAAACCGCAGATAACAAAAAAACAAAAATTAATTGCAAGTTGTCGCAGAATGTCACCCTCTACATTATGCTTAAAGTTAACTTAAAGGTGAATAACCCCTTTAATAAATCACGGAAAAAATTTTTTGACCTTTAAAAGTCCAACCAGAAAAAAATCAGATAAAAAAAGGTATATTAATCAAATGGTGAATTCTAGTTTTTTAATAAATGTGCTTCTTCTAAAAATTACACAGGAATGAATAGCAAGTGGGTGGGTGAGTTTTTCTGTGGTGAGCTGTACAGTAATTTCACATAAATCTGCCCCTAAGAACCATCAGGTGAGGAAGTGCTGCACTTTGGGAAAGGTACATTTTCAGATCTTAACCACCAATAGGGGGTAAATAATACAAAACTTCATTGTAAATGATGAACTACAACTACTTAGGTAAGAATTCATGAGCTTTACAGGACCCATGTGTGTACATTTTAATGATACAACAAGTTTACATTTAACAATTGTACACTTTTAAATGTATAGCTCTACACTGAAGGAAGGGCATGTTACAAAGGGTAAATTCAAATCATGCAAGTAATTGATAAAATGATGCATGTATTTTTCAAATATATGTTATCCAACAGCACAAATGAATATCTCCAAGTAATAAGTGATTGCAGTATACTACACTAAATACATGATAAATTGAAACAAATTAGACATATTAGTTTTCACAGGAGACAGTATTGACCTATTCTAAAATGCATTATAGAGCCAATTCTAAAGCAGAATATTCAAAGTAATTGATTAGTAGCATCACTAATGTACCTTACATCAATATGTGCATGAATATTTTTACTGTTCCTATTACTGCTTTCATAAACCCTGATCATGATACAACCATTAGTCTACAAAAATACATTGAATTAAACAGAAGAAGAGTTAATAACAAGCAAAAGGTGTACAATTTATCTCTACAAAGCTATGGACTTTTTAATAATGTACATGGTATTTCTATATCTAGAAAATTATTTTAATTCTGAACTCATATTAGACATTTTTTTCCCTAAAAAAGTACATTATCTTGTTCCTTGATGTCTGATTACATATCTATATGTACTTAAATACATTTCCTTTCTCAAAATTGGACTCTTACTTATAATAATTCTCACCCCCACTGGCAAATTAATCTTGAAATTCACATGAGATTCATTGAGTAGACATGTAGTAAACCTTGGAAACAGGACCATGTTCATAATTTACTTAATTAAGAGCTATTTCTCTATCTACAGGTGTATTTCTATGAAATAAAGAAAGTACCTAACTACAGTATTTCGAATTTCCGTCCCTGTATTTAACGTTTTCCCCACGTTTTTAAAAATGTAGTCCCAACCATTCTCAATGAATTCCTGTGGGTTCGGGGTGCCACCTGTCCGGTTTTGACCAGGAAAGCCCGGTATTTTGAAGGGCTGCCTGACTCAAAACTGCCTGCCTGGTTTTCCATCTGCAATTAATTATGCAAATTATTTATGCTAATTTATGACAAAAACCTGTGGCAAAAAAATTTGCTGCAACATAAGAGTCGCAAGACAAAAAAGTCCCCATAAAAAAAAGTTGCCAAAACAAAAAAAAGCCGCCACAGGAAAAATGCCCATTGACTTCAAAAATGTTGATGCCTGAAACGGGACAAAGTTACTCATCACTACCCATCTCTCTATAGTTGGCCATTCAAATTGTACAATCAGCATTTGCCATCTAATTGCACTAGGGAAAGGCTCTTAGAGTCATTTACCAGAATAATTCAGTTGTCACTTAATTGTGTGGCTGCCCCTTTCCAGCACAATGGTACCAATGTTCTCCCACCCCTTATAGCAGCAGCGAACCTTATACAGTACCCACTGACCCTAAAAAAAAACTAGCCTGAGGTGAAGCTGCTCCTTTTAAGATTATATGATTAAGCTCTCCAGTAGGGTCTTAATTTTCCACCTGCCATGCATCCCCTATACAAGGCTTAAAATACTCACAAGCATATTATATTGCATCAGACAGGATCATGCTGAACTAAAACTCCTAGTACAGCCCTAACTTAAAGGCAGGAGGGAATAAGTACTTCTCAGAAGAGTTCAGTAGGCATTTTATCTTACTGCTTTATACATGAAAGTCACATAAAATAACGTTATTACATGTTATATTTAAATTGTTTTTAAATTGTTTCAGTTGTGTTGTTTCTTGCATTGGTAGAGGCAAACATATTTGAATATTATTCAATGAAGGTTTTCGTTTATCCAAGTCATGAAATACAGTATCTTGCAGAGATAAATCTAAAGCATCTGGACTTTGAGTAAGTATAGGTATGGATATATAGAATTTAATTAAAAGTAGAGAGGGTGTGTGTGTATGGATGCTGGGTTTTCATTTGGAGGGATTGAACTTGATGGACTTTGTCTTTTTTCAACCCAATTTAACTATGTAAATATGTAACTATGAGTGTTTTTGAAAACTTTTCATCACTCATCTGAGTGGCTTCTTCAGTTCACTTGAGTGGCAGGGAATTCCCGGGCATTTTAAACCCTAAAGGGTAATGCAGTCACCAGTGCACCGGTAGGTGAATATCCAGTTGCTTTAGACTAACAGTATCTCCACTTGATACTGTACATTTTTGAGCTCATCTCCAACCCATCGCACCTAAAGATATGTATGACATAATTGTATTATCCTCTGTCTAGCAAATTTGTGGTTTATCAGATTATTACTACTATTAATATTTGTAACACAGATGAATTACATACATAGCCTGATTTAATCAGTACTCAATCACAGCTATAAACACATATACTATTAGAAACTGACTTGTGATCATATCAATTCTGACTCCACATCCCTCAAGCAAATTCATCCATGCTCTTTTGACTTTTGACCTCTGAGGCAAAGTTGCAGCCTTTTATATGTTTATCAGTACCTGCCATTTTTGTTTCAAAATATAAAAAAAACATTATCATATTTTACTGCAGTGATAATTGAGTGGGAGAACTATACTTTAGGCAATAATAAATAATTGGCCGTATAAACAAATAAATTCATCCATAATTAAATATATTGGATTATTCCAATTATGAATTTCCTAAATACAGTATCCTGTTCCATAAATAAGGTTTGGGAAAAATGGAATCATTGTCCAATAGAGAAATGAATAACTATTCCTGGATACATATAGATGTTTTTTAAATTTCCCAAATTTTTTTTTAACCTTTTGTATTAATTTATATGTCACATGATTTTTGTTAATTATATGAATATGAAATATTTTTATTTATTTACCAATTGTTACAAAGTATAAATTTAACACATTGGTGGATGGAGTATATGGATTAATTTAATTTATTTAGTTCTATTTCACACAATTTAATTGACATATATATTTGTATATTTGAATTACATATATTATATGTTTAAATCAAGTATAATGTATCACTTTTATACGTATGAATTTATTCACATTTTTTACAAGCATATTTTGCCTTTAAAGTAATAATGATGTACACGCGTGTAGCTATTTAAACATGGAGACATATGTTCACTAATTACTCTGAAGTGCCTTTTTTTTAACCTTTTGTATTAATTGATGTCACATGATATTTGTTAATTATAAAGGCAGAAAGGAGAATGGTTCAACACACCAACATATTTTAAAACTCCAAAGCTTTATTCATCCATTAGTAAAACAGGCACGTACTAACCAGCCTAACACTAAGGGGCACATTTACTAAGGGTCGAATATCGAGGGTTAATTAACCCTCGATATTCGACCATCGAAGTAAAATTACCACATTTACTTCGATCGAACGATCGAAGGAAAAATCGTTCGATCTAACGATTAAATCCTTCGAATCGAACGATTCAAAGGATTTTAATCCATCGATCGAACGATTTTCCTTCAATCAGAAATTGCTTAGTAAGCTTATGGGGAAGGTCCCCATAGGCTAACATTGGCGCTCGGTAGGTTTTAGGTGGCGAAGTAGGTAGTCAAAGTTTTT
Organism: Xenopus petersii; assembly: GCA_038501925.1. Taxonomy (NCBI): domain Eukaryota; kingdom Metazoa; phylum Chordata; class Amphibia; order Anura; family Pipidae; genus Xenopus; species Xenopus petersii. Next base: position 119,205,467 of record CM076675.1, read on the forward strand.
TTGAAAGAGAAAGTACTTTGACTATCGAATGGTCGAATAGTCAAAAGATTTTAAGTTTGAATTGTTCAATTCGAAGTCGAAGTAGTAGTCGAAGGTCGAAGTAGCCAATTCGATGGTCGAAGTAGCCAAAAAAAAACTTCAAAATTCTAAGTTATTTTCATTCTAATCCTGCACTCAAGCTTAGTAAATGTGCCCCTAATTCTGATGTTTTTTCCGTTTCAGATTTGGGGGCATGTTTACTAACATTGGAGATAAATATCTGGAGAAATTTCTGGAGATGTTGCCCATAGCAACCAATCAGATCTTTGCTTTTGTTTTCTAACTTGGCTGTGGCTGTTTAAATCTAATTGCTGATTGGTTGCCATGGGCAACATCTCCAAAAATCTCTCCAGATATTTATCTCCAATGTTAGTAAACATGCCCCTCAGTCTGTTTACAGAACTTGGAGGACCTATATTATGAGGGAAGTATTTCTAATATTGACATTGAAACATGAATCACACTGGGTTTGAAACCAGAAAGTACGTTTTATCCCATAAATTCTCATTGTCTATCCATGGATGTTTTTCAAGATCTGATTGACCAAGATCTATGGAAATTGATTAAAGATAGAAATAAAAATTTCAAACGGCCCTCCAATTTCTGTGAACTAGATAAAGCGGCCCTTAATCAATTACATATGAATGCAGATATTACTTTCCGTCAAACGGATAAAGGAGGCTCAGTAGTAGTGATGAACACCACTGATTATATTTCTGAAGCCAAACGCCAATAGTCTGACAGTAATGTCTACACTAAACTAATGAAAAACCCTACCAAGAAGTTTCAACTAGAACTTATTAATATTTAAGTTTGGTGTTTCCTTGGGGGTAGTGGATGTGAAGGACTTATCTTTCTTAAATCGAGAATTTCCAATCAAACTGTTTCCTATAGCTGCTTTAAGCTATGCCCCTTGTTGTTTCTCACAGTGACCAGCAGAGTGCTAGAGTATAAAAGCACTGTGCTAGAGTATAAAAGACTCTGAAGCCATGCTTTCAGTGTCCATCTTGTGCTGGCTCTAGCCTGAGCAGGAGGCAGAGCTCGAGTGGAACCTAGACAGGTCAGGTCTAGTAAGGATAGGCTACTCACCTTTATAGGTCACTCTAGGAGTGACAGACAGTCAGTATATTTATCTGAGCAGTTTGAGGCTCCTATGAGGATTGTAGTGGGATTAAGATCCCAGGGTACTAATTGCCCAGCAGTAGGGACTAAGTGTACAGACCTAGGGTAGATATTATTCCCCTCAGGTTCCACTTAGGGAAAAGGCTGAAAGCTGGGTGTACCTCCTCAAAGCTGCATGTATTGTTCCTATCTCTGAGGAGAATCATACTGACCAAAGGTGCTGTGAGTACTGCCTATTCATTGTAATGTATGATCCTGCAAATGTTCTCTTTATGTACACTCCACTGAGGATTGTATAGTGAATGCTCAATAAATCTGTTCTATGGTTAAGTTATAAGAACCACTGGCGCCCAATTATTTGCACCCTGAATACAGTTACAGTTGCACTACACCCTGCTTCCACATCGCTGCGAAGGCTCACTCCCTAAGATTTTACGGTCTCATCCGTAGCATATGTACTGGGAGTGAAGCTTATAGTAGAGTAAGGTGCACTCAATTTACTATAGCGCTACAAGTCCATACACCACCCCCAAGGCAGAGCAATAGTGTCAAGCATTGGCTCTCTTAATGAGGGTCTTTCTATCTGGATTGATTGTTGCCTTCAGCCTATAGTGGTTAACTTAGAATCATATCTGAAAGATACTGGCCATTTATTATCTAAATTGAAAGATATATCTTGGTCCAGTAATTACACCTGGGTCACTATGAATGTTCAATCTTTATATTCATGTATCCCACATCAAAAGGGTTTGGAAGTTATTAATTATATGTTATACAATTCTGGACTTTTCTTACCATCCTATGCTAACTTCTACATGGGATGGTGGGAGTGCACCCAGGTCTTTGGAGACACAAATCCTTGTAGAGACTGTATCAACTGGTACAGTCGCTACATAGATGATCTTATGTTCATTTGGTCAGGACCATTGCATAAATGACAAACTTTTTTGGAATATTTGAATACTGAAAAAATATTCTTTAAATTTTGTGTTTACCTTTAATGAGAATCCTGACAATGTAGATTTTTTGGACATAACACTGATAGGCATACCATGCACTGGTAAAAATGACACCAAAATATACACCGAACCAACGTCTGGCAATACTATTTTAAGAGTAGATAGTTGCCATCCCCGACACATGGTAATGAGCATTCCATTTAGCCAGTTCCTTCGTTTTAGACAAAATTGCTCCACAATAGAAACATATGATGAATAGGGATGTAGCGAACGTCGGAAAAAAAGTTCGCGAACATATTCGCGAACTTGCGCAAAAATGCGAGCGGTTCGCGAACGGTTCGCGAACCCCATAGACTTCAATGGGAAGGCGAACTTTAACATCTAAAAAAGACATTTCTGGCCAGAAAAATGATTTTAAAGTTGTTTAAAGGGTGCAACGACCTGGACAGTGGCATGCCAGAGGGGGATAAAGGGCAAAAATGTATCTGAAAAATCTGCCTGTGTGTGCTTGGAAGAGATAGTGTAGGGGGAGAGCTGTTAGTGATTTCAGGGACAGATGATAGTAAGTTTGCTGGCTAGTAATCTGCTTGATACTGCTCTGTATTGGAGGGACAGAAGTCTGCAGGGATTTGAGGGACATTTTAGCTTAGGTAGCTTTGCTGGCTAGTAATCTACTGTTCTCTTTAAACAACTGCCATACGTTGCCCTTGTAGGCATTGTTTGCCCAGTTTTTTTGGACGCAGCCACTGAAGCACAGTTGCCAGAAAAAATATGCCATATAAATGCTGAAAATAGTCATTTTTCGCCATACGTTGACCTTGTAGACATTGTTTGCCCAGTTTTTTTTGGACGCAGCCACTGAAGCACAGTTGCCAGAAAAAATATGCCATATAAATGCTTAAAATAGTAATTTTTCGCCATACGTTGACCTTGTAGACATTGTTTGCCCAGTTTTTTTGGACGCAGCCACTGAAGCACAGTTGCCAGAAAAAATATGCCATATAAATGCTGAAAATAGTCATTTTTTGCCATATACGTTGAGTCAACGTATGGCAAAAAATGACTATTTTCAGCATTTATGTGGCATATTTTTTCTGGCCTCTGTGCTTCAGTGGCTGCGGCCAAAAAAACTGGGCAAACAATGCCTACAAGGTCAACGTCGTTGACCTTGTAGGCATTGTTTGCCCAGTTTTTTTGGCCGCAGCCACTGAAGCACAGAGGCCAGAAAAAATATGCCATATAAATGCTGAAAATAGTCATTTTTTTGGTCGCAGCCACTGAAGCACAGTTGCCAGAAAAATTATGCCATATAAATGCTGAAAATATAAATTTTTTTGGTTGCAGCCACTGAAGCACAGAGGCCAGAAAAATTATGCCATATAAATGCAGAAAATATGCATTTTTTTGGTCGCAGCCACTGAAGCACAGTTGACAGAAAAATTATGCCATATAAATGCTGAAAATATAAATTTTTTTGGTTGCAGCCACTGAAGCACAGAGGCCAGAAAAATTATGCCATATAAATGGAGAAAATATGCATTTTTTTGGTTGCAGCCACTGAAGCACAGAGGCTAGAAAAATTATGCCATATAAATGGAGAAAATATGCATTTTTTTGGTTGCAGCCACTGAAGCACAGAGGCTAGAAAAATTATGCCATATAAATGGACAAAATATGCATTTTTTTGGTTGCAGCCACTGAAGCACAGAGGCCAGAAAAATTATGCCATATAAATGCAGAAAATATGCATTTTTTTGGACGCAGCCACTGAAGCACAGTTGCCAGAAAAAATATGCCATATAAATGCTGAAAATAGTAATTTTTCGCCATACGTTGACCTTGTAGACATTGTTTGCCCCGTTTTTTTGGACGCAGCCACTGAAGCACAGAGGCCAGAAAAAATTAAACCAGTAGGGTTTGCACCCTAGTTTGTAACGGTGGCGGAGGGAGGAGGACGCTAAAGGACAGCTGTGTGTGGAGTCATGAGGCTTGAAGAGAAGGACAGCTGCATAGAAGTCAGAACAAGTCTTCCGGCGTGCAGTAACCCTCCGAGATCCACCCCTCATTCATTTTAATAAAGGTCAGGTAATCGACACTTTTGTGACCTAGGCGAGTTCTCTTCTCAGTTACAATCCCTCCTGCTGCACTGAAGGTCCTTTCTGAGAGCACACTTGAGGCTGGGCAAGACAAGAGGTTCATGGCAAATTGTGACAGCTCTGGCCACAGATCAAGCCTGCGCACCCAGTAGTCCAGGGGTTCATCGCTCCTCAGAGTGTCGATATCTGCAGTTAATGCCAGGTAGTCCGCTACCTGCCGGTCGAGGCGTTCTTTGAGGGTGGATCCAGAAGGGTTGTGGCGCTGCCTTGGACAGAAAAACATTTGCATGTCTGATGTTACAGACCGGCCAAAGGGCTTTGTCCTTGCAGGTGTGCTCGTGGCAGGATTACTGGCACCTCTGCCCCTGGAATGTTGATGAGTTCCTGAAGTGACATCACCCTTAAAAGCATTGTACAACATGTTTTGCAGGCTGGTTTGTAAATGCCGCATCTTTTCGGACTTGTGGTATGTTGGTAACATTTCTGCCACTTTATGCTTGTACCGAGGGTCTAGTAGCGTTGCGACCCAGTACAGGTCCTTCTCCTTAAGCCTCTTGATACGGGGGTCCTTCAACAGGCATGCCAGCATGAAAGACCCCATTCTCACAAGGTTGGATGCAGAGCTATCCATCTCCGCTTCCTCATTATCAAGGACTGCATCATCCACGGTCTCCTCCCCCCAGCCACGTACAAGACCAGGGGTCCCCAAAAGGTCACCACTAGCCCCCTGGGAAGCCTGCTCCTGTTGGTCCTCCTCCTCCTCCTCCACAAAGCCACCTTCCTCCTCTGACTCCACTTCTGGCACCTCTCCCTGCGTTGCAGCAGGTGCCTGGGTTCGTTCTGGTGATTGCGACCATAAATCGTGCGCTTCCAGCTCCTCGTCACGCTGGTCTACAGCCTCATCTGTCACTCGTCGCACGGCACGCTCCAGGAAGAAAGCGAAGGGTATTAGGTCGCTGATGGTGCCTTCGGTGCGACTGACCATATTTGTCACCTCTTCAAAAGGTCGCATGAGCCTGCAGGCATCGCGCATAAGCACCCAGTAACGGGGGAAAAAAATCCCCAGCTCTGCAGATCCAGTCCTACCACCCAGTTCAAAAAGGTACTCGTTGACGGCCCTTTGTTGTTGCAGCAGACGTTCCAACATAAGGAGCGTTGAATTCCAGCGAGTCTGGCTGTCAGAAATCAAACGCCTGACTGGCATGTTGTAGCGCTGCTGAATGTCAGCAAGGCGTGCCATGGCTGTGTAGGAACGTCTGAAATGGGCCGACACCTTTCTGGACTGGGTGAGAACGTCCTGGAATCCTGGGTACTTGGAGACAAAACGTTGGACTATTAAATTTAACACATGTGCCATGCAGGGCACATGTGTTAAATTTCCCAGTCTCAACGCTGCCAACAGATTGCTTCCATTGTCACACACCACTTTTCCGATCTGCAGTTGGTGTGGGGTCAGCCACCGATCGGCCTGTGACTGCAGAGATGACAGGAGTACAGATCCGGTATGGTTTTTGCTTTCCAGGCACGTCATCCCCAAGACAGCGTGACAACGGCGTACCTGGCACGTCGAATAGCCTAGGGGGAGCTGGGGGTGCACAGGTGTGGAGGAGGAGAAGGAGGACCCAGCAGCAGAGTAAGAAGAAGAAGAGGAAGAAGACGAGGTAGAGAGCGATGGAGGAGTAGAGGTGGTGGCAGAACCGCGTGCAATCCGTGGCGGTGACACCAACTCCACTGTTGTTGTTGTTGTTGAGCTACCCATTCCCTGCTTCCCATTCCCAGCCATTACCAAGTTCACCCAGTGGGCAGTGTAGGTGACATACCTGCCCTGACCATGCTTGGAGGACCATGCGTCAGTAGTCATATGGACCTTTGGCCCAACACTAAGTGACAGAGATGCGGTAACTTGGCTCTGCACATGTTGGTACAGGTGTGGTATTCCCTTTTTAGAAAAAAAATTGCGGCTGGGTACCTTCCACTGCGGTGTCCCAATTGCTACAAATTTGCGGAAGGCCTCAGAGTCCACCAGCTGGTATGGTAAAAGCTGGCGGGCTAAGAGTGCAGACAAGCCAGCTGTCAGACGCCGGGCAAGGGGGTGACAGTCAGACATTGGCTTCTTACGCTCAAACATGGCCTTCACAGAAACTTGGCTGGTGGCAGATGACTGGGAATGGGAACAGGTGGTCAAGGTGGAAGGCGGAGTGGAGGGTGGTTCAGATGGGTCAAGGAGAGCAGAGGTAGAGCAGTAAGATGCTGGACCAGAAGGAGTGTGGCTTTTAGTTTGCCTGTTGCCTTTGAGGTGTTGCTCCCAAAGTGCTTTGTGCTTGCCGCTCATGTGCCTTCGCATAGAAGTTGTACCTATGTGGCTGTTGGGCTTACCAAGGCTCAGTTTCTGACTGCACTCATTGCAAATTACAATGCTTTTGTCAGAGGCACACACATTAAAAAAATCCCACACTGCTGACTTTTTGGAAGTGTGCGATCTGGCGGTAACAGTAGAAGTTGGCGGCATTGGCGGCAATGGCGGGTGCGTTGGCCGGCTGAACACAGGTGCCGATACATGTTGTTGCCCTACTGATCCCTGCGGGCTGGCCTCCCTGCTTCTTCTAAGTCTTATTCTCCTACTGCCTCTCTGACTCTCCGTCTCTCCATCTGAACTACCCTCCTCTTGCTCTCTTCTACTAGGCACCCACAAAACATCAATCTCCTCATCATCATTCTCCTCAGATGCATCAATTTCTTCTGACACATCACAGAAGGAAGCAGCAGCGGGGACCTCCTCCTCCTCCTCATCACTCATCATTATGTCCATCTCTGTCGTGTTCTCTGCCAGAATTAAATCTGGTGTAACGTCCTCATCTCCTTCATCTTCTTCTGCCAATAATGGTTGCGCATTACTCAGTTCAAGAAACTCATGGGAAAATAACTCCTCTGACTCCAGTGAAGAAGGGGCACCGGTGGTGGAGGAAGTGTTACGTGGGGTGGCCATAGCAGTGGAGGATGAGGAGGATGTTGTGGTAAAGTTAGAAACGGTAGAGGATGGGGTGTGCTGTGTAAGCCAGTCAACTACCTCTTCAGCATTTTGGGAGTTCAGGGTCATTGGCTTTTTAAAACTGGGCAATTTGCTAGGGCCACAGGATTGCATAGCAGCACGGCCCCTAGCACGGCCTCTGCGTGGCGGCCTGCCTTTGCCTGGCATTATTTTTAAAAAAACAACAACAACAAAAACTCAGTTGGTTTTTCTGGAAACGATAATACACACAGCTAGATGGCAGTTTGAAGAAAACAGTGTGCAAATAATGCCTACAAGATCAACGTATACACTACTACAGCGGTGGATACGGATTACGTAAAATATATGAATGCTGCTTGAAAAAAAGTAACTCAAGTGGTTTTTCTAGAGACGATAATATTATCAATATTTAGACAAAATGTGAACAAGCTCACACAGCTAGATGGCGGTTTGAAGAAAACACTGTGCAAATAATGCCTACAAGGTCAACGTATACACAGCGGTGGATACGGATTACGTAAAATATAAGAATGCTGCTTGAAAAAAAGTCACTCCGGTGTTTTTTCTGGAGACGGTAATATTATGGATATTTAGACAGAATGAGAACACGGTCACACAGCTAGATAGCAGTTGGTTGAATAACACACTGGGCAAAAAATGCCTACAGGGCAAATAATGCCTACAAGGTCAACGTATACACAGCGGTGGATACGGATTACGTAAAATATAAGAATGCTGCTTGAAAAAAAGTCACTCCGGTGTTTTTTCTGGAGACGGTAATATTATGGATATTTAGACAGAATGAGAACACGGTCACACAGCTAGATAGCAGTTGGTTGAATAACACACTGGGCAAAAAATGCCTACAGGGCAAATAATGCCTACAAGGTCAACGTATACACAGCGGTGGATACGGATTACGTAAAATATAAGAATGCTGCTTGAAAAAAAGTCACTCCGGTGTTTTTTCTGGAGACGGTAATATTATGGATATTTAGACAGAATGAGAACACGGTCACACAGCTAGATAGCAGTTGGTTGAATAACACACTGGGCAAAAAATGCCTACAGGGCAAATAATGCCTACAAGGTCAACGTATACACAGCGGTGGATACGGATTACGTAAAATATAAGAATGCTGCTTGAAAAAAAGTCACTCCGGTGTTTTTTCTGGAGACGGTAATATTATGGATATTTAGACAGAATGAGAACACGGTCACACAGCTAGATAGCAGTTGGTTGAATAACACACTGGGCAAAAAATGCCTACAGGGCAAATAATGCCTACAAGGTCAACGTATACACAGCGGTGGATACGGATTACGTAAAATATAAGAATGCTGCTTGAAAAAAAGTCACTCCGGTGTTTTTTCTGGAGACGGTAATATTATGGATATTTAGACAGAATGAGAACACGGTCACACAGCTAGATAGCAGTTGGTTGAATAACACACTGGGCAAAAAATGCCTACAGGGCAAATAATGCCTACAAGGTCAACGTATACACAGCGGTGGATACGGATTACGTAAAATATAAGAATGCTGCTTGAAAAAAAGTCACTCCGGTGTTTTTTCTGGAGACGGTAATATTATGGATATTTAGACAGAATGAGAACACGGTCACACAGCTAGATAGCAGTTGGTTGAATAACACACTGGGCAAAAAATGCCTACAGGGCAAATAATGCCTACAAGGTCAACGTATACACAGCGGTGGATACGGATTACGTAAAATATAAGAATGCTGCTTGAAAAAAAGTCACTCCGGTGTTTTTTCTGGAGACGGTAATATTATGGATATTTAGACAGAATGTGAACACGGTCACACAGCTAGATAGCAGTTGGTTGAATAACACACTGGGCAAAAAATGCCTACAGGGCAAATAATGCCTAAAAGGTCAACTTATACACTACTACAGCGATGGATACGGATTACGTAAAATTTATTATGGCTGCTTGAAAAAAGTCACTCCGGTGTTTTTTCTGGAGACGGTAATATTATGGATATTTAGACAGAATGTGAACACGGGCACACAGCTAGATAGCAGTTGGTTGAATAACACACTGGGCAAAAAATGCCTACAGGGCAAATAATGCCTAAAAGGTCAACTTATACACTACTACAGCGATGGATACGGATTACGTAAAATTTATTATGGCTGCTTGAAAAAAGTCACTCCGGTGTTTTTTCTGGAGACGGTAATATTATGGATATTTAGACAGAATGTGAACACGGGCACACAGCTAGATAGCAGTTGGTTGAATAACACACTGGGCAAAAAATGCCTACAGGGCAAATAATGCCTAAAAGGTCAACTTATACACTACTACAGCGATGGATACGGATTACGTAAAATTTATTATGGCTGCTTGAAAAAAGTCACTCCGGTGTTTTTTCTGGAGACGGTAATATTATGGATATTTAGACAGAATGTGAACACGGTCACACAGCTAGATAGCAGTTGGTTGAATAACACACTGGGCAAAAAATGCCTACAGGGCAAATAATGCCTAAAAGGTCAACTTATACACTACTACAGCGGTAGTAAAATAAAAAAAAGTTAAATAAAAAAAAATTAAAGTTGGTGCTGCTGAACTACTAGGAGCAGCAGATTAGCACACCAGTCCCACTCCCCAACACTGCTAGACTAATAGCACTGGGCTCTTATAGTAGTAGTAGTAGTAGTAGTAGTAGTAAAACAACAAAAAAAAATAAATAAAAGCAGTCCTTACAAGGACTATTGCTATTGCAGCAGTCAGCAGATGAGATCAGAAGCAGGACAGCTGCCCACTGCAGCTACATACAGAGCACTGCAGTAGAAGGTAGATTACTAGCCAGCAAAGCTACCTAAGCTTAAATGTCCCTCAAACCCCTGCAGACTTCTGTCCCTCCAATAACAGAGCAGTATCAAAACGTTTACTAGCCAGCAAACTTTCAACTGTCCCTGAAATCACTAACAGGCAGCAGCTCTCTCCCTACACTATCTCTTCAGCACACACAGGCAGAGTGAAAAAAAGCTGCAGGGCTTCGGTTTTTATAGGGAAGGGGAGTGGTCCAGGGGAGAGCTTCCTGATTGGCTGCCATGTACCTGCTGGTCTGGGGTGAGAGGGCAAAAAAAAGCGCCAACAATGGCGAACCCAAAATGGCGAACGTCGCGCGACGTTCGCGAACTTCCGGCGAGCGCGAACACCCGATGTTCGCGCGAACAAGTTCGCCGGCGAACAGTTCGCGACATCTCTAATGATTAACAATCAGTTATGCTTAACCAAAAACTGATAGATAGGGGTTACCCTGTGGAAATTGTTGAATCAGCTTACTTACGGGCACGTTCAAGAGATAGAAAGAGTCTCTTTTCAAATGGTAACAGAAATACAAAAAAATGATCTTGTGATTGTAACAGAAAAAATGGTAATATGCCAATTTATTTTAGTACAGAGTTCAGTACAGATTATAATGACATGTGTAGAATAATTAAAAGACATCTTCCAATTCTTTATAATGACCAAATACTAAAATATATTTTTTCCAATAATCCTTTAAAGTTTGTACCACGAAGATCCTCCACTTTAGGTAAAAAATTATCTCTCAGTTTTGTGGCCAGTCCAGCACCCCCACCATCGGATAGGTGGTTGAGTAAAAAGGGGACCTATAAGTACGGAAGATATCCCTGCAAAACATGCAACATGATTACAATCAGTTCAGAATTTGGGTCCAACAATACGGGTAAAATATATAAAAATCAGACTTATAATAACTGTTGTAGTCACCATGTGGTATATCTGTTGGAATGTAAATCATGTCTAAAACAATATGTAGGATGAACTGTCCGCCCTCTCAAAGAGAGAATCAGGGAGCACCTGATTGCCATAGAGAAGGGAGACACTAGATCCCCCATTGGTAGACATTACAATGCTTGCAGCACACAGGGTTCTTTAGACTTAGGGGTTAAAATTATTGAAAAAGTACATTTCCCCTTGAGAGTGGGGGACTTACTACACAAGTTGAATACTCATGAGGCTTATTGGATTTTGACTCTGAACACACATAGCCCCCATGGTCTGAATACAAGACTTGATATCTTCCATTTTGTTTGATATTACTGAATCTGTTACAAATATTTTTGTTTATTCTCTCTCTCCTCTTTTTTTATTAATCCTTTGTGTATGGTAGGTTTACATTAATAACCTTTTAGTAATGTCTTTATCACCTGGGGTTAATGATATAAAAAAGACTTGCCTTTTTAGCAATTTCAAAAATTAACCAACGCTGTAGACCCTGTCTATAAATATCATCACTTCCCAATAATCTTTTATGCTTATGATTAAGGGCACATGTGCCCGAAACGCACCATGCAACATTCTGTAATGTGCCTGTTTTACTAATGGATAAATAAAGCTTTGGAGTTTTAAAATACGTCGGTGTGCAGAACCATTCTCCTTTCTGCCTTCAAAATATGCATGGCCTGGGACGCCGAAAGATTCCAGCACCCAGCCACTTACAAGCTGCCAGTTCTTTCTTGCTGACACTGCGGTGAGTCGGAGCGGTAATGCTCTCCTTTTCATTAATTATATGAATATGCAATATTTTTTGATCACACATGTGTTCATCTATTTACCAATTGTTGCAAAGTATACATTTAACAAATTGGTGGATGGAGTATATGAATTTATTTTAATTTAATTTATTTAGTTCTATTTCACACAATTTTATTTACATACATATTTGAATATTTGAATTACATATATTATATGTTTAAATCAAGTATCATAATGTATCACTTTTATACGTATGTATTTATTCACATTTTTTACAAGCATATTTTGCCTTTAAAGTATTAATGATATGCACGAGTGTAGCTATTTAAACATGGAGACATGTGTTCACGAATTACTCTGATGAAGTTTCTAGTTTGCGGGCATGAAATGCATTCAATTTATACAACCACCGTTACAATGTAAACTTGAATGTGCGTCTGAATAAAGCTGAGTTGTTACTAAATGTGCCGGACTCCGAGATATACCTTGATCAGCGATTTGCAGTGATTCAGGGTTTGATGTAGTAGCCGGCAAGAAGTGACCGGCAAATTGCGAGAGCAACGATCAGGCAGGAGACTGGTTTGTTCCATTTTTATATTGACTTAATATAAAGTCAAGAGTTATTCTTAAATAAAATCATCTTTTGTAAAGAGGTAATAAAATACATGCTTACTTAAAACCTATAGAAATCAAAAATATTCTTATACAGCTTAAAAATACACTGATTCCATGGCCAAACCAAATACCCATGTCATGTGAATACTGTAAAAGTAATTTGTTCCATCCTACAAATGTCAGCAATTAATCTCTCATAATAAATTAGCACTTCTCTAACCACAACTGTATTACATGCACAGTAATATGTTTTATCAGTAACGAGTGCATACAGGTTAATTAACAAGCAGCAGCTTTTGTGTTGAAACAATGCTCCCTAAAGCTATTCATGCAGGTGCTGTTAAGGGCCAATTGCGCTCCACTGGATAATTATCAAGTACCTTTGTGATCACCATTTGTTAAGAAGGCACTGTCTGTGATTTGCCTAAACTTACAGTATATCTCAATCATCAGTGATCCACAGCAGCAATTAAGTGACAAGACCCTTCTCAATGGAGACTTGGCATCATATAAGAGGCAGGATGGGGATTATCAAAGCCAGATGGAAAATGTAAAAAGTCAGCACTGACATACAGCTTCAATAAAACGACTATATATGGAGTATATTCTAATTACATTAATAACCAGTCTGAAGATTTATTCTATGACTCTAAAGACAAACAAGTAACATCTTGGCATCGAATGGTTATAAAAACAAAATGCTTGGTAATAAAACTTTTGAAATCTGAGCAAACACACAAAAAGTGACCCTTGTCTCAGGGGAAGATTTACAAATACTCTTTGACATTTCAACAGTGTTAAAAGTAACAAATTAAACAATTAACCAATCAGACCTCGCTAGTCATTCTGCACTCGGCTGGTGAAAGCTTATTGCTGAAATATCGGTTATTGCACTCATGTTTTTGAACCATTCACTACATACCAAAGGATATAAGAATATTCTGTATACTTTGTCCAAGTATGTGTTGTTATTTCAATATAAGGGGTCTCTCTGTAATGCAGAGACTCTGTATTTTTATTACAGAAAAAAAGCAATTTAGTTGTTAAACAAATAATTGTTGCATTGCTGCCATGTAGCAGTGGGGTCCTATGTTTAATTCCAACCTAAGTATATGTGGCTTTCCTTGTCCCTCCAGCACACAAAAAATATTCGGCATTGAGGCATGAGTAAACTGATTTCAGTTTTTTCTGTGAACATAATAAGGAGATTAGGGGGGTTATTTATTAAAGTCTGAATGCCAAAAACTTGAAAAAAAAATTCTTTTTTAGTTTTTTTTTTTTAGATTTATTGTACGCCGAGGATGGAAAAAGTCTGAATCTGCAAATCCGGCATCTCAGACCTACCGAGGTTGTATATAAGTCAATGGGAAAGGTTCCTATACTGTTTGGAAGTTTCTGTGGTCTGCGCTGGCATTTAGCCCGAAAAATCCGTCTATTTTGGACTTTTCAGGGAAAAATCTGGCTTTTCGAGAAAAAAAATCAGAAAAAAACGTACGATTCTAATTTTCGCTCAAATTTTTCGTGCTTGTCCCTGATCCGATTAAATCTGGATTTTTTTTTAATAATAAATAAGAGCCAGTCGTGGATTCTAATTTGGTTAGACTTTTTTAATTGAAATAATCAGTAAATAAATTCGGATTTTAATATATAAGGCCCCCCATGTAAGGTCCACTGATGTTTCATCTCTGTAAAGTGCAGCTTAAACCTGTAACAGTGCAGTAATAATAAAGCATAATAATGATTATAGAATATTATGGAAATTGATAATATATTCCATAGCTGAACTTTATATAAGAAGAATTGTATGCTGGGTAATTTGCTGTCTGTTTTTATCAGGAAGTTTCAAACATGCAGCAGCCATAATACTGTATTTTAGGCCAATGATTTACCAAGCATTGGTACCACAGAGGAAGAAGCCCAAAGGCACAATCAGGTAAGTAATGATTTTAATTATTAATTATATTAAAATGATCTGTGTTTGAAATATTAAAGTGCAGGTATGGGACCTGTTATCCAAAATGCTTGGGACCTGGGGTTTGGATCTTCATACATTGTCTACTAGAAAATCATGCAAACATTAAACAAACACAATAGTACAAGATACTGTTTTATTTCAGACAAAAAGGAAATCAGTTAGGATTATTTGATTATAATGGAGTCTATGGGAGATGGCCTTTCCTTAATTCTGAGCTTTCTGGATAATGGGTTTTCAAGATAACAGATCCCATACTTATATTTGGGAAAGTGTTCTTACTACCATCTTGGCAGCAATTTGCAAAAAGTAGATATCCCTTTAAAGATCATTAGTTTAGTATAGGTATAAGCATGTGCAGATATGCATTGGGGGTCATATGGAGGGAATTTTTGTCTTTCACTCAAATTAACCATGTAACTATGTAGACATGAGAAATGCTTTATAAACACACTATTTATTTTAAACCATTTTAGGTAAAATATATTTTAAACAGTTTTATAAATATAGTCCCTATATTCAAAAAATCAATCAGTGTGTATAGTGCAAAGTGACACCTATCATTAGAAATATACCCTGATAATTAAAAGGACTCACTCACAAGCTCAAATGCAATGTGCAAATATTGGATGTAAGCTGCCATGTTTTTATCCACAATCCTGTATCAGTTGCTGGCAAGAGGGAGTTGTGCTTGGTGCAATTGTGTCTAATGTGTAAAATTGTGACAATTGTGCTCGGGGTTGGACAGAAGCATTGTTGGCCCACTGGATTGCAAGCCTTTGTGCCCCCCCACACGCATGTTTGAATGCCGGTGTCCTGCCAGCCCAGTTGAACCCTGATTATGTTTGTGTTTTGAAGCAAATGGGACAAAGTTGAACTGGTCATGATATTGGAATTTAAGCACTTAAAGGCAAATTTATATCTATGCCCAATTCTTTATGTGGGAGAACATTGCATCTATGGCCACAGGCCAATGTGAAAACAGTGAAGCTTTAGGGTTCCCCTGTGTCAGTAAGTTCACTGCACACAAATTATCCAAACAGACTGGTGGGGTGCATTGCTGCTTCACACCCAGATGTGCTAGAGTTAAAGCTGTTCTGTGTTCAAATAAAACTTGCAAATGGTATCAGAAAGTATTTTGAGGTTTCATCACAGCATGTTGCAATAAACCACCAGGACAATAACTGTGAAATGTAAAAACCAACCCAGGGCTAAACAGTCAGACAAGCTTAATTAAATAGTCCTGGATTGGCAGAAATCTGTCTGATAACTAGAACAAATTTGACCCTCTCCTTTGTACTTCCACTGGTTATCTGGTGTACCTTTGCTACTTTCCTTTGGATTTATGGCTTTTTTCATGAATTATTTAAAGGCTGCAATTTCCTATTACTTTTCAAAGAAGCAGAGATGGGGGAAAATAATCACAATTTAAACTACTTAAAACTGCACGACACCAGCAGAATACAACAAGCCAAACCCATAGTTAATTCTTGCAAATGCTTCTGTAATAAAATTACCTGGTGGTCTAGTGGTGCGGCGGCGTGGACGGCCGCCACGCTGCCGCGCTCCTGTTCCGGCCTCCAGCGCCGGCGCCATCTCGGCTCTCTAGGACGAGCACGGCGCGCCTCTTAAAGGTACAGGCGCGCTGGCGCGATTACGCCAGCGCGCATTGGGCACGTTTTGGCGCGAAATTTGGAGGTATTTAAGGCCCATTCTTACTCCCAGCCAGTGCCCGTGATAGAATCTTGATTCTGGTGGTTCCTGAAGCCTTGTGCTGTCTGTTCCTGTGAAATTAGTATCTGTTATTCCGGTTTTGATCCCTGCCTGTTCCTGACTATTCTGATATCCGAATCCTGACCTTTGCCTGCATCTCGACTACTCTTTCTGCCTGACTCCATCTGTTTGATTACCCGGTTTGACCCTTGCCTGCCTGACGATTCTTGATATCTGCCTGCCTCGACCCTGCTGTCTGACGATTCTCTTGCCTGCTCCATTTGTACCGTGACCTTCGGCCCAAAAGACTATCTACCTGCCGTGCCCCTCTGCAAGCCAGAACATCTCGCCTTGTACCCCTCGTTAAGTCCAAGTGGCACCCAAGTAAGCTGAGGGCTCCTCCCGAAGCCCAACGGTGGTCACACTACTGGTGAAGCCGAGCCGAGACCAGGGTACTTGGCACCTGTTCTGGTATTGGGTGCCGGCCGTGACAGCTTCCTTCTGAGCATGCCTCATTCTTATTATTTTATTTTCTTGGCTTTTCTATCCTGTTGCATAGTAAAGAAAATGTAATATTTAAACATAATAAAGGGAAAATAGCAAATTCTTCATAAAACAAGAGATTTGTGTTTGCATTGTCTCCTATATGAAAACATAATGGGACAGGACACTATGAATTATGTTTACATTCTGTTTATACTTTGGTGGAGGCAAAGTAAAGCTGTGACAATAGGAAAGAATAGAATCTGCAGTGTCATGCAGCCTATGGCATTGGCACACATTGAGTTTTATCCATTAACCATTTTAGAACCCTCTGTACTTTTGGGGGTTTATTCATCAATATCTTGTAGTATCTTTTTAATACATTTATATGGTTAGAAGTAGCCGTTGGGTCAAGCCTGGAAAGGGATGCCATATAGGCTTAATAGCTCAGTCATTATGATCCCTAAAGCATCAGACACTTAGGGGCCTTTTTGGCACAAGCAATCTTTAAGAAGACCTAATGCTAGTTTCCTAAAAAAAACCTTGGCAATTTCTGTAATTTTACCTGAATATGCTTTAGAAATAAAGAAAAATGTTTGGTCCTAAAAGCAGTATTTCCTCATTTCAAAATAGACCCCATAAATGTTCATTTATGAATACTAGCAATAAATACAAACATAGAGTAAGATATATTAAAATGCCACATGTAAATTGCTTCTGTCTGCTCATTCCATCTACACGAGTGCCATATGATACTTTTCCAGCTGCTTCTGCTTTGGAGTATGAAGGAGAAGCTGCAGAATAGTCTTGCTACAAGGGAAGTCTGGATTTAACACTT
This sequence comes from Xenopus petersii, assembly GCA_038501925.1. NCBI lineage: Eukaryota > Metazoa > Chordata > Amphibia > Anura > Pipidae > Xenopus > Xenopus petersii. The sequence continues at coordinate 119,222,851 of CM076675.1, forward strand.
AGGGGCACATTTACTTTGCTCAAGTGAAGGAATAGAATAAAAATAACATCGAATTTAGAATGTTTTTTTTTGGCTACTTCGACCATCAAATTGGCTACTTCGACCTTCGACTACGACTTTGACTTAGAATTGAACGATTCAAACAAAAAATCGTTCGACTATTTGACCATTCGATAGTTGAAGTACTGTCTCTTTAAAAAAACTTCGACCCCCTACTTCGCCATCTAAAACCTACCGAATCTCAATGTTAGCCTATGGGGAAAAAGAATCCTCTCTTTCGAGACTCTATTTTTGTGTGGAAACATTTATTTTCTCGTCATAGCTACAGCTATACCCAAACTCGTTTTATGCCAGCTAAGCTCTTGCTTAAACCATCGGATTTTCTTAAACAGTATACCTTTTTATTTTCCATGAAGGAAAAACTACTAGTCTTAATAAAATATTTATTCAACCCACTTAAAGGGTCACTACTATTGTGGTCAGATCTCAAAGTAAAATATAATCTTCTTGAGTTAGATAGATATTATTATCGTGCCTGTCAATGTGGCCTTTCTTTGATACAGAATAAGAATAATTTAGTATTATTGGACCACAAACTTGCTGAGGATTTGTCTGAATATATTGAACTCCGTTCATTGATTTCAATCGACTCTATATCTCAGAAATTTTGGAATGATGGGTCAGGCCCACATCCATTAATAGAAGTTTCTTTTAAATGGTCCAACTATTTACAATGCCGAGTATCCCCTTCTGATTTGATGAAGTCTCTAAGTAATTATAATAAATTAATCTTAGCAGAACATTGGAGGTTACAACATTTCAAGCTAGTACACTAAGGGGCAGATGCATCAAGGGTCGAATATCGAGGGTTAATTAACCCTCGATATTCGACTGGGAATGAAAATCCTTCGACTTTGAATATCGAAGTCGAAGGATTTTGCGCAAAAACTGCAATCGAGCGATCGAAGGAATAATCCTTCGATCGAACGATTAAATCCTTCGAATCGACCGATTCGAAGGATTTAAATCCAACGATCGAAGGATTATCCTTCAACCAAAAAAACTTAGCGAAGACTATGGGGACCTTCCCCATAGGCTAACATTAGGTTTGGTAGCTTTTAGGTGGTGAACTAGGGGGTCGAAGTTTTTTCTTAAAGAGACAGTACTTCGACTATTGAATGGTTGAATAGTCGAACGATTTTTAGTTCGAATCCTTCGATTCGAAGTCGAAGTCGTAGTCGAAGGTTGAAGTAGCCCATTCGATGGTCGAAGTAGCCCAAAAAACACTTTGAAATTCGAATTTTTTTTACTTCGAACCCTTCACTCGAAGTTAATGAACTGGCCCCTTAGGTTATGGGAAAAAAAAATACTAAAGATACTTTTACTAGTCCTGTCCCGTTTTGTCCGAAATGTAATGAGACTAATGTTTATCTTTTCCAAAATTTGTGGTCCTGCCATAAAGTTAGATTATTCTGGAGGGAGGTCACTCATTTTTTGAATAATAGATTGAAAATTAAGATACAATTATCTCCGTGTTTTGCTCTATTAAATTTGGAGCGTGATGGTTTTTACTTACCTTCCAAAGCAAAATTTATATCCCATGAAAAAAAGACACTGACAAGTTTATGTTTGGCTTCTGCCAAAAAAGCTTTATTAAATTTTTGGTTACATAAAGAGTGTCCCTCATTGTCAGATACCATTTCTTACATGAACTAACTTAGCTGGCAGGAAGCTTTAAAAGCAAAATCAAATGGGAGAATCTCTAAAGAATCCTTTAAACTTATATGTTCTCCTTATTTTGAGTCATGTGTTTCTAATACCAAAGACCAAGTTTCAAGGTTTCTCCAAATCTAATTAGGATGGTAACTGCACAATCTGATTCTCCTGAAACAATGGGCTTTTTCTTTTTCTTTCTTTCTTTCTTTCTTTCTTTCTTTCTTTCTTTCTTTCTTTCTTTCTTTCTTTCTTTCTTTCTTTCTTTCTTTCTTTCTTTCTTTTCATTTGTCTTTATATCCACTGGTTTAGTTAAAATTTTCTGTATTTAACAATTAATGTTATTAATATTTGAAAATGTCATGCCACTGTATTTATTGCAGCACTTTCTCTAAGTCTACTTAATATATGCTGTCATATTAATTTGTCTTGTTTATGTTAAATCAAATAAAATATATTTAAACTTAAAAATGTTGTGTTTGATTGTAACAGAGGCAGTTAAGCTGAAAATTTGTACAGACATATCGGAGGAATGTAATATTGGTCACTAGCGCAAAAATCATTTGCAATTCATTCACACTGCGAAAAAAATGTTCCCAAATTGAAAAATTTAGCCTTTGTGAACACTTTGCCCCTCACACGACAGTAAGATATCGATTGCAATCACAAACCAATTTTTACATCAAAATATTTAACAAAACTGCAGAGCAGGTGTTAAAGGCTCACAATGGGCAATTAAGATTCGCAATGCAATAAAAGCCTAATGAAGAATATTACATTGCGACAGGCACAATTTTATTCACAAAGTTTTGCTCTTTGTGCATTTTATTACATTTCCCCATTGCATTGAATGTAAACAAATAAAAAATACGCCAATTTGTAAACACAATATGGGAGGCTGGACCCTTCAGCATTTCCAATAAAAGCAATTTACAAGTAACACACTATTACTGGTGATCAGAGGCTTCAATGTCAACCAAAGAATTCTGTCATTGCAAAGGTCCTTTTGAGAAACATTTCAATAACCATTCCCAAAGTAAAAACATGGCACAAGAACAAAACATCTATTTCCCTTCAAAATATAACAATGTGACGTGTGTTGTCTTCAAACTATTTAGCAATCTGTATAAGAATCTCCTGCTTTAAGAGGAACTGCCAGAAGATGGCATGATATCTACATTGATAGAGTTCTTCCATGCACACTTGCTAACAATAATGTATCCAGTATTATATGAATTACATTTTTGTTATTGTTGTGCATCTGGCAGTCACAAATTAATACAAATAATAATAATAATAATATTAATAATAATAATATGTTCCAAACCCAATTCCAAAAATAGTTTATTGATTAGATTTGTCTTCCAGTCTAAAATGAAGAGGGTCCTATTAATGTCAGATTACAGTCACGACATACATTGACATGATTTAAATATTACTTGGGTATTGACTAGTTGCCAGAAATAAATCCATATGATCCTGACAAGTGACAATTGGGGGCAGATTTATCAAGGGTTGAATTTCGAAGTTAAAATACTTCGAAATTTGACCATGGAATTGAAATACTTCGGGTATCCTGTGGTCAAAGTAAAATCATTTGATCGAACGATTAAATCCTTCGAATCGAACGTTTCGAAGGATTTCAGCGATTGAACGATTTTACTTTGACTTCCAAAAACTTAGAAAAATGCTCTAGAAGGTCCCCATAGGCTAACATAGCACGTCAGCAGGTTTAATTTGGCAAAGTATTGAAGTCAAAGTTTCTTTAAAGAGACAGTACTTTGATTATCGAATGGTCGAATATTCGAACGATTTTACTTTGAATCGAATTCAAAGTCGAAGTTGTATTATCCTTAATTCGAATTTTGAATTTTTTTACTTCGAAAATTCCCTCAAATTCACTTCGACCCTTGATAAATCTGCCCCCTGATGCTAATGTCTTTTTGCATTTTTCATAGATTAAAGAACAGATTTAAGAATTCCTTCAGGGTGGCACTGAACTTTTGTGCTGATAGGTGTGCACTGGGAAATTTGAAGTCTGCTTCCAATGAAATACAACCAATTTACACAAGTAGATGCCTGTTGCCAGTATTATTCATGTGTGCACTGGTGGTATATGGCTACTGTGGTGGTATTCTTCCCAAGACAAGATCGTCTTAACAAAAAAAAAAAAATGGAGGCAATGTGCCAAGTACCCATCTATGCCCCAGGTAGGTTCAAGTTTCTGTTGTCTCCATACTGTGCTATTCAACCTATTTGTTTACTAAGTTGTGGCGTTGGAAATAGATATGTGAACATTTTTGTTTTACATGCATGGACAGGGGGTGCATTAGATATCTTATTTCATGGTTACACCTCGCCTCCATGTTGGAAGGGAAAATAGGAGCAGTGCAAATGGAGAAAGGAAGAGGATTACATTTTATCGGATATATATTGTCATTTCCCTAAAATACAATTTTCTTAATTTTTTAATCTACTACTAAAGAATTCTGGAAGAGGGTATCTAGAGGAAGAGCAACTTTTCCATACTGTGTTTTCTAAATATTTGCTTCCTACAATAGAATAAAGTATAACTTTTTCTCTATCATCTCTGCACCTTCTCTGTGCTTCTTTTTATCAGTCAGACTTTCCAAGGTTAAACAGACACAATACCATATAAAAGGTAAACCTCAAAGTATTTAAAAGGAAGCGGCAACTAAACCATTCAGTCATATATGTTGTCATGGAATGCACTGTGGTTTGTTATCTTAAAGCCAAAATGACTCTGAAATATCAAATTTTACATTAACCTATAGTATTTTCTAAGGAGTTACTATTTTAAGGCAAAGAGAAAGGTTTAAATATATATTTTTAATTCTAACTCTAATCTAGGACCAACATTTAGTAAACACATATTTTTTAATAATGCAGCAAAAATATTATTAGGCATAAGAAATACTCAAAACCAGAGATACAGGTATAGGACCTGTTATCCAGGTTGCTTGGGAACTGGGGTTTTCCATAATTTGGATCTTCATACCTTAAGTCTACTAGAAAATAATGTAAACATTAAATAAACCCAATAGGCTAGTTTTGCTTCAAATAAGGATTAATCATATCTTATCTCAAGTACAAGGTACTGTTTTATTATTACAGAAAATATTTTGATTATTTGATTGTATTAGAGGATAACCATACCTGTATAAGCATACATCCACTACTGTAACTATCTGTACTGTTAGTTTTTATTACCCTGCGCATATAATTTAAGTTTCATGCCAAGTTGCTTTGGCACCTACATCAACAGTAGCAATGTGATCCTGCTGTGTTCTACTGGCTTCCCAAACTATGTCTCTTCTTCGTCTTCCTATCACCTATGTGCATAAATGTTTAGTGGAAATAGGAAAAACTGGCGCTCCAGGCAGAAGAATGCAGGGTTACCCCTTGCTGTTTATTTCTTGCGAACGTGCAACGTTTTGGGGCAAGCCACTTTATCAAGCAACTTGATAAAGGGGCTTGCCCGAAACATTGCTCGTTCACACAAAATAAACAGCAAGGGGTAACCCTGCATTCTTCTGCCTGGAGTGCCAGTGTTTCCTATTTCCATTGAAGTATTGGGGGTTGCCGTACCCCATTACATTGTGCACCAGGTGATCCAGCAGAGGTAGGGTTAGGCGTGTTCGCAGCTTTACCTGTTTCCATTAAATGTTTAGCACTTATTATGCCTGTATGTTTTGACATTGTCACTTTCAGCCAAGAGGCATTTGGGTGGCAGGCAGGGCCAGATTTACATTGCGGGCACCCCTAGGCCCGCTGCCTTTTGTAGCCCCCCTCCCCTCTATCTGCACATATTTTTTTTTTTTTAAAATTTCTTTATTTTCGATTTTCAGGGGTACAAAAAGAAAGAAAGGGGAATTAAGGGAAAATAATAAGGGGGTGATGTGGTTACCATTACATGTATATACACATAGGCTTTATGTATTGCGTATTTCTGAGCATGTTTATCATAGAATGCATAGTCAATATGCTTATAAGCAAATTATTAATGGAGGGCAAAAACAATAGTGAAAATCCAGAAACATGTACCTATAGCTTGTCAGAACTACAGCAGAAATCCTTCAAATATTTATGCCAAGGTGACCAAATTTCCCAGTACCTCTTACTTTTATTCTGCGAAATATGTGTTAGTTCCTCTAGTAAACTAGTTTCTCTTACAGCCCTCATCCAGTCCTCATATGAAGGGGGAAGTTCAGACTTCCAACTCCTCGGGATCAATGATTTTGCCGTCTGGATTAAATGGAAGGTAAGCGGGTCTTCTAGCATTGTTTGCTTTTCTTTGTTTATATATAACATAATCATTATACTATCTTCCCTCTGAATTTTTATACCTGTAATACTATATATACTTTCTAATATCTGTTTCCAGTAAGCGTCCAATAGAGGGCACATGACCCAAATATGTAAGTGGTTCCCCACCAATTTTTTGCACCTCCAGCATAGATCCGATGATTGAGGGAACATTTTGCTAATTTTACTAGGAGTATAATGCCACTTAGTTACCAGTTTATATACTGCTTCCTGTGTTTTTGAAACCTTCGTCATCTTATTAATATATTTGAATATCTTGTCCCATTCTAATTCTGTGGCTATAGCTCCCAGTTCTTTCTCCCATTCTCGACCGAATAATTTAAAATTATGGTTTTCTCGGGTTATTAATAAGTTATAAATTTTTGCTAGGGGTTTCCCAATCTCCAATTCCTTCTCCATGAGCTGCTCCCATTGGGTAAGGGGTCTATCCCAATTATGCTTCTCTAGTTTATTAATATAGTGTACTAATTGGTTATATCTCCATTGGTCTCCCAAATGAAAGCCTGCACATATTTTCATCAGAGCAATGGGGATTGGTGCATGGGAAATTTAAAAAACTATTGCATCTCCTGTGTACCACCAGTGTTACTGATCCAATGTGGGTGTGGTTGGGCAGCATGCCACCCCCTAAAAATCTGCTGCCCTAGGCCCCATCCTTGGTGGCCTTTCCACAAATCCAGGCCTGATGGCAGGACTGGAATATTATTTAGAGGTGGATGTGGTACATTTGAGAAGTAGTTTTCAAAGACATGGATGCAGTTGTCTTATGAAGGTGCATGGCACTGGCACGCTATGGAGAAAACTATCCGGACATCCAACAGACTTCTGCCTTCTAAACAACTAATTTGAAACTAATTGTATTAATATGAATCTTTCCCTCTCTCTGCTGCTATAACAGTCTATAATCTTCTGAGAAGGCTTTCTACTACATGTTGAACATTGTTGGTGGGATTTGCTTCCACGCGTGGCCATACATTGATCAATCTGCTTGTTTGCCAAGGTTGCCAAAGAAGTTGATAGTTTCCCTATATGATACCAGGTAACCATGCTTTATGGTTAAAAGGGCAAAAAAAATAACCCCTTCCAACCACCAAGTTTTATAAAGGAGGTGGCCGATGGGTAGTATAGTTAAAATTCAACTGAATAGATGGTTTAAAGTAAAGCTACAAATTGTCGATTATTAGACAGTATGTCTTTTTTTTCTTTATCTACCTTGATTATGTTTATGTGACGTTTGAAATTTAATTACAGTATGGACATACCTATTTTATAGTGCAGTGGTGTTACCAAAAAGAATTGTGGCACTCTCAAGTAGAAAATCCATAATACTTCTGAAATTCATGTCTTGTTACAGTTTAAATTCTTATAATAAATAATGTCAGGGTTTTTGTTTTACAAAAATGCAGTTTATACAGTCAGTTCTCTGAAATATCTTCTCTGTCCAAACATTAAATGGATTAACATTTCAGCTAAAGTAATTCCATTTTTATCCCATTTTTAACAATGGTGCAAGTTTTAATGATTTTTAAAGAAAGCTTAAATATATCAAAGTCTCAAAATACAATACGGTAAACTGTTAACCTCAACAATCTATACTGTAGAGTTTTCAAGCTGTATGACATTTAATAACCACCAATAGAGCAGTGACTTTATGGCACAGAAAGACTAATGTCAAATTTTGCTTTTTTTTCTCAAAAGACCAAGCCAATGACAAATCACCCTGAAGAAACACGTTTTACACAGAAAACTCATATAGTCACAGAGGTTTGAAATAATATTGGCCACTATTGAGAGCCTAGGTTAGTCATAATGTATCTCTTGAAGCCTCTAGATTACAGTCATGAAAAGGTCTCCATCTCTATATTACCCACAATTCCATTTTTGGCGATCCAAAATATGTTCATATGTAATCTGTATGCATAGTGCACCTATTCAAGTTGGTATGGTGACAGTGGTGTAACTAGGGGGAGCAGACCCCCCAGCTGCGGGGGGGCCCATAAAGACCCATGATCACTGCAGTCCTGTCATGGGACACAGTCCCCTTTTGGAACCCCCACGGATCAAAATCCACATTCTCACACCTGCAAATTGCAGTCTCCCTTAAAGACCCCTTTGTTTATTTCATCTGGTGCTGGTAGTGGGGTAAGCTGGGGCGTGTGGGTGAGGGTGGCAGGGGGTGCAAAGGGTGAGGGTGGCTGTGGTCCGGGGACAGATGTTACGCCAGTGTATGGTGATCTGGGTATCAAGCAGGAAGGGAAGAGGATAAAGGGTTTGGAAATACAGGAAAATTGATGACCCCTAAGTAGAATCTATAAAATAGACTTTTGCACACAAAAATGTGTTTTTAATTTTTCAGAATGCTGAGATGTATAGCAGTAACAGTAGCAGCAATACTAGCATTTTTAATATTGTTTCCTTATCTAATGACAACCTTTTAGATGGCAGTTGTCTTAAATCTGATACAGCAATGCACAGATAAATTGGCCAAACATCTTTACATAATTAAGATTTTATCAGAGCTTTATGTATTACTTAACTTTCTAACAATGTTTAGTCAGCCCTTATTTCTGTGTGTTTAAAATAAGCCTATGCTTTTGGAAACCAGCACTGCATATTTTGTTAGAGGATTTCTTTTCTTCTTGTTTGATTTATTCTTAGTAAGGTCAGTAGACAAATGATTGCCATGGTGCACCATGATGCTGCGGAACACAACAAAACAGAAAATCAATAGAAAGCAGGAAAATAACAACAATTTCCTTTCTATTTTTGCCAGGATTAATTCCAGAGATTGTTTTTTACATTGTGATACTATGCCATGTAATTCCTTTAATTGATTAATTCATCAGGAGGATACAATGAAACCCTTGATATTCTCCATAAATATGCTTATTTTTAATTTTAGTAATAGGGATAAAATTATCTTCATTATCATAAGATCATAGTCTGTCATTTTAGGAACCAGGAACTTCTTGTATTTCAACCTAAGACTAAAGAAGAGTACATTGTTAGACTCTGCTAGATGTGACGATAAATTATAATGTCTTATTTTTAAATCAGGAAAAGTTTTGATACAGACCAATAAACTGCACAATATGAAATAAACTTTATACCAAAAACTAGCAAGTAAAACCAGCTCAGATGCTGGCCTGTAGCTCCACACAGTGCCAAACTGAGATACCAGGGGCCCACCAGAAAACCTTAGACTGTGGACCCACTTTCCAAGCAATTATTCCTCACTCAATCTCTTTATTCACTTAGTGGGACATTCACCAAAATCCAAAGTTGCGCTCAGGGGTAGCGTAAGGTTGCGAAGTTGCGCAAGCGTTGATACGCTAAGCAAAGCGAAGTTACGCTAGTGATGGTTAATTTGCATACGGCGTCAAATTCAAATTTCAGTGGAAGTATTCGTAGCAGCACTAGTTGCCCCAGGCGTAACTTTGCCGTAGTTCCGCCAGCGCTTCGCAAATTCACTAAAATCCGAAGTTGCGCTCAGGGGTAGCGTAAGGTTGTGAAGTTGCGCTAGCGTTGATTCACTAAGCGAAGCGAAGTTACGCTAGCGATGGTTAATTTGCATACGGCGACAAATTCAAATTTCAATGGAGGAATATGTAGCAGCACTACAAATGCCCGGGAAACCTTCAAAACATCAAATAAAATTTTTATTTTGCCCTACACATGTGCCCACTGTATAGTTAAGTTGCCATGAGTTAGGAAATGTAGGGGGGAAGGAGGGGAGCCCCAAAAATGTTTTCGATCTTTTTCAGCCTATGACCCATAATAAAGAAAAAACGCCAGCTTTTTTGGGACTTAGAAAAAATGTTAACTTTTTTTGAAGCAATCCCTTTCTACTCTATTGCGCTTCGCCTGGTCTGAGGTGGTGAAGGAAGTCTGGCGTAAAAGGTAGCGTTCAGAACAATGCGCACGTTAGTGAATTTGCGTAGTTATGTCTGTTGCGCAACTTCGCCAGGCGTAAGGGTGCGAAGTAACACTAGCGTCCGTTAGTGAATCGGTGAAGTAACGAAAATGCCCAACGCTAGCGAATCCACGCTAGCGTTAGGCGCTTTGGCGCTTAGTGAATTTGCCCCTTAGTCTTTTTTGTTTACTTACTATACACTGCTCTTCTAATATATAGGGGGTTATTTATCAAAATCTGAAAAGTTCTCACAATTTTCTGAAAACTACTCCTACCAAGTATGCACGAATTTCCCTCCTATTTATCCATTAATTTTCACAAAAATTACTTGTGCTAGAAAAAAACTCAATAAAGATGTGAAAAAAATTTGAATAGCTTGACTTTTTCAGAGTTGACACATGTATACTGCAACTTTTTCGTATCTGACGACCAAATAATGCAACTTTTTCAGAATCTCAGTGCAAATCAGGATATCTTCTGGACATCTGCCATTGATTTCTATATGAACTGGGCAGGTCTGAGTTGGAGTACTTTTTATTAGGACTTTTAACACAATTAAGGTTTAATAAATCATAAAAATGTCAATTTTTTCCCCTTTAGAAATACAATCAGAAAAAATCTTCTAAAAAAAAGACTATTAATCTACCATTAAAACTTATGCATTGTACTTAGTTACCATTCACAAATGAATGGTGTGCGCCCTTGGCATATCAAAGTTGTAGCAAGCTTTCAGCTTTCAGGCACTAACAAACGAAATGTAGCCAATCAGGCAGGTGGGAGTGCTGCACATTTGCTTATATATTGCTGCCTGGTGACATGAACTGAAGCTGTAGAAGAGCTCTGAGTTAGGGCTTCAGTAGTCCATGGACCGAAATCCAACTTTGTTGCTCAAAAGAACAATTACAGAAAGATGAAAACATGATGAAGTCATTTGTAATACCTTTTACAAAGATGTTGAGTTCTACCATAGCTGACAACCAAATATAGAAATTAGAAAAACACACATATAGGTCAGGTACACAATGACAAAATAAGGAGCCCTAGAAACAAACAAATTACATTTCTGAAATTTCTGGAGGCATTAAAAAAAAGAAACAACTGAACAGATACGTTGGAATGAGTTAAGAATATTATTCTTACAAGAAAGTTAAAAAGTCAAATTAAACTAGAAAGATAATCTGGGAGCTAAAGTTGGCTGTGCCCAGATAAGAGTTATCTTTCTCAATTCTTTATAGGTATAATATTAAACACAGTAATTAGATCAGATCCCAGCCTGATAATTAGCATCAAGCATTTGTCTTTGGATTGCACTAACCAATAATTTTTTTTTGTGTATGTTTACAAGCATGGGTTCTTTAGGCAATGCACCAAAGTTCTGGTGCAATGTTTGACATATGTATTATTGTTGGTGTACAGGGCATATAGCAGGGGTGCAGTTTATTTAATTCTATAGAAAGCTCTGATTTACTCAATACAGTGCTTTATGCTGCTATTCAGTGAGGAGTACTTTACTTCTTACACATGCAATCCAACCTGGATACCACAACATAACACTTGAAATGGTAGTATAGGATATATCAATTCCATAAATACAGTATATATGTGAAGCTCCAATATAAATGTAATTTACAAAGATTTCATAAAGAAAAAATGTACCAAAAAGCTTCCAATTAGACATGCATTGTAAAAATAATATTTCTGATCAGTTTCAGTCCCTCTTTCAAGTTACCAGGAGTTTATACGCAAACAACAACATTGCATGATACTAAACTGCCATGGAGACATAGTGGATGTCTTGCACCCTAAATAATGGAGGTCTACACACAAACATGCATGTCATGCACCAAAAATAATACTTTTACTGCATTGCAGGATACACAAAGCAAAGATGCACCAGAAATGATGCACTTTTGTAAACAGTTGCAAATTAAGTTGTCACTGATGAAGCATAATAGTGGCTCCAATGTAACAGATGCCAAAAATGTATGCCATTGCCAACATATAATGCCACCAAAATTGCAATCCAAATGCTGCAAGAGCTGATCCAAACATGATACACATTCAATTACTTACATTCCTTTGAATGAATAATGCAGTTTATAAAACATTTAGCAAAATGGTACACCTTTTGTAAATATATAAAACAGTAATTTTTAACCTCTCAATAGCTGTATTAATATGATTTGTATAATGATTAGAAAATGTGATAAAAATAGATCTACATCAAGATTACTATTTAGACCATCTAATCCAAAACACTTCTTGGAATACAGGTCCCTTTAAAATATGTAAATACTGAAGCAAGTAAGCAAACATGCATTTGTTGGGTTTAATACATTTGCATTGTTCAATATAGTTCTGTTGAGTTTTGGCACAGGCAGAATACACTTAAAACTTGACCCCAAATGTAAACGCTGATGTTGGTGGATTGCTAATTTCCTCAGGCTCTTGATAGGAATCCCTTGGCAAATGCCAATGTTTAAGTAATAGTTCCTGAAATTGATGGCTCAGAATTTGATATTGTCTCACAAATGTTCAACTTCATTCAATATTTTCCCCCATCTGACTGATGGCCAAACTACTCAATTTATCTCCATATCCAATAGGCATTCTGGATAATGATGCAGTATGTACCCTGACATTTAATTCTTCTTGGCAGGATGTATTTAGGACCCCCCACCCCAACCAAATCTGGTTATAGATTGTACAGAGATAAATAAAAATAAAGAAATAAATCTTTAGAGCTCAATTAAAATGATCTATCTTTCTAACACAATTTTGCACTGATTTTTATCAAAAGCAATATGTTGTACTAATAGGAATTAAGCAAAAACCCACAAATATCCAACAAACAATAATATTAGCTACATGGGAATAGGTTGGATAAGACAACATTTAACATATAATTGCTTATTTTTGATTACATAGGGATATGGAAACAGATTCACACTTAAAACAAAAAAGATCAAAAAGTGGGAACATTTACGAGGATAGAGCCTTGTGCCAGGAAGAGACAAACCAAATAATGACTATGGTTAATCAGCAATTATAACATTGCAAGTGTGTCCTTAAAAGCAGTGAAAACATCATTCAGTTACACGAGAGCTGTAAGTTGGCAGAAATATCATCTTATTTTAATTTCTGGACATTAGGCGAAGAGCAGATCAGTACTGACTCAGCGGTGCATTGTCTTCTCTTGGGGTCCAATACACCACAGCTGCTGTTGCTCTATATTTGCCTAAAGCAATGTGCCAGCTGTCTCACACTGTATTAGAACACAGTGATATGAACAACTGGAAGCAATAATGTGCCTCCCCATTTGCCTAACAATACCAACATGAACAATAATTCAGAAGACTGAAGATTTGTGCTGTAATTTAATAAACCCCATGCACATTTTTACAATTGAGTATCACATCTGTGCAATGGATCCTGGATGTATAATATTCTTTTATAAGTGGCTATTAACCAATCTTAACTTTATAGGTTTGCCTAAATCTTTTTCATCAGCTGTTAAAATACAGTAAAGACAAAATTACCTCTTATGAGGCAAGGGACAGTAAAACACAAAGACTGTGATTAAACGTCAATCAATTAAAGATTACTCTATAATAAAATGCAGACAATGATTAAAATGGTGGTTTCAAAAGGAATTAAGCTAAAATGTACAAATTGTTTTTGAAGTTAATAAAATATAGTATTTTGTTTAGATAAGGATGTGGTTCATTAGGAAGATTTTATGAGAACCAGGGAGCTCAGAAAGGTCTATTGCCACCAGCAGTTGCTTCTATGTGAAAATGCAGCTTAATAAATGATTATCAATGACTTTCACATAAGTATTTAATATCTATTACAATTCTGTTATTAGTGCACAGCGATCTCTTAGAGAATTAAACAGTTTCAGCGTCTTTTAAAGGTGAACAAAACTCTAAAAATGAATATTGCTAAAAATTCCACATTTTATATACTGAACTTATTTGACTAGCCTAAAGTTTCAGCTTGTCAATAGCAGCAATGATCCAGGACTTCAAACTTATCACAGGGGGTCACCATCTTGGAAATTGTCTGTGACACTCACATGCTCAGTGGGCTCTGAACAGCTGTTGAAAAGCTAAGCTTAGGGGTCGTAACAAATTATCAAGCAGAAAATGAGATTGGCCTGTGATATAAGCTGATGCTACAAGGCTGATTATTAAATTCTGCCATTTAGTAATTATCTGTATTAATTATGAATTAATTAATTAATTTTAGTCTGTGCCTAAGCTCAGTAAGTCACAGCAGTGAAGAACATGTGCAGTGAATCAGCAGAAAAAAAGATGAGGAGCTACTGGGGCATCTTCAGAGGCACAAATCTTCCCTGCTAAAGGGCTGTGGTTGCTACAAAAGCTCAAAACACGTTTTAGCCTACTTCTTTAGTTTAGCTTTAGTTCTTTTTTAAATTCCTGAGATATCCACAAGATAAAACCTTATGTCTATCAAAATAACATCTAATGACAACATAAGTAATTTCAATACTTTTCTCTCACCAGTATTCTAGGTTAGAAGGCTCATTTAAGAAGAGAAGAACATGGACAAAGAACCAAAATGCACCCAAAATTGAGGTCATTCAAACACCTGCAAGGGAGCATTATAATCAAAACCTGCCTTGAGGCATGGCAGTTCCATTGCAGCCTTATCATGTTATGTCTACAAATGCAACAGACTTGAACTTTGTAAATGCAACAGACCTGAACTTTGTGAATACAACACTAACACATACTGGAAGTGATGGCATGTGCACACAAATTCCTGCTCTTGAATGCAAAAGGAAAGTGTAATGGTAGCTGCTGCATTACTGAATGCTATAGCCATTGATCTAATTGCTAATAAATTTACAGATGAATAGGGCATTCCATGTATAATTATCATATAATTTGATGGTAATGACTTGGAAAAGTTTTAAATAACTTTAATTTGGCCCAAATCAATTCCCGTTACCTGACACAGTTTTGGTCTGGTCAAACATTGTACTCCGACTGATTAGGTAAAGGGATCAACAATTTAAGCCTCTGCAGTGATGCTGTAGAAAGTTTTGCTATTGACAAATTTTCCAAGAAGCTCAATTTTCTTGTTCACAGGTATGTAGTGTTAGAACAACGAGGGGTTGGGCTATACAGACCAGATGCCATTAATTTGTCCAAAAGCAGACTGTATATCTTTATTATGCACCAACAAGACACACTGGAAAAAGCCAGTGTTAAGTGGAGGATGCCATTTTGTGTTTGAATGGTCCTGATATGGAGATATATATATATATATATATATATATATATATATATATATATATATATATATATAGACCTGCTGTAGTACAATTTCACATCAGTCAGTAAATTAGTAAATTAATTAAAAGGTTCTGTTTCATTATCACAGGTGTGGAGGAATTTTGATGTGATTTGAACAATACTCTTGGCTAGGTAAAACAAGACTGAGCATATACAATAAGGAGGCTATGACATGGCCATAGGTCTTGCCAATCTGACTGTCCCTTCTCAACCTGTCAGAGTTTCTAATGCTAGAGGACTACTGCTGCACTAATATGGCAGTCCCCTCATAAAGTAACATGGGAAATCAGATAGGTAATGTAAAAAGCATGAGGCAAAAAACCTTTTGGCAAAATTATAAATAGCAAGCAAGGACAAAGTTATGATAGATGTAAAAAAAAGTGTGTCAGAATTTCTTGAAAATAATTGATTTAAAACATAAAACTATGTGGCGAATTTATTATATGGTATACAAGCGGCAGATTAATTCGCCAGACATCAGCAGCATCGCTGTGCAAAAAACTGTCGTGAAAATGACATAATGTTTTTTCTATGAGCAACCTCTGCTGGGAATTTACTTACAAAGGTCTGAAGAAGTGTAAAATAACGGTGGCAAAACTGGTGCTCACACGAGTTAAAATAAAACACACTTTGCTAAATTCGCCATTTATTTAACACAGCTTTTTCCACCACTTTTTTGGCGAAAATGTCATTTTACACAGCATTATAAATAGGCCCTACATGTCATAGCACCTAAGTTCATTGGACCAAATATAAAACTAGACTAACAACTGAGCAACTTTGACACAAGAAGTATTTGAATGAATTCCAAACATCCCAATAATTTTTGGTCATCTTTGCGTCTGTTGCCAAATTGCATTTATGGATATATTGTACTGTGGCTTTTGTTGCAGCTATTCAGAAAATTACATAACTACTTCCAATATTATTATTTTCCCATACTATATTTACAGCAACATTTCTGATATTACATGTCCTAAAGCCTAGAAAATGAGCGCTAAACATTTACAGTATGCGGATGGAGGACTCTAGGCAGCATACTGGAACCAATGCCTGATACTATTATTTTATAGATGACACAAAGTCAAAGTTACACTAGAAAATGACACAAAATCATTTAGGCACATACAGTATATATAGTTTATAGCATGCCTATGATAAAATATTGATGTGTATTATCAATCTATTATGTGCTTACAAATTTAGTATATTGCACTCATTGAATGAAAATACTCATATATACATATACATATATGTCAAATTGTACAATACATGGCTGTAGTAACATGAATAATAAAGAAATGTATATATCACTTCTACACGTGTATTGTGCAGGAGATAAGCCAGCCAAAATTTGTTATAAAGTAAAAGGAATCAAACTACAGAATTTGATAATTACACAGATTCAGAGAGAGAATTTAGACAGTGGATTAATAAGTCAGGTCACTGAACATATACTAATCCTCTGTCTGCTTTGCTGATCTAAGCCATGTCCCTTCTAGCTATCAGTGTCTCCTCTCACTTTGATTGATGATTAAGCATACTGTGTCAATGACTATCCATCACAAATGTCTGTGGGAGAGCATGGCTTGTCTATGATCCAATACTTGAAGCAATTACGTTTGGAATAAAGCCAGCATCACAGCTCTATTGTCTGTTCTATAGTGCAATTGTAAACGCAAAGTCTATCCTATTCTCATTAGAACACTTTGACAGTCACTCAATAGAGTGGCATTCTTTATTTCCTAACAACAGCATGAAAAAGCAATGTACGACTTCAGATTGTATTTCAAGCTTGAATTAAGAAGGGCCATGGACAGCAAATAGTGGTAGCCAAGAGGGGTTTAATGTAATGAAATAACAGTATCTAGAATGATATAAAATTCAAATGGTGTGGAAAAGTGATTTAAATTGTCAAAAATGTTTAATTTTTAAAATGTTTTTAAATGTAACCATTTAATGCATTTTGATTCATTACAACTTATTTATTTATAGGTATGGCACCTGTTATCCAGAATGCTTAGAACCTGGGGTTTTCCAGATAAGGGCTCTTGATACCTTCTACTACAAAATCATTTAAACAAACCCAATAGGCTGGTTTTGCCTCCAATAAGAATTAATTCTATCAAGGTACTTGTAATAGTACAGAGGAAAAAAATGTATTCTTAAATTTGGATTATTTGGATAAAATGGAGTCTATGGGAGACAACCTTCCCATAATTTGGAGCTTTCCAGATCTCATACCTGTATTATCCTTGTATGTATATAGCACCACCATGGTTATGCAGCGCATTACAGAGACTGTACATCATTTACATCAGTCTCTGCTCCAGCAGCGCTTGTAATCTAAGGTCTATGACTATGGTAATTTTATTTGGCACCATACAAAAAAAAGAAACAAAATGCAAACTCCTTGCAGACAGTTTCCAGTTAGAAATCCAGTTTAGGATGCTGTTATATACAAATTACTATAAGCAGATTGTAATAAATATAACAAATGAAAAGGTTACATTGACCCTTTGGTTATTAATTGCTGTGTAGCTTTACAATACGGGGCAGATTCACTAAATTCGAGTGAAGGATTCGAAATAAAAAAAACTTTGAATTTTGAAGTATTTTTTGGGCTACTTCGACCATCGAATGGGCTACTTCGACCTTCGACTACGACTTTGAATCGAAGGATTCGAACTAAAAATCGTTCGACTATTCGACCATTCGATAGTCGAAGTACTGTCTCTTTAAAAAATACTTCAACCCCGTAGTTCGCCATCTAAAAGCTACCGAAGTCAATGTTAGCCTATGGGGAAGGTCCCCATAGGCTTGCCTAATTTTTTTGATCGAAGGATATTCCTTCGATCGTTGGATTTAAATCCTTCGAATCGTTCAATAATAATCGATCGAAGGAATAATCCTTCGATCGTACGATCGCAGTATTTGCGCTAAATCCTTCGACTTCGATATTCGAAGTCGAAGGATTTCAATTCCTAGTCGAATATCGAGGGTTAATTAACCCTCGATATTCGACCCTTAGTGAATCACCCCCTAAGATATTAATTTAAGTATGCATAATTGTTTAAAAGGCTTATTTTTTCATATTTTCATATTAGAGTTAACTGAGAAAAACAAAAATTACAAAAATGGCAAAATTTGTGCTCAAGAATACACAATATATACCACACTTTCATTTTAGAGATGCAATAAGAAAACAGTGAGCTGTTAAATAAATTCTTTGTACCGGATACAGAAAATATATCTTTTAACTAGGCTGACCTGCAGAAAGATATGTTAGTCTTACTCTAAGTCAAAGCTGTAAAGAAACTAGCTGACAGCCTTTCAGGTCAAATCAAGCAATAATGAAGTACTTTCTTGGTGACTCTGGCACAGCTCAAAGGAAAAACAAAATGAAGGAAAATGTCAAGCACATTCTTTAAACTCTCCAAATCTTGCTGGCGATTCATTGTGTCTCCGAACAACTGTGTGTAACACTTGGCTGCAGTGGAATAAGGGTGTTTAATAAAACATCAATGGTCTTTAAAAACACAAAGCCGAGAAAACAAATACAGACAAGGCTATTAAGGATCAATATTATGCATGTAGTGGGAAAAACTAAGCATTGTTTAAAAAGGCTTTGTCAATGTAATTTTCCAGTGGTAAATTATACTGTTGTAAAACATCCATGGATGGATGCCTTTAACTGTTGTCTATACATGCCAGGTGAATGTTTCTATTGACTTACAAGCTAGATGCATGTGTCAAAAAAGCAGGTATTTTTTGTAATAATAGCTAGCAGTCACAGTTGTCAATTATTTATGGGGACTATTGAGTGTGAACAGGTTAGTGTACACATTCTCTTCAGCTTGACTGGCCTGATTTTAGATCACTCAGACATTCAACTCCTCAGAGATCTGGTCTTATCACTGCCAACCTTAAAAACTAGGGAAACTACAGTCGTTCTGACAACTCAGGAGATCCTCACAATTTGTTAACTTTTCTTTCAAGGTTCATTGAATACATTCCAATACAGTTTGTACACATTCTCTATTTATAGCTTTGCAGGGAAATATGAACTGTAACAGTAAAACTGTAACTAGATTTATTGATGATCACGGCATAAACCAAAAATGTTGTACAATTCATGTCAAATATATCTGTATATTGCAGTTAGTTTTTTAGATAAATAATTTACCATAAAATGCAGGGTATTGTTGGGGACTTATTGTAGCCATTGGTTTACAGCAAACATGCAATGGTCTCTTGAATACATATTGTACCTGTTCTTTTACTACAATGAAAATGAATCTTCATTTGCTTTAACAATTCATAGGCAAAGCAAGGGACATTACAGAAAACATGACAAAAAACAGGAATACAGGCTGATAAAGGGTGATCAAGATGAACTAGATCTATCGTTAGTTATTTGGTATGCATCAAATTTCTAATATCTGTCTTAGAGTCTGTACTTGGTTCAGAGTATTCCTTCAATCAGCGATGACTCCTGACCTGAATGTTTTAGAACTGTAGTTTTGCTTATGTAGCACAATGGACTATGGGCTCTTAAGACAGAACACTGCTACATGTGACTGCTCTCTCATTTTGGCTTTTACAGAATAGTGGAGGTAAATGGTCTCCAGCCAGCACTAGAACTCACAAATACCTTAAATATTTCTTGCTCCATTTTTGATTAGCAGCACAGCTCCAGTTACTAGGGTAATTTTTTTAGCACAGTGTTAATCTGTCAATCCTAAATTAGGAAATATTCTACCTGTAGAATAATCTCTTAAAACCAAACTGGCAAAACATACCTTAAATCATGAACAGCAGCATTTTAAGGGCCCTCACATGGCAGCTATTGCTCTGTTGGACAGTGAAGAAGGCCCATTGTCCTCTAACATGGTAGGTATAGCTTTAAAACCAAACTGGCAAAACACTCCTTAAAGAGATACTGACACCTGAAATTAAACTTTTTTTTACATCTGTTATAATATTGGTTTTGCAAGCTACTTCTAACTTTGCCATAAAGTATTTGCATGATGCTTTTACATTATCTGTCTGATCCCCCATGTTCCTGTATGAGGGGGCTGCCATATTTGTGCAGCAGGAGTCCGTTAGCATTAGAAACTGTAACTAACAGGCTGAGATGGGACAGTCATGTTGGCAAAGTCAGAGTGTCAGAGAGTCAGGCTTAGGAACTTCAACTAACAATTATATACAAAAACAAACCTCTCAGCAAAAAATGATCACCATGACCTATAGGTAACATTTAATGTACATTCATATGCTAAAATTCATTTTTTAGTGTCAGTATCACTTTAAATCACCAACTGCATTTTTGTAAGGCTCTTGCTCTCATATGGTAGGTAAAAGCTATTCTACCTGCAGAATAGGTTTCCACTTAATTCCTTAAAATCAAACTGGTAGCAATTGCTCTGTAGGACAGTGAAGGGCCATTTCTAATGTCATATGATAGCCATCGCTCTGCGGGACAGCGACAGAGGCCAGTTGTGCTGTCACTTGGTACCTCTTACTCTGTATGACAGTAATGGGGGCCAAATCTCTCTCGTGGAAGCTATTGCTTTGCAGGACAGTGACACATTTCAGATATACTCTCACCTTATTAGCCACTGCTCTTTAGGACATTGCTCTGCAGGACAGTGACAAGGGCCTCTTGTGCATTCAATTTTTAGCTATCGCTCAGCAGGACAACGACAGGGGCTAGTTGTGCTGTTGCCTTGTACTTCTTGCTGTGTAGGAAAATGATGAGGGACAGTTCTCTCACTTGGAAGCTATTACTCTGTAGGACAGTGACAGAGGCCAGATGTACTCTCATTTAGTGGCCATTGCTTGTTGGGATATTGCTCTGCAGTACAGTGACAGGGGCCAGTTGTGCTATTATTTGGTAGCTATTGCTCTGTAGGGCACTGACAGGGTATAACTGTTAAGTACTCATTTGGTAGCTATTGCTCTGTAGGACAGTGAAAGGGGCCAGATGTACTCTCACATAGTAGCTATTGCTCTTTAGGGCAGTGGCAGGGTCCAGTTATGTACTCACTTGTTAGCTATTACTATGTAGGACAGAGGCAAGGGCCAGTTATGATCTCACTTCTTAGCTATTGTGCTATTGGACATTTCAGTCTCATATGGATTGCAAAACAAGAATGAAACAATGAATAATAAACCTTTCCTTTTATGCTTTACATTTTGCTTGCCAATTCTTTAAATCCTGTGAGTGTTGTTCGTGTCCATGTGTATGTGTCTATATATATATATATATATATATATATATATATATATATATATATATATATATATATATATATGTACCCGTCCAACGGAGAGGGGGCAACTTTACTGTTGTTAAGAAAAGAATCTATGTGGATTTACAGATTGGATACTCTGGCTCCCAATGGTTTGAATGAAACACTGCCTATGACCCCTTTTTTTCTAGGATATCCTCTAAAATGTTTCTCCTGTGTTTGCTTTTATAAGGATTCGATGTAGATACATTGCTACAATAATCAGCTCTGGAGAATGTTTTGTTACTATGTGGACAGATTCTAAACTAGTACTGTCTCAGCTCGCCCTGATTGATATGGACTAAAATGTAAACGTTTATCTTAAGAATATGGTTGATGGTTTTGAGCATCACTTTGTGATTATTTATTACACTGTCTCGGCTCCTCCTGATCGATATGCACTAAAATGTAAACGATTAGGTCAAGAACATGATGTTGGTCTGGAGCATCATTCTGTGATTATTTATTGTTTTCTGTTTTTTATTCACTTTTTTATTCAGGAATTCTGGACATCACACTGACTGAGTGAGCTCTGCTTGGATGAAGTTTGTGCCTGTTATAGGAACTAATGTGCCGAGCACCCTTATGAGTTTACTATGGGGTGGTCAATGAAGTATACGGCAAGCATTATGTTTAAATGGTGCATAGATGGGAGGCGCAAGTTGTCAGAATATCATGATTTGACTATGGAACACTGATATTCCACAATGTACTAGGGGATTTTCTCAGTTGGAATGCTACCGCTCTGTAGTAGGAAGGATTGAAACCCCATACACAAAGCAGCAGTCAGTTGCTAGTGGGTGGTATATGTTGTCAGCGTATCTGTGAACTTAATCAGTCCGCTTTGGGTTGCCATGGGAACCGCCTACAGTGGGTGAGCCTGCGCAGGCTTCCGGCTGAGAAATGGCCAGGTAAATGAGTATGGGATGATGGATGATGGTCCAGGAACTGATTGAATGGCTATAAGGGGGAATTGACAAGAGGGATCTTCTTACAGGTGGGAGTGTATAATGAAACCCAGCATTCATAAACACACCTCTCCATACCTTCACATAATTTATATATACCCATACCTATACTAACTATAGAGTTTAGTATCACAATAGCCATTGATATTATATTTGTCCAAGAAATCATCCAAGTCATTCTTAAAGGCATTAACAGAGTCAGCCAGTCATGCTACTCCTGCCATACTCTGGTAAAGAACACAGTGACATATGTAAGGTCTCTTGGTCTGCTATTCACTTACTTAATTACAACCTTGGCGTAATTTGACATATTAATTAATACAAATATTAACTTTACCTCATACAGTATATTATAGTATATTTTAGTAGGTCAAAGTTATATTTTTAAATATAATTTTATCATATATTTTGTAGATTGACCAATGGTTTATTCTAGTTATTAAAATGAACATTTATATATGCAATAGTAACACTACAGATGATTTTCATCATTTACATTTGTGAATGAAGTTTTCCAAACTTACAGCTACCAATTACAATGCTACAGTAAGTGTGTTCAGAGGTAAACTCTATCTAATGCACTTAGGGGGAAATGTAATAAAATTCGCAAAGAGAAAAACTATTTGCACAAATATGAATATAAATATGCATTTTGCAATGTAATATTGTTTTATAGACTGTTATTGCATTGAGAATTCTAATTGTGCTTTTCGAAGTGCTTGAAGGTGACGTTAACGTTTGGAGCAAAAGTAACTTTTCCAGTAAGAAGTTTCATTACATACACTGTGCCCTGGCACAAACAATAAAATTCGCTGTCTTTCTTCCACTGTCGGAATAGGTCGGAATAGGTCAGAATACAGATTGCAAAAGCTATATTAAATACATGCAAATAAAAACGTTTTTCCCCCATTACCATTCAATGGTAAACTTTCTGAACATACAAGGAAAGACTATGGAAATTGGACTTTTTTACCGGGATAAAAATACATTAGCGCATTACAGGCAAATAGCAAGAATCTTTTTTGTTTCTAACAAAAAGGAACATAGAAAAATATGCCAGCCTTCTCTTTCCTATTTGATAAGCACCAATAACAGGAAAACAGAATAATACTAACTTAACCTATAATTCTTCACTAAGTAATGCAAATTTCAAAAATAAAAGTAGTAACCTCCGCTGTATGCTGGCAAATGCACGGAGTTTGTCAGGTAAAATGGGAGACCTGGAATTAATTGCATGCTCTAAAAATTATGATATAATTGGTATCACTGAGACCTGGTGGGATGAAACCTGTGACTGGATTGTGAATTTAAATGGTTACACCCTTTTTAGGAGGGACAGAGGGATTAAAAAGGGTGGAGGAGTGTGTTTGTATGTAAAGCCTGAATTAAAACCATGCGCTAAAGAAATAACAATAGCTGGCACTGGTGAGGGCATAGAATCACTCTGGGTAGAGATTTTGACTGGGCAAAAGGTAACAAAAAGAATTATCATTGGTGTATGCTATAAACCACCTCGTATAAGTGTCGAGTATGAAGCCCAGCTACTCTTGCAGATACAAGCGGCTTCACAGCTGGGTCAAGTTGTTGCTATGGGTGACTTCAATTATCCAGACATTGACTGGGGTAATGGGGTTGCTAAGACAGAAAAAGGTAGTAGGTTTGTAAATATGCTGAATGACAACTTTTTATTCCAGCTCGTTCAACTCTCTTTTGGACCTTGTAATAACTAACAATACTGAACTCATCTCTAACATTTGTGTGGGTGAGCATTTAGGGAATAGTGATCATAACACGGTCTCCTTTGAGATTCTGTTGCAGAAGCAATTCTATAAGGGAGTAACTAAAACACTAAATTTCAGACGTGCAAACTTTGACAGTATAAGGGCATCTCTGCAACATATTAAGTGGGAAATGCTTTTTTCATGGTTAAACACAGAACAAAAATGGGAAGTCTTTAAAATGCTGCTTAATAAATATACTTGTCAGTATATTCCACTTGTAAGCAAGGAACGTCGTTGCAAAGCAAAACCTTTTTGGTTCAATAGAAGCGTTGGTGTTGAGGTGGGTAAGAAAAGACGTGCTTTTAAAACTTTCAAGTTAGCTGGTACAGCCGAATCATTTATAAGGCACAAGGAGGCCAATAAATCATGCAAAGAAGCTATAAGGCAAGCTAAAATTGCTATAGAAAAGGATATTGCAGCAAGCAGTAAAAAAAATCCAAAATTTTTAAATATGTTAATAGTAAAAAAATGAAGCAGGAAGGGGTGGGTCCCTTACTATCAGAGGGGGGTCAGCTGGTTGATGAAAACAAATTAAAAGCGCAGATTCTGAATTCATATTTTTCATCTGTCTACACAAATGAGGAATCAGTAAGTGAAGGTTTCCTTCTTAACAGTGCCAATTCTATTAATACAACTAATGATGCATGGTTCACACATGATGAAATTCAAAAGAGACTAGAACATGTTAAGATTAGCAAAGGTCCAGGGCCAGATGGTATTCATCCCAGGGTAATTAGCGAGCTTAGCTCTGTGATTGCCAAACCTCTTTACTTAATTTTTCAGGATTCATTGAGATCTGGCATAGTGCCGAGAGACTGGCGAATTGCTAATGTGGTGCCTCTATTCAAAAAAGGATCCCATTCTCAGCCTCAAAACTATAGGCCAGTTAGTCTGACGTCAGTGGTAGGAAAGCTTTTCGAAGGGTTAATAAAGGATAAGATACTGGACTTCATAGCAAATCATAATACTATGAGTTTGTGCCAGCATGGTTTTATGCGTAATAGATCTTGCCAGACTAACTTAATTTCTTTTTATGAGAATGTAAGTAGACACCTCGATTCTGGGATGGCAGTGGATGTGATTTACTTAGATTTTGCTAAAGCATTTGATACAGTGCCACACAAAAGGTTACTGGTTAAATTAAGGAATGTTGGCCTGGAACATAGTATTTGTACCTGGATAGAGAACTGGCTAAAAGATAGACTACAAAGAGTGGTGGTAAATGGAACATTTTCTAATTGGACCAGTGTTGTTAGTGGAGTACCGCAGGGCTCTGTACTAGGTCCCTTGCTTTTCAACTTGTTTATTAATGACCTGGAGGTGGGCATTGAAAGTACTGTTTCTATTTTTGCAGATGATACTAAATTGTGCAGAACTATAGGTTCCATGCAGGATGCTGCCACTTTGCAGAGTGATTTGTCTAAACTGGAAAACTGGGCAGAAAACTGGAAAATGAGGTTCAATGTTGATAAATGCAAGGTTATGCACTTTGGCAAAAATAATATAAATGCAAGTTATACACTAAATGGCAGTGTGTTGGGAGTTTCCTTAAATGAGAAGGATCTAGGGGTCTTTGTAGATAACACGTTGTCTAATTCTGGGCAGTGTCATTCTGTGGCTACTAAAGCAAATAAAGTTCTGTCTTGCATAAAAAAAAGGCATTAACTCAAGGGATGAAAACATAATTATGCCTCTTTATAGGTCCCTGGTGAGGCCTCATCTGGAGTATGCAGTGCAGTTTTGGACACCAGTCCTTAAGAGGGATATAAATGAGCTGGAGAGAGTGCAGAGACGTGCAACTAAATTGGTTAGAGGGACGGAAGACTTAAATTATGAGGGTAGACTGTCAAGGTTGGGGTTGTTTTCTCTGGAAAAAAGGCGCTTGCGAGGGGACATGATTACACTTTACAAGTACATTAGAGGACATTATAGACAAATGGCAGGGGACCTTTTTACCCATAAAGTGGATCACCGTACCAGAGGCCACCCCTTTAGACTAGAAGAAAAGAACTTTCATTTGAAGCAACGTAGGGGGTTCTTCACAGTCAGGACAGTGAGGTTGTGGAATGCACTGCCGGGTGATGTTGTGATGGCTGATTCAGTTAATGCCTTTAAGAATGGCTTGGATGATTTTTTGGACAGACATAATATCAAAGGCTATTGTGATACTAAGCTCTATAGTTAGTATGGGTATATAGAATTTAATTAAAAGTAGAGAGGGGTGTATGTATGGATGCTGGGTTTTCATTTGGAGGGGTTGAACTTGATGGACTTTGTCTTTTTTCAACCCAATTTAACTATGTAACTATATAAATTGAAGTTGATTGCCTCCATAGACTTCTTAAGGTCAGAGTGCAACCCTATGGAGTCTATGGAAGGTGAATTCAGATAAAATAAATCTAGCTGCTTATGCTACATTACTGACAAGGCAGTATTGTTAAGCAAGAATAATAAAGCTTTTTGGGAGGGATATTTAAAAAGAAAGATAAAAGTTATAGCACTTACAGCGAATAATGAATCACCATATTTAACATTTATCAACACAGTTTGATAAACTGGAGTTCACTAACCAATTTTTTCCTAATCCTGTGCTGAAACACCCACTTATAGACTCTATTGGAATACAAGCATACAGCAACACACACTTCATCCCAAGAATTTATGTTATTATAAATCATGGCAGAATAAAATTTAGTTCTGCTGGAAAAGACTGCCTTTATTGGTAGAATTATCCAGCTGTAAGCTATACTTAAGTTAAAAAAAATGCAATCTCATGGGAGAACACAGTAAAAGTTAAATCTATATTTTCCTCCATATTACAATATAGTATTTATATGGGAGATATTAAAATTTAGCTGTTGTTTGTGTTGAAAGTTAAAAATGAAGCAATCTGTGGTCCAGTACTGCTATTGCCTTACTCCAAATGAAACAGATTTTTGAAAACCCTTGTTCTGATATAAGAATCTTCCTCTGAGTATTCTTACAGCCGAATGTAAAAGGAAGGGTTAAGAACTTTGGAAGGGCTGTCACTTAAAGTGATGCTCTATGACCCTGCAACTGAATGATCTCAGCAAATCAATTAGCCCTTACTGCAGTAAACAGATCTGTCCCTTTGGCTATGTAGTAACATGATATCCATCCCTGTTTCACTGCAATAAAAAATGAAGAAATCATATAATCTGACATTACACTACTGCAAGTATTGAAAACAAAAGCTACAATTTTTTTTTTAAATAAGGGCATCAATGTATGATCACTTGTTCCTTGTTTTAACTTTAAATTTGCACACATGTACAGTATGAAACAGACAGACTTAATACAACTATACAAAAGTACTTGGATCGTTTTTGGACTTAAGTATCTTTAATGAATTTTATAAAATAGGACAATATTTTCATTCATTTTAGTGCTTGCAGCTGTGTTGGTTAATTACCCTTTATACTTCATATGGTGCAGTACAGGGTCTTCAGTAGCTGGATCAGAGAAGAGTACTTTTTCTTTGTGCTGAAACTTGCAAATTCAAATTATAACTTCAAATCAAATAATTTCTAAAGCTAAAAAAAACTAATTTGTATCTAATAAAAGTCGTGTAGAAGTCAATGAGAGTTGTCCTAGGCAAAATGTAAGCTATTTATTCAATTTGTGTTTTTTTTGCGTTTGTAAACAAATTTGATGCAGTTGAGTTTTTCAACGATTTTAATTCAAGTTTTTTATATCCTGAATTTTTAATGAATAAGGAACCATTTGCGTTTTTTTTTTTTTTAAATCGAGTTTATTCAAGGTAGAAAAAACCTCTGAAACACAAATTTGAATTTTGATATATAAGATCTAGAGATAAGAGGGAAGACTAGAATTTACTTACAATTATCATATCATTACTAAGGGGTTTTCATAATAAATGGTTTAAAGTTTACTACTTGCTTAGTAACCCACAACAAGCAATGAGCAGGTAGCATTTATGGTGATGGCAGACAGGGAGATTTGTCACCCACAGTTAAATTTGTGCTACACTGTGCGATTTACTTTATTGCCAGTGGGAAAACATTTTCAGGAAATTTGTCACCAGCAGTAGCACAGATATAACCACGGACGACACATCTCCCTGTCTGCAATCACCCTTACAGGTCAGAAAACACTAGGGGGGTTATTAAATAAAATAAATTATATAAAATCTGAAAAATTATTTTCTGAAATCTAATCCGACTAAATCCACACGGGTTATTTCCCTTTATTTATAAATACATTTTCCCCAAAATTTCCTGTGCATGAAAAAATCAAGAAAAATAGTGAAAATTTTACGAAAATTCAAAACTTATGAATTTTTGGTATTTTCAACCTGAAAAACCATGAAATCTTCAGATTATTGCATAAAAGCCAGCACAGATAAGGATGTCTTCGGGACTTCTCCCATTGACTTATATACAACTTCGGCAGGTCTGAGATACCGGATTTTCCGATTCTGAGTTTTGATAATAAATCCGCAAAAAATTTGTTTTTTTAAACTAAAAATGTGAATTCTATAGTGAAAAACGAATTTTTTTTGAGTTTTTGGCATTCTCCCATTGACTTATATACAACCTCGGCAGATCTGAGATGCTGGATTTTAAGATTCAAAAAGTTTTTCTATCCTTGGTGTATAATAAATTCAAAAAAAAAATTCACAAAAAAAATCTGATTTTAGCATTCAGACTTTAATAAATAACCCCCTAGATTTGAACAAACGTAAGACTTTCTTTTTAATGCTTGGTATTCAGAGTTCTCTGACTAATGAAGACATGGTGCCAATTAACAAATCAGTGAAGGCAGAAGGTATTAGACATTGATAATTGTGTTGAAACTTGAGGCTGATTATAATTCAGATAAAAAGCAAACAAAAATGCCTGCCAGGAACATGGAGTATAAATTGCTTGAAAATCATACATTAATTAAATGGCAATGAAACCACAACAAAATGTCTGTGCTATTCTATTTATGTTTGGTGCAAAGGATTACAGAATGTTTCATGTTGCTTTGTACACATGTCTTTTAAGGCAGTGGCTGATGGAGAGATTTGGCGCCCACGATAAAAATGCATTTCTATTGGTAATCTGAAAATGCCTCTCCATTGGAAATAACCGATCTTGCTGGCAGAAAAAAAAAGTCATCTCTTTGTTATTCGTTCGGACGACTTCGGTGTAAAAAATAAGCCTTTCCAATTTCTATTAATTTTAATAGCTGGAATAGATTTTCACAGTTGTTCATAGAAATCTGAAGCAAAACTCAAAGTTAATTCATATACCACATGGTAACTATGCAGATGAGGTTAGGGACGCTACCGGCATGCCTTTACCCCCATGTTATTAAGAAAACCAAATTGGTGAAATGCATGTCAGGTGCTTGCTCATTTTTATCTCTTCCATGGCAAATAGTGCCTTATAGATGATGGTTCTATAGCTTTTCATTATACTGCTATGACTTTCAATGTAAAAATAGTATGAGACTAAAAATGTCAGTGAGAAATCAGTCCTATGTGGAAGAATCATTACAGTATATCCTGGCTATTTAGTGAATTTAAGAAAAGTTTGCCTACCCTTGGACTAGTTTTTAGAAATCATGCTGCATAGCATATAGGACATCCAAAAGACAGAATGTTAGCCTATAATGATTTATTGATAGCCCAGTTGAGTATGGTCTATTGATAGATAGAGTTGCAATAAGTGCTTTCTGAGTGGTAGTATACCAAGTTTCGTCTGTTCTGTTTTTAAAAATATCTCTTAATGGTTGATTTTATAGAGTGAATCAACTTCCAGGGAGAGATGATGACTTTATTTTTTTGGGGGGTCACACAAACCCTCTCTCATCTGGGGTACAAGTGTTGATCTGCTTTACCCGCCCCTAGTATTGCATAATGGGTAAGGTGTATTTAGTTCCATCTGGTTGGGGTAGAGTAAATATGGTAACCTAGAAGTGCCAACCCTGCAGTTCTCCTCAACATCTGCTGGGTAACTGACTGCCTTTCAGACTGATTTGTGAAATGATTGCAGTTTGTGCATCTATCCTATACATACTTGTGTGATCACATTGCAGCAATATCTAGCAAGTTGTTCCATTGGGTATTTGAAGAACTAAATCTACATTTCTTAAACTCAGTATAAACTGTATGTTATTAGCTTCTCAAAGGTGAATCAATCTCATTATACAGAATGATAGGTTATATTAATGGACTTTTCATAATTATAATGAAAAAAAAAACAGAGACACATCACTACACTAAGCTGAATGGAAGAAAGCTGGACAGCTTGAAACTTTGCCAAGGAATAATCTCTCCTGTGGATACTAGGAAAGGCATATCACCTACATTAATCACATTTAAAACATGAGATGAATTGTTTATCATATATGCACTGTTTTAAATACCTCCATCTAATTACAAAGATTAAAAGACCTGTTTCTTTGCAGGGTCTAATTAGAGTTTTGATTGAGTTACACTGTAACATTGATGAATGAACAAGCCTCAGCACAATGATGAAGATCATCAATGAGAAATATGTAAAAGAACAATAAATAAATAAATAACTCAAAGTGAAATCAATTTCAGGTCAAAGGTCAACCTGATGTCTGCTGTTGGACTGAGACAAGATGTTTCTGATGATAACTTAATTTGATAGTTTGCACAACCAAATATAAATAAATGGTGTATGTGTATATATAAATATATATATATATATAGTCCACGGTAAAGCTAGCACTCACGTATAGAAGTATAAATTGCCTGGGTGCAGTATCAAACTTTAAATAAATAACCAGCAAAGAGGATCCACACTGTCAGGTCTTATATAGATATTAAAAAAGTTTTATTATTACATGCAAAACTAATGTTTCGGCCTCCTCCGAGGCCTTGAGAACCATAAAATCCATTAACAACCACAATATAAATAGATAAAACTCACCCAATCATGTGAAGTTTCTCCAATCATGTGACAAAACAGAAGAAAAGAGAAGAGACCCTGCACCAAGCAGAAAGAATACATATTCATATTCACGTTCATTAATCCATCATTATATAATGGATCACATATAAAATCAACATTCTAGAGCTAAAGGTAGGGCACACCAGGTCCTAACTACACTTGTAAGTGTAAGTAAGTAAGTGTTATTGTAAGTGATGGCTATATCAGCCTACAAGCCTTTGGCCTCAGTTAGGATGAAATAATAAAATAGTTTTGTGAAATCCTAGAATGAGCTCTACCCTAGATTTAACGCAAATTAACTTTTCCATACAAACTTTTCCTGCCAGTCCAGGTACTGTAGCAAATACTGTACTTTCTTAAGTTCCAGAGAGTTTCTTCATACTCTATAACCATTTAAATGACATAACCAAACCTGTCTAGTGATTGCCTCAACTTTGGTTCAACTGTCCTAGTATAATCACATGCTGTAAACTGAAATCAATAGGGTCTGATTTGGTCTCCACCAAACACGAAAAAAAAAAGATTGAAAACATCTATATTATTTTTTTAAAAAAAATCTTAATATCCTGGTGCCTATGTAGAAAGTTTAAAATGTGGATAAAAGTCACAAAATGTGCATGTTTTGCTGAATTTTCCAACTAAAACCATTTAAATAACAACAACATATGTAATGGTTTTGCATTTTTATAACAATAACATAACTCAAAAAGGTTGACCATTATATAAACAAAATACCTACCATATATGTTTTAGCAAAAACTATTTATCTCTCTATCTACACACACACACCACAGACACAAAAACTCATTTTGACTGCAGTGTCTGGATATGCAAAACAGTTCATACGTTTTTATATAAGGAGAAAAAATTAAGTTGAATTTGAAGTCCGCAAAACTACCCACATATTTTACCAAAGAGGAATGTTTTTTCTCCTTTATGTATTTTGTCAGGCTGACCATGGCCTTTATTTATCTGCAGAACAGCATGCTTATTCTACTCCTATTCACTCTGCAAATTTATGATGCCCTATTACTCTTCAGCCCTGCTGACTATCTCTGTTACAAAGTGTCAGCAGACTTTTGTACCTTGCTAATGTACAAAGGGCTTTCTATGAGTAATATCAGCATTTTGCCTTTTAATTGCACATATAATTTTTAGGTCTTACAGCTAATAAGGGAATTGAGACCGCATTTCATCACTGTCTACCATGGTACTCCAGGGGTGAAGGGACTGTTGAAGCTCATAGAGGAATATAACTGCACTTGTTTTTTTTATCCAGAAGATGATGCCAAATAACATGAGCTGTGATCTACACATTAAATTCCAGTGGAATTTCTCAAGAACACATAAATAATCCATTTGAATTTACTTACCTTTTTAGAGGACTTTGTGAGTTCTACAGACTAAATTACATCCTTATATTAATACTGCATGAACGTACAAGAGAACTGTGACATTTTATTTCTCTAGTGTCAACACTGTTTATGAAATAAAAGTTCATTTTGTTACCTTTCATTTCTTTGTTCAAGAATTATGACATCCATATTTTCTTGTCAAATGCATTACCCCAAATGTTTCCTAAAGGTAAGCTTTCCCAAAAAACACAAATGTAATATATAAATAGTATAGTCCCTTATATATATATATATATATATATATATATATATATATATATATATATATATATATATATTGAATCATTTAAGAGCACTCACGGGTATTGTGAAGAATAATTTTTATTGGAGTGTTACAGTCTACCCCACATGTGGGGTAGACTGTAACACTCCAATAAAAATTATTCTTCACAACACCCGTGAGTGCTCTTAAATGATTCAATATGCTATCCCCTGAAGCAGCACCCGGGGCCTGATGTTTTGAGGGTGAGTGCCGGTTCTACTATATGATTATATATATATATATATATATATACATTTATTTTTTATTGCAAAAACAAGCATTTATGTTCAGGTATGGGACTTTTTATTCAGAATGCTTGAGACCTGGGGTTTTCTGGATAAGGGGTCTTACTGTTAATCTTAAATCTACTAAAAAATCATTTAAACATTAACCCCAACAATAGAACTGTTCTGCCTCCAATAAGTATTAATTATATTTTATTTGGGTTCACGTTCAAGGTGCTGTTTTATTATTACAGAGAAAAAAGGAATCATAAAAATACTTTTCTAATTACTTGGTCAAAATGGAGACAGTACACAATATAGTTTTGCTGATGCTTGTGTTAGCAATCCTATGCCACAATTTTGGCAAAACCAAACATTTCAGAGGACTGGATCTTGAGTAACCATGGTAATCTTTAACAGAAAATACACCCCACAGCACTGTAATGGTTACCCTTATATTACCCATATATTAGTTGTTATGTCCACAGGAACCACACAACAATTTAATTAATAATCATGTAGCGTATTGCTTCAGTAAGGTCTTCCTTGCATAAGCAGCATGTATCATGTTTTTCAAAAAGTTATAGAACAATTTTAATTTATTGAACTGTACATAATTTAGCCATAATTTATGCACCAAAAATTGCCTTTTTAAATACAGGATGAGCAACATTGATGTTAAATGTATAAATATATTATAGGGAGGTTGCTTGTTCTTTTAATGGAAGCTTTTCCACTATTTCCACCCCTTTAAGGACTGTCCAATAGCTCAGCATTTAAGAAGGCTAGGAATGTGGATACATAGTTTGTAAATTAGCCTAGGACTAAGGCAAGGGGTAGTCCCTTGAAGGGTCATGTTGGCTTGTGCATGTTTGTACAAATAATGTGACAAACAAATGTGTCTTCTTTTCAACTGAATGCTGATTGTTTTCCCTATTATGATTAGATATAATTAACCCTTATTGGAGGCAAAGAAGACTGTTGAGTTTAATTAATTTTTATATTATTTTTTAGTAGACTTAGGGACTAATTTATTAAACCTCAAATTTTACTGGTTGAGTTTTTAGAGGAAAAAAAGATGAGTTTTTCAAGATTTATTATACTCCAGCAGTTGCTAAACATTCGATTCCAAACATACTGCAGCTTAAACCTGCCAAAGTCATGTAAATGTCAGTGGCAGATGTCCCTTTTACAATTGGAACATGTTTTTTGCCTTCATTATTGTCGTGAATTTTGGGCTGTTTGAGTGTTTCTGGCGACAGTTCGAAAAAGTCATATGATTCAAATAGTTACACAATTTTGTTGAGACTTTTCCCATGCGGACAATTCCAATCTAAATTTTTAGTAAATGAAGCTAGATCGTGGTTGGGAGTTATCTTGAATTTTTAGTATTAATATGATAGGAAAAATTTGAGTTTTAATAAAATAGCCCCCCTAAAATTATGAAGATCCCAATTACGGAAAAACTCCGGGTCCAGAGCATTCTGCATAATAGTTCTCATTAGTGATGGGTGAATTTGCGCCGTTTCGCCGAAACATTTGCGAATTTCGCGAAACAGCAAAAAATTTTCGAAACGGCACCGGCGTCTCGTTTTTGGCGCCGGCGCCCGTTTTTTTGCCACGAATTTTCGCGGGCATTTCGCGAATTTATTCGCTGGTGGCGAATCGCGCAAATTCGCCGCAACTTTGCGCCTGCCGAATAAATTCGCCCATCACTAGTTCTCATACCTGTAATTCACATTTGTTCTGGAGCACTGAGGAAGTGTTGAACTTACAATGGATTCCCATGAATTGAGGCTCAGGAAATCAAATTAA
The DNA here is from genome assembly GCA_038501925.1 of Xenopus petersii. Lineage (NCBI taxonomy): Eukaryota > Metazoa > Chordata > Amphibia > Anura > Pipidae > Xenopus > Xenopus petersii. The sequence goes on from CM076675.1 coordinate 119,257,856, forward strand.
TCATCACATGATGGATATCATATGGCTGTTAAAAGACATGAAAGACATGAAACATGAAAGACATGAAAGACAGCCACTCATATGCATAGCCAATTTTCACTAAGCTTATGCATCCTCCCACATGCCTACTATTAGGATCATCAAGTAATTGTGCAGTTCTGTGCAGTGCAATGTTTTACCTGTGTGGGGCATCCAGGTGGATCAAATTTGAAAATTGCACCCCGCCTAAAACCATTAAGCGGGGGTGCAATGAGGCTGTAACCACATATAGACAAATACAAGAGTCCTCTGCACTCAACCCATAATCAATATATTTAAGACAGAGACATTTTGTGCATACTGCTTAAAAGGTAAGGCATTTTTCAGTAGCAGTATGCACAAAATGTCTCTGTCTTAAATATATTGATAATGGGTTGAGTGCAGAGGACTCTTGTATTTGTCTATATATATTTTGGGCAGCCAAGTTTGGGAGCTTTACTTTGAAAGCAGCTAGTAAGTTGCAGATAAAATTTAGTCCCTTTGTAAAATGTATAATGAAGCAATAGAATTCTTAATGAATCAGATGAAAATTGAGCGTAGGACTGGCCAGATATGGGATGACTTTGACGTAGTTGGCCAGCTTAAATATATTGCAATATATGGACAAACAATCCCTGTTTTGTTTAAAGGGTAAGGCATTTTTCAGTATCAGTATGCACAAAATGTCTCAAAGGTCTCAAGGAACACCGAAAGTTGGAATAATACTGTAAATAAATATTTTAAGTCCTGTGAGTGCCTTGCTTTACATGATATATATATATATATATATATATATATATATATATATATATATATATATATATATATATATATATATATATATATATCTCCTATAATTAGTCCAGGAAATCCTGAAGATAAATGATCCATTTTTGGAGGTTAGTGCAGGAGCATTACAAAAACACTTGGGAACTGAATAGTATTTTCCATTTTCATATTATTTTTTGATCTTAGTTCAAAATGCAAGGTAGACGATAAAAAGGCCAAGAGGCTAAGTCATAATTGCTAATATATCTGTAACCAAAACATTATCTAAGTGCTGTATTATGATTTATAGAAACAATACTTAAATGGCATTGGGGTGAATACTATTGCTATTTGATGCCAATTTAAAGGAATAAACCTTCAGTTTTGCTTATGTTTGCTTTCCCCTTGTGGTGTCCCCACAAAAGATTCCATTTCTATTGTGACTTGATTGTTTAACTACAAACTGCTCCACTGAGGACTGTAATTGGTCCACTGGCTAAAATTAGATTGCTGTGTGTTTAGAAAAGAAGCAAGGGTCATTTCACATCAGCACCTCTTAATAATAAGGAGGATACTAACATTTATTGTGTAAAAATATTTAAGCAATGCATAACTAGATAGGATTATTCTAAAAGGCTGAAGCACTATATACTGTACATGGAATTATAGGTATTTAAGCTAAGCAATGTAGACAGTGTGTGGTTTTCCTGCCACTGCTATCAAACTTATGACAATTTATTCATTAACACAGTGCAATTTGCAGTTGCATCCACCACAACCTGCTTGCATGCACCAATATATTTCCTTGTTAAAAGGAAATGCATGAAAAACTTGGGGCAGTTAATTTTTTATGCAATGGTCAAAGCTTGTCAAAGCCTTCCCAAGCTATATGACCACTAATCTATGTACACAGGAGATCATACTAGAACACATTAGCATTCATCCAGAACTGCATACATCTCACACATTAGCATGGTGATATGGACAGGCAGACCAGTAGGTCAGCTAAGAGGAATCTGATCAATAATAAGAATAGTCAAAGTCCAAAAGTTGTCCCCTGTGTGATCAGCTTCAGTGAGTTTGTTGGTTGCTATACACCAAGAACCCCAGAAAATACTTAAAGGTACAAAAATGTGGTGCATATATGTATATTTGCACATTACCTTAAATTTTAATCAGGAAAGCCTGCGTTCAATTTCTTAATCAACTTATTGACTGTTTCAGCAGATCACTTACCGTATATACTCGAGTATAAGCCGAGTTTTTCAGCATCCAAATTGTGCTGAAAAAGTCTACCACGGCTTATACTCGGGTCAGCGGGCAGTAGCTGAGATTGCATTCACTTTTAATTATTCCTATACCAACAGTTCACTTGGGGAGAGACTGCAATATCCCACAATGCCCTCTGTTGGTTATATGAAAGAATAACAATGCGCCCTCTATTGGTTATATGAAAGAATAACAGTGACTGCAATATCACACAGCGCCATCTGTTGGTTATATGAAAGAATAACAGTGACTGCTATATCACACAGCACCCTCTTTTGGTTATATGAAAGAATAACAGTGACTGCAATATCACACAGTGCCCTCTGTTGGTTATATTAAAGATTAACAGTGACCGCAATATCACACAGCGCCCTCTGTTGGTTATATGAAGGATTAACAGTGATGGCAATATCACACAGCGCCCTCTGTTGGTTATACGAAAGATTAACAGTGATGGCAATATCACACAGCACCCTCTGCACATGGTAGCGGGACAGTGGGACAATGCACACAGTAATCCATTTGGCAATTCTCTGTCACCATCAACTATGAAAAGAAGTCTGGTTGATCGCTTGGGGGGTCGCTTTGGAAGAATGTGCGCTGCTGGGAGACAGGGCTGTAGTTGTGTCTAGGCTTATACTAGAGTCAATAAGTTTTCCCAGTTTTCGTAGGTAAAATTAGGTACCTCGGCTTATACTCGGGTCGGCTTATACTCGAGTATATACGGTAATCTAATAGTGCCCTAGGAACAAACTGTGGATTGTTAGAATGATGGGTACAGGTATATTTTTAACAGAAGACACATAAATATGAATGCTGATCATAGACTTTAGCTCAGCATTCAATACAATCATTCCTCAGCACTTGAGTGTTAAGCTGAGCATGTTGGGCCTGAACACCTCTATCCCCAACTGGATCCTGGACTTCCTGAGCAAGAAACCTCAGGTAGTCAGAATGGGAAGAAACATCTCCAGCACCATCACACTGAGCACGGGGGCTCCTCAAGGCTGTGTGCTTAGTCCACTGCTGTTCACATGGTTGACTCATGACTGTGTGGCAACGCATAGGTTGAATCACATCATCAAGTACGCTGATGATAAAATCGTGGTTGGTCTCATCACCAAGAACAATGATTCAGCATATAGACAAGAGGTGGAATGGCTAATGGACTAGTGCAAAGTTAACAATCGATCTATGAACATGAACAAAACAAAGGAAATCGTCAAAAGTAGCAAATTCCTTGGGGTACATCTGGCAGAGAACCTCTTCTGGACCCTAAACAACAGCTCTATAGTGAAGAAGGCACAGCAGCGTCTTTACTTTCTGCAAAAGCTGAAACCATCTATCCTTTTACAGAGGTTCTATTGAAAGCATTTTATGCAGCTGCTTCACTACCTGGTATGGAAACTGTTCAGTATCGAATTGCTGTCTCCAGAAGGCCAACAGCAGTGTCGGGGATAGCACCCACCATGCACACAATCCCTTTACCCACCTGCGATCTGCTAAAAGATACTGCAGTATTCCAGCACTGACTTCCAGAATGTGCAACCGATTTTTTTCCACAAGCCATCAAGCATCTCAACTCCCAAGGACTGAACTGAATATATTCATAAGGAACTGCATAAACCTCTGAAATACTTTACATAAATGTATGTCTACCTTGCTCAGCAGGACCGTGCACCTGCTAGGGATGTTTACTTCAATAACTCACACTTGGGGGCACATTTACTATGCTCGAGTGAAGGATTCGAATATAAAAAACTTCAAATTTTGAAGTATTTTTTTGGGTAATTCGACCATCAAATAGGCTTCTACGACCTTCGACTTTGATTTGAACGATTCGAACTAAAAATCGTTAGAGTATTTGACCATTCGATAGTCGAAGTACTTTCTTGATATTCGAATTCGAAGGATTTAACTTCGAGGGTCGACTTCGAGGGTTAATTAAGCCATGATATTCGACCCTTGATAAATGTGCCCCTTGATGTACCCAATATAGTGGTAGATTTACTAAAGAACAAAGTTTTTTTCCAGAGTTGCCACCCGCAGTGACATCATCAATTTACTAACAGTCGCAGGTGCCAATTCACTAGCGAACGGGTCCGTCACTAGCGTTCTCTCACACTCTATCTCCGCTATGGCAAACGGACGTTACTCTGCAAATTGCAGATTTTACTGAACGCTACCTCTTTTGCCAGAGTTGCCTTTGCTACCTCAGACCAGGCGAATTGCTATAAAGCAGCTAGATCTTCCTCAATCTTCTGTCACTTACATCATATCCTGTGAGCCGAAAATGTATCAAAGTTCAAAAAACACTGGCGACTTTTCTTTTTTTGAAGTGGAATTGCCTTAAAAGTCCTGAATTAAACTTTTTTTTTAGCTGACGTTTTTTAGGTAACCGGTTTTCTCCACACATTTCATAACATATGGAACATTCATTTTACAGGGGGCTCATGTGTAGGGCATTATATTAACTCTCCTGTATTTATTAAGGTTCCCTGGACATGTATAAGAAAAAGTGGTAACGTCAAACATTTGCACCAACATTTCTTATAAAAACCTCCATACAACTTTATATTACTTTCCATATGCAAATTGGCCTAAGCAAGATCACTAGCGAATTATTTCTAGGCACAAACGAATGATAGCACATCTTCATTATGAAATACTCGCACTGCCGAAGTAACGCTATCGTTCAGCGTTCAGCGCCAGGGACGAAACTTTGCATTTTAGTGGATTAACACATTCATAGTGCATTTGCGCCTGGCAAACTGGTGCGATGTGTGCAAAGCGGTCGCTGGACAAATGGTCCTTTAGTAAATCTGCCCCATAGTCGTATGTGTAGCACCATTGGTTCTGGAGGAACAATATTTTGTTTCTACTATGTACTGTATTACTGTATATGACTGAAATGACAATACCCACTTGACTTGACCTGACTTGATAATATTGTATGACAAGGTTAGCCAGACTTACAGATGTAAGCACAGTTACTGCATCAGGGTCTACACCGCAATCGAATATGTAACTTAGTTTCATTATTCTGAAAGATATACTGATAAAAGGCATGTTTCTATATTTAAAGAAATATATTTAGAATCTAAATATTGTCAGAAATGTTATGAATGAAATGAAATTATGATGTAATCAATATTTTTGGAGATGGGCTGCTGATTTATACTGGCCACCAGCTGAAGAGCTACTGGTAGATCATCATAGAACTAAACAAGGTTTAATAAATAAAACACTGTTGACATGTTCAGAGCTCAACTGTAAGCATGAATAAATTATATAGTAAGGAACTTAAAAGGGGATGAAAAGTTTAGTCTATTAAGATATATCCCCTCTATTGGTTCTGAGCCTTTTGGATAACAGGTCCCATGCTTAAAGTTTAGTTCATCTATTAAGAGATATCCTCTCTAATGTGTCTGGCCTCCGCAGCTCTGATGCTGTTGAAATGAAAATGGTCAGCAGCTGAGATGCCTTCTCTATGTAGAGAGAGCCTTAGGTATATACATGGTGCCTAAACATGACATCAATTTTAGGTGCCATTTATACTTATTTCTGATTGGCTTCAACTGCAGAACACACACAAGGGGATGTCTCTTGATAACTTAATAAAGTATATTGTAAATGATTGTAAATGTAAAATTGTAAATAAATTGTAAGTTATATTGAAGGGAGTTCCTAGATAAAACTATGCATACATACACATTTATGATGTATATTAATTGTAATAATAAGCTTGTTCTGATATCTACTTTAATCCTTAAACAAAAACTGTGGTAGCAAAAAATAACAAATAAAAAAACAAACAGATACAAAAAGTATTGTAGAAATGATACCTATATTGGCTAACAATAAAAAAATACATTGCAAGCTTTTTTGTTTTTTTATTTGTTATTTTTACTTTAATCCTGTCACTCTTTCTGTATTACAGCATATAATAAGTAAACATGCATTTTGGGGATAACAGCATGTGAACCCATGTGGATCAATTATTCCATGCATGCATTGCATTCGGGTGCCTTTTATTAGAGACAAAGTGCTACAAAAAGCAAAACAAATAATTGAACACAGTTACAATAATCACCTTTCTGACTGATGTTGGGTCATGGAAAGTTCAGCCATGATTACACAAAAAGCCAATCAGTGTCAATGGTAGTGCCTCCATAAAATATAGCATCTATTGTATCAATAATACCCCTTTCCCTACATACTTATTATTAGCTTTCTAATGGGCATAATGATTCACATCTTTACAGATTTAATAATGGTTCAGCTAAAAAAATAGTGTGTACACAACAACCATAGTATTACTATTGTATGCTGGTTAATAGAGTTCTCCTTAACATATTGCAAACAAGAAATGCTTAATACAGGAGCAAAGTCATCAGTAGCCTTACCCTTGGCTATAACATACATTTTATAGAAAATTACTACTGAGAAAATGACCATGACTCTGTTTTGATAAGGAACTGGAATAAGATGACCACCAATTGTTATACTGTATTTACATGCAAGGTGGAGAATCCAACAGAGCGGTTATACTATCTCAGAGAACATATAGTTATTCCTTTATTATGAAAAACTATGAGAAGCTATTATGCAATAACTTATTTAGGCATCTATGTTCATGATGAACACTTTAAAAACAAAAGAAATTATATTATTTAAACTGATTTAGAATAATATGCAATATGCAACTAAAACATTTAAGTGAATATTAACTTAATCTTAACCATACATTTCCATCAATATACTGGAAATTAGTTATGATGATTATAATTATTATTATTAGCATGTATTTTTATAGTGCCAACATGTTTTGCAGTGCTGCAAGATGTGTTTATACAAAGAACATAAAAAATTACATACATAGCGAACAGTAACCAATAAAAAAAGGTGAAGGTCCAGAGCAAAAAAGCTTACAATCTAAAAGGGGAAGGAGTTAAAACACAAGGGGACAGATTTACTAAGGTTCGAATGGAAAATTTGAATTCCAATTTTTTAATTGTTTTTGGTCAAAACTCACAATATTGAGTTTAAAACCACCAACTCGAATTTTAATTCAAATTGGGGTTTTTCACCACTTGACCCTGGAAACAGCTTTAATTTGATACTTTGCCACCTAAAACCTGCTGAGTTCACGTAATGAAGTCAATGGCAGAGTTGCGTTAAACCATCTGAAGATGTTAATAGCCTTCTTGACATTCAAGTTTATTTTCGGATTCAAATTTTTCCGATTCAAATTTTCGGGTCATTCCTATTAGATAAAATTTTAGACGTTCGAGTTTTTCATAAATAACCTTCCATTCGAGTCATGAGTACATTCGAGTTTATTGGAATTTTAAAGAAAATCATTTAATGCTATAATTTGACCTTTGATAAATAACCCAGAAGGTGTGGGAGTGGCAAGATTAGAAATAAGGTGAGAGGTATTGCATTTGGTAGCTAAACAGAATGAGGGTAGGCTTCTCTAAAGACGTGTGCTTTAAGAGATATTTTGAAAACAGAAAGGTTGGGAGAAAGTTGGACAGACCTTGAGGATAAGTGCAGCCTATGCAAAGTCTTGACTGTGAGGATCAAAGGGTGGGGCAGAGTTATTAACTGCTTTGAATGTCAGGTTCATAACTTTGAATTTTATTTAAAAAAAGGTTTTTATTTAACATTTTCTAAACACAACAATACACAAACACATTTTGCATTGCTATGACCATACAAAACAAGATAGCATGTATTATACTCATTAGTTTGCAGAGGGAGGAAGTATAGAGAGAAAATAAGGTGCCCAGAACAGAGCCCTGAGGAACCCCAACAGAAAGAGGTAGGGGAGAAGAGGTTACTCCATTGTAATAGAATCTTACAATGTCACTTGTATTATATGGGAACAAAAAGTTAACATTATAACTTTTATATAGTGCTTACAGATATAGCCACCACTTTACAGATATTGCCATTTTTAGGGCCATGCGTTGTTTGTTACTACAGTTTTGCTAATGAAGGTGAAATTGCCCTTTTAGCTGTGAGTCACAGTTCTCCCAAGAGGTATCATATCATTGGGTAAATACATATAGGGGCAGATTCCCTAAGGGTCGAATTTCGAAGTTAAAAATACTTCGAAATTCGACCCTCGAATTGAAATCCTTCGACTTCGAATATCGAAGTCGAAGGATTTAGCGCTAAACATTCGATCGAACGATCGAAGGATTTTTCATTCGATCGAACGATTAAATCCTTCGAATCGAACAATTCGAAGGATTTTAATCAAACGATCGAAGGAAAATCCTTCGATCAAAAAAAGCTGAGCAAGCCTATGGGGACCTTCCCCGTAGGCTAACATTGACTTCGGTAGGTTTTATCTGCCGAAGTAGGGGGTCGAAGTTTTTTTTAAAGGGTAAGTACTTCGACTATCGAATGGTCGAATAGTCGAACGATTTTTACTTCGAATCGTTCGATTTCGTTCGACTTCGATCGAATTCGATCGAATTTAACCAATTCGATGGTCGAAGTACCCAAAAAAAACTTTGAAATTCGAAGTTTTTTTTATTCTAACCCTTCACCCGAATTTAGTGAATCGGCCCCTAACATCCGATGTGGTAATTAAGAAAAATGTCCATCATGATCCCATGAATGTCAGTCCTTAACTGAAGTCCTTTGCAATGAGTTAATTATCATGTCCATGGTACAAAATGTGTGTGATTATCCCAACCCTAACATTATTTAAACATTCACATTGTTTGGTGTGTGTGTATAAGCTTGATAAAGGACCCAGTGCGGTCCAAAATGTTGCCTGCTTTTCATGACTACTTTGAGCTAATAAAACACTTTCTTTGCATGAATTGCCAACCTCCAGTGTGCTGCAGTGAATACGGTACTTGGATCTGATTTTTGACCCTATGCAGGCTTGGGTTGCTATACTGCAATAGCACCTGGAACCCAACAGGTATCGGTATTCTGAGTGGTCCGTGTTTAAAATAAAAACCCTTTATTCAATACACATAGCAACAATCTGGATACATCAATGTTTCAGGCCTTGCTTGCGTCTTTTACATTATTGCACTGATGCATCTAAATAAAATATTCTCATGAACTAAAATAAGTATCTTCAGCAAATTATGTTTAAAAACCAGCATAACACAATGAAGCAGCAAGAGATTTATATAAACATTCAGACTCTTATCATATTGAAACTCATAGAGACTATTGAGTTTAAAATGTGGCATTATTATGCTCTGATGTCTACAACTCAGCAGCATAAAAATGGTCTCAAGGCACTTATTGTCTACAAAGCTACTTCAAATGTGTTTGCTTTTGGCCTGCAAATACAGTGGCATCATTGATTTGCTTTTTCTTATGAACTATGTAAAAAACTCTTAAAGTGCAAGATATCCCCTGAGTGCTAGGTGTGAGGAGTTTCTATTCCAATCCTGCAATCAAATATAGAAAAGTGGGGCCTGAGAATGTTGCTGTTGAATGCACACTTGCAAATCTGCCAAATCATTTTCTGAATAAGCAAAAAGACCACTGATAGTGTGAACATTATTTCCTGTGTCTAGTTTTTGTTCAAAAGATTTTGCACATTTCTGTTTCACGTGGAAATAAAGACCCATGGGGCATATATGGTAAATGTGTAAGAGAAAATTGGTTAACATTACTTAGAACTTGGAAAATTATGTACATTTATTTAAAGAAAGTGCATCAAAACAGACTTATATTTCAGATCTTCTAGAGAGGACAAACAGTGAAATATAAATCACATATATTAATATAAAGCCAAAGACCCACAGCAATTCAAATAGCAAGAAAGGAAGTGTGCAAATTGTGTACACTGTTTTCAAAGGGTTAATGACCACTAGTGTATTAAATTCTGAGCATAATGTTACAAAATAGTGATATTATCCTCAAAAATGTCGAGGGGGAAGTATATGAAATAGTAACAACTGGTCATAGATTTTGTAATTTCTATATGCAATATCCTATTTATGAAGAAAAAGTCCAACAGTTACCACTCAATCAAGTGTTTATTGAAATATATTTATATATAAATATATTTATATTCAGGGAGTTATTTGCAGATTTTTTATGGTTGGAGTTTTAAAGTGGAAAAAGACCATTTTTTTTCATAGGAAAAAAAACCTAAAATTTTTGGGGATTTATTAAACCCCAAAGCTGGGGTCCGAATAAAAAAGTACTGCCAAGGTCATGTAGAAGACAATGGCAGATGTCCCTTTTACAACTGGAAGATATCATGATTTGTGCTGGGTTTTATGAAATAATCAGAATAACTTGTGGTTATTGGGCGTCAAATCCAAATAATCGTACGATTTGGATTTTTTTTCCCGAGTTAATTTATTAGTAAATTAGGTAAAAATGTGTATGAAAATTAACCCCCTCAGTGTACAGTATATATATATATATATATATTTATGGTATACTACACAAAATAGATTAACTTATCTGACTGTGATATCCAGAATTATTTTAGTTATACCAATGAATAGAATAGAGTAGCCAGTTAGAAGAGATTTGTGTACCATCCTATACCCTTACTGGAGCAATCAATAATATAACTTTACAAATGGGACATGTCAAGCTAAATTGATGCCAGTGCCTCCTGCAACACAATGGAAACAGAAAATTATGTCATCAGAAGCCAAGGAATAATGCATTATATATATATATATATATATTTATAAAGCACATCAGAAACCATCCATATAAATAAAATATTGATTCTGAATTCCAATTTACAGAATGTTATACCATACAACTGATTAATCACAAACTAATATATCTCTATGTGACCTCAGTAAATATAAGGTCACAATTACGTGAATATACTGTATATATGTATATGTGTGTGTGCATCAGGCCATAGCCTAGTTCTATATATGATTAGTTTATCTACTCACAGTGTGCCGAATCATGATCTTGAGGCCATGGTCACATGTGGCTTATCCTTCTCTTTGCAAAGAATTTCACCATGGAATTTCCCTCCATCTGATTATCAAATGCTAGGAGATATAGCTTAGCTCTTTATCCTAAAATTCTGGCTTTTTTTTATAGTATCACATTTGGCATGTTCTAAGAAACTGTTACAGGCCCACAGTGTGACATTGGCAACATCTACAAAAAGAAATGAAGATCTAAAACTTTATTTAAACCTTCAGGAAGAAAGGAGCCTAATTTACCTGTAATTGACCACCTCACTTCACTCACTTCATTATTCTGTTACCTCATCATTTCAATAGTGCCACACAATCAGTTATATAGAAATTCAAGTCTTCAGTTGAATTCCCCATCACCATACACATAGGGGCAAATTTACTTAAGGTCGAATATCGAAGGTTAATTAACGCTCGATATTCGACTGCCGAATTGAAATCCCTCGACTTCGAATATCGAAGTCGAAGGATTTACCGCAATTTGTTTGATCAAATGATTAAATCCTTCGAATCGAATGACTCGAAGGATTTTAATCCATCGATCGTACAATTTTTCTTCGACCTTCCCCATAGGCTAACATTGACTTCGGTAGGTTTTAGGTGGCGAACTAGGGGGTCGAAGTTTTTTTTTAAAAAGACAGTACTTCAACTATGGAATGGTCGAATAGTCAAACGATTTTTAGTTTGCATCGTTCGATTCGAAGTCGTAGGTCGAAGTAGCCCATTCGATGGTCGAAGTAGCCAAAAAAACATTCGAAATTCGAAGTTTATTTCCTCTATTCCTTCACTCGAGCTAAGTAAATGGGCCCCCTAATGTTTAACGTCAAGCACGGTCTCTCAAAACCCAAAACAAGAGCCAAGGTTCCAGTCGTGGCTCACATTTCTGTCTATAACAGTCGCCTTTCGCTTCAGGAGGAGCCCTCCGCTACTCGGATGCTGCCAGGTCTTAACGTCAGCAAATCAGGGCTCAGGATCTGGGCAAGGGAACCAGAGCGTAAAACAGATGAAAGGGATCAAGCAGACTGCAGTCAAGGATGAGGCCAAGGTCAATACCGTGAGAGTGGCGAAGTACCAAATCAGAATCCAAAAGCATGCAAGAAGGTCAGGACAGGCAGCTTTTATCAGAATCAGGATCAGACAGAGGTCAAACACAGAAATCAGATCAGAAACACACCCAGGAGCTATATGAAACAGAACCTACATTGGGCAAAGATATTCAGTTTGCAGCCCCTTTAAATACTTGGATTTTGCACTGCGTATATGACAAAACAAGACCCATGTGCTAGGGACTTGGGTCCTGTGGATGTCCCCGCACACAAAGCAGCGGGTGTCCCTGCCTCCTTTCCTCGACCACCAGGTACCTTTACAAACTCTTCTTCGAAAAATGCTGTTTAAAAGAGGTGTTTATCAAATAGCACTTTTTACACAATTCTTTACACGGTGACGTGTATAGAAACTTATTTGCTATATGGATTTTACCCTTGGCATTAATGATTTATACCAGTTGTAAAAAGGAATAAAATAATGGCATCAAATACAATCATTGAGTGGTGTAAAATAAAATGCACATCTTGATAAATACAGAATGCATTTTGCACTACTTTTGACATCATTTTTCCTGCATAAATTATTTTACACAGTATAATACAAAGAACCCTTAATTTTTTCCACTGGCATCAGGTACTCTAATTCCTCATGATGTGCAGCCATCATTATATACTGTATATGAATATGTTTATAAAGCTGTAAGATGGTGCAAAAGGAAATGTGTGTTTACCAAAGACTAGGAGAATATATTTTCTCTTTAGGTTAGAGCTACATAGGTTAGCATCGATGTGTAAATTCATTATTTCTTTTCTCTTCCCATGTTCTCCTTTTCCAGTGCTCTAGGGGCAGTTTTATATAGGTCTTTGGAGTTTGGACTTCAGAGAAATTAATAAAGTCCTACTAATACTGCTCAGTTTGCTGATATAAGATGACAGTGATCACCCTGAGGCACAATGATTACAAGCAGTTAGTAGACAGTATTTAATACCTGCCTGGAACTGGGATAGGGCAAACATGACATTCCAATTTCAAAGCCCATGTTGAACTCTTACTGGTCAATAAATTCTACAGGATACTGCATTCTAAAAGCACATCATTTTTCTTCCTTTATCCTGATACATTTACAAATGTCAAAAGCTGGAATTGCTCAGTAATATTAAGCTATGATATATATGAATCATACTTTACATGATTGAGAATTGAACTCTTTATTTAGAAAATTTACAAGGTTCAGTTTAAATATCAGATCCAGAACCAATGAAAAAAATGCATAAAACATTCAAATTCCATAAAATGATGAAAACATATCATTCATGTATGAATAGAAGTTGAATTCATTTTAGCGGAGTGGCAAAATACTTTCAGACATCTATAACATAGAGTATAAAATAATTCTAAATTAGAAGTATTCATTGTATTTGTTTTTTTTTGGCTTTCATAGAGGAGTGTGATTGCAATTAAAATACATTTTGCACACTTTGTAATCTCACAAATATAGTACAGGTACAGGCAAATCAGAGCCAGTTTTGCCCCCTCCTTCAACAGTTTGCATTTTGACATTTATGGAGATAGTTACCCTCATTGCCATTGCATATTTTGGAACTCATTCTGGACACATTATCAATCTAGATGACAAAACATGTGGCAATTGTATCCCATGCCATTTGCCATACTGTGGATAAATAGTTGTAAGGTTAAGAAGGACAGCTATTTTTTTTTCTATATATTTTTGCCCTAGAACTATTGCTCACCAGACAAATCTCTTCTGTAAATGCTTAATTTTACTAAAGAATACTATACTTTTGATTCCTATATAATAGCCCATTAATATTTAAATCTTATCATAAATAACCAATTATTTCTGCTACAGGTACATGTAAAATAAAGTAAGCCTTAATTAGGTACACAAATGTATCACTACAGGGCTTTAAACTCATAGGTAATAAGCACACATGTAGCTGTTATTATGCATTCTGAAAATGAAGTGCATCCTGCACACACGAAGAGGGTTATTTATCAAGGTCAGAATTTATCTCAATATTGGCTGCTACAAACTCCAATCTAAGCCACTCGGGTTTTAATGCTTATTTATTATTACATATTCCCAAAATTACCTTTGCGGGAAAAGCTCAGATTTTCACTATTTTTTCATGAATTTTCCTCGAAAGCTCCGAAAACATAGTGAAATTGCCCGAAACCCTCGACACAACCAAAAATCAATGGGACTATTCCCATTGACTTTTATGCAACCTCGACATGTTTGAGATGCTGTTTTTTTATATTTGGGCTTTTTAGCCCTCGGGGTTTAATAAATTCCAAAAAATTCATGATTTTTTCAAAGTCTATTATAACACAACAAATCACAATTTTTTTGGATTTCGGGGATTTTCGGGTATTTTGAGTTTAGTAAATAACCCCCCTTAATATTAAAGGTATACTGACACACCAACTTCCCTGCTTTCCTACATAAGACACTTAAGAAGCCGTGTTTCTGCCCACTTGAATAGGGAAATGTCGGCAGGAAACCAGACCTCCAGTGCAACAAAGCGATCCTAGCCTCAGCTGCACCACTGGAAAACATTTTTCAATTACTATATAGACAGAATTCTTCTATACATTTAAATAAAGGATTTTTACCAGAACACTGTTTTATTAAGACTAAAATGATCCTTAAGTAAAGCCTAAAACAAATAATTTAACAAAAGGGTAAACAATTTTTAAAATAATATGTTATTTTAACTACTGCTGCTTATTGCAAATTTGGATTTTGTACATAACCAGATTTAATGACTTAAGGTAACACAAGATGGGGGTGTAAACCTGTATGGTGACTATGGCCCTAAATGTTATATGGCCTCATTAATCATAATGTATTATAAACATAGTAAAGTGTTAGTAGTCGCCTCAGCATTCGTAAACACATCGTAGACCTAAGTGTTAATTTGACAGTAGCAGAAGAGTAATTCTTTCTGGGGTCTAGAATTTCTCATAAGAAATGTAAACAATATATATTTTTACAGCAAAAGAGTTGACGCTCTCATGTTAATTCTGATGGATACTAATTAGGATTTTGTCAACTGATACTGTAAAAATTACATATATTTTTTTCATATAGCACTGCCATTTTCTGTAGTACTTTACAGAACTTATACAGAGATTACCATTGTTAATGGCATAATGTTTTTATTTTGAGAAGACACTGGCAAGTTTGGTGCACAGATGAAGAAGAAGAAGAGTAGTGGCAGAGAGAGCCCTGAATCTTTGTAGTCTCTTGTGTAGGAGAAAATTTCATAAGAGCAAACCTAAATCCTGGTTAGACAAATTGAGGACCAAGGGATATGATGATAAGCACAAAAGAATTTTGTGATGCTGCTGGTAAGTGGCACACAATTATTTTTTAATTTTAAGATTTTGTTCACAG
Organism: Xenopus petersii; assembly: GCA_038501925.1. NCBI lineage: Eukaryota > Metazoa > Chordata > Amphibia > Anura > Pipidae > Xenopus > Xenopus petersii. The sequence goes on from CM076675.1 coordinate 119,273,327, forward strand.
CAGGTAGGGTTATCTGTGGTCTTCAGTACCCTTGCTTTAGGATCTATATCAGCAAAATAAGAGGAGTTTAATTTCTAGGCATTATTGATGCAATCCCTAATGAATCCCCCCAAAAGTAAAAATGTATAGTTTTTTTTATTTATTTTGTTTGCTTTAAAGTGGACCTGTCACTCAGGCACACAAATCTATATAATAAAAGTCCTTTTCAAATTAAACAGAAATCCAATTTCTATTTTTTATTAACGCATTCATAGTTGTTGTAAACTCATTTACAAATCTCAGTTGTCAATCAAATATTGTCTGCCTTAGAGGAGGGGCAGACAATTACTTTCACTTTCCATTCAGCACTTCCTAGATGTCACTGCTCTCCACACATTCCCCCATTCTTTCTACCATTTAATTGTGTAGCCAGGGCATGGGGATGGACATCGAGTCCCCCATTCTGGTGCACAAACAAGATTCTGATATGATGCAAAGCTTGCCTTAATAACAGTGTCCACAAAATGGCTGCTGCCTGCTTGCTATAATTATGAATTACCAAACTAAAGGAAACAAGATTCAAATATTTTTTTTAGTGTAATTAAAATTCATTTTGCTTGACTAGGAATAGGATTTTGAATAATTTTTTTTTTGGTTACAGGTCCCCTTTAATATGGGTTAATGTGCATTTGTTTACTGAAATTTGCAAAGCACTCTGGGGGAGTACATAGTATATCAGAGGAAGAAGAATGTTGCATGACAAGAACATGGAAGAAGGTATTGATATTTTGGTATTTACTCTGTTCTGTTGTATATGCATTCCTCAAAAATAATATATACAAAATCCAGACAACAACTATCCCAAAGATTGCAAATTTTACTTGGAACGCATGTGAAATGTGTGAATGTCCTAGAGTATATAATTTCATACTCTTCACTATCTTTAAATCATAATATAATCTGCATAATACTAAGATTTATTTAAACGCTTTGCCAAAGTATGTAAAAATGACTACTAAAATGTAGGAAAATGCTTTTGTGAGAAACAAATATTCTCATAAGTCACAAGCAATCTCATTTGTAGTTTGGTATCATGAGATGTATAAACATAACACTACATTTTAAATCGGATGGTGTAATTAAAACTTTATTAAAGCACATGCTACTGGTACCGTGGAAGCACTTTAGGAAATAATAACATCCATCTAAAAAGACTACCTCTTAAGTAAAGATGTTTACAGTAGATGAGTAGTGTACATGAGCGAACATAACTGGATAACTGAACTGCAACAATTTTGGTAATGTCACAAAGAAAAACAAAATGTTTTTCATTCATTTGTTTATTAGGACAGTGGGAACATCAACTATATTGTTAGACATGCAAGAGCTGTGGGGGTCTTGTAAGAATGCACAGGGTATGTCCAGATGTCCATATTGATTTTATTCCCTTTCTTGTGTATTTATTGACTGTCCGCGTCATGAATATGGGGACATCTTTTTTATCAAAAGAATTTATGTTTAGAGAAAAATCCAACAGATAAAGAGGCATGCTAACTAAAAGACAAAAACGAGTAATTCACATAAGCTTGGTGTCATAGAATATAGGGTTATCTAAACCTTCCAGGATGCAAAAGTGAGATTGTGTATTAACTGTCCTTCATGACGAGTCTGTAAACTGAACTCCACAGAGAGCTGAAAGCTTGCGGTAATCTGAATGACTTGTTAAACCGCAATAAAAAATGTGTCCCCCAACAGTAAAGAACTAATTTATAGAGCAGTCTCTATTATATGTGTGATTCTAGGACGGCTTAAGTAGTGAATTTGAGACGCTGTCCTTCTGCTATCCCTTCACTAAAATGCATTAGAACTGAAGTGTTTTCCATTGATTAGTACTAACATGAAATTGTGGTCACATGAGCTGATGACAGGTGGGGTGGTAAGATGGCTCATCAGTTTCTTAAAAAAGAACTAACCCCCCCCCCGCCAAAAGCCCCCCTAAACTTCCTAGCATTGCCCCCCTCCTACGATGGAGAAAAAAACTCTTTAAAAAACAATCTGACCCTTAAATGCAGAGAAGTGTAGTGAAGAATGCACAGTTGGGCCAAGTCAGAAATCGGCTTCAACTGCGCATGTGCAAATAGGCATAGAGACCTGAAGACAATACTTCTTAGGCTAATTACACACCAGTTGTTTTCTCACATGTACAGGTTAGTGAAAAATACGTAGCTGGCCCATTGCCATCCGCATTGTGCATTTATGGGCAGTGCGCACACTAGGTGCAGAAAGCAGCAGAAAATGCGCCCAGTGCCATTGGTCTTGTGGAATAAATTGTAACATTTATTTACCAGTAATATCTGGTGACATTATCCTTATTTATATTTTATTATGGATGTTTATATAGCCTGGACTATGGGTTGGACAATGCTAAGTATGCAAGTTGTGCTTGAGAACCACTGACTTCCACTTGGAAAACACCAAGAAACGGTAAGTCTATCAAGGGCTGTATTTAAGCATGTACAAAAATCAATGTGTTTTTCTGCAGTATATACGTATGAGGCTTATGTATTGTGGATTGGATTTTAGAGATTTTGGAAAGCACTTTTTCTAAAACAAGGAATGTCAGGAAATGTATTTAAAAAATCTCAAACTAAAAATTACAAATGAAAAAAAGGGCTGAACGAGCCCAAAAAAAACCATGAATACCTGTAAAAATGAGTTCCAAAAACCTATAACATTAAAAATTAAAAATTGCCCAATAGGATCAGAGCTGCTTTCACTTAGCAAAGCTTTATCTTAGAGGTTAGCATGTTTTTTTTCACTAAATAAAGCTCAAATTTTTAGACAAATATAGGAAAAACACAAATTATTCGAGATTCTGAGAAAAAAAAGTGTGATTGTCAGTAAAGAGGCCTCTTTATGTTGTATATCATGCACATATAGCAAAAAGAACCATACAAGCTAAACATACATCTTTCTTTAGTTACTAAAGTATGTTAAAATGATGGAATCTGTAAAGCCTCAAACTGTAGCAGTGTTTAGACATTCCGTATACACTGTGCTTTAATAATGCAATAAAGTTTAGCAATGTACCAGTGTGTACATTCTTTTCTGAAAGAGAGGGACAACAAGTGAGAATATCATGTCTGGTATAAGACGGCATTACACCGTAACCCTGCATGGTACATTAATTCTGGCACCCAGTACCATAAACATAAGCATTAAAAAGTTTGATTAAATACAGCAACCTGGTACTGCTTTTAGCACCTTTTATACTGGGACCCGTGCTTAATAAAACTATATTATTTAATTTTTTCATTCTCATATAACCCTTTTCATACTGTGTTTAAATAATACAATGATTATGGTTTGTACTATTGAAGTAACATTTATTACAGGATTACTGGGTGTATTAGTTTAAGAACTTGTGTTATTGTCTTAACAATTAAAAAATCTGTATTCGTTAAAGAGTAAGGCCTTTTAGTCTAAGATGGATTTGAATTTGATCCTGCCTTAAGCAATTTTATACAGGCAAGCATTATCCTTGGAGCCACCCTGGGCTCCCTGCCTCGTCATTAACCCGGGTGTTAGATAAATCAAAGGCAGTCTAAGGGAAGAAGATAAGCAAACTGCAGGCCAGCAAGATGATGATGTATAGATCCAGGAGGCTAATAGGAAAGTATTGACAGGAAAATGGTGTGCTTATCCTGCAATCACTGCATATTGCACAGAGAGCTCCCAAAAGCAGATGGGATACACTTTGGGGAATGCATAACCCTGAGATAGAGTAGTTAAGCAAAAATGGATCCTTGCCTCTTAAATTCTGAAAATAACTTTTTTTTACAATAGATGCACATTTTCAAAGATGCTATCTATTTTTTTATATGGATGGTAAATTCTTTGGAGGAAAATAATTTTGAAAAATTGACTTTACTGTCTTTCATTGCCGTTATTTCATATTGCACGGTTATTGAAATGGTGCAGCATTTTTCATAAGGTAAAAGAACACTGTAATCAATTTATATGTAGTTTTCCAGCAAAGTCCTATTTCCAAAGAATTTTCTAATGCACACACTCTTTGATTATCATCCAAACAAAGCACAAAATAGGGGCAAGTTTATTAAGGTTTGAATGGAAAATTTGAATTCGAATTTTAGAAAAAAAAAATTTGGCCAAAACGCACAAATTTGAATTTTAAATCACCAACTTGAATTGGAATTTGAATGTGAGATTTATCACACACTCAACCTTGGAAACTGTTCTAATTCTAATATTTGCCACCTAAAACCTGCCGAGTTCATTTACAATACAAGTCAATGGCAGAGGTCCCTTGAACCATTTCAAGATGTTAATTGTCTTCCTTACATTCGAGTTTTTTTTTTTTCGGAGGAAAACTTGATTCGAATTCATTCATATTCAATCAAATATGAGTTGTTCAAATTTTTTCATAAATAACTTCCCATTCGAGTTGTGAGTCAGGAATCAGGAAAAATGAAATCAGGGAAATACATAATACATTTGTAGGACTATAAAAAAAATCAAACAGTGTTAAATAAAGGAAATGCACATCAAAGCACAATTCTTAGCTGCTCCGAGCATATAACGTGCAGTTAACTAAACTAAAGCAAATAAAGTTCTGTCTTGCATAAAAAAGGGCATTAACTCAAGGGATGAAAACATAATTATGCCTCTTTATAGGTCCCTGGTAAGGCCACATCTGGAGTATGCAGTGCAGTTTTGAGAGTGCAAAGACGTGCAACTAAATTGGTTAGAGGGATGGAAGACTTAAATTATGAGGGTAGACTGTCAAGGTTGGGGTTGTTTTCTCTGGAAAAAAGGCGCTTGCGAGGGGACATGATTACACTTTACAAGTACATTAGAGGACATTATAGACAAATAGCAGGGGACCTTTTTACCCATAAAGTGGATCACCGTACCAGAGGCCACCCCTTTAGACTAGAAGAAAAGAACTTTCATTTGAAGCAACGTAGGGGGTTCTTCACAGTCAGGACAGTGAGGTTGTGGAATGCACTGCCGGTGATGTTGTGATGGCTGATTCAGTTAATGCCTTTAAGAATGGCTTGGATGATTTTTTGGACAGACATAATATTAAAGGCTATTGTGATACTAAGCTCTATAGTTAGTATAGATATGGGTATATAGAATTTAATTAATAGTATGGAGGGGTGTATGTATGGATGCTGGGTTTTCATTTGGAGGGGTTGAACTTGATGGACTTTGTCTTTTTTCAACCCAATTTAACTACCGTATGTAACTATGTAACTATGTAATCACTTTTATTTGGATAATACAGGGGTCCCGACCTTTTTTTAACCGTGAGCAACATTCAGATGGAAAAAGAGTTGGGGAACAAAGCAAGCATGAAAAATGTTCCTGGGTGGTGCAAAAGAAGTGCTGTGATTGGCCATTTGGTAGCCTCTATGTGGATCATCAGCCTACATGAGGTTCTATTTGACATCATACCCGGTTTCTATGCAACCAAAACTTGCCTCCAAGCCAGTATTTCAAAAATAAGAACCTGATTTTAGGCCAAAGGGAGCAACATTCAAGGGGTTGGGGAGCAATATGTTGCTCATGAGCCACTGGGATAATTTTTACTTTAAATAAACAAAATTAAAAAGTGGAAAGAGCAAAGTGGAAGGCAAAAGTAGTGCTCAGCTGCAAAACAGCTGGTTTATTGACATGTTCAAGTTGCAATTTTCTCAAGTTAAAGGTGTGGTTCACTTTAACTCAACTTTTAGTATGTTTTTGAATTATTTGCCTTCTTCTTCTGACTATTTCCAGCTTTCAAATGGGGTCACTGAACCCATCTAAAAAAACAAATGCTTTGTAAGGCTACAAATGTGTTGTTATTGCTACTTTGTATCACTCAACCTTCTATTCAGGCCCTCTCCTATTCATATTCCAGTCTCTTAATAAAATAAATGCATGGTTGCTAGAGTAATTTGAACCCTAGCAACAAATTGCTGAGATTGCAGACTGGACAGCTGCTGAATAAACAGCTAAATAGCTCCAAAAACACAAATTATAATAAAAAATGAAAAACAATTGCAAATTATCTTAGAACATCACTCTCTGCTTCATACTAGAAGTTCATTTAAAGGTGAACAACCCTTTTAAAGGAACAGTAACACCAAAAAATGTAAGTGTTTTATAGGTAATGAAAATATCATGTAGTGTTGCCCTGCACTGGTAAAACTGATGTGTTTGCTTCAGAAACACTACTATAGTTCATATAAAGAAGCTGCTGTGGAGCAATGGCGGAAATTAAACAAGGCTATATGGCACAGGTTAACTAATGGATAACTGATAACACCATTAGACAGACAGAGCTTATTTGCTATCTGCTGTGTAACCTGAGCCTGATGGCTACCCCCATTGCTACACAGCAGATTGTTTATATAAACAATAGTAGTGTTTCTTAAAGGGATACTGTCATGGGAAAAAAAAATTAAAAATCAATCGGTTAATAGTGCTGCTCCAGTAGAATTCTGTACTGAAATCCATTTCTCAAAAGAGCAAACAGATTTTTTTATATTCAATTTTGAAATCTGACATGGGGCTAGACATATTGTCAATTTCCCAGCTTCAACTTCAATCACTCTTTACTGCCGTACTGCAAGTTGGAGTGATATCACCCCCTCCCTTTTTCCCCCAGCAGCCAAACAACAGAACAATGGGAAGGTAACCAGATAGCAGCTCCCTAACACAAGATAACAGCTGCTTGGTAGATCTAAGAACAACACTCAATAGTAAAAACCCATGTCTCACTGAGACACATTCAGTTATATTGAGAAGGAAAAACAGCAGCCTGCCAGAAAGCATTTTTCTCCTAAAGTGCAGGCACAAGTCACATGACCAGGGGCAGCTCGGAAATTGACAATATGTCTAGCCCCATGTCAGATTTCAAAATTCAATATAAAAAAATCTGTTTGCTCTTTTGAGAAATGGATTTCACTGCAGAATTCTGCTGAATTAACTGATGAGTTTTGAAAAAAACATGTTTTCCGATGACAGGATCCCTTTAAAGGGGAAGGAAACCTAGTCGGCGCAAACCCATAAACTTTCTACACATAAACTTAGTTTACTAATTGAAATACAATTTAAAGCCATGCTGTTTGCTTTATGTATGCTTATCACTCTTTCCCCTGTGTTATTTAATTAGCTGACTTAAGGTATTTCTTAATTAGCAGCAGAAACTTTTCGTTTAGTTTTTTCATTGCTATTGAATCCCATCAGTTTCATTGGCACAAAGAGTTGCTTGATTAATGACCTTTTAGTAGGTACAAATAACATTTACAAGTCAGCCATAATTCAGTATATAGTCTATTCAGTCACTGGTGGCCCTGTAACATTAACAGATTTCTCTTTATCTGCCTGCTTCCTTGGCCCACAGCTGTGCCTTTGGCTTGCCTGATGGACTGGATCTCCCACCTGGCAGCAGTGACTGGGTACATTCATTAGTCATCGGTGACACTAACTGATCAAATAAGATGTAGAACTCGATTCTGGTAGAAAGACCTATAATGTCAGAGTCAGGAGGTTATCGCAGAGGGACTTGCACCTTGCTCTCTACTCTGCTTATCGAGAGTTTTACAGCCTGCTCTGAAAAAGCATCTTGTTCAGCTGAGAAAGGCTGATTTGGAAGGCAGATTAACATACATCTTATTATTTGAAACTAATTTTAATTAAAAAGAAAATCTGATTTGAAGTGTATAAAGGCCATAAGGAATAATTAGAAACCTGTAACTATCTTAAAATATTAGTTAAGCAGAAAAGCAATCCAAGGAAATGAACGCATAGAGAATAAAGGAAATTGCTGCTTCTTAAGTCCACTTAATATAATGTTATGTGCCTGTAGCCTAAGGGTGTTGAGCAAATTACGATGTTCCATGAACAGCATGGACAAAATAAATCATTTTCAGATTGATATATCTATTCATAAAAGGCATAGAGTGAAAAACTCAAACACCACATAAGTGTTTTTATACAGGTCAGAACTCTTTAGTGATTGCTACTCTTCTTTATATTTAATTTTTTTAAAAATTGTTGAAATATATGCAGCCCTACACTATGCAGATGTCATAGGTTAGATATAACCTAGCCAATATGATCTCTAGAGATGGCGCGAACTGTTCGCCGGCGAACTTGTTCGCGCGAACATCGGGTGTTCGCGCTCGCCGGAAGTTCGCGAACGTCGCGCGACGTTCGCCATTTTGGGTTCGCCATTGTTGGCGCTTTTTTTTGCCCTCTCACCCCAGACCAGCAGGTACATGGCAGCCAATCAGGAAGCTCTCCCCTGGACCACTCCCCTTCCCTATAAAAACCGAAGCCCTGCAGCGTTTTTTCACTCTGCCTGTGTGTGCTGAAGAGATAGTGTAGGGAGAGAGCTGCTGCCTGTTAGTGATTTCAGGGACAGTTGAAAGTTTGCTGGCTAGTAATCGTGTTGATACTGCTCTGTTATTGGAGGGACAGAAGTCTGCAGGGGTTTGAGGGACATTTAAGCTTAGGTAGCTTTGCTGGCTAGTAATCTACCTTCTACTGCAGTGCTCTGTATGTAGCTGCAGTGGGCAGCTGTCCTGCTTCTGATCTCATCTGCTGACTGCTGCAATAACAGTAGTCCTTGTAAGGACTGCTTTTATTTATTTTTTTGTTGTTTTACTACTACTACTACTACTACTACTACTACTACTACTATAAGAGCCCAGTGCTATTAGTCTAGCAGTGTTGGGGAGTGGGACTGGTGTGCTAATCTGCTGCTCCTAGTAGTTCAGCAGCACCAACTGTAATTTTTTTTTTTTAATATTCATTTTTTTTTTATTTTACTTTTTTTTATTTTACTACCGCTGTAGTAGTGTATAAGTTGACATTTTAGGCATTATTTGCCCTGTAGGCATTTTTTGCCCAGTGTGTTATTCAACCAACTGCCATCTAGCTGTGTGACCTTGTTCACATTCTGTCTAAATATCCATAATATTACCGTCTCCAGAAAAAACACCGGAGTGACTTTTTTCAAGCAGCCATAATATATTTTACGTAATCCGTATCCATCGCTGTAGTAGTGTATAAGTTGACCTTTTAGGCATTATTTGCCCTGTAGGCATTTTTTGCCCAGTGTGTTATTCAACCAACTGCCATCTAGCTGTGTGACCTTGTTCACATTCTGTCTAAATATCCATAATATTACCGTCTCCAGAAAAAACACCGGAGTGACTTTTTTCAAGCAGCCATAATAAATTTTACGTAATCCGTATCCATCGCTGTAGTAGTGTATAAGTTGACCTTTTAGGCATTATTTGCCCTGTAGGCATTTTTTGCCCAGTGTGTTATTCAACCAACTGCCATCTAGCTGTGTGACCTTGTTCACATTCTGTCTAAATATCCATAATATTACCGTCTCCAGAAAAAACACCGGAGTGACTTTTTTCAAGCAGCCATAATATATTTTACGTAATCCGTATCCATCGCTGTAGTAGTGTATAAGTTGACCTTTTAGGCATTATTTGCCCTGTAGGCATTTTTTGCCCAGTGTGTTATTCAACCAACTGCCATCTAGCTGTGTGACCTTGTTCACATTCTGTCTAAATATCCATAATATTACCGTCTCCAGAAAAAACACCGGAGTGACTTTTTTCAAGCAGCCATAATATATTTTACGTAATCCGTATCCACCGCTGTAGTAGTGTATACGTTGATCTTGTGGGCATTATTTGCACAGTGTTTTCTTCAAACCGCCATCTAGCTGTGTGAGCTTGTTCACATTTTGTCTAAATATTGATAATATTATCGTCTCTAGAAAAACCACTTGAGTTACTTTTTTTCAAGCAGCATTCTTATATTTTACGTAATCCGTATCCACCGCTGTGTATACGTTGACCTTGTAGGCATTATTTGCACAGTGTTTTCTTCAAACCGCCATCTAGCTGTGTGAGCTTGTTCACATTTTGTCTAAATATTGATAATATTATCGTCTCTAGAAAAACCACTTGAGTTACTTTTTTTCAAGCAGCATTCATATATTTTACGTAATCCGTATCCACCGCTGTGTATACGTTGACCTTGTAGGCATTATTTGCACACTGTTTTCTTCAAACTGCCATCTAGCTGTGTGTATTATCGTTTCCAGAAAAACCAACTGAGTTTTTGTTGTTGTTGTTTTTTTAAAAATAATGCCAGGCAAAGGCAGGCCGCCACGCAGAGGCCGTGCTAGGGGCCGTGCTGCTATGCAATCCTGTGGCCCTAGCAAATTGCCCAGTTTTAAAAAGCCAATGACCCTGAACTCCCAAAATGCTGAAGAGGTAGTTGACTGGCTTACACAGCACACCCCATCCTCTACCGTTTCTAACTTTACCACAACATCCTCCTCATCCTCCACTGCTATGGCCACCCCACGTAACACTTCCTCCACCACCGGTGCCCCTTCTTCACTGGAGTCAGAGGAGTTATTTTCCCATGAGTTTCTTGAACTGAGTAATGCGCAACCATTATTGGCAGAAGAAGATGAAGGAGATGAGGACGTTACACCAGATTTAATTCTGGCAGAGAACACGACAGAGATGGACATAATGATGAGTGATGAGGAGGAGGTCCCCGCTGCTGCTTCCTTCTGTGATGTGTCAGAAGAAATTGATGCATCTGAGGAGAGTGATGATGAGGAGATTGATGTTTTGTGGGTGCCTAGTAGAAGAGAGCAAGAGGAGGGTAGTTCAGATGGAGAGACGGAGAGTCAGAGAGGCAGTAGGAGAATAAGACTTAGAAGAAGCAGGGAGGACAGCCCGCAGGGATCAGTAGGGCAACAACATGTATCGGCACCTGTGTTCAGCCGGCCAACGCACCTGCCATTGCCGCCAATGCCGCCAACTTCTACTGTTACCGCCAGATCGCACACTTCCAAAAAGTCAGCAGTGTGGGATTTTTTTAATGTGTGTGCCTCTGACAAAAGCATTGTAATTTGCAATGAGTGCAGTCAGAAACTGAGCCTTGGTAAGCCCAACAGCCACATAGGTACAACTTCTATGCGAAGGCACATGAGCGGCAAGCACAAAGCACTTTGGGAGCAACACCTCAAAGGCAACAGGCAAACTAAAAGCCACACTCCTTCTGGTCCAGCATCTTACTGCTCTACCTCTGCTCTCCTTGACCCATCTGAACCACCCTCCACTCCGCCTTCCACCTTGACCACCTGTTCCCATTCCCAGTCATCTGCCACCAGCCAAGTTTCTGTGAAGGCCATGTTTGAGCGTAAGAAGCCAATGTCTGACTGTCACCCCCTTGCCCGGCGTCTGACAGCTGGCTTGTCTGCACTCTTAGCCCGCCAGCTTTTACCATACCAGCTGGTGGACTCTGAGGCCTTCCGCAAATTTGTAGCAATTGGGACACCGCAGTGGAAGGTACCCAGCCGCAATTTTTTTTCTAAAAAGGGAATACCACACCTGTACCAACATGTGCAGAGCCAAGTTACCGCATCTCTGTCACTTAGTGTTGGGCCAAAGGTCCATATGACTACTGACGCATGGTCCTCCAAGCATGGTCAGGGCAGGTATGTCACCTACACTGCCCACTGGGTGAACTTGGTAATGGCTGGGAATGGGAAGCAGGGAATGGGTAGCTCAACAACAACAACAGTGGAGTTGGTGTCACCGCCACGGATTGCACGCGGTTCTGCCACCACCTCTACTCCTCCATCGCTCTCTACCTCGTCTTCTTCCTCTTCTTCTTCTTACTCTGCTGCTGGGTCCTCCTTCTCCTCCTCCACACCTGTGCACCCCCAGCTCCCCCTAGGCTATTCGACGTGCCAGGTACGCCGTTGTCACGCTGTCTTGGGGATGACGTGCCTGGAAAGCAAAAACCATACCGGATCTGTACTCCTGTCATCTCTGCAGTCACAGGCCGATCGGTGGCTGACCCCACACCAACTGCAGATCGGAAAAGTGGTGTGTGACAATGGAAGCAATCTGTTGGCAGCGTTGAGACTGGGAAATTTAACACATGTGCCCTGCATGGCACATGTGTTAAATTTAATAGTCCAACGTTTTGTCTCCAAGTACCCAGGATTCCAGGACGTTCTCACCCAGTCCAGAAAGGTGTCGGCCCATTTCAGACGTTCCTACACAGCCATGGCACGCCTTGCTGACATTCAGCAGCGCTACAACATGCCAGTCAGGCGTTTGATTTCTGACAGCCAGACTCGCTGGAATTCAACGCTCCTTATGTTGGAACGTCTGCTGCAACAACAAAGGGCCGTCAACGAGTACCTTTTTGAACTGGGTGGTAGGACTGGATCTGCAGAGCTGGGGATTTTTTTCCCCCGTTACTGGGTGCTTATGCGCGATGCCTGCAGGCTCATGCGACCTTTTGAAGAGGTGACAAATATGGTCAGTCGCACCGAAGGCACCATCAGCGACCTAATACCCTTCGCTTTCTTCCTGGAGCGTGCCGTGCGACGAGTGACAGATGAGGCTGTAGACCAGCGTGACGAGGAGCTGGAAGCGCACGATTTATGGTCGGAATCACCAGAACGAACCCAGGCACCTGCTGCAACGCAGGGAGAGGTGCCAGAAGTGGAGTCAGAGGAGGAAGGTGGCTTTGTGGAGGAGGAGGAGGAGGACCAACAGGAGCAGGCTTCCCAGGGGGCTAGTGGTGACCTTTTGGGGACCCCTGGTCTTGTACGTGGCTGGGGGGAGGAGACCGTGGATGATGCAGTCCTTGATAATGAGGAAGCGGAGATGGATAGCTCTGCATCCAACCTTGTGAGAATGGGGTCTTTCATGCTGTCATGCCTGTTGAAGGACCCCCGTATCAAGAGGCTTAAGGAGAAGGACCTGTACTGGGTCGCAACGCTACTAGACCCTCGGTACAAGCATAAAGTGTCAGAAATGTTACCAACATACCACAAGTCCGAAAAGATGCGGCATTTACAAACCAGCCTGCAAAACATGTTGTACAATGCTTTTAAGGGTGATGTCACTTCAGGAACTCATCAACATTCCAGGGGCAGAGGTGCCAGTAATCCTGCCACGAGCACACCTGCAAGGACAAAGCCCTTTGGCCGGTCTGTAACGTCAGACATGCAAATGTTTTTCTGTCCAAGGCAGCGCCACAACCCTTCTGGATCCACCCTCAAAGAACGCCTCGACCGGCAGGTAGCGGACTACCTGGCATTAACTGCAGATATCGACACTCTGAGGAGCGATGAACCCCTGGACTACTGGGTGCGCAGGCTTGATCTGTGGCCAGAGCTGTCACAATTTGCCATGAACCTCTTGTCTTGCCCAGCCTCAAGTGTGCTCTCAGAAAGGACCTTCAGTGCAGCAGGAGGGATTGTAACTGAGAAGAGAACTCGCCTAGGTCACAAAAGTGTCGATTACCTGACCTTTATTAAAATGAATGAGGGGTGGATCTCGGAGGGTTACTGCACGCCGGAAGACTTGTTCTGACTTCTATGCAGCTGTCCTTCTCTTCAAGCCTCATGACTCCACACACAGCTGTCCTTTAGCGTCCTCCTCCCTCCGCCACCGTTACAAACTAGGGTGCAAACCCTACTGGTTTAATTTTTTCTGGCCTCTGTGCTTCAGTGGCTGCAACCAAAAAAACTGGGCAAACAATGTCTACAAGGTCAACGTATGGCGAAAAATGACTATTTTCAGCATTTATATGGCATATTTTTTCTGGCAACTGTGCTTCAGTGGCTGCGTCCAAAAAAATGCATATTTTCTGCATTTATATGGCATAATTTTTCTGGCCTCTGTGCTTCAGTGGCTGCAACCAAAAAAATTTATATTTTCAGCATTTATATGGCATAATTTTTCTGTCAACTGTGCTTCAGTGGCTGCGACCAAAAAAATGCATATTTTCTGCATTTATATGGCATAATTTTTCTGGCCTCTGTGCTTCAGTGGCTGCAACCAAAAAAATTTATATTTTCAGCATTTATATGGCATAATTTTTCTGGCAACTGTGCTTCAGTGGCTGCGACCAAAAAAATGACTATTTTCAGCATTTATATGGCATATTTTTTCTGGCCTCTGTGCTTCAGTGACTGCGGCCAAAAAAACTGGGCAAACAATGCCTACAAGGTCAACGTCGTTGACCTTGTAGGCATTGTTTGCCCAGTTTTTTTGGCCGCAGCCACTGAAGCACAGAGGCCAGAAAAAATATGCCATATAAATGCTGAAAATAGTCATTTTTTGCCATACGTTGACTCAACGTATATGGCAAAAAATGACTATTTTCAGCATTTATATGGCATATTTTTTCTGGCAACTGTGCTTCAGTGGCTGCGACCAAAAAAACTGGGCAAACAATGCCTACAAGGTCAACGTATGGCAAAAAATGACTATTTTCAGCATTTATATGGCATATTTTTTCTGGCAACTGTGCTTCAGTGGCTGCGTCCAAAAAAACTGGGCAAACAATGTCTACAAGGTCAACGTATGGCGAAAAATTACTATTTTCAGCATTTATATGGCATATTTTTTCTGGCAACTGTGCTTCAGTGGCTGCGTCCAAAAAAAACTGGGCAAACAATGTCTACAAGGTCAACGTATGGCGAAAAATTACTATTTTCAGCATTTATATGGCATATTTTTTCTGGCAACTGTGCTTCAGTGGCTGCGTCCAAAAAAACTGGGCAAACAATGCCTACAAGGTCAACGTATGGCAGTTGTTTAAAGAGAACAGTAGATTACTAGCCAGCAAAGCTACCTAAGCTAAAATGTCCCTCAAATCCCTGCAGACTTCTGTCCCTCCAATACAGAGCAGTATCAAGCAGATTACTAGCCAGCAAACTTACTATCATCTGTCCCTGAAATCACTAACAGCTCTCCCCCTACACTATCTCTTCCAAGCACACACAGGCAGATTTTTCAGATACATTTTTGCCCTTGATCCCCCTCTGGCATGCCACTGTCCAGGTCGTTGCACCCTTTAAACAACTTTAAAATCATTTTTCTGGACAGAAATGTCTTTTTTAGATGTTAAAGTTCGCCTTCCCATTGAAGTCTATGGGGTTCGCGAACCGTTCGCGAACCGCTCGCATTTTTGCGCAAGTTCGCGAATATGTTCGCGAACTTTTTTTCCGACGTTCGCTACATCCCTAATGATCTCTATATTTCAAGTCATTTGGAATGACCCACAGGTTGGAGGGGTTGAAGGGGTTTCATATCAAACTTAAAAGGTAACTATCACGAAAATTTAAATTGAATATATCATATTATATATATATTCATCATACTGAAATAAGAAACTTTCTAAATGCAATCAACTAAACATTCTGCATTGTTTCTGATATAATCAAGTTTATCTTCATTATCCCTCTCTCAGCATCTGTTTCTCTTCATTCTATCTTCATGCAGCAGTTGGGTGTCAGATATTCATTGACAGTTAGATCAATATCTTATAGGGGGGCTCCCTTTCCTAGCAGATGTATTAGAACTCACTTAAATAACTGATTCCAATACAAACAAAGTCTAACAAAACAACCGCCTTTTGTACAAATTCTGCATATAAAGAGACATGATGTTTGGTGATTTTAATAGAGTGAGCTCTAATATATTTTCTAGGCAAAAGTAGCCACCCTATAAGATATATTGGATGCAACTGTCAATGTTGGGAAACATCAAAGGAGGCTGGCACAAACCTGGTCCCACAAAGTAGTAGAGCCGGAGTCAGATTGTATAAGGTTAAAAAGCTTATATTTTATTCTTCACAATTAAGAACCAGGGCCTGATGTGTTTCGTGTCTACCAAGGACACTTAGTCATAGGCTGAACATTGAATGATACATACAGGATATTTAAAAGAGAAATAGCCAATGGGAAACAAGTAGGTGGTGCTACCAGGTGCAGGGCTGCCATCAGAAATCACGGGGCCCCATACAGCAACATTTTCTGGGCCCCCTGGCCCCGCCCACTCCACAGTAAAACGTCCACACAAACACCAGTGTTAAAAACAGTAACTCCCCTCACTCACAAAAAAAAATTGGCGGCCAGGGTCCCACATAAAAGTTTTATTGGTGGTCAGGGCCCCCCTACAAGTTAAAAGAAGTCATTGGTGGTGACTAGTCAGGGCCCCTCCTATAAGTTAAAAAAAAACATTGGCGCCAGGGCCCCCCTTAAATTTTTTTTTTAAAAAAAATTGGTGGTCAGGGCCCCATACAAGTTTAAAAAAATCATTAGTGGTCAGGGCCCCCTACAAGTTTAAAAAAAATCATTAGTGGTCAGGGCCCCCTACAAGTTTAAAAAAAATCATTAGTGGTCATGGCCCCCCTAAACATTAAAAAAGATTTGCACAAGGGCCCCCCATAGAAGTTTCTACTATAACAATGGTGGTCAGGGGACCCATAGAATGTTTAAAAAAAAATTGTCCAGGGGTTTAATAAAATTAAAAAAAGAAATTGGTGTGGAACTTACACACTGGAAAGAGAGGCTCCCAGTGCCAATGTTAGAGTGGCTGACTCTTCTTCACAAATGGAGTCACAGGGTTAAATGTTTCCCCCTCCCTCCCTGCTTCTCCACTCCCACGTCAGCCTCACCCTCGGCAGCAGCAGCACGGGAAGAACTGGAGAGAATGTAACCTTGCCTCACAGAGCTTAGCGATCCGAGAACTGAGTAGCATGAGCAGCATTGAGCAGCAACAGCAGTTCTAAGCACGGCTTCGGTATTTAAGTCAAGCTTCGGGGGCCCCGGGCCCCTACAGGCCGGGGCCCGGTACAACGGTACCCCCTGTGCCCCCCTGATGGAGGCCCTGACCAGGTGTGTCAATCAAGAGAAAACATTCAAATCCTAGGATTCATTAGACACACCACCAAGGCCAAAACAATACATAGTTTAACTTAATTAGGGAGTACATAATACAAAATATAAAGTACAAAGTGAATATGTCAAATATAAGGAAAAAAGAAAAAGGAATGGCTATTATACATAACAGGAGACATCAAAGTCATAGTTTTTTGTGGTAGTTTTTTGTGGTAGTAGTAGAAGTAAAAGACTTGGTTACAGAGATGTATTTGCATGTAATGCATTTTGTCGAACCGCATTTGTAGCTCCCTTTTGTATGCAACCAGGTTTTAGTTTTAGTTCTTATTAGACTAGGGGACTTGGGGACCTTCCCCATAGGCTAACATTGGTGTTCGGTAGGTTTTAGGTGGCGAAGTACTTGGTCGAAGTTTTTTTAAAGAGACAGTACTTCGACTATCGAATGGTCGAATAGTCAAACGATTTTTAGTTTGAATCGTTCGATTCGAAGTCGTGGTCGAAGTAGCCAATTCGATGGTCGAAGTAGCCAAACAAACATTCGAAATTCGACGTTTTCACTCGAGCTAAGTAAATGTGCCCCTAAGTTTTTGAAATTTATTATGCTCTGAAGGTGCTAAAACTTTTAATTTGCAAATACTCCAGCTGAGTTGTCAAACTCATGTAGAAGTCAATTGCAGATGGTCCGTTTAACAATTGGAACATGTTTTTTACCTGCAGGGTTCTTGTTAGTTTCAGCCTGTTTGGGCTGTTTTTCATTCGGTAATAGTACGATAAATTCGAGTTTTTTGGGGGAGCCAATTCGATAAAGCCTTATTTTCAACCAACAATTCTAATGATTCGAATTGATGCTCGAGTTTGGTCACATTTTTTTTAATAAAGAGAGAAAAAGTCGAGTTTTACTTAATAACCACCTTAATTTATTAATACATTTTACAAATGTTATAAAATCTCAACATATGTCCAAATAAATTGCACCTGAGGGTTTCTGTATATATTCCATCTCTATATACCTCTCTTTTGGCTTCTAGACTGGTTGCATAAATTCTTTCTTGGCTAATGTCTGAATTGTATACTTATAGAGAATCAATATTTGTATTGACAGCTGGAAGCAGGCAGAAAAAGGCTTATAATATAAAAGCTATTAAAAAATTAATACCAATTAAAAAGTTGCAGTCTAAAATAAACTAGGGGGTTATTTATTAAAATCACATTTTTCTGTGTTGGTTTTGGTTCTGCTTTATGCAAGTACCATAATTGTGTATCACACCACGCCATTGTAGCTACTCAGTGTAAACTGGAGTGGCTCACTACAGACTCTATACATTAGCTTTGCATTTGACCCAGGGGTGGTGAATCTCGCTTTACCTGATCAGGGTTCATTGCCTCCCTGTGTCTAACTTGAATTTAAATGCTCTTCTGGACCAATCTTTTTTAATCATTTAGCAGTAAAAGTTAAGTTTTAATCTTGTTCCGTGCAGGCCCGGATTTGCGGCAAGGCCGCATAGGCCCGGGCCTAGGGCGGCAAAAAAATAGGGGCGGCATGCCGCCCAGCCACACTATGGGGACGCGTGCGTCCCCATTCAATTACAGCAGCTGCGCCGGCGAAAAAGCGCCGGCGCGCTGGGAAGGGGAGGTGGGCGCTAGGACCGCGCAGCCGCCTGGTCGGACCGCGCGGCCTAGGGGCGCCGCACATTGAAATCCGGCGCTGGTTCCGTGGGTGTCTGGGCTCCTGGATGGGGTGGTGCAACCTCAAGGGTTAACTTTTCCTCTTCCTTTTCTCAATATTTATCTCCTTAACCCTGCACACCATCCGCTGGATTTCTCAATTGATGGGTGGTGCTCCCTTATCTTGTCTGTAAGTATACTGAAGCTGAACTAGCCTGAAAGCTTTTTATCTAGTTTCTTTCTTTTCCCCAAGTCTTGGTGGATTTCCTCCCACAAAACATGTTGTGTATGTTTCCTTCCAAAACATACAAAAACAGAAACTGCTTCTTGATAAAATAGATCCTACTCTATATGTTTGTAAGTATGTGTGCACTGTGTAAAATGTCAGGTTATTTTTTTTTATAAATAAAGTATAATAACATTCACTCCAGCTCTGTTTCTAATTGCTTTTCTTTCTGGGCTTCACATACAGACTGAATTTATACTCTTATTTTGCAGTCTCACATCTATATGATTTTTATATACATTATTAGTTACAACAGCTAATTGAATTGAGCTATATATGAGTTCTTCTCTTCTGTATTGTTTTCTTTCCTTTACTTCAGCCAGAATATCATGTATTATTTTTAATGAAAGTATGTCATTACCATTCAATATTGGTGGCTCTCCCCTATGTGAGATTGTAATGTCGCTGTAACATGTGGACAGAGGCACAGTGATATAAATTGGCACCTACACTGCACTATGACTAGTTATATTACTAAGCACCTTGGTAAAACTGAAATTATAAAAATACTGAAAATAATTGAGGTAAAGCTGGTAGCAGTGACAATAATAGTATCATTTATATGTGCAGAATGAAAGGGTGTGTATAGAACATGCAGCAACCTTAGGTGTTTAATGTGGAATTCCACCAGGAGCCGAAGGGCAAGCTTTCTCTACCTGCCTGGATTCCATAACACATATAGCAAGTGACATCTCATCAGGTGTATAAGCAGCATCACTTTGGCAACTTCAACTTTGGGTGCCAAAAGAACAAGTCAAATCATAGGAAAGATGTATGATTTTTAGATGAAATAAAGAGGTAAATGTATGGCTTTACATAGTGGTGATCACATTAAGGGAAACTGATTGATAGATGCAAACTTTGAAGAGTGAGCAGAATATTTCCATGGCAAAAGGTAAGCATACACCCAGTTAAGCACACACATACATAAATAACCCTAAAGGTGTTTGAAGGTTCTTTTACGTTTCCTCTTTCTTTAATTCCTCAAAGGTTATAAAAAAAATTAGATTAAGGAATTTGTTCATCTAAATTTGGGTTAACGATGCACAAGGCAGTAACTCATTTGCATATCCCCAAAGACAAATCTGTTATTTCAAAAGCTAGAGGCTGAATTTATAGTGTAGGAAATTAACTTGTCCTTGCTAACTCTCTTACTTGAACGGGGCTATTCAATCTCTGTTGTAATACCTTTGTCTATAAATAATGGAACATGTTTTTCTGCTTGCACCTATGATCCTCCCCTAATAGACCTCCCTTAAAGACTCCAGGTCTGCAGGTGACCTGTCTTCTGTTATTTAACCCTGCTGTAGAGTTCAAGGAGAAAATCTACAGTGCTGCCAGCCAGGTCCTTGACAGGCACCATGAATATTATGATTTGTGGCAGGCAAGTGGCTAATTATATCAGAAATAATGAAGTTGAGTATGTTCAAAATAATGAAGCCTAAGCAATTCCTTTCAAAAATAAAACTACCACATATGATTTGATATTGCAGGCAGTAGCCTGAAATACACTTAATCAAATTAAAACACCTTTTATTCAATAACAACATTCAAAAGATATTGGAATCTTGCATTTTCCAATACCCCACAAAATGCTGCTATGAACTCTGAGGCACAGGGTGATATGGTAAGCTGCTAAAGGTCACAAAGAACTCACAGGTGAATCTAACCAGGCTTCTTTGTATTCTTCACAGTCCAGTGTAGACATCTCAAACCATGATACTCCACTGGACTGTGGATTGTATTTGATAGCTGCTGAAAGCATTCCATTTTAGCCTACTTCTACAGTAAACTATTAAACAAATTATTGAGATTACACTGCATAAACATTTCAAATATATACAGATGCATGCATACCTCAAATAGATATCCTATGTTTTATATAGTACATTTTTAATTAGCCCCTTCTCTCATTAGAATTCAAAACACACGAATCTGCTATATGCCTTTTCATTCTCTTAAACAAAGGATTATCCTGCCTCAAAGGGGGCTGTCTACTTCTTTTATTGTTTTATGACACTCAAGGGAAAAATGCTTTTGAGGCATTACCTCTGAATTTAGCAGGGAGGAGAGTTTACTGCTATATAATCATTAGTCAATGCAGTAGCTGAAACCTTAAACAAAAGAAAACAAACTACAAACAGGCAAGCATCCCCTAAAGGCACATCAAAACACAAGAGAGGGGAGGCATGGATTTCAAACACAACTGCCCAAGCATGTGCTAAATATTGCTGCTCCTGACTTTGAACAGCTCACCAAGGAATACAACATCACCTCCTGTACTTTGAAATAATAATGTGAATCAGGCAAAAAAAAAGGAATGTAACATCTTAAACTGATGCAGTTTCCTTTTACTCTATGTTGAATTGATGACAATTATGTTTTTATCTTGAAAAAGCAATCCCTAGTTAAATGCATGCTAATAACCATGTTATGTTCTTTCCCAGTCACAAGTGCATGAGTCCTTTATGTCATACACGCTGTACACATTGTTCCATTAATATTCTTTACATGGGCCACAAATCCTGAAAAGTTTTCAAGAATTTCCAAAAATAAATTTGAAATTAGAATTAAAGGAAGACAGTGTAAGTAGAATATGTATTATTTTCATTTCAGTAGTTGCTCTTTACAACTCAAAGGTATGAAAGCAAGTATAATTTATCAAGGGTAACAGGGAATGGGAAAAAAGGAAAAAAGTTCCAGTGTGACAAAAATGTAGGCAGTAAGGTAAACTCACCAATAACATCAGGGGGTCCAGGTGCTCAAGGCCCAGACCTTCAGCTTGGGGAGGCAATGCTAGACAAGTAGATTTCAGTGGTAGACTGGCACAAAAACTGGACTTCACTCCAAAAATAGATGCAAATTAAAAAGTTTTATTTATACAAAAAGGAACATCTCAGGGGGAGGCCTTACGTGTTTCGTGCCTTCTGGGCACTTAATCATAGGCTATTAATCAAAGTCCTCCAAATAGGTTCGAGGAGGTCCTCCATAGGCTAAAACAGCACTTCCGCAGGTTTTAGATGGTGAATGGTCGAAGTCAAAGTTTTAAAGAGACAGTACATGATAAATTTCGATATTCGAATTTCAAAGTTTTTTTCAAATTCAAATCGAATTTGGACTATTCCCTAGTCGAAGTACACAAAAAATAGCTCAAAATTCGAAGTCACCTCGACCTTTGATAAATCTGCCCCAACATGTAATTCTCATGCCCATGTTTTTAAAGTTAGGCTTTGCCAGTTTTAAGGGAAGGCCAAACTGTAAAACAAATAAAATGAATTATGTAGACAGGGGTGGTCAGAATGTAACTTGTGGCTGTCTTACTTTGGATTTGTAATGAAAAAACATTCACTGGTACACAAAGGGGCGGATTTATCAAAGGTCGAGGTGAAGTTTCGAAGTGAAAAACTTCGAATTTTGAGCTATTTTTTGTGTACTTCGACTAGGGAATAGTCATACCTCAATTCATATTTGAGAAAACTTTGAAATTCGAAGGTCGAATTTTTTTGAAGTACTATCTCTTTAAAACTTCGACTTCGACCATTTGGCACCTAAAAGCTGCCGACGTGCTGTTTTAGCCTATGGGGGACCTCCTACAACCTGTATGGAGGCAATTGGGGGAGTTTGGGAGATCGAAGGTCGAAGTTAAAAAGACTTGGAATTGAAGTACGATCGTACGATTCAAAGTAGGCTGAATTGGACCCACTTCGCCCCCAAAAAACCTTCGACCTCCATTCGATTGGTCTTTTTGAATTAGAAGTTCAAAGTTTGTTTAACTTTGACTTTTGATAAATATGCCGAAAATGTTCTTAAAGGGATTCTGTCATAATTTTTATAGTGCAGATTTTATTTCTAAATTACACTGTTTAAACTGCAAATAATTCACTCTACCATGTAAAATTTCATTCCTAACGCAACAAGTGTATTTTTTCTAGTGTAGGCAGCAATTTTAGGTAATTTTGCCTGGGCGTGTCCTTTATTAGAAAGAGCCAGCACTTCAGGGTAGAACTGCTTTCAGGCAGGCTATTGTTTCTCCTACTCAATACAGCTGAAGGTGTCTCAGTGGGACATGGATTTTTACTATTGAGTGCTGTTCTTATATCTACCAGGAAGCTGTTATCTGGTTACCTTTCCATTGTTCTGCTGATGGACTACTGGAGAGGCATAAGGAAGGGGGTGATAGCACTCCAACTTGCAGTGCAGCATTAAAGAGTGACTGATGTTTATCAGAGCACAAGTCAAATGACTGGGGCAACTGGGAATCTGACAATATGTCTAGCCCCATGTCAGATTTTAAAATTAAATATAAAAAAATATTCTGAAAAAGTATTCTGCAGCAGCACTATTAACTGGTGCATTTTGAAATAAAACTGTTTTCCTATGACAGTATGACTTTAAAGTAGGGCCACTCCCCTTTGTCATGTATGCTGGAGCAAATTCCAGAGAAGGGGTGCAGCACTAACAAAGCCTTGAAGGTGAGTTTGTAAGGAGGTAATGAGTGAGGCATTGAGGAGTAGATCAACAGAGGATCACAACAAGTGATTTCTTGAGTTTCACGGCACTGGTTCAGAAATGAAGGGTGGGGCAGAGAATGTGAGGTCATTTGTTTGACTTTTATTCTGAAAGGTAGCAGAAACCAGTTTAGGGACTAGCAGAGTCACATGGCAGAAGTAGGGAAGTTGTGCAGGTGTATGAGCCTTTTTAAAATGAAAGTGACAAAACTTATGGCCTGAGGAGACATGGTGATAATGTAGCTGAATGAGATAGGGAACAAATTATAAATGTTCATGTATGTTTACTCTCGAACTCTTATTTTAGAAATGATACTTATATTCCTGTATTGACATATTTAGACCATAATATGTACCATACGTTAGAATTTGAACCTCAAATATGACCCATATAGCTGATGAATATTAGTGGGTCTAATTAGCCATAAATCAGTATACCAATTCAAAAAAGAAAGAGAGAAAAGTATATACAAAACAAAGCTATATCTGTGAACATGTATAACAAAACATTTTTTCCCCCCGCTACTCTTGTTTTTGGTCATGTCAGTAAAACCTTAGACCCAAGAACACCAACAGGTTTCTCAAACAAAACGTATCTGTGTACATTTATTTATATTGCCTCATCTCAAGAAAAAATCATTCATATATTCAGTTATAGATGATGTACCATTTAATAAATAAGTTAATCTATATAATCCCCTCATAAATATGTTTCTATATTGAGTCTTTATGCAAGAGTCATGTAAATTGTTCAATGATGTCTTGGCGCTGTTTGTCAAAAAATGATTCTGACAAAAACTTGCATGCTAATACTTTTTTCTTGAACAAAAAAGACCTGTACCATCCCTGGGTTAATAAGACACCTGCCCTGAAACTGGTAGACATACTAAAGATTCACACAATATTCAAACTCTTGATAAAGTTCCTACAACGTAAAAGGAACTTACTAACAAAGCCATGGAGTCAATTCAACCTAGTGAAACTAGACCCTGTAGACAAGGTTATCAGAGTTTTGTGTTGAGATAATTACAGCACTAAAGAGAGCATATGGGCTGTCAAATCTGGCACATGGCCTACACCAGCTGTTACCTGGGTGCTTTGGAAAGTCTATTGAGCAGCATTTTGGGCACAGTACAAATACAGGCATGCATTCCAACATTTCCTTTGGGACATCTTCATAATACATTTATTTTCTTTATTGAGGAACTTAAAACTCTATCATATGATTAAGTAAACACAACGTTTTGGTGTTTCCAAATTCATATAATAATTTTTAGAACTGCAAAACATGAATATGTTTAACTAATATTTCAGCCAGTTATCCTCAGCATTGAAATGCATAAAGTAGCTTGTATTCCTGACCAATCAAGTACAATACTGTATTAATTTGCAGTAGTTTTATGATTTTGGATGTTAACTAATGTAGCAGAAACCTAATATTACACCATGTGCAAAAACACTAACTTCTTCTCTCACAACACTCTAAGGGGCCCATTTACTTAGTTCGAGTGAAGGAATAGAATAAAAAAAAACTTTGAATTTCGAATGTTTTTTTGGCTACTTTGACCATCGAATTGGCTACTTTGACCTTCGACTACGACCTCGAATTGAACGATTCAAACTAAAAATCGTTTGACTATTCGACTATTCGATAGTCAAAGTACTGTCTCTTTAAAAAAAAACTTCAACCCCCTAGTTCGCCACCTAAAACCTACCGAAGTCAATGTTAGCCTATAGGGAAGGTCCCCATAGGCTTTCTAAGTATTTTTTGGTCGAAGAAAAATCGTTCGATCGATGGATTAAAATCCTTCGAATTGAACGATTTGAATGATTTAATCGTTCGATTGAACGATTTTTCGTTTGATCGTTCCATCTAACTATTTGCGGTAGATCCTTTGACTTCGATATTCGAAGTCGAAGGATTTCCATTCGCCAGTCGAATATCGAGGGGTAATTAACCCTTGATATTCGACCATAAGTAAATTTGCCCCTATATGTCAGTGCCCGCTATACACTCTCAATGGCTTAAATGGCAGATGTTCGGTAAAGTAGGTGTTTCTATTCAGCAAATACTGTTGTGTAAGGCATTAAGTTACTCTGAGCATTTCAAATAAATGAAACCTAGTAATTTCAACCCTTTGCACTATTTTATTTGATTCAACATTTGGCAAATAAAAAAACAACGATCAGTTTATAGATTTAATTTATTTTAACATTAACACTTTGGAACAGAAAGCGAATATGGACAATTTGAGACTTCTGTGTGGGCTGTAATTAGGAAACTGAGAAATATTATTTATGACTCTAATTACAATGCGTAAATGTTGTGCATTAAATGATTGTTCTTTAAAAATGACACACTGTAAATGTGACTTAACACAATTGCTTAAATAATTATATATTAGCTGTAGTTGTAATAAATACATAATTAACCACATCTATGTGAACAGCACACAATTTATGTTGTTATAAATTCCACGGACCTAAAAACAATCTTACAACATACATATAATAAGACATGAAGACAGAAAAGTAGTTTTCCATGAGCTAATTTCTCAGAACACTTAATTCAAATGCCCTATAATTAAAGTGTTTTTCTGCGTAAATTTGTAATGATTGAATTTAACTTGTAATGGTTAAATGCTTTATAATCTCAGCATAAAGTAATTGAAATTAGCAATCAATTACATTACAGTATATTTTACAAACTTTAAAAACTAAAATAATCTCCCAGAAGAATCTTAATTTTTATCTATGGAAAACATTAACTGTTAAGTGCTAACAACTAGAATTAGTCCTTAAATCTCTAATGACAACAATAAAACATGAGTGCTGTAACTTGATAAGGCCTGAATTTACTTTCTGTTAGTAAAAGTTCCTGATCAAGCAGTATGGCTTTTTACTCCCTGAGGTACAGGAAAGAATATCTGTCCTTTAGGAACATCCTCTGTGGGCACTTCTCATATCTCGGCTGTCATTGGACACAGATAGCTGAATAAAATCTAGTAAACTCTGCTTTATGAGAAGATCCATTACTGATTTAAATCAATCTAAAGTAAGTAATTTGATTTAACTCATTCTGGACACATCTGAATATATGTACTGTATATATTTTTGTCTATTCCACAGATTACTAGTTAAACATCTGCACTGATTTATTTGAGTATATCATTAAAACAAAACACGGAAACAGGGAACAGCTATTCAAAATATGCAAAAACTGCACAATATTCATTAAATAAAGCAGTTAATATGTTTTGGATAAGGCTTTCAGTTTTAGCTTATTTAAAAAGTCTGGTGAATATGTACAAAAATGTAAATATAAAGTTGTTATATAACTACTCTTGCTGCAGGCAATCTGTAAAGTTATATGATATAGTTCAAAGATCCAGGGCAAATATTTATTATTTTTACAGAAAAATTGTATTATGTGTGTGGGTATACACATGGAAGCATTTTTTGATTTATGGAGGCTTATACGAATAAACACAAATGAGAGTGAATTTTATAGTGCTATTGCTGCACATAACTTACTGCATTGAGCAGTAAAGATTTCTTTATACAGACCAACAGTAATGTTTTATCCATGTAATACTACAAAGGAAATTTACAGAAAAAAAAGAGGTCCCAAAAAGTATCCTTGCAGCTACTCATATGTAACTATTAAACCGTTATAAAATAAATTCCCACCATAATGAGATAGTGATTGTTTGCTTTTAGAAGCACTTTATTGTAAAATCCGGTATTAATATACACCGATTAATAGATCATTTGTTTTTTTTCTCAATTCTTTCCATGTTTAAACAAAGTAGAATTCAATCTTATCTGTAACTTTAAGCAAAGACTTTCATGTATTGTAGGGGCATAAGCATGCTTAGTGACTTAGAAACAGAGATATTTCTCTGCGCCTCAACTGAAACGAGTTTTGACAGGTATTCTCCTTAAACTCATTTTGTTTTATTGCAGAAATACAAAATAACTATGCAAAGATAAATAGTTGCTCTTTAGAAATATGTGGAAAGATACCTATATGATTGCAGCATAATTAAGGCATCATCCGGTAGTTAATTCATTTTATGGCTTGGACTCATGTTCATATACACAGGCACAGTTAAGTAAAAAAAAGGCTGACTAAGACTCATGATGAAAATTGTTATTAAAAGCAATATAGCATAAACATTTATCTCTGACCAGATATTAAAAAAGTAATTTAGTAAGGCCAGAAACATAATGAAAGACACTATTTTATGCAAATAAACATACCACATAAAAAAGGTTAAAAAAATGAAAGCACCCCATGTACAATCAGATTCAAGGAAATGAGGGCAGGGAATATACATAAATAAAAACTGCCCATTAAGATCTCAATATATATCGTTGTTGGAATTGCTAACATTAATGATTTTCTAAAACTGTTTATAAATATAAAAGCAGGCATGATCAAAGCCATATATAAAATATGTTTCTTTCAGCACTACAATAATATGGTAATATAAATGAACAACGAAATCCAAGTGTCTTATTGAACAGAAGACTCCACATCTAAATTCTGGACAGGGTGATAATGATGTCATTAACCCCGCTAACAGAGTGGCAGCCAGTACCATCGCACGCAGAAGAAGACATACATCTAAAGGAAGTTTGCTACATCTCAGGCTTACCTTGAAGTACATTTTGAAGGTCCAGGAGCTTTGACTCAGAGGAGTAAACAAAAAAACAGATGCAGCTTGTAGACATATGTAGAGTTAGGCCCCATAGGCACTTCAGTGTACATTAGGGGGTTAAGAAAAAACATAAAACAAACACTGTGCTACACAGTTAAACTGATAAAATATGTCAGAATAAGAAGAAAAAGAAAACAAGCAAATCCTCACGCCAGTACAAATAAATGAGAGAAAAGCAATTGTGGGGCTGCTCAAAGCCTTTTTGCCTTGCTGAATGAAAGCAATCCCTAAGACTGAATGGGTAATGAGATCCTGG
The DNA here is from genome assembly GCA_038501925.1 of Xenopus petersii. Lineage (NCBI taxonomy): Eukaryota > Metazoa > Chordata > Amphibia > Anura > Pipidae > Xenopus > Xenopus petersii. The sequence goes on from CM076675.1 coordinate 119,301,516, forward strand.
CTCCTGAGATTTTAGCTTTCTTAATCATGTTCATAATTAATTCAAGAACATTGATAATTTCATTACATTCTTTTTGTCTTATCAATAAATGATGTGCCTGCACTTTTGGTCCTGTGTACAGGGAGAGGAGATGCTTTGGATAATATTGCACCAGGAATAGTGTCTAGATCAGAGCTAAAAGGTGAAATGGTAATTATCATTCTTGACCAGGCCTCTATTATCAGAATAAGATGACAAGCAGCTACAAATAATTGATAAGCTTTAATGCACGAATGCAAACCCTTGAAAGAATAACTGCTGCTAGTGTAACTTTTTGCTTTACAGAGAAAATACCACACTTGAAAACTAATGGCAAATGTTGATTTCCCTGGTATGACCACTCTGTAACTAATTTGTGTAAATCAATAAGCCTTCACAGAACTATTTTAAGACATATTTATCTATGCAGAACAGATCTATATTTTCTTGTGTGCTTTTCAAAAATGCTTCTTTACGAGCTTTCAGTGACAGAAAACATCCAGGAAATAAGCAATCTGCTATATTCTATCGGCATATTTTCTTTTCTAGAATGGAATAATTTACGAAACCCAATTTGTTCCTACAGTCCTACATAGACTGACTGCTAGTAAATGCTTAATTATAACATTAATGTAGATTGATGCTAGTAGTTACACAATTTCTGAGTGCTCATTCCCAGGAATACACACATAAGAAACAAGGCCTTTTTGATGGAAAGAGTTATACGCCCCTGCAAAATGTACTCACATTAAATATTAGGTATGCTATTCTACAAATGGTAAAATATATTTATATATTTTTCCAGGACACATATTACACCATATTTATCCTGACAGTTTGATCAGATAACTAACAAACTAGTCTTTGTGTAAAACCGATTCCTCACTTAGTGAGGCAAAGCTGGTGGCCCTGATGTGACATTGATGTATGGGGTTTGAATGACATATATATTGGCTGGTTTTATCAGTAGATTATTTAATTGTTTATTTCCCATGGGAAACAGAAAGAGTCGCTAAATGTATGTTCTGTGTAGACTATGGATTAATATTGACAAAACATTCAATGTGTATCTTTTAGAATATAAAATATTCTGGGTAGGGCTTTCCTTGTTTCTTGTATTGGTTATTGGTAGATATTTTGTGTTTTCCTGTATGTTTAATGTATACAGCCATTTACTGTACAGGTATGGGACCTGTTATCCAGAATGCTCATGACTGCTGCTTTCCGGATAATGGATCTTTCTATAATTTGAATCTTAAATTTTACTAGAAAATCATGTAAACATTAAATAAACCCAATAGGTTGGTTTAGCTTCCAGTAAGGATTAACTATACTGTTTCTTAGTTTGGATTATGTACAAGGTACTGTTTTGTTGTTACAAGGAAAAAGGAAATCATTTTTAAAAATGTCAGTTATTTGGATAAAATTAAATCTATGGGAGATGGCCTTTCTGGATAGAGGGTTTCCAGATAACAGATCCTATATCTGTACAACGCTGCTGAATATGTTGGTGTTTTATAAATCCATGTTAATAATAAAATTAATAATCAGTCATGTCCAAGACTGTAAAAAAATTGTTGAAAAATGTGCAGGGCAATACAAAGATGAAAAAGAGGAAAAAAATCATCATCATAATAAGTTTGTGCAATATAAGTGCAAACACATTTAGGGGCACATTTACTAAGGGACGAATATCGAGGGTTAATTAACCCTCGATATTCGACTATCGAAGTAAAATCCTTCGACTTCGAATATCGAAGTCGAAGAATTTACCGCATTTACTTTGATCGGACGATCGAAGGAAAAATCGTTAGATGGAACGATTAAATCCTTCGAATGGAGCGGTTCAAAAGATTTTAATCCATTGATCAAACGATTTTCCTTCGATCAGAAATTGTTTAGAAAGCTTATGGGGAAGGTCCCCATAGGCTAACATTGGTGTTCGGTAGGTTTTAGGTGGCGAAGTAGGGGGTCGAAGTTTTTTTTAAAGAGACAGTACTTCGACTATCGAATGGTCAAATTGATGAACGATTTTTAGTTTGAATCAAAGTCGTAGTCAAAGGCCGAAGTAGCCAATTCGATGGTCGAAGTAGCCAAAAAAAACTTTGAATTTCGAAGTTTTTTTCATTCTAATCATTCACTGGAGCTTAGTAAATGTGCCACTTCATATCATTTGCTCCATTATGTTAGCATTGCCCTTTTTCATATTCAGAGCTGCAATGCATAATTTTTAATGTATTATTATTATTAATACTAATACTACTACAACTACTACTACTACTAATAATAATAATAATAATAAAGCAGAAACATATTCTAAAGTGGTGCAAACAAAGTTATTTAAAAGCAGCTAACAGATTGAGACAGAATGGATTCCCCCAAGTCACACTGGACATGCCAATGAAACTTTGTTCCCAGGTGTCCCACTGCATTTTATGATAGTTTTAGAGATGACCAAGTTAATGAGTAATCCTGTTTTGCTCTGATTGAAAGACTCTGATGGCATTTGCCCATTTTAATATTTCTGCCAATGTTGGGCACCTGGTGTTTTCCATTTGCCAGCAATTGCTGTCTATGTAGGGATGTAGCCTAGACTAGAAATATCCATAGAAACACGACATGCCAGGAGATGGTCCAGAATTCTAGCCACTTCAACCCAGAGAGTTTATGATATTTTTAGAGATGACCAAGGTAATGAGTAACCTTGTCTTGTTCTGATTTAAAGACTCTGATGGCATTTGCCCTTTTTAATATTTCTGCCAATGTTTTAATAAGTCTAGCCACTTCAACCCAGAGAGTTTAAATAATCCCATTAAATATGCAATAAAGTGCCCTGTGCCTCACAGTTTCTTCAGCCTGTAGGAGACCATAAGGGACTTAGGGGCAAATTCCCTAAGCAGTGCAAATTTGCTAGCGACCGCTTTGCCAACTTCACAACACTTCGCCAGGCGTAAATTCTACCAGGAGTTACGTAAGTTCGCCAGAGCAAAAATTTGCCTGGCGCTAGAGAGCGAATCAACTCTAGCGTCTATCGCCTTCGAAAGCGAAGTGACGCCTGTGACAGTTAGGGAATCGGCAAAGTTCCAAAATGCCGTCACGCTGGCGCTGGAATTTTCGCTAGTGTTACTTCGGCAGTGCGAGAATTTCAAAGCAAAACTTTCATTCATTCATTTCTGTCTAGTGAAACTTGAATAGGGCAGGTACATATAATTCATATGGACATTTTTATTTGTGATGGTGCAAATGCACTTTTTATTCTAAATGTCCAAGGAACCATAATAAAGACAGATGAGATCCTCTGAGCCCACCCTAAAACAAATGTGCCATGCCCCTCAAATGTCTGTAAAAAAACTTTAACACAAAAATTTTTAATAGTTCGGACTTTTGAAGGCAATTCCATTTTAAAAAAGTAAAGTCACCAGCATTTTTTTACAACTTTAATGAATTTCTGCACACATTTTTCAGGATTTTTGCATTCGGAGTTTAGTAAAAAAAAAAAAAAAAAAAACCCCTAGGGGCACATTTACTTAGCTCTAGTGAAGGAATAGAATAAAAAATACTTAGAATTTCGTAGTATTTTTTGGCTACTTCGACCATCGAATTGGCTACTTCGACCTTCGACTATGACTTAGACTTCAAATCGAACGATTCAAACTAAAAATCGTTCGACTATTCGACCATTCGATAGTCGAAGTACTGTCTCTTTAAAAAAAACTTCGACCACCTACTTCGCCACCTAAAACCTACCAAGCATCAAGGAAAATCGTTCGATCGATGGATTAAAATCCTTTGAATCATTCGATCGAACAAATAGCGCTAAATCCTTCGACTTCAATATTCGAAGGATTTAACTTCGATGGTCGAATATCGAGGGTTAATTAACCCTCGATATTCGACCCTAAGTAAATGTGCCCCTAAATGTAGGTACATAAAAAAACACCCAGAGGTTCATGTCTTTAAAACTAGAGCACAGACTGTCACTGCAGGACTTGGAACCCATAGCTGCCTAAATAAAGAGTAGGTGCAATTGTGTAAGTTAATATACAGTTTACGAATTAGTCACCAGACTTGCTGCAGGGTTTAACAACATGCTCAAACCCTACTATACACATTTGTAAGGTGAAATCTTTAGGTACGTGGGAAGTTGGCACCATTACTCAGTTAGATTGCCTATGTAACAAACATTAATATTTTGCATATATCTTTGAGATATTGTAACTATTAGAATTAACTAGGAGAAAAACATTCATAAACATACTAGGTCATACAAACACATTTTGAAATGCCATACACAGTTCAGCTAAAGAATGGTAAATAATGAAAGAAAATGTGTTTTTTTTAAGAACATTCAGCACTATGTGAATTAATTCACATTCAATTGTATTTTGATATTGTCTTTGAATAAAGTAACTATTACATCAGGGATGTTAAGAACACCACACCATTAAAACTGTATCTATGAAACTGTCTTCCAATCACGCCATCAGATAGGTTGTCTTTTAATGTTACATGACAGCTTAGCAGCCTAATGATTTAGCCCTTGGCCAACAACCAAGTAAAGTGCACTAAAACCTTGTAGAAGGTGTTTTTTTCACCATCTTTCGTCAGAAATCAGTAAAGGCATGCTTGATTATTTGATGAAAGCAGTTTTCTGATGTTTTGCAAAAAGTGTGCAAAGATATACAGTATATATCACCCATACAAATCTTTTCTCTCTTGTATCCATATTTGGTCATGTTACAAAAGTATATACTGTATATTTCATATAAGACTTATTTTTCAAGGTCAGATAAGGAAAGAGAAGATTGTATCATACTATACTGACTTTCTAGGACAAACATGTTAGTACTAAACAGGGTATCCCCCTCCAACTGCCATCAAATCTTTAATAGATCAACCCCACCTGACTGCAGCTGGAATCTGATAAAAAGTTGAGTGTTGGACTTGGCATACCAGGGATGCTTTTGATGTAGTTGGCCAGCTTAAATATATTGCAATATATGGGCAAACAATGCCTGTTTTGCTTAAAGGGGAGGGCACTTTTTGCACACCACACATAACAGCGCACTCCGGCGTCCCCTTGAAGAATCGCACACTTGAGGATTATAGATAAAAAGTATCAATCTGTCAAGCTCTTTTGGAGACTTAAGTAGGAAGAGCTGTAATCAAACTGCTGTTTGATTACAGGTTGCTGGACTTGACACGATGGAATAGATGCAAGTTGTAGAAAGCGTGGTCGTAGAATAGGCAAAGGGTCGGTAGGCGGGCAGTGGTAAACGTAGTCAGGGACAGGCCGAGGTCAGAGGCAGGCAGAAGATATTCATAACGAGAATCAGGCAGAATGTCGGTAGGCAGGCAGAAGTAAACGTAGTCCAAGTCAGGCCGAGGTCGGTAACAAGAAAAACAAATCCAAGAGATAATCAGAGAACACAGTAACAAGTACTAGCAAGGGAAATCACCAAGCACTGTTTGCTCTTGCTGACGTCTTTTTACAGGGACAAGTTTGGCGCCAAAACGTAATGATGCAGCGTCAATGCGCCCGCGTCCATCGCGACGTGCGTGCGTCCGAATGAACGGACGCGCGCCCATGCAAAGACGCGCGCGCGTGCGACAGACGCCGGAAATACTCAGGACCCTGAGCACCCCCGTGCCCGTGCACCAGCAGCAGCTACAGGTACCTTACATTGCCCCCCCGAGGGGCGGCCTCAGGACGTCTTTAACAGGCTTCTCAGGGTGACTCCTATGGAAACCTGAAACCAACCTCGGAGCATGAACGTTTTCCACTGGTTCCCAGGAATTCTCTTCGTTAGGAAATCCTTTCCACTTAACAAGATACTGTAATATCCTGCCTCGAAGCCTTGAATCTAGAATCTTCTCCACCTCAAATTCTGCTTCGCCTTGACAAGAAACCACAGGAGGAGGAGGAGGAATACGACCAGGAAAAGTATTTGGTAAAACCCTCTTGAGTAGAGCAGAATGGAACACAGGATAAACTTTCAAAGACTTTGGTAAATCAAGTTCAAAAGAAACAGGATTAACAACTCTTTTAACAGAAAAAGGTCCCAGAAACTTCGGAGCCAGCTTCTTGGAGGGGTTAGAAAGGCGTAGGTTCAAGGTAGATAGCCAAACTTTATCACCCACCTTGAATTCCGGATCATCTCCTCGGCTTCGATCTGCGAAGATCTTAAAGTTTTGTTGGGCCTTGCTGATGTGTGTCTTCAGAGTCTCAGAGTTTTGCTTCAAAAACTTCAAGCGATCCTGAAGCGAAGGAAGGGTTATTTCAGGCAAGATATCTGGGAACATAATAGGATGGAATCCCACGTTAGAGAAAAACGGTGTTTGACCTGTGGAAGAATGTATAGAGTTGTTATAACAGAACTCAGCACAGGGAAGAAGTGAAAACCAATTGTCCTGAAGATAAGAAGAAAAAGTGCGAATATATTGTTCAAGAGTCTGATTGGTTCTCTCGGTTTGGCCATTAGTCTGAGGATGATAGGCAGAAGACCGGGACAAAGAAATACCTAAATAACAGTCCAAAAAATATATCCCAACACCAATTCTGAGATTCAAAATTGTTATAAGTGATTTCTATCCACTTGATCCTTTATGTAATTAAAAGGTACAACTGTTAAGAATCCGCTCACCGTTGGTGGTAATTAGCCCGGGTGCACCTGCCCCGAGCCCTGCGTTTATTACACAATCCTTCCCACATTCCTTCCAACAGTTGTTTGTATTCATAAGTAAATATACATAAGGATCAGCTTACCCTCTCCACGGGGTGACCCGGGTGCTGCCGCCCCGAGTCTGTCGCTAAGGGAGACGTTTCCAACTATTCACATCCAAGTCGTTGCAGCGCACTCCAAAGTCAAAAGGATTGCTCAAATAGGTTGTTGGTTAAAAATTCATCCTTTATTGGTTACATCAGTTTAAAAGAAGAAATGCTAACACATGGTCTGACGCGTTTCGTAACTGTGTACTTCATCAGAGACCTCAACCTATTTGAGCGATCCTTTTGACTTTGGAGTGCGCTGCAACAACTTGGATGTGAATAGAAAGAAATACCTAAAGCCTTACATAAAGCAGTCCAGAACCTAGAGGTAAATTGTGACCCTCGATCGGAGATAACTTCATTGGGCAGGCCATGTAGTCTCACAATCTCTTTAATAAACACCTCTGCGGTAACTGCTGCAGAAGGTAATCGAAGAAGCGGGATAAAGTGAGCCATTTTAGTAAGGCGATCTACTACCACAAAGATAGTGTTATATTTGTCAGAAGGAGGAAGTTCCACAATAAAATCCATCGAAATAGAACTCCATGGTCTCTCAGGTAAAGGTAAGGGGCGAAGTAACCCTACCGGTTTGTTACAAGATGGTTTAGACCTTGCACAGGATTCACTTGAACGTACAAAAGAGACACACTCTTTTACTAAAGAAGGCCACCAAAAAAATCGTCTAGCCAAATCTAAAGATCTTCGAATCCCCGAATGTCCAGCCAAAGGATGGTCATGAATAAGCTTAAGAGCCTCTAAACGAAGACTAGGAGGAACAACCAACTTGTTGTTTCGTAAAAGGAGATTATCTTGAAGAGACAAGTCATTAACCCCAGGATAATCTGTTAGTGACTGAGGAAAATTTCTTAAACTATCGATAAAAGAAGATTGCAAAAGTAAAAAATGTCCAGGCTGAAGAATCGTGTCAGGTGCCAAATCATCTTTTTCTACAGGAAAAATTCTGGAAAGAGCATCCGCCTTCATATTCTTAGAACCTGGCTTGTATGTGATATGGAACTGAAAACAGGAGAAGAAAAGTGCCCATCTTGCTTGGCGAGGATTTAATTTTTTAGCTGTGCGTAAATATCCCAAATTTTTATGGTCAGTAAAAATGATCATCGGATGCACAGCTCCCTCTAAAAGGTGTCGCCATTCTTCCTGAACTCCCACGTCATAATTTCTTTCAGTAGGAGATAATTTCTTAGAAAAGAAGGCTACTGGATGTAAAATATCTTTAAGTCCTGTGCGTTGGGAAAGAATTGCTCCAATGGCCACCTCCGAGGCATCAACTTCAAGAATAAAAGGTTTGGATACATCAGCATGTACGAGAATGGGGGCAGAGACAAACAGCTTCTTTAAACATTCAAAAGCTTGTTGAGCAGCCGGAGACCAAAAAAATGTAATCTTATTGCTTGTAAGATCGGTGAGAGGTTTGATAATAGCAGAAAAACCTTTAATAAATCTTCTGTAAAAATTAGCAAATCCTACAAAGCGTTGAACACCCTTACGATCCACAGGAGGGGGCCAATTAACAACTGCCTCCACTTTTTTGGAATCCATCTTGAAACCTTGATCGGATACTAAAAAGCCCAAAAATTCAATGCTGGATTTCTCAAACTCGCATTTGGAGGCCTTGGCATACAGTTGATGTTGTCTGAGGCGAAGTAACACTTCTCTTACATGAAGACGGTGTTCTTCCAAAGAATTAGAGAAAATTAGAATGTCATCAAGATAAACAATGACAAACTGGTCCAACAGATCATGAAAGATGTCGTTGACAAAGTGTTGAAAAGTGGCAGGAGCGTTGCAAAGGCCGAAAGGCATAACGGTATATTCGAAATGACCATAACGAGAACGGAAAGCAGTCTTCCACTCATCTCCCTCACGAATACAAACCAAATTATAGGCTCCTCTAAGTTTCAAACTTTGAAAAGATTTTAGCACGACAAAGTCTTTGAAAAAGATCAGGAATGAGGGGTAACGGGTAACGATTCTTGATAGTTACTTTATTGAGTTCTCAGAAGTCGATGCATGGTCTTAAAGAATGATCTTTCTTCTCGACAAAGAAGATGCCTGCTCCAGCTGGGGAAGTAGAATGTTGGATAAAACCCTTAGCAAGGTTTTCATTGATGTAATCTTTTAAGGTAGCCAGCTCAGGTTCGGATAAAGGATAAATTCTTCCGAAAGGGATGGCTGCACCGGGGAGTAAATCGATAGGACAATCATAACTTCTGTGAGGAGGAAGAGAGTCCGCCTCTTTCTTACTGAAGACATCTGAAAAATCATGATACACTTGAGGGACCAACTGAAGAGTCACATCATCCACAGTGGTAAGGCCTAAAACTTGCGGGGACGGAAGACAATTTTCACGGCAGTAGAATTAAAAACAAGTGTTCCAGACTGCCAATCAATACAGGGATTGTGACTTCTTAACCAAGGAATTCCAAGAATGACAGGGAAGAGAAGATTTTCCATCACATCAAATTTTAATAACTCAAAATGTCCCTGAACAAGAAAAGGTCAAAATATGTGGGGTCTCCAAGGATACTGGTCCTGAAGCAACAAAATTTCTATCCGCCATCTTAACAGGAACGGGCTGGATCTTGGGAATGAGTGGAACTAAATGAAGACTTGCGAAAGCCTGACTAATAAAACAGCCACAGGCTCCCGAGTCCACCACGGCATCCACTTCAATTCTTCTTTGGTTCCACTGAAACGAGAGATGAAGTAGAATATAAGGTTGCAGTGATGGAATGCAAGGCAACTTGTAAGTTTGGGATGAAGGAATTTTACCATCAGGTCGTGTGGGACAAGTCTTAAGCAGGTGTCCAGCCAGGCCACAGTACAAGCATAGATTTAGACGTCTACGTCGAAGTCTCTCCTCCACCGAAAGTGCCTTACGAACCACACCAAGTTGCATGGGTTCTGGGTCATAAGAAGAAGAAGCTGGGAAGACTGGAGGAGGAGCAGTAGGAAGCACCCAGTCTGGGGTAGGAGAGCTGACACCTCTTTCTTGGCGCCTCTCTGTCTCTGGTCAATTTGAACAGCGAGGGAAATTACTCCCTCCAGTGAAGAAGGCAGACCAACCCTTGCCAATTCATCCCTTAGGGTGTCGGACAGTCCCAAACGAAACTGATGTCGAAGGGCTCTATCATTCCAGAGGGTATCTGGAGCCCAACAACGAAACTCAGCCACATACTCTTCTACTGGACGACGGAGCTGACGAAGGTTTTGTAGGGCTGCCTCAGCTGTATCTACTTGGTGAGGGTCTTCATAGATCTTAGACAGGGCCTGAATGAAGGAATCCGTCGTAGCCAAGGGAGGACTGTTCTGCTCCAATAGACGATGGGCCCACGCCTGAGGCTGCCCTTGAAGCAAAGAAATCATCACTCCAACTCGAATCTGATCGGTAGCATGAGACTGAGGTTTTAATGTGAACAGAAGACGGCAACTATTAATAAAGGTTCTAAAAGTCCTTCGGTCCCCCAGAAAACTTATCAGGCATAGCTACCTTGGGTTCATGGGAAGGAGAGGAAGAAATTGCTCCTCCGGCGGCAGCTACCGATTGCCCAGAGGTGGAAGCGACTGGAGGAATCGCGGACATCTGTAAATCTTGCAACTGCTCCTGCACCTGCAAATAATCTCCCCGGAGTTCTCTCACCACCTGGGTGAGTGAAGCGATTTGTTGGGACAAGTCGACCAGGGTAGGCAGCTCTTCCGAATGTTCCATCTTGCCTTGGTGATTCTGTCAAGCTCTTTTGGAGACTTAAGTAGGAAGAGCAGTTAGAACTGCTGTTAGTGTACAGCTTGCTGGACTTGACACGATGGAATAGATGCAAGTTGTAGAAAGCGTGGTCGTAGAACAGGCAGAGGGTCGGTAGGCGGGCAGCGGTAAACGTAGTCAGGGACAGGCCGAGGTCAGAGGCAGGCAGAAGATATTCGTAACGAGAATCAGGCAGAAGGTCAGTAGGCAGGCAGAAGTAAACATAGTCCAAGTCAGGCTGAGGTCGGTAACAAGAAAAACAAATCCAAGAGATAATCAGAGAACACAGTAACAAGTACTAGCAAGGGAAATCACCAAGCACTGTTTGCTCTTGCTGACGTCTTTTTACAGGGACAAGTTTGGCGCCAAAACCTAATGACGCAGTGTCAATGCGCCCGCGTCCATCGCAACGTGCGCGCGTCCGTTCATTCAGATGCGCGCGTGTGCGACAGACGCCGGAAATACTCAGGACCCTGAGCACCCCCGTGCCCGCGCACCAGCTGCAGCAGCAATTTAATGTCTAATAATTTAAATCTTATGAACACCCACACTAGATTTTTTCTATCTTCCTCATATTAAGCATCAGAAATCAGTATTTGGGGCTCAGTACCATATAATGAACAAAATATTACATTTTGGTCTCAGTGTTTACAAACAAGGGAAAGTTGCGCTCACCAATCATTTTTAAAACATTAAGGGGGGTGCAATGAGGCTTTGATCACAAAATTCATATAGACAAATACAAGAGGTCTTCTGCACTCAACCCATTATCAATATATTTAGGACATAGATACATTTTGGGGGGAACGCAAACATTTTTGCAATTTGTTCGCAATGCAAATAAATGTTCGCAAAGTGAACAATTTTGCCTTTGCAAACACTCTACTCAATTTGAGTAGATGACCTTCTTTTTGTATGGGGAGGGTCTGAACAATGAGAACCTCAATCTTAAATTTACTAGCTGCTTTGATGCAGAGAATATAGCATATTTAGATCTATGAGCACCAAAAGATGGTGAAATTAAAACTACAGTGTATACTAAGCCTTATTCAGGTAACTGTAGTGAGAGCAGATTCATGCCACCCTCGGCGGGATACCAAGAGGACAGTTTCTGCATCTGCGCCGTAATTGTAGCACAGAGGAGAAGTTTGTGGAGGAGTCGTAAATTATGAGATATGTAGATTCCTACAGAAAGGATATTATTTAACAGTTTTACAAAGTGCTTTTAAGGCAGCATTAGATTGCAACATGTAACGATCGCCGCCCGGAGCAGGCCCAGGAGCTCCGGGCGGCACGTCCATCCTTGCCGGCGTCGCTCCCAAAATGGCGGCGCCCATGGCCGCCACGTGGGTAGCGGCGCCGGGGGGCGATGACGTCAGCGCCGACGTCGGCGCAAGATCGTCAATGACGTCAGAATGGCGCCAAATTTAAAAATAAAAACACCAACTAGACGCCAGAATGGCGCCCAAGAATAGGATTACTTCCCTAAAGTTTATCCTGGGTTTCCTGTGTGCCTTATTGCCTAAATCTTGTTCCTGATCTGTTTCCTGACCCTTTGCCTGGACTTTGGACTTTGTTTGTATTCTGCCTGCCTGTGAACTCTTGCCTGATCCTGACTATTCTTCGTTTAACCCTTTGGACACCGCGACCTTGTTCCCTCAAGAGGGCTTCCTCCTTGATCCTGACAACCTCCCTGGAGGGAGCTCCCGGCTCCCTGACATTATTCTTGGGCCATGGATCCTACTGAGGAAGCTACGCCTGATGTCGGACGAGCGCTCCGCGGACTGGCATCCCGCATGGAGGATTATGAAGCCCAGCAGTACCGCATTGGACAGGCACTTGATACCCTCCTCTCTCGGATGCCGCCAGCACCCCCTGCTCCCCAAGCTGCGGTAAATCCTTCCTTGGCGGCCGCTTCGTCCACCGCAGGTTCCTCGTCAAGTGAGCCTCGCATCCCGCCTCCTCCTCCCTTCAGTGGGGACCCACAAGCCTGCAGAGGTTTCGCTACACAGTGCCAGATCCAGTTCGAGTTCCAACCCTCGCACTTCCCCAATGAACGTTCCAAGGTGGGGTATGTGATGTCTCGTTTGGTGGGCAAACTGCTTGAGTGGGCAACATCTCTTTGGGAGAAGAATTCTCCGCTGACTTTTGATGCCAAGGCCTTTCTTCAAGCATTTCGTACTGTGTTTGATGCCCCGGGTCGGGTCACTAATGCTCCTTCTCGTCTCCTGCAACTCCGGCAAAGAAACCGCAGTGTCAATGAATATGCTATTGACTTTAGAACTTTGATGGCTGAGACTTCCTGGTACGACGATGCCTATAAGGCCGTATTCTATCAAGGTCTGTCTATTCGCATTAAAGATGATCTTGTCTCCAGGGAGTTCCCTGACCTGCTGGAGGATCTGATCGCACTTTCTATTAAGGTGGACACTCGGCTCAGAGAGCATCAAGTAGAGAGGGAGCGCTGTAAAAGATTTCAGCCTTTGCTGGCACCTCGCTTCCAGAGACCCCTTCTGCATACTCCTGTTACTCAAGCCTCCCCTTCTCCTCCGGAGGAACCAATACAAGTTGGAAGGGCTTGTCTATCCGAACAAGAAAGACTCCGTAGACGAATGGCTGGCTTATGTCTGTATTGTGGCGGACAGTCTCATTTTGCGAACTCTTGTCCGGTGAAGCCCACGAGTTCTGTTCCCCGAGGTACATCTAGGGTAACGCATGTAGGGGGCACTACTCCAAAGTCTCAAGAGAACACTCACAGGTTTCTCCTTCCATTACAGATTTGCCTAGCCTCTAAGACTATCGTTGGCTCTGCTTTCATTGACTCTGGAGCTGCTGGGAACTTCATGGACGCTCAATTCGCCAAACACATGGAAGTTCCCTTATTCCCATTGTCTACTCCTCTCCGTGTCATTGCCATTGACGACAGACCTCTGGAGGCTGAATTTATCTCCATGACGACTGGGGAATTGCCTGTGCAGGTTGGGACGCTGCATAAAGAAAGACTTTCGTTCCTCATTATTTCCTGCCCATCCGTTCCAGTTGTTTTGGGTCTCCCTTGGCTGCGCCTGCATAATCCCTCCATTGATTGGACCGCAGGACAGATTACCCGTTGGAGCCCATTTTGCCAGCTGAACCCCTCCAGAGGGTGAATATATCTTTGTCGGATCTGAAGTCTCTACCCCCCTTTTACAAGGAATTCGCTGATGTATTCTGTAAGAAGTCTGCAGAATTCCTTCCTCCACATCGACAATACGATTGTCCTGTCGATCTCCTGCCTGGAACCATGCCCCCTAGAGGTCGTACTTATCCTCTCTCTCCAGCGGAGACCACTGCCATGCAACAGTATATCCAAGAAAATCTCCAGCGGGGGTTTATTCGCCCTTCTACCTCTCCTGCCGGGGCTGGATTCTTCTTCGTGGAAAAGAAGGATGGAGGCCTACGTCCTTGCATCGACTACCGGGGTCTTAATAAAATTACGGTTAAGAACCGGTATCCCTTGCCCTTGATTGCCGAACTCTTTGACCAACTGAAGGGGGCTAAAATCTTCACTAAGTTGGATCTCCGTGGGGCGTATAACCTTATCCGCATTCGGGAAGGTGACGAATGGAAGACAGCATTCAACACTCGGGATGGGCACTATGAGTACCTCGTAATGCCCTTTGGTCTCTGCAATGCCCCCGCTGTCTTTCAAGAATTCGTGAACGACATTTTCCGGGATCTCTTGGGAAAGTTTGTGGTCGTGTACCTTGATGACATCCTGATTTTCTCCAAGGACCTTACAAGCCATCGTTCCCAGGTGAAGGAAGTACTCTCTCGTTTGAGGAAGAACTCTCTCTTTGCCAAACTGGAGAAATGTGTGTTTGTAGTGTCCAAGATCCCTTTTCTGGGCTATATCATCTCCCCAGAGGGTTTCGAGATGGATCCTGTGAAAGTGTCTGCAATCCAAGAGTGGCCCCTACCGCTGAGCACCAAGGCAATCCAGAGATTCATTGGGTTTGCCAATTACTACCGGCAATTCATTAAGGGATTCTCTTCTCGTATTGCTCCTATCCTGGCCCTCATCTGAAAAGGGGGTAAACCCAGCTCGTGGCCCCCGCCTGCTATTGAAGCTTTTCAATCCTTGAAGGATGCTTTCACTTCTGCTTCGGTTCTCCTCCATCCTGATCCGGAGTTACCTTTCTTCATCGAGGTGGATGCTTCTGAAGTTGGGGCCGGAGCTATCCTGTCCCAAAGACATCCCTCTGATGGGAAGCTGCACCCATGTGCGTATTTCTCTAAGAAGTTCTCTCCTGCAGAACAGAATTATGATGTTGGAAATCGAGAACTCCTGGCTTGCCTTAGAAGAGTGGCGTCACCTCCTTGAAGGTTCCTTGATTCCAGTCACGATCTACACGGATCATAAGAATCTTGAGTTCATTCAATCTCTCAAGAGGCTGAATCCCAGACAAGCAAGGTGGTCTCTCTTCTTCTCCCGATTTAACTTTGTCTTGACTTTTCGCCCTGGCTCCAAGAATCGGAAAGCCGATGCTCTGTCTCGAAGTTTCACTCCGGTGGATCGTACTCCAGAAAGACTAGAGCCTATTATTCCTCCAGTCAAGATCATCGCTTCATTGTATCCTCAGTTTGCTGATCAAATCCTGGCTGGTCAATCTTCTGCCTCTCCTGATACCCCCATTGGAATGGCTTTTGTACCTCCTGAACTTCGGCTGCCTATCCTGCAACAAACTCATAGTTCCAAACAAGCTGGACATCCTGGTCTTGTTAAAACTCTTGAACTTTTACGTCGTCTAGTTTGGTGGCCGACAATCCGTAAAGATGTCAAAGACTTTGTTTCTGCCTGTATCGTTTGTGCCACTTCCAAGTCCAGTCATTCTCGCCCCAGTGGGTTACTACAACCGTTGCCGGTTCCCTCTCGTCCTTGGACGCACTTGGCTATGGACTTCATTGTTGAACTTCCTCCCTCCAGTGGGAACACAGTGATCTGGGTTGTCATTGACCGCTTTAGCAAGATGGCCCACTTCATCCCTCTACGGAAGCTTCCATCTGCTGTGGAGTTGTCACAGTTGTTCATCCAGTTCATTTTTCGCCTGCATGGCTTCCCGGCCGAGATCGTTTCTGACAGAGGGTCCCAATTCACTGCAAAGTTCTGGCGTTCCCTGTGCAAAGATCTGGGAATTAATCTTCATTTCTCCTCAGCTTATCATCCCCAGACGAATGGAGCGGCTGAGCGAGTGAACCAAGCCTTAGAACAGTTTTTGAGAAACCACGTTTCCCTCTGTCAAGATGATTGGTCTGATCTCCTCCCGTGGGTGGAATTTGCTCATAACAATGCCTGCCACACTTCCACTGGAAGGTCTCCATTTATGTCGGTGTATGGTCAACATCCTCAAGCCTTCCCACAAGACTTTGTGTTGTCCGATGTTCCGGCCGCTGATGACCATGCAGCCCACATGTCTGCCATTTGGGCCGCAACCAAGTCCAACCTGGAGAAGAGTGCTTTGGTTCATAAGACGTTTGCAGATCGTAGACGTAGACCCTCTCCTCCCTACAAGGTCGGTGATAAAGTCTGGTTGTCTTCTAGGAACATTCGGTTGAAGGTACCATCTCCTAAGTTGGGTCCGAGGTTCGTGGGTCCTTTCTCCATCCTGGAGGTGATCAATCCCGTGGCTGTCAGACTTCAGCTTCCCCCTGAGATGCGAATTCCCAACGTGTTTCATGTCTCCTTGTTGAAACCCGCCACCTCCAACCGCTTTTCCGTTGTCCAGCCTCCTCCTCCTACCATCTCTGTGGATGGCCAACAAGAATATGAGGTGGAAAAGATCCTTGACTCCAGGATCTCCAGGGGCTCTCTTCAGTACCTCATCAAGTGGAAGGGCTTTGGCCCTGAAGAATGCTCCTGGGAAGGATGCTCTGATGTCCATGCTCCTCGTCTGGTGAGGGAATTCCATTCCAAATTTCCCCAGAAGCCAAGTCCTGGTTGTCCGGAGGCCCCCCATGAGGGGGGGTACTGTAACGATCGCCGCCCGGAGCAGGCCCAGGAGCTCCGGGCGGCGCGTCCATCCTTGCCGGCGTCGCTCCCAAAATGGCGGCGCCCATGGCCGCCACGTGGGTAGCGGCGCCGGGCGATGACGTCAGCGCGCCGACGTCGGCGCAAGGGCGTCAATGACGTCAGAATGGCGCCAAATTTGAAAATAACAACACCAACTAGACGCCAGAATGGCGCCCAGGAATAGGATTACTTCCCTAAAGTTTATCCTGGGTTTCCTGTGTGCCTTATTGCCTAAATCTTGTTCCTGATCTGTTTCCTGACCCTTTGCCTGGACTTTGGACTTTGTTTGTATTCTGCCTGCCTGTGAACTCTTGCCTGATCCTGACTATTCTTTGTTTAACCCTTTGGACACCGCGACCTTGTTCCCTCAAGAGGGCTTCCTCCTTGATCCTGACAACCTCCCTGGAGTGAGCTCCCGGCTCCCTGACACAACATAACTGAATTGATAATGGGAAGAAAAACAAAAAGAAATGGAGACATAAGAGAAAGTAATCAATGTAACATAAATCAAAATTCAAGGAGCAAAACAACTAGAAATTCTGAAGAAAGGCAGAAACTGAAGTTCACAATGAGTATGAAATACAGTACACTGTTTAATAAAAATCAAGATTATTATTAATAAGGACCTACTGGTATTATAAGGAGATAAGATATTTAAACAACTGCTTGAAGCCGGTAGTGTAAGAAAGTCCCCCAGTATGGTTAAGGAGTGACCGACAACTGATATTTGGTTACATAGTACTGGAATGTTTAGATGTGGATTCGCAAGGTGCATCACATGTAAAGTAATTAGAGTGGCGTTTTAAAAAACGGAAATTCGGCTCTTAAAGTTACTAGAGGCGGCTTTTTGCCGCCCCTGGTAACTGGCCGCTCCGTGCCGCCTGAGGCAAGATTCTCACCTTGCCTCATGGCCGGAGCGGCCCTGGAATAAGGGAACTCCTCAATGCTATTAAGTCTGGTAATGAGACTACCCCAGTCTCGAGACACTTCAAAGTATGTAATGGTGGAGATATGAAATGGGTATCAGTACAGGGTATATAGAAGGTGTCCCTGGGTCCTAGAGGGGGGAATCTGCAAGCCAAATTTTTGAGAACAGAGGTCAAGTGGATCTACAAGCTACATACTAGACAACCAGAAGGGTTAAACTCAAGATTTGACATAAGTTGCTACTTTTAAGTTACGTGCACCAGGTTTATAATTGAATCACTGCACTGTTTAAATCTTTTACACGCAACAGATGATGGTTGCAGTATTATACCAAATTAATAATCAATAACAGATAAAATTAGATAGGACTGAGAATTGTGTTTATAAGCTCTCATTAAACATAAAATATATATAAACAGTATATAAAAAACACAAAGAACATAATGTTTACAATGGATCGGATTAACTTAATTGTTTTAAATTAATCAACTTTGTAAGTTTTTAGATCAATTGGATTTTTTAATGCATTAATGAGTAGGATGGTTTAAATAAAATGTATGCTATTGAGAATAGAGGTCTCTGAGGAAGTACGTAAACACGAAACGCGTCAGAACTCAGACGCTACTGTTCATAAGATTTAAATTATTAGACATTAAATTGCTGCTATAATTTTCCTATATTGCTGTACATAATAGTTCAACTTAAATTACACATTACATATTATATTTTTCTCAGAAATTGTTGCTAAAGTGAATTTCTTCAGTAGGTTTTTTTTTTTTAATAAACTGATAAACCAATCACTATACCAACATAAAATGTTAAACTTCTATATAGACTGGTTTGTTCAACTTGATATGACCCCATCAAGTGACATTTGCTTGAAGTATTTTTAATCGAAAAGACAATCGATAACTGTGAAGCTACAGAAATGTTTCTTAAATCACAGCAGAAGAAACATACAGTATATCCTTATAATTGTTGCTTAGATACAATGTACTGTATGTCATGAGTAATAAACAGTGCTTAGTAATGTATCTTGTACCTCATGGCTCAGTGAAGCATATATATAGTATGTATTGCTTTAAAAAGCACCTTTCAGGGAACACCTTGAATGGAACCCTTATCTAGCTTGTGACTTCAATGTATCCTTGTATCATTCCTGGTTCCAAGTCTCTGAGTCCTCCCCTGTTCCTGTGCCCTTGCCCCGGTTCCCTGCCGCTTTTGTGTGGATCTTCCGACTCCCGGTATAGACCTAGGCCTGCTCCCTGGACATTCCCATTGACTTATGCCTGTCCCGACCTCAGCTTGTTTATTGTTTATATTGTACTTACATTCTGGATTCTGTTTTGCATTTCATTAAGCCATTCACTCCAATATGCCTTCCAGACTCAGTTCTACCATTTACCCCCATATCCTGGGTTACCCCACATACACGTTCCCATTTGCCTGTCTTTCCTCATTTATGGAACATAACAGTACCTCCTATATATATTTCAAGATATGTTACTTCCATCCACTATATTGTTATCTAAAATGGTATGATTGCCAGTAAATTATCTTGTTTATCCTATAGTATAAAGCTCTGTACAGTAGTACAGTGCAAATGCAGAGTTCAAAATACTTTCTCATACAACACCCCAAACTAGTAACTCATTTTACACTCCAGTCACTCTGTGGGGTGCAAGTTAATTTTTGTAGCATAGGCTGAAGAATACAGTATGCCTCTGAGCACTGTGGCCCCTACACTAATAACATTGTTAAGCAGTACTGCTGAGCTACCAGGCAATTCCTCTGGCTATCACACACGCAGGCACAAAGGAAAGCCCATTTCTGAATACCCCAAATCAAGGTAGTGCAATATTTAAATAAGCAGGTTATTTTACAAGGTATGTAACAGAACTAATATATAAGTGCCTATAATACTCTATATTTTAAAAATTAACAATAAAGTAAACCCTTCTGAATATGTATTATTATTATATGCCTAACTATTTTTATATGCCTATATATAACTATTTTTATATGCCTACCATTTCTATAAACCACTTCCGAATAAAACTTTTATTGTATAATGTAATTTCAGTACACTGCAAACCTTAATTCTCAACAAATTGTTATTATAATTATTATTATTATTGCAAAAATAAAAATTTAAAATCTAGAAAGAGGTTTAACATTAAGTATTATGTTATGATACCAGCTGCTCCACTCATTGCATACAATGATGTTAAAAATGTGTAATAAAGTAGAACATGTAATAGCATTATGTCTTTGGTTCTAATTTCCCAGGTTCAATATCCCGTTATACATTTTACAATAAACTCAATACCACCAGTATACAGTAAAAGCTTTCTTATGGACACACAATCTTCATTTAATTAAAAAATACCCTTAATTTATGTTCCTCATTGAACAAGTAACAACTATATTGGATGCAATATTTTGCCATGTTCTCTTTTCTTCCCCCTTCCTTTTTTTACTTAGTCCCTGATGTTTACAACAAATAATTTGCAAAACATATTGCTTCAATACTTACAATGAGAGTGGTGGCCCAGCTGTGGGAGGGAGAGGACAGCAGTATCTGATATTACCATAATAATCTGCCTAAGGTCCCATGAGCCCTCTGGTGTATACTATTCTCTATACTGCAGGCCGCAGCTGGAGAACATTCTCTTGACATGTATGCCAACCTTTGCCTGCAGGCAAAAGGAGAAAAAGCAGAAATATAATCATGAAAATAAAAAATCTTGTCAACTGTGTTCAGCTGCAGCATCCATATTTCTTTTTACACATAGACATGTACTATGATGACAAAATCAAATTGAGGTTAATATGCACTTTGTATCTGTTTGTGAGATACTGTGTGTTGTATGGTGCCTAAAATATGAAATTGATAAATGTTTTTTTATATAACAGATTCATCAGTAGTTGGGTTATTAACCATTTTCAGTAAGTAATGTCTATGTGAATGAAAACCAGTGCAAAAAAATAAACGAATATATTATGTATTTGTGAAAAAAATAGATTTAATTCAATATCATTAGATTTTTAAAAAAGACAGCTGGGCCTAAACTGGACATAAAGGAAATGCATTACCAAACTAAAGGAATAACTGTTATTGTCAACCCAGTCCATTACAGCCTTTTCCTGGAATTGGCTCATTTATCTACACATGAGCAATATTGAATGTCAGAAAATTGAAGCAAATAACTGTTTTTTTTATCCACAATGTAGTACCTTTTAGCCCATTTTCCTCCAGAATTCCAGAGTAATAGCCATCGGCCATAAAATAAGTGGTGTTACAGCTTGCCCAGGATTCACCAAAGAGGACACTAACACAGTCATGATTTGCCTACAGACTGCAAAACTACATTTTCTTGGTAAATATTACAACACTTTGTACCCGATGCACAGTTCCCTACATAGCAGACCCTACATGGAAGGTTACCAGACCAGCAGGTTAAATTGTATATGTACCGGCTCCAACCTAGACATGTCTTTCGGCCTCCACACTCTCTCCCCCTGATCGCAAATACTCTTGAGGGTACCCTCTACTCTCCATCTCCAGCTAAACTCCTGGCTAAGCTTATATATATCCTGAAGATATCATGGAAACTGTCAAACAATGCTTTTAATGGAGCCCATGACCTCTGGATGCAGGCCATTACTAGCTTTAATTAGGAACAATGGGAAGCCTTAGACACTGCCTACAACTTCTTAATCTCGATTAAAGACAGGAATATCCAATATAAATTCATTCACCATATTACATAACCCCCTTAAGCTGAAAAGATTTGGCTAAAGACAAAATGACCTTTACTTGTGATTTAAATCTCCAGATACAGATTTTATTCACATGGCCTGATCTTGTCCCCAGCTCATTGGGAAGCCAAGCTTTTTCTCTAATTCTCTAATTCTGCAGAGATCTAAGGGGCATATTTATTACATGGTGTAAAAAAAACTGCGGCATAATATCCCACACATCACCAGGTTTCGCCATATAAAAAAATGTGAAAACATTTTTTTCTTAGAAAAATATTTATTATGCTGTAAAAAACGGTGTAAAAGTTTTACCAGTTTCTTCTTAGGGTATATTTATTATGCAGTGTAAAACAAAATTCATAGAAAATATGGTGTAAAAATCTGTGTAAATAAATGGTGAAATGGTGTAAATAAATGGTTTATGTAATTTTACGCTATACAAACACCACATTTGCCACTGTTATTTTACATTGCTTTTACTTTTACTCTGTTTTTTACACGGCGAAGCTTGGTGATATGTAGTGGCCCAAAGACAGAAACCCCAGGAAACTTGATGCAAATGCTATTGGGAAATGAGCTAGAATCGTTTTAGCTGCAAGAAATATTGGTTAGCTGGTAGACCATATTTGTCCTGAAGAGTTGAGTAAGGTAGTAATCAGTATTATATTGAACTATCATGTGAAGATCCTTTTGTATGGTAATGTATGAAAAGACACTAGAGGATAATGTATGAAAAGCTTTGGCAAAATCTATGTAGATCACACCTACTATAACACCAAGGTCTAGGTCTCTGTGTACTATGGGGCAAATTCACTATGTACCGAAAATGCGCTAGCGGCGGCTTCCTCGCACTTCGCCAGGCGTAGTTTCACCAGGGCTACGCAAATTTACGAAGATCCGAAGTTGCGCAGAGGTTACCGAGCAGTTGCAAAGTTGTGCTAGCGATAATACGATAAGCAGTCTGAAGTTATGCTAGCGATGCCTAATTAGCTTACGGCGTGCAGTTAAAGTACAATGGACATGTATGCTGCAGCAACTACATTACACTACACAAGGTCAGGGAAACTTAATAAAATTTAATAGAGGTCTTATATTGTCCTACACATGTGCCCACTGTATAGTTTAGGTGCCAAATGTAAGGGGGAAGGAGGGTACCCCAAAAAAATTTACAATCTTCAGCCTATCACCCAGTAAAAAGTAAAAAATGCCAGCGTTTTCAACTTTTTTTTGATAAACTCCTACAGTATCTACTCTATTGCACTTCGCCTGGTCTGAGCTGGGGAAGTAAAGTCTGGCGCAAGAGGTAATGTTCAGTAAAATCCGCAAGTTAGTGAATCAGCATAGTTACATCTCTTTGCCAGAGCGCAACTTCTCCTGGCGTAAGGGTGGGAAGTAGCGTAGAGTAGGTCTATGTCGCTAGCACATTTACGCCAGTACCCGTTAGTAAATCGGCAAAGTACCAAAATTACGTTGGTTCAATACCCGATTGTAAGATTTTGTTTGTTCATTCCTGGGTGCTTGATATTTCATCTGATATTGATTCCTGGCGAAATACGCGAAACGGCGGAAAATTCGATGGGGGCGAATCGCGCAATTTCGCCGCGATCCTAGGATGCCCTCTACTTCATAATTTATTTGCATATATAATTTTATTACATATATGTGTATTTGCCATTCTTTTCCATGTGTTTACTTGTTTCAATAGAAGACACATATTTGTTTAATTTCTGGAAATTCGGGAAATTGCACATACTCGTGTACTGCTATATACTTGTTTAATGTGTATGCAGGATTAATAAAAGTTATCAAAACCTATGATGTTTCCAATTTCTCAGTAAGCAACAGCTGCTAATAAAAGTGAGATATCGTTTCTGGCCTTCCACTGAAAGGAAATTAACTTGTACTTAATGGTTTATTCCCTTCATTTTTCAAATATTTGCCTATTAAAGGTTTTAGTACTGAATGTTAGGGATGTAGCGAACGTCGGAAAAAAAGTTCGCGAACATATTCGCGAACTTGCGCAAAAATGCGAGCGGTTCGCGAACAGTTCGCGAACCCCATAGACTTCAATGGGAAGGCGAACTTTAACATCTAAAAAAGACATTTCTGGCCAGAAAAATGATTTTAAAGTTGTTTAAAGGGTGCAACGACCTGGACAGTGGCATGCCAGAGGGGGATCAAGGGCAAAAATGTATCTGAAAAATCTGCCTGTGTGTGCTTGGAAGAGATAGTGTAGGGGGAGAGCTGTTAGTGATTTCAGGGACAGATGATAGTAAGTTTGCTGGCTAGTAATCTGCTTGATACTGCTCTGTATTGGAGGGACAGAAGTCTGCAGGGATTTGAGGGACATTTTAGCTTAGGTAGCTTTGCTGGCTAGTAATCTACTGTTCTCTTTAAACAACTGCCATACGTTGCCCTTGTAGGCATTGTTTGCCCAGTTTTTTTGGACGCAGCCACTGAAGCACAGTTGCCAGAAAAAATATGCCATATAAATGCTGAAAATAGTCATTTTTCGCCATACGTTGACCTTGTAGACATTGTTTGCCCAGTTTTTTTTGGACGCAGCCACTGAAGCACAGTTGCCAGAAAAAATATGCCATATAAATGCTTAAAATAGTAATTTTTCGCCATACGTTGACCTTGTAGACATTGTTTGCCCAGTTTTTTTGGACGCAGCCACTGAAGCACAGTTGCCAGAAAAAATATGCCATATAAATGCTGAAAATAGTCATTTTTTGCCATATACGTTGAGTCAACGTATGGCAAAAAATGACTATTTTCAGCATTTATGTGGCATATTTTTTCTGGCCTCTGTGCTTCAGTGGCTGCGGCCAAAAAAACTGGGCAAACAATGCCTACAAGGTCAACGTCGTTGACCTTGTAGGCATTGTTTGCCCAGTTTTTTTGGCCGCAGCCACTGAAGCACAGAGGCCAGAAAAAATATGCCATATAAATGCTGAAAATAGTCATTTTTTTGGTCGCAGCCACTGAAGCACAGTTGCCAGAAAAATTATGCCATATAAATGCTGAAAATATAAATTTTTTTGGTTGCAGCCACTGAAGCACAGAGGCCAGAAAAATTATGCCATATAAATGCAGAAAATATGCATTTTTTTGGTCGCAGCCACTGAAGCACAGTTGACAGAAAAATTATGCCATATAAATGCTGAAAATATAAATTTTTTTGGTTGCAGCCACTGAAGCACAGAGGCCAGAAAAATTATGCCATATAAATGGAGAAAATATGCATTTTTTTGGTTGCAGCCACTGAAGCACAGAGGCTAGAAAAATTATGCCATATAAATGGAGAAAATATGCATTTTTTTGGTTGCAGCCACTGAAGCACAGAGGCTAGAAAAATTATGCCATATAAATGGACAAAATATGCATTTTTTTGGTTGCAGCCACTGAAGCACAGAGGCCAGAAAAATTATGCCATATAAATGCAGAAAATATGCATTTTTTTGGTTGCAGCCACTGAAGCACAGAGGCTAGAAAAATTATGCCATATAAATGGACAAAATATGCATTTTTTTGGTTGCAGCCACTGAAGCACAGAGGCCAGAAAAATTATGCCATATAAATGCAGAAAATATGCATTTTTTTGGTTGCAGTCACTGAAGCACAGAGGCCAGAAAAAATATGCCATATAAATGCTGAAAATAGTAATTTTTCGCCATACGTTGACCTTGTAGACATTGTTTGCCCCGTTTTTTTGGACGCAGCCACTGAAGCACAGAGGCCAGAAAAAATTAAACCAGTAGGGTTTGCACCCTAGTTTGTAACGGTGGCGGAGGGAGGAGGACGCTAAAGGACAGCTGTGTGTGGAGTCATGAGGCTTGAAGAGAAGGACAGCTGCATAGAAGTCAGAACAAGTCTTCCGGCGTGCAGTAACCCTCCGAGATCCACCCCTCATTCATTTTAATAAAGGTCAGGTAATCGACACTTTTGTGACCTAGGCGAGTTCTCTTCTCAGTTACAATCCCTCCTGCTGCACTGAAGGTCCTTTCTGAGAGCACACTTGAGGCTGGGCAAGACAAGAGGTTCATGGCAAATTGTGACAGCTCTGGCCACAGATCAAGCCTGCGCACCCAGTAGTCCAGGGGTTCATCGCTCCTCAGAGTGTCGATATCTGCAGTTAATGCCAGGTAGTCCGCTACCTGCCGGTCGAGGCGTTCTTTGAGGGTGGATCCAGAAGGGTTGTGGCGCTGCCTTGGACAGAAAAACATTTGCATGTCTGATGTTACAGACCGGCCAAAGGGCTTTGTCCTTGCAGGTGTGCTCGTGGCAGGATTACTGGCACCTCTGCCCCTGGAATGTTGATGAGTTCCTGAAGTGACATCACCCTTAAAAGCATTGTACAACATGTTTTGCAGGCTGGTTTGTAAATGCCGCATCTTTTCGGACTTGTGGTATGTTGGTAACATTTCTGCCACTTTATGCTTGTACCGAGGGTCTAGTAGCGTTGCGACCCAGTACAGGTCCTTCTCCTTAAGCCTCTTGATACGGGGGTCCTTCAACAGGCATGACAGCATGAAAGACCCCATTCTCACAAGGTTGGATGCAGAGCTATCCATCTCCGCTTCCTCATTATCAAGGACTGCATCATCCACGGTCTCCTCCCCCCAGCCACGTACAAGACCAGGGGTCCCCAAAAGGTCACCACTAGCCCCCTGGGAAGCCTGCTCCTGTTGGTCCTCCTCCTCCTCCTCCACAAAGCCACCTTCCTCCTCTGACTCCACTTCTGGCACCTCTCCCTGCGTTGCAGCAGGTGCCTGGGTTCGTTCTGGTGATTCCGACCATAAATCGTGCGCTTCCAGCTCCTCGTCACGCTGGTCTACAGCCTCATCTGTCACTCGTCGCACGGCACGCTCCAGGAAGAAAGCGAAGGGTATTAGGTCGCTGATGGTGCCTTCGGTGCGACTGACCATATTTGTCACCTCTTCAAAAGGTCGCATGAGCCTGCAGGCATCGCGCATAAGCACCCAGTAACGGGGGAAAAAAATCCCCAGCTCTGCAGATCCAGTCCTACCACCCAGTTCAAAAAGGTACTCGTTGACGGCCCTTTGTTGTTGCAGCAGACGTTCCAACATAAGGAGCGTTGAATTCCAGCGAGTCTGGCTGTCAGAAATCAAACGCCTGACTGGCATGTTGTAGCGCTGCTGAATGTCAGCAAGGCGTGCCATGGCTGTGTAGGAACGTCTGAAATGGGCCGACACCTTTCTGGACTGGGTGAGAACGTCCTGGAATCCTGGGTACTTGGAGACAAAACGTTGGACTATTAAATTTAACACATGTGCCATGCAGGGCACATGTGTTAAATTTCCCAGTCTCAACGCTGCCAACAGATTGCTTCCATTGTCACACACCACTTTTCCGATCTGCAGTTGGTGTGGGGTCAGCCACCGATCGGCCTGTGACTGCAGAGATGACAGGAGTACAGATCCGGTATGGTTTTTGCTTTCCAGGCACGTCATCCCCAAGACAGCGTGACAACGGCGTACCTGGCACGTCGAATAGCCTAGGGGGAGCTGGGGGTGCACAGGTGTGGAGGAGGAGAAGGAGGACCCAGCAGCAGAGTAAGAAGAAGAAGAGGAAGAAGACGAGGTAGAGAGCGATGGAGGAGTAGAGGTGGTGGCAGAACCGCGTGCAATCCGTGGCGGTGACACCAACTCCACTGTTGTTGTTGTTGTTGAGCTACCCATTCCCTGCTTCCCATTCCCAGCCATTACCAAGTTCACCCAGTGGGCAGTGTAGGTGACATACCTGCCCTGACCATGCTTGGAGGACCATGCGTCAGTAGTCATATGGACCTTTGGCCCAACACTAAGTGACAGAGATGCGGTAACTTGGCTCTGCACATGTTGGTACAGGTGTGGTATTCCCTTTTTAGAAAAAAAATTGCGGCTGGGTACCTTCCACTGCGGTGTCCCAATTGCTACAAATTTGCGGAAGGCCTCAGAGTCCACCAGCTGGTATGGTAAAAGCTGGCGGGCTAAGAGTGCAGACAAGCCAGCTGTCAGACGCCGGGCAAGGGGGTGACAGTCAGACATTGGCTTCTTACGCTCAAACATGGCCTTCACAGAAACTTGGCTGGTGGCAGATGACTGGGAATGGGAACAGGTGGTCAAGGTGGAAGGCGGAGTGGAGGGTGGTTCAGATGGGTCAGGGAGAGCAGAGGTAGAGCAGTAAGATGCTGGACCAGAAGGAGTGTGGCTTTTAGTTTGCCTGTTGCCTTTGAGGTGTTGCTCCCAAAGTGCTTTGTGCTTGCCGCTCATGTGCCTTCGCATAGAAGTTGTACCTATGTGGCTGTTGGGCTTACCAAGGCTCAGTTTCTGACTGCACTCATTGCAAATTACAATGCTTTTGTCAGAGGCACACACATTAAAAAAATCCCACACTGCTGACTTTTTGGAAGTCTGCGATCTGGCGGTAACAGTAGAAGTTGGCGGCATTGGCGGCAATGGCGGGTGCGTTGGCCGGCTGAACACAGGTGCCGATACATGTTGTTGCCCTACTGATCCCTGCGGGCTGTCCTCCCTGCTTCTTCTAAGTCTTATTCTCCTACTGCCTCTCTGACTCTCCGTCTCTCCATCTGAACTACCCTCCTCTTGCTCTCTTCTACTAGGCACCCACAAAACATCAATCTCCTCATCATCATTCTCCTCAGATGCATCAATTTCTTCTGACACATCACAGAAGGAAGCAGCAGCGGGGACCTCCTCCTCATCACTCATCATTATGTCCATCTCTGTCGTGTTCTCTGCCAGAATTAAATCTGGTGTAACGTCCTCATCTCCTTCATCTTCTTCTGCCAATAATGGTTGCGCATTACTCAGTTCAAGAAACTCATGGGAAAATAACTCCTCTGACTCCAGTGAAGAAGGGGCACCGGTGGTGGAGGAAGTGTTACGTGGGGTGGCCATAGCAGTGGAGGATGAGGAGGATGTTGTGGTAAAGTTAGAAACGGTAGAGGATGGGGTGTGCTGTGTAAGCCAGTCAACTACCTCTTCAGCATTTTGGGAGTTCAGGGTCATTGGCTTTTTAAAACTGGGCAATTTGCTAGGGCCACAGGATTGCATAGCAGCACGGCCCCTAGCACGGCCTCTGCGTGGCGGCCTGCCTTTGCCTGGCATTATTTTTAAAAAAACAACAACAACAAAAACTCAGTTGGTTTTTCTGGAAACGATAATACACACAGCTAGATGGCGGTTTGAAGAAAACACTGTGCAAATAATGCCTACAAGGTCAACGTATACACAGCGGTGGATACGGATTACGTAAAATATCAGAATGCTGCTTGAAAAAAAGTAACTCAAGTGGTTTTTCTAGAGACGATAATATTATCAATATTTAGACAAAATGTGAACAAGCTCACACAGCTAGATGGCGGTTTGAAGAAAACACTGTGCAAATAATGCCCACAAGGTCAACGTATACACAGCGGTGGATACGGATTACGTAAAATATAAGAATGCTGCTTGAAAAAAAGTAACTCAAGTGGTTTTTCTAGAGACGATAATATTATCAATATTTAGACAAAATGTGAACAAGCTCACACAGCTAGATGGCGGTTTGAAGAAAACACTGTGCAAATAATGCCCACAAGGTCAACGTATACACAGCGGTGGATACGGATTACGTAAAATATAAGAATGCTGCTTGAAAAAAAGTAACTCAAGTGGTTTTTCTAGAGACGATAATATTATCAATATTTAGACAAAATGTGAACAAGCTCACACAGCTAGATGGCGGTTTGAAGAAAACACTGTGCAAATAATGCCCACAAGGTCAACGTATACACAGCGGTGGATACGGATTACGTAAAATATAAGAATGCTGCTTGAAAAAAAGTAACTCAAGTGGTTTTTCTAGAGACGATAATATTATCAATATTTAGACAAAATGTGAACAAGCTCACACAGCTAGATGGCGGTTTGAAGAAAACACTGTGCAAATAATGTCCACAAGATCAACGTATACACTACTACAGCGGTGGATACGGATTACGTAAAATTTATTATGGCTGCTTGAAAAAAGTCACTCCGGTGTTTTTTCTGGAGACGGTAATATTATGGATATTTAGACAGAATGTGAACAAGGTCACACAGCTAGATGGCTGTTGGTTGAATAACACACTGGGCAAAAAATGCCTACAGGGCAAATAATGCCTAAAAGGTCAACTTATACACTACTACAGCGATGGATACGGATTACGTAAAATTTATTATGGCTGCTTGAAAAAAGTCACTCCGGTGTTTTTTCTGGAGACGGTAATATTATGGATATTTAGACAGAATGTGAACAAGGTCACACAGCTAGATGGCTGTTGGTTGAATAACACACTGGGCAAAAAATGCCTACAGGGCAAATAATGCCTAAAAGGTCAACTTATACACTACTACAGCGATGGATACGGATTACGTAAAATTTATTATGGCTGCTTGAAAAAAGTCACTCCGGTGTTTTTTCTGGAGACGGTAATATTATGGATATTTAGACAGAATGTGAACAAGGTCACACAGCTAGATGGCTGTTGGTTGAATAACACACTGGGCAAAAAATGCCTACAGGGCAAATAATGCCTAAAAGGTCAACTTATACACTACTACAGCGATGGATACGGATTACGTAAAATTTATTATGGCTGCTTGAAAAAAGTCACTCCGGTGTTTTTTCTGGAGACGGTAATATTATGGATATTTAGACAGAATGTGAACAAGGTCACACAGCTAGATGGCTGTTGGTTGAATAACACACTGGGCAAAAAATGCCTACAGGGCAAATAATGCCTAAAAGGTCAACTTATACACTACTACAGCGATAGTAAAATAAAAAAAAGTAAAATAAAAAAAAAATTAATATTAAAAAAAAAAAATTACAGTTGGTGCTGCTGAACTACTAGGAGCAGCAGATTAGCACACCAGTCCCACTCCCCAACACTGCTAGACTAATAGCACTGGGCTCTTATAGTAATAGTAGTAGTAGTAGTAGTAGTAGTAGTAGTAGTAGTAGTAAAACAACAAAAAAATAAATAAAAGCAGTCCTTACAAGGACTACTGTTATTGCAGCAGTCAGCAGATGAGATCAGAAGCAGGACAGCTGCCCACTGCAGCTACATACAGAGCACTGCAGTAGAAGGTAGATTACTAGCCAGCAAAGCTACCTAAGCTTAAATGTCCCTCAAACCCCTGCAGACTTCTGTCCCTCCAATAACAGAGCAGTATCAAAACGATTACTAGCCAGCAAACTTCCAACTGTCCCTGAAATCACTAACAGGCAGCAGCTCTCTCCCTACACTATCTCTTCAGCACACACAGGCAGAGTGAAAAAACGCTGCAGGGCTTCGGTTTTTATAGGGAAGGGGAGTGGTCCAGGGGAGAGCTTCCTGATTGGCTGCCATGTACCTGCTGGTCTGGGGTGAGAGGGCAAAAAAAAGCGCCAACAATGGCGAACCCAAAATGGCGAACGTCGCGCGACGTTCGCGAACTTCCGGCGAGCGCGAACACCCGATGTTCGCGCGAACAAGTTCGCCGGCGAACAGTTCGCGCCATCTCTACTGAATGTGCTAGTCGAGTATATTAATGATTATCTCTATTAGTGGATATCTCGGTGTTCAAATTTAAATGCACAATGCATGAATATTTACAATTTTACCTCTGTCTTAATTTCTTACATATTACCTTGTTGGAGTTACGTTTAAAGGGCAGAGAAAGACTAATTCCCTGGAGGGATGCCAATATGTAAGGCGCCCTGCACTGAATAATATAGCGTAGTTTTTTTTCTTCAGTTAAGTAAGATTTCAGCGGCATTGTGATAGAAAGATTGCCTGGATGGTACATTTTCCAGAGAGGAGTGCCCATCAGAAAACCTAGGGGCAGATTTATCAAGGGTCTAAGTGAATTCAAGGGAATTTTCGAAGTAAATAAATTCGAAATTCAAAGTATTTTTTTGGATACTTCGACCATCGAATAGGATACTATGACTGCCCCATAGAGATTAAATTCAGTTGGCAGGGTCTAGCATACTGGCACTCCTTACTGAATTAGCCATTCCATGCCCTTTTAGAAAATACAAAAGTTAGGTTATATTGATAAAGGTTACGATCAAGCAATGTTCATCTATTCCACACATAACAATAATAGATATCCATGTTGAATTTATTTAGGTGCATTCTTTTCAAAGCCAATTAATATGAACAGAGAAGATGTAATGCGATCATTTAGTGTTTGTCCACACGAGGAGATTCGGGGAGATTTAGTCGCCTGGCAACTAAACGCCTCTTCTTCTGGGCTACAATCTCCCCGAACTGCCTTCACTTGTCTTCCCATCTGCTATAATGAAAAGTCGCCTGCGCTAAAGCACACGCGGCGATTTGTTTTCCAAAGTCTTCCGAAGTTTCCTCGTGCTTTAGCGCAGGCGACTTTTCATTATAGCGGATGGGAAGACATGCAAAGGCAGTTCGGGGAGATTGTTGCCCAGAAGAATCTCCCCACGAATCTCCTCGTGTGGACCAACCCTTAAAATAAGATCCTGAATATATTAATCACTCTGCAAAGGTTAATTATAAAATATAGAACATTTAATTTACTATAATGATTAGGATTTTAAGTCAGAATTATTATATATATAATTTTTTTAATTAGAATTTTCACTTCGACTCTTGATAAATCTGCCGCTTACTGTATGTATTATTTTGCCTTACTTGTGCTACCATGCATATGTCATATATTCTAGTAGGACTTTGGTTTGCAACAAACCCAAGTAATCCAGGGCCCCTGAAGAGCACTGCAATACACAAAATACAATGAATGAGCATTCACAGGGATATAAAGCAGGGAAAATAAGGATTAAAACGTTAATGTTTTTCTCAGTAAATATTTCAAATGGGGCTAGTGACATGAAATTTTATTTAAGAATAAGTCCCTGTAAAGCTGTACAAGGATTGGATAAGGGGATCCAATCCCAATGCAGATTTACCAGGACTTATTCTTAAAGGAAGGACCAATGAGGTTATAGGAAGTCTTAATAGGAGAAAATCTGTGCACAGAGCTGCTGTGCAGCACACTGAAAGCAGGGAGACCCGGATAATCAAGTAAGTGAAGCATGGCCGGCCCCCCCCCCTTAGACACAAAATCCTGCGGAACCGGGACAACTGTCCCCCCTGTGACCCCTGATGGCGGCCCTGCTGATGACACCCAACTCTACTTGTCTACTCCTGACCTCTCTCCTTCTGTCCTTTCCCAAGTTAGACTGCCCTTCTGCTGTGTCGCAGTGCTACCTGAAATTCAATCTTTCTACAATAAAATTCATATTTCCTCCAAGATCTTCCCTGTCCATCAGATTTCACTCACAGTTAATACCATCATCTTTCATCTGATCACAGACACGCTGCCTAAGAATCACCTTAGACTCTTTCTTTTTCCCCACACATCCAAACACTTGCCAAATCTTGTCCTATTCAGCTGCACAACTTTGCCCATTGTCAGTTCTTATACAACCAAAAACTTAACCAGTCTCTTATTATCTCCTGTCTTGACTACTGCAACCTACTCACAGGTATTCCAACAAATCACCATTCACAATTCCGATCTGTTCTAAATAGTGAGGGGCGAATTTCTCCCGTTTGGCTTCACTAAAAAACTTGTGAATTTCCTGCAAAAAACTAGCAAAAAGACAATTCCGATGCTGGCAACAATTCTGACACCAGTGACAATTCAGACGCACAAGTCAATGGGAATCTATTAATTGTCGCCAGCGTCAGAATTGTCAACGGCATCAAAAAACTTTTTGACCCTAGCGAATTTTGCATCAATTTTGCGAATTTATTCTCCGGCGGCAAAACGTGGGAGCTGCTCGCCTATGCATATCCCTTCACTGGCTCCCAATCTCCTCTAAAATCAAATTCAAACCACCAAAACTTACATTTAAGGCTCTTAATGAAGCCCCTCCCTATATTTAATTTCTGGACTCAAAATACACAAAAACTGTAGACGTGAGAATCCTAAATGACGCCGGTCTCCCGTCAATAAATTCACGCTGCACATGTGCACAGGCTCTCCAACAGTAACAAAACAATCATTGCACATTCAAGCACATGAGAGAGGAATATCTTAAAAACTGGAGAATACCTTAGAGTTACGGGGAGAAGTCCAAAAACAGGAAAACTCAAGGGGAGTGACAGTTAGTTAAATGAGCAGTAAGAGGGGGGACATTTGCACCAGTGCTCTAGCACTTACACCCAGGAATATGTAAATTACGCTATTATGTTTATCAATGTGGCTTTTGCATTTATTTTATTAATTAAGGTGTTTTTTTAAGTATAAAATTAGATAAAACATTGCAACAATGCTAATAATGCAGGATAAAAAAATTAAAAGATAATCACAAAAAAATATATATGCATATGTTCTTATAAGCACGTTTTCAGCATGTTATGACTTTATGTAGAAGTATGCCTTATAACTACATTCAGTGCAAGTCTATAGGCATTAAAATTATTAGCTGTACTACTAATTGGGAAATAAATGCTGTTCAGCGCTTATGAAATTTCACTGGAATATCACCCGATCTAATCTGTGTTAATTAAATGATAAAAATATCCTCAGTAGCGATTTCACTCGTATTAAGGCTTGCCCTTTAATTTAAGAACATTTCCTTGTTTTTTTGGACTCTGGGCTATAAAAATTCATCTGCTCAGTCACAGACCATTTAATTTTGGATGCATCATTGCCAGTTGGTTACAGTAATTAGCATTCCCTGTGTAGTGGCAGATTCCCTTAAGCTATGCTAAGTAGGGTTGCACTTTTTTGTATGAAAACATAAACCGAGATGTGCAAATGAGCCAGGCCACCCAACTCACAGACATAAGCTCTAGCTACAGTTTCTTGGCTCAGGCTAAGTTGGAAACCCACCTGCAGATCTTATTTACTGATTATTTATGTCAAAAACTGGTGGCATCTGTTCAGCTTAAAAAATGACAACTCTTATTTACAACTAGGGTTGCCACCTTTTCTGGAAAAAAATACCCGCCTTCCTATATATTTATCTTATTTCCCTATTAATAACATTGGGACCAACCATCATTTTTACCGGCCAGGCCGGTAAAATACCATGCAGGTGGCAACCCTATTTACAACCAATAATAATATGTGCAGCTATTAGTTTAGTGCCACCAGAAATCAGGTGCATAATTGAACAAATAAATTCAAACTGCTAAAGATTTAAAAGTTCTGATCAGAAAAGTTTGTAAAACTTCAAAATTCGAATTTCGAAAGACCAACTAAAATTGAATCAAAGTTTTTTTGGCCGAATAGGTTTGTTTTCGATCTAATAGGTCCGTTTATGATCGAATTCGAAACGTACGAATCAAAGTTTTTCCCAAAAAAAGACTTTGATTTTTCAGTCCACCAATTGACTCCAAATAGGAGGTCCCCCATAGGCTAAAACAGCAATTCAGCAGGTTTTAGATGGAAAATGGTAGAAGTTGAATTTTTAAAGAGACAGTACATGATAAATTTCGATATTCGAATTTTAGAATTTTTTTTCAAATTCAAATCAAATTTGGACTATTCCCTAGTCGGAGTACAACAAAAAAAAAGCTCAAAATTCGAATTTTTCTCATTTGAAAATTAACCTTGACCTTTGATAAATCTGCCCCTTAATTGATACATTTAGCTGATACATTTCTCAGCAGCATCTGTGGAATATCAGCAACTATTGTATCAATTCCAACAACTGTCTCTAATGAAACTCAGGGATTCTGCTCAGCAGGGACAATGATAACAAATGTATCAACATTTGATTTGATTTCTGGTGCTGGTTTAGAAGGTGAAAAATGAAACTTTACACTTCAATGTTAGAAAAACGGTCACAAATAGGAAGTCTTTATTTCTGAAACCACTCAATGTTGGAGTGCTCTACCTCTGTATTCCTTCTTTGGGAACAGGTTCTAGTCAGCGTATTACCCAACCTGCCACTGGTTGGTAAGTCACATACAATCCAATGGGCTGCTGCACACTGATAAATGAATCAAATTCTTTAGTTGTGCAATTTATTGGTTCATACAAAGTAGACAGGCAACGTTTCGGACCTCACAGAGCACTTTATCAAGCCTATAGTGACACATTCTGTGCTAAATAGTGTAAAGTGAGGGTAGGGGCAGGGTAAGTGTTGGGCAGGAACAAACATTCCAATTGGTTACACTCTCATACAATATATTGCTGTGACATTCATGAAAAAAAATAAAGATTACACCCCAGCCATGTTTATTTATCAGTGAGCAGCAGCCCATTGGATTGTACGGTATGTGTTTATTTCTGAAACCAACTGAACTGCAAAAAAAGTGTTTGAAGGTGAACAAACACTTGATTTAGCCTGTGATTAAGGGGCAGATTTATCAAGGGTCGAATTTCGAAGTACAAAAAACTTCGATATTCGACCATCGAATTGAAAAACTTCGAATTTGAATTCAATGTTTTTTCACCGAATTTGGCAATCCTACGATCGAATAAAAATCGTTCGAGCGATTTTAGCGTATGATCGAAGGATTTTTATTCAATGTGTAAAGACTTAGAAAAAGTTTGGTCCCCATAGGCTAACATAGCACTTCGGCAGGTTTAATTTGGAGCAGTATTGAAGTCAAAGTTTTTTTAAAGAGACATTACTTCGATTAATGGTCGAAAATTCAAACGATTTTTACTTCAAAGTCGTAGTATCCTATTCGATGGTCATCATCATCATCATCATCATCATCATCATTTATTTATATAGCGCTGTCAAGATACGCAGTGCTTTACTGCAGTTATAGCAAACAGGGAATAAATGGTGGATAGCAGACAAGGATTACAGAGTACAATAGGCTTTACAAACTAAAAGGTTAGGGTACAATTGAGACATTAGGATTGTATAAACAATTTGTCATTTTTGATACAGCAATGATTAATTAAGGTACATCGAATAGGCCTCTTTAAACAGATGGGTCTTTAAGGAGCGCTTGAAAGTTTGGAAGGAAGGGGAAAGTCTGACAGCTTGTGGCAGAGAGTTCCAGAGAAAAGCAGAAGCCCGAGAGAAGTCTTGTAGACGAGAATGGGCAGAAGTCACCAGAGGAGAAGTGAGGCGAAGATCAGAAGCAGAGCGTAGGTTTCGTGAAGGAGTGTATTTGGAGATTAGAGATGAAATATAGGGAGGGGTTTCTTTATTAAGGGCCTTGAATGTGAGTGTAAGTAATTTGAATTTGATTCTAGATGAGATTGGGAGCCAGTGAAGGGACATACATATGGGAGCAGCTGATGTTGAGCGGCGAGCTAGATGAATGAGTCTAGCGGCCGCGTTTAGAATAGATTGGAGTTGTGAAAGGTGACTTGTTGGAATACCTGTGAGGAGTAAGTTGCAGTAATCAAGGCGGGAGATGATGAGAGACTGAATCAGTGTTTTAGTTGATTCTGAACTGAGATAGGGTCGTATTCGAGCAATGTTGCGCAGTTGAATACGGCAAGATTTTGCAAGTGTTTGAATGTGTGGTGAAAAAGATAGATGAGAGTCTAAGATGACTCCTAGGCAGCGTGCCTGTGTGGTGGAATGAAAGGTGGTGTTGTTTACGGTGAGTGATATCTGAGGGACAGGGGAAGATCTTGGAGGAAATATGATGAGTTCTGTTTTAGAAAGGTTCAGTTTCAGGTGGCGCTGTGACATCCAGGAGGAGACAGCAGAGAGACAGTCTGTGACTTGGGAAAGGACAGAGTTAGAAAGATCAGGAGTAGACAAGTAGAGTTGGGTGTCATCAGCATAAAGGTGATACTGAAGTCCAAATGACTGAATGAGTTTTCCTAGTGAAGTTGTATAGAGCGAGAACAGCAGGGGGCCAAGAACAGAGCCTTGAGGAACTCCAACAGAGAGTGGGAAAGTAGTAGAAGTAGAGTTAGAGAAGGAAACTTTAAAGGAACGGTCAGACAGATAAGATGTAAACCATGAAAGAGCAGTGTCCCGAATGCCAGCTGAGAGTAGAATGTCAAGGAGGAGTGTGTGGTCAACTGTATCAAAGGCTGCAGAGAGATCAAGAAGGATTAGAATGGAATAATGACCTTTAGACTTTGCCAATAGAAGATCATTGGTTACTTTGGTGAGTGCAGTTTCAGTCGAGTGTGATGGGCGGAAGCCAGATTGCAAGGGGTCGAGGAGGGAGTTGTGAGTGAGATGCTGGATCAGGCGTTTGTAAACAAGCCTTTCTAGTATTTTGGATGCGAATGGAAGAAGGGAGACCGGTCGATAGTTAGTGGGAGAGCTGGGATCAAGGGAAGGTTTTTTGAGGATAGGAGTGATTAGTGCTTGTTTGTATAATGATGGAAAGGTACCAGTAGAGAGTGAAAGATTGAATAAGTGGGTAAGCGCAGGAGAGAGTGTGTCAGAGATTGGGTGGAGAAGGCGAGAGGGTATGGGGTCAAGGGAGCAGGTGGTGGGTTTTGAACTGGCTAGAAGTTTGCTAACTTCATCTAGAGTTGCAGGGGTGAAGGAGTGCAAAGTAGATGTGAGTGGACTGCACGTTGGTCTAAGATTGTTGTCGGACGGTATGCTCAGCCTAATGAGATCGATTTTTTCATTAAAGAAATGAGCAAGGTCTTGGGCAGTAACATTAATAGGTGGAGGTGGTGGAGGGGGGCATAGGAGTGAGTTAAATGTGGCAAACAGCTGCTGTGGTTTGGAGGACATAGTAGATATTAGATAAGAGAAGTATTGTTCTTTGGCTAATGATAGAGCTCGGTTATAGCAGGAGAGCATGAATTTGAAGTGGATGAAGTCAGGATCAGTTCGCGACTTTCTCCACCGTCGCTCAGCTGATCTACTACATCTTCTGAGGTACCGTGTTACACTAGTGTGCCAGGGTTGGGGTTTAGCTGGCCGGCTGTGACGGGTGGTAGAAGGTGCAAGGGAGTCAAGTGCTGTTGATGGTCGAAGTATCCCAAAAATGACTTTGCAATTCAAACTTTTTGTACTTTGAAAATTCACTCGAACCTTGGTAAATCTGCCCCTTAGTGTCGATGGAGATATGAAATGCATAAGGCCAATGCCATGAATACCAAATAAAACACTGGTTTTATTCACATGCCTGTGTGGTAGTGATGTGCGTGCTGACCCAATACCCGCGGGTTCGGGTCGACCTCGCACTGCTCCTTGCGGGTGCGGCTTAAGCTCTTCTCCTGCTCTCCCCGCCCGCCACCTTCAAAGCCCGGTATCCGACTTCCGATTTTATAGTCTTGCATCTGTTCGCCCCGCCCCTTTTGTGACATCATCTAAAGGGTGGGTCGCCGCAGGTCTATAAAAAGACCCCGGAAGTGTGGGTGGGTGCGGGCTGCAGCAGGGCGGGTTAGGGTCGAGTGTGGCTCAGGAAAACCCTGAGCTGCACATCACTACTGCATACCTCCCAACTGTCCCTTTTTCGGAGGGACAGTCCCTCTTTTAACAGCTCAACCCGCAGTCCCTCATTTGTACTGGAAAGTCCCTCTTTTCTCTGCACTGAATAGCCAGAAAAAGAAACAAAGTTTCTCACTTAATTGGCTTTTAGCTGAGAGCACAGAACACCTAACAGATGCAAATAAGATACTTTGTAACAATTTTGAGACACAAAAACAAAGTTTAGATAAGGAGAAATATTTTCAAACTTTCATAACCTGCCAAATTGTGTAAAACAAACATGGTAATTAGGGGGTGTGGCCACAGAAAGGGGTGTGGTCAAAAAATTGCTGCGCTACGTGTGGGAAAAAAATTTTTGTCCACCTTTTTACTTCCAAAATGTTGGGAGGTATGCTACTGTGTGGACCATTGGTTCTTGAGTGCATAACTACAAACATGTTTGGATCCACTCCCTCAGCTGAAAGTTCAGGGCAGTGTAGTTCACCACGTCTAGTGTTGCCACCCGGCTGTTATTTTAGCGGCCTAAACACCAGCCAAGGCCGGGGCCGGTATTTCAAATTTACCGGCAATGTAGCTGCCGGTAAATTTGTAATACACCTGAAAAAAGCCCGTGGCCTGCCCCCAGCCTGCTCCTTTTTTCCTGGGTTCTTGCGTTTGGCTCCGCCCCTTTTGAAGTCACGAGCGGTCAGCCAATAGTGCGTTACAGCCCCGCCCCTTTTTCGCCACGGCTCCGCCCTTTTAACCCCGCCCTCCACCTGCCGGTAAAGATTATTTTAAAAGGTGGCAACCCTACCGACGTGTTGTTATTCATTGTAAAAAGCGCACGATTACATCGCCACACGACTGAGGGAAGTTTATACCGCGTCAATTTGTTGTGTGCGTTCTAAAAAAAAGAAAAACTGGAGCCGTATTATTAGCTGAGTTTTCCCTGACCACAGCCATCATGCGAGACTCTGTACAACACAACGGGTTACATTTGCATATCAAAGGAACGTCACAGTACAGCCTTAATTAACAAATCTCGCGCTCGACTTGTACGGCGTCACATTTCCTGAGAAAGGGGGTGGTTTCCGTGATGCCAGATTTTTTTCCCCATCTTGCGCTCCGTAGTTGTAATGTGTTTATGCGATTCTGTGGAAGATGGTGTTGTTAGCTGCAGGTACAGGACGAGAATGGCGCACACTGTTTAGAACGTGACCCTGTCTCTCCCCATAACGTGTCATTTCTGTCTGGGAAAGGTAAGGCGGCATATTTTTTGTTACTACCTACGACTCTCCGCCGTACACCTGCCCGCTAACAAGTCTGCTGAGGTTACAGGCTACCTTAGTGCCACGTTAGCTGCTGCTGCTGGGAGCGGTAGTTTAACAGCAACTGGATTACTGCAGGTAATTTATACGATTGAACACGTGTAAAATGAATACATTTGCATAAGGTTATGGAATTTGTTCCGGCAGTGTTAGCAATAGTAAATCAGCGCCTCCGCTTGGATCTGTCACTCGCGCAGAGTCAGCTGATGTGCTCCTGTTGTGTCACTATGGCTTGATCGCTTCTTAAAGGAACAGTTCAGTGCATAAAGGAAAATTGGGTAAATAGGCAAAATAAAATAAGTTTCTACTATATTTAGCCAAAATTGTAATCTCTAAAGGCTGTAGTGAGCAGATAAAGGTCCACATCTGTTCCTTGATCGGGCTGCCCGCTCATATGGCCTCCATTCTGATCCGATTGTTGGGTCCTAAGCGTGGGCATATCGGGGAAGAGATCCGCTCGTTTGGCGACATGTCCAAA
The DNA here is from genome assembly GCA_038501925.1 of Xenopus petersii. Taxonomy (NCBI): domain Eukaryota; kingdom Metazoa; phylum Chordata; class Amphibia; order Anura; family Pipidae; genus Xenopus; species Xenopus petersii. The sequence goes on from CM076675.1 coordinate 119,341,998, forward strand.
TGAACGGATCTCCCTGTGTATGGCCACTTCCAGCTTTTCAGCTCTCTTAAGGTGGCCATAGACTCAAAGATCCTATCGTACAAATCGGGGATTCGTCCGATTTTCTGACCGTGTGTGGAGAGTCCCGCCGGATCCCTTCACGCTCTCATCGTAATCTGACCGAACGTTCAGATTACCCCCCGACATAGCCATGCCCATTAGTGCCATATCGGGGAAAGATAGGCTCGTTTGGCGATGCCAAACTTGTTTTTTTTTTTCCAAAATGCATCAGTTAATAGTGCTGCTCCAGCAGAATTCTGCATTGAAATCCATTTTTCAAAAGAGCAATGACATTTTTTTTATATTCAATTTTGAAATCTGACATGGGGCTAGATATTTTGTCAGTTTCCCAGCTGCCCCCAGTCATCTTTTCTATCTTTGCTACATTTAAAATTGAGCAAAAACCTGAATTGCTCAAATTTTTCAAGCCTTTTCCCGAATTGTTCGAAATTTTCAGGCTTTTTCCAGAATTGTTTGATTTTTTTTTTTCAGGGTTTTTTCTAAAATTGCTATATTTCTTTTCAAGTTTTTGCCCTAAAAAAAATTTATACCAAAAACCCCTGAAGACCCGGATAGCTTTAATTTGAGAGGTGCCTCTCCCATTAACTTATACAGGACCTCGACAGGTCCAAAATGGCAGATTTTCAGATTTGAACTTTTTGCAGCATCCATGTATAATAAATCTCGAAAAATTTTAGTTTTTTTTCCCACAAATTTTTTTTTTTTAACATTCAGACTTTAATAAATAACCTCAAGTGTTCACAGAGGTATGGTAATGTGCATTTTTAAATTGAAAATTAACAATATTAATCCTGATGAGAGTCCCTAATGTGTTTCAGGTAGAAAAGAGCAAAGAAACAATCACTTTTGGGGACTATCCTCTTTTCCATACTGCCAAACCACAATTTTCAGTTCATGTTCATTCATATATTATGGTCCTTGATGTTTGCACAACTGTTTTATGTTTGTTACATATTTTAGGAAGTTAGAGGAAGTGAAACAAAAAAATGTAATCTTGAAAAAAGAGCGGAGTCACACTACAACTCACTTTGTGGGCCATGACATGACCGACAACACTAGTTCAGAACAGAGCATGTCCAAGTAGTGGAAGAAGAAACTTGAAGAAGCAAATGCAACATCCAGAAAACTTGTAGCTGATATGGAAAAGCTCTAGGATTTATTTTCCGTTTGTATATTTTTAATCTTGATTTTTTTCTAATCATGCTGTGTGATCGGTATTGAAACATCATTGGTGGAGACGTATATTCTTCCCTGTGTTATAGCTTTGGCATCACAGGTTATGTGATTGATTAAGTTGTACATTTTAAAACAAATCCAAGTGTGGCATGAAAAGGTGTCCTACGCTGTCATATAGCAAAGTGTAAAAAAGATCAGTGGTACTTTTAATCACACTCCTATTTATTTTTCATAGGTGTGTTTTGTGCATACTCATACTTTTCTTTAGTTGTCTCCCGCATCAAATCCATTTGATCGCTTTTCAAAGGGAATTCAATTTGGGGGTTGCCTCTAGGAGAGGTGTGGTAGTCCTGTGAACATTTCCTTTACACTTTAATTTCGCTGATATCTGCAGATTGTAATATTATGTGCCTTTTAATAGTCATGTGAAACATGAAAAATCAATTAGAGCATTCCCTTAAAGGGACAGTTCAGTGTGAAAATAAAAACTGGGTAAATGGATAGACTGCAAAATAAAAATGTTTCTAATATAGTTAGTCAAAAATGTAATGTATAAAGGCTGGAGTGGCTGGATGTCTAATATAATAGCCAGAACACTACTTCCTGCTTTTCAGCTCTATAACTGTTAGTCAGTGACTTGAAGGGGGGCCACCTGGGACACATCTGTTCAGTGATTTTGCAATTGATCCTCGGCATTTAGCTCAGATTAAAAAGCAACAGATATGACCCATATGGCCCCCTTCAAGTCTCTGATTGGTTACTGCCTGGTAACCAGTCAGTGTAAACCAAGAGAGCTGAAAAGCAGGAAGTAGTGTTCTGACTGATATCTTACACATCCAGTCACTCCAGCCTATATTTATTTTTGGCTAACTAACTATATTAGAAACATTTTTTATTTTGCACAGCCTATCCATTTACCCAGTTTTTATTTTTACACTGAACAATTCCTTTAATGACTTTCTGAATTAACTGCATAGCTTTGTTTACTTCCTTAGATAGTATGCATGCATCCTGTTTAAGGAATTTGAACAAAAAATACCCTTTCTAACCCATTGTTCATTAAAGGTAATAGCAGATGTACTGCAAGTGATTTTTTTTTACATGTATCTTGTGTATGAATGCTTTCTGTTTTTATGTTGCTCTGATTTAATTTTTTTTTCTTTTTTTTAGGAAAATACAAAGTTAATAAATGAGAACATTGATTATGTAAGAGAATTTTCGACTCACACTTTTGTGGAGATCTGCTGTCTACTTCAGTTTGTCTGTTTTCCCTCTATGACTCTTGGGGGTATATTTATCAAAGAGTGAAGTTAGATATCACTGCAGTACGCTAGAATGAAATCCACCACTCTCCATTCATTTCTATGTGACTTTTTAAGGTGTATTTATCAAAGGATGAACTTTCACCCACTGAAAAATACTATTTTAAAAGTCCCATAAAAATGAATGGAGTGGTGGAATTTCATTCTGTTTTCATTTATATCTGTTTTCCTTCTGTGACTCTTGGAGGGGGGGGGGCTTATATTTATCAAAGAGTGAAGTTAGAGATTGCCGCAGTCCATTAAAATGAAATTCCACCACTCCATTCATTTCTATGTGATTTTTTTTAAGGCGTATTTATCAAAGGATGAACTTTCACTTTCACTCACTGAAAAATACTCTTTTAAAAAATCCCATAGAAATGTAGTGGTGGAATTTCATTCTGTTTTCATTTGTCTGTTTTCCTTCTATGGCTCTTGGGGGTATATTTATCAAAGTGTGAAGTTAGAGATTGCCGCAATCTGCTAGAATGAAATTCCACCACTCCGTTCATTTCTATGGGATTATTCCACCACTCTATTTCTATGGGTTTTTAAAGGAGTATGTATCAAAGGATGAACTTTCACGCACTGAAAAATGCTCTTTTAAAAATCCCATAGAAATGAATAGAGAGTGGTGGAATATCGCAGTAGAGGACTGCTGTGATCTCTAACTTCACTCTTTGATAAATATACGCCATGGGCACTTGGAGGTTTATTTCACGAATAGCTTGTTAATGGTTGCCAAATGCTGAAAAACCTCATTCTGTTACTAGCCTGTTTTATAGGTGACTTGATAAATCTGTTTTAGTTAATGCCCAAGGCCACAATGATTACAGTTTTGCATTACTTTACATTATCTGGTTTAATATGTTTGTTGATACAGCTGGTAGAGCTCACTGTTTTGGACTGATTGGCTTAGCAGCATCTATGGGATGGCCTGAAATATCTTATTTTCTAGTTTCATTTGCTGAGAGGGATATGTTGCATAGACCATCCAATAACTGCCTGCATGCTTATCCCAGCTTCAGCTTTGGCTTTTGGACAATAATTGATATGGTTAGCTGCGCAGTCTTCCCCCCCCCCCCCCCAAATGACAAGGGGGAAGTAGTCTGTGTCTCTGTTGACGCTCACTTGTTTCTTGTAGCGTTCAGACACCAGTAGAAATTCCCTTGTTGGCAGTTGCTTAAGAGTCATAACTGCAAGCCAGAAGTAGTAGAGCAACTTCTAAAGAATGTAATGTTTTTACACTAAATATTCACAATATACTTCCCATCATTGGACATTTATTATTTCGTATGCTCATTTATTGCTCTTTTTCAAACTCGAGAAGAAAAAAAATCTTAAGATAATTTCACAAGCATTAATTAAGACTGTTTTCCATTCTGATTTTAATTAAAGATATTAAGGACTAAATTGTAATTACGCTACAAACATAAATTATGCAAATTTTCTATGATTAATACACAGGGGTTTAAAACAATGGACATGCAAAAACTGATAGCATTTCTGGTTACTCATTTAGTAGTGTGCATTACCTTTTTTTTTTTTGTTAAATTTTCTTAAACACAAATTTGTTTATGATTCGGCTTCAGCATTTGCTACTACTGTGTGTTATAATTAATGTGCTGTGTAAATACGTTTATTTGTTTGATAAATGTTATCTAGCTGTTATTTTTTGTTTTTTTAATGAGGCGGTAAGCCACTGTTTATGAATTGAATAGGATTTAGTTGAAATGGAAGCAAACAGATTTTTGACAAATTTAAATTGGTGGGGGGGATTTATTTGATTACTTTTATTATGAAGAAAAGATAACAGGATCATCTGGATCAGTGATACGTGTTTGTATATAGTGGGTATATAGGAAGGTTGCATATGTAAACATTTACATAGTGTTCAATAAATGTTGTATATGTATAAACTATATGTAATAAATTATTGATTCAACGGCTCTTCTATAAATGCATTGTATTGGAATTAAAAAAAAAAATCTTTTTTTTTAGCTTTGGAAGATTTACAGTGGCTACCCTCTATGCTAAAATTGACCAGTATGAAAAGGACATGAACAGACTAAAAAAAAAAAAAAAAAGCTCTTGAAAGAAGTGATAAGTACATATAAGAACTGGATGACAAGTTGAAAAGGTCTTCAGATTGGAAACAGAATTTGAGCTCACAAAATGAAAATCCAGTCCGCGATAAAGAAACTGTAAATTCGGAAATAGGTGATACATCGCTTAATTATGAATAGAGTGAAACTAGAACAGATGGATGAGATCTGAAAAAGTAGATAAAAACCAAGAGAATTCCGCTTGTACGTGTCCAACTGCAAATTATCACAAATCCGAATGTCTTGCATAGACAGGGTGCTCACTTATTTTTCAAAAGTAGAGTAAATTGTTTCCAAGTAACAGTTCTATCACGTGGAAAGAAAGCTTGGAGTCCATGTGGTAAGAACACAACACAAAATGAGCATAGAGAAAAACACACCATTTAAAGAAAAATAAATCCATTCATTCACTAGTCCAGGCACATCACTGTCTTTCAGCTCTGTTCAGTTAAACAGTACTGAATGTAAATTTATTCTTCTGTCAAATCAAGTGACTACAAAAAAAACCTTAACTTATCTTAGAAAATTTAGTTTTTGACGACTTTCCTAAAAAAGGAAAACCAAATGGCTTTTCCACACACAACGTTTCGGAGGTACAACCTCGAGCACTTGAGAAAGGAGGTTGTACCTCTGAAACGTCCCGTGTGGATCTCAATAAGCTACAAGTTTTTTGCACATTTGCCAGTGTGTGTGCCATCTGATTTTCTACTATGTACGGATTACTGAAACCAAGGTTTCCAGATTGAGCACCACCCGAATACACGCTCAGGTTTTGCATTACCACTGACTGAAGATTACATTCAATTAGAAGGCCTGAAAAGTAAAGAGGGACAGATACTGCAAGCATTACCTTCCCTGAGCAGTGAACAAGTAAATTACACTGCAACCACTAGTGAAAGTTCTATGGATACTACTTTCTTCGATGATGCCAAAAAGCTGCATTTCATGATGACAACCTTGGAACGCAATGAAAACCCTCATTCCCACAATCTTACATCTTATATTGTCATGAATTCAAATTCACATCCAGGCAAGGGACCACAAGCCCTCTGTTCAATCCATATAGCCAGCGCATTAATGGGCTTTTACTTCATAAAAGTCAGTCTTCAAGTACTTCCAAGTTTGCTACAATGTAATGCTACAGCACAGACCTTCACTTCTAAAAATCACATGGCCTTTACTGCTCCAGAGATGGCTTGTAATTTCCACTGTATATCATACACTGATAATAAAAATGGCCCTACATCAAAACGAAAACTCCTTAACCATGTTCATGACTGTCCCCCAAAATCCTTTAAGACATAAATATGTTCCATTTCAACATGCATGAAGAGTCATGTAATTGGTTCATCATACCAATAATCTTTTTATTTAAGTACCTTGAACGAAAAGAAAAAACTTTAAAGCGAGTTGGGGCCACAATCTGGTGTATAGTGGAATATTGTGTTATGCAGATAACATTATGCTAATATGAATTTAATGAAACATGGTTTTCTAACAAGCACATTTACTAAGAATTAATAATATATTATTAAGGTAACCTTTGTTGTATTTGGTACTTAAATCATGACAAATATAAAACATCTGAAGTGAGGGTGATTTCTCTGTTGATTTCTTTTCCCACCTGCTAACCTCCAACTTCCAGCTTGTTTCTTCCACTCTTGTTTGAAGCCCGTTTTTGCTCTACTTTTTTTTGCTCCTAAGGCTGGTGGCACATGGTATACTGAAGCCCACTGAAACAAAATGCCTCCAGAGTAATGGTATTTTGGTTGCTAGGGTTAGTGAGCTCCATTTGAAAGCTGGCAGCAATAATTCAAATGTTACTTTTTTTTTTATAACTAAAAGTTGGTGTACCCTTTAAAGTAAAATTTTCTTTCTCCCTTACCTTACTTTTAATTAATTTTCTTTCTAATGATAGAACCACCACTGGCACTATGACATATCCACACGTTTTAGGTAATTTAAAAGATTTTTCTGTATGACTGGCCAAGTTGTCATTTGTTTAAACCATGTATATATTTAAAGTGTCAAGCCATTGAAGGAAAGAAGTTCTTATGTCCTTTTGAGTAGCTGTTTTTTTGTTTTTTTTTTTTTTTTTTACTGTAGATTTTTTTACTGCAAGAGACTGTTTCCTTATTGAGGGACACCTTTCTGTCCAACGTCTCATTCCAAATCCAAGGATATGAGTATAAAGTATACTATTAAAGCATAGAGTAAAGAGTAGAATGAGGCAGGTAAGGTACCCACTTCTATTGCATTGGCCAATGTAGTGCAGAGGTTGTCAAGTAAAATGTCCTCCTGGGCTTTATACTAATTGGGGGGCAACCCATCAGCTCCTGTGGTCTTCCCAGGGGGCAGTCCTGCTTATGGCCTCCTGGACTTCTTGCTGTGTAATAGGGCTATCCAGGAAAGCGACTTCTTGCAGTCACATTGTGATAAAGTCTATTCGTGAGAGTAATTGGACTAGTTGCTGAGAGGTGGCGGTAGCACGAGGGGGGGGTATAGAGATTGGCGTAGTGGTTGCCCATAGTATATTTGCCCATAGTATTGGCAATAGCGACTTGATCTGTAATTACCTGTACCTGAAATCCTAGGAATTATTGTAGGGGAAACAGTTTGGTTGAGATAAAAACACTAGTCGTTTTCCTGCCTTGTTGGCTTGGTCAAACACCATTTGGAGAGAATAGAGTAGGTTTTTCGTTTTAAGCGGGTTTGTGCATCTTGCCGTGCAGCATAAATAGCTTTTATTTACACCTCCAGCAACAGCCTTAAAGGAGAATTCAACCCTAAAGTTAAAAAACCCATACCCTCCCCATATACGGGCCGATAAAAGCTGCCGCAACAGGCAGAGTCGTCAGCTTATTGGCTCGTGTGTGGAGCCATCGAACGGGCTTCTCCAGATCTATATCTGGCCGAAAGTCGGGCAGATCTCTATCAGGCAGGTTATAGAATCCAGTCGGATTGCTGCCTCGTCTGTGCGTTTATGCGGTCCCACGATCCGACTGCCAGTATCTAATGCATTATGATCCAATCATTGGGCCCTAGGGCCCACAATCGGATCAGCCCAATATCACTCACCTCAATGTGGGCATATTGGGAAGAGATCCGCTCGTTTGGCGACATCGCCAAACGAGCAGATCTCTACGTCTATGGCCACCTTAAGAATTGCTCATTAGGTCACCAAACAAGTGGCTTTTTCCCTGATATGCCCACCTAAGTTGAAAGATATTGAGCCCTAAGGACAAACAATCAGATTACAATGGCAGGTGCATGAGACATCAGAGCAAGGGCCACATAAACCATACTTGTCCAATCAATATCTGCCAGATTTTGTGCCCATCAGAGGTCCCCATACACAGGCAGATAAACTGTTGAATCAGTCTCTTGATTTGGCTGTTTTTTAGGGTATTTTTCTTGCGTGTCGTCTTCTCCATCCAAAGGCTTTTTGCTTTGGAGAGCTGTTGTCACCATGAGGAAAATGTTGTCCTCACTCTACCTTATCAAAGCAGGGTTATCTTTCCCCTCAGTTAAAACAGAACATTGCTGTGCTATTCCTTTGGTCAGAACCCAAAACCTAACCTGACTTGCAGACTTGCCTTGGTCATGTTGTGTGTTTTGTTTTTTAAAGATTTATATATAGTATCTTGCATGGGAAGGTATGTTCCAGAAAATTTGGCTTCCACTTGAAGGTAAATTTGATGTTATCAAGGGAAAAAGCCTGAGTCAAGCATTTAATACAGTCGTGGGATCTATTATCCAAAAGACCTATTCACAAACTCCACATTATGAGGATGGCATTTTTGATAGAGTTCTATTTTAGAAAACAATTCTTATTATTTTACTTATTTTTATGTAATAATAAGAATTACCTTCAAAAATTATATCCTCTATTCTCTAATTATAAAAAATGTGTTTTTAATGGGTAACTGAACATGCATAGATGATGTCCAGAAGCCTCTCTGGATCTGGCTATAAAAGCACATTTGAGTGCCATTTTTTGAAGAGAACATAAATCAGTGCAAGGTGGCACCTACCAACCCCGCTGCTTTTATTAAAAAAAAAAAGTAGGACAGATGGAGCTGTTGTTGTGATGGAGGGAGGTATCATTAAGTAAGTGGCTTTTGTTCTCCTTTAAGCAATATTAACAGCAAAGAATAATGTCAGGTCAAACCTAGTGTTATACAATGAAATTGATGTTTTATTTAATATGAAGAAACTATCATGCACACACTCCTATATGTTCACTTACACAACGGAAAATTACTATTATTAGTCACATTTCAAAAAACAATTTTTTTCCTAATTTTTTTTACTTTGGTTGCCCACAATTTTAAATCCCAGTGCTGGTAACCATAGACAAAATAATCTTATGCACAGTGTCTAATAGGAAACTGGGTCAATACAATTTACCCATTATTCAGTCCATAGTGAACCAGTCCATATTTCCTCACATCTAAAAAACAATAAAATCGTCATTCAAAAATGTGGAAATATTGACTTTTAATAAACTGTTTGAGGCATTAAGCTTTGAAATATCATATATGACAACCGATTGTTATGAACAAAGTGTATTTACATTTAACAAACAATAAAAGATAAGTATTGCCATTAAAGCCCCAGTCATGAAGCCGTTTGCATTCATTATTGTTGCACGCTACTTAAACTTTTCCACTTTGTGCTCCAAATAGCATTGATCTGTCATTGTACAGTCTTAAATGAGTACACATGCAGTGCAGCTTTGGAGGTTAATTAAGTAGTGCTAACTATGTCCAATCTTTATATAGTACTGTGTTAAAGTGTGTTAATGTAGTCATAACACCAGAGTTGTTGATCTATATACGAAACTACTGTGTTACCCTCATTTTACATTTTTCAGGGGACCAGGAAAAAATTCTGTTAAATCCAGGAAAATCTGAAATCCGGAAGATGTGCCAAATCAAAACATTATTTAAGTACTCAAAGGCTAGAAGCACATTAGTCAGTTTTACTTTGAAATGCAATTTTTACTGTGTTAATAAGGGTTAACCATTGCAGCATTAATGTTACACTATGGGGGGCATGTGCAAGGCTCTCTGACAGTCACATGCACAACCTAATTCAATAAGTGATTGGTGCATGACGTTATGAGTAGCAATGAATAAAAATTTCGCCATGTACAGATTCACCACAAACTTCCGGGCTTTGCGTCCAAAATTTGCTACGCGGCTCTTTTCACTTTGCACGACAGAACAAAAAGACATGAGACCAAAAAAAGATGCTTGACAAATAGAGATGGCGCGAACTGTTCGCCGGCGAACTTGTTCGCGCGAACATCGGGTGTTCGCGCTCGCCGGAAGTTCGCGAACGTCGCGCGACGTTCGCCATTTTGGGTTCGCCATTGTTGGCGCTTTTTTTTGCCCTCTCACCCCAGACCAGCAGGTACATGGCAGCCAATCAGGAAGCTCTCCCCTGGACCACTCCCCTTCCCTATAAAAACCGAAGCCCTGCAGCGTTTTTTTCACTCTGCCTGTGTGTGCTGAAGAGATAGTGTAGGGAGAGAGCTGCTGCCTGTTAGTGATTTCAGGGACAGTTGAAAGTTTGCTGGCTAGTAATCGTTTTGATACTGCTCTGTTATTGGAGGGACAGAAGTCTGCAGGGGTTTGAGGGACATTTAAGCTTAGGTAGCTTTGCTGGCTAGTAATCTACCTTCTACTGCAGTGCTCTGTATGTAGCTGCAGTGGGCAGCTGTCCTGCTTCTGATCTCATCTGCTGACTGCTGCAATAACAGTAGTCCTTGTAAGGACTGCTTTTATTTATTTTTTTGTTGTTTTACTACTACTACTACTACTACTACTACTACTACTACTACTATAAGAGCCCAGTGCTATTAGTCTAGCAGTGTTGGGGAGTGGGACTGGTGTGCTAATCTGCTGCTCCTAGTAGTTCAGCAGCACCAACTGTAATTTTTTTTTTTTTAATATTCATTTTTTTTTTATTTTACTTTTTTTTATTTTACTACCGCTGTAGTAGTGTATAAGTTGACCTTTTAGGCATTATTTGCCCTGTAGGCATTTTTTGCCCAGTGTGTTATTCAACCAACAGCCATCTAGCTGTGTGACCTTGTTCACATTCTGTCTAAATATCCATAATATTACCGTCTCCAGAAAAAACACCGGAGTGACTTTTTTCAAGCAGCCATAATAAATTTTACGTAATCCGTATCCATCGCTGTAGTAGTGTATAAGTTGACCTTTTAGGCATTATTTGCCCTGTAGGCATTTTTTGCCCAGTGTGTTATTCAACCAACAGCCATCTAGCTGTGTGACCTTGTTCACATTCTGTCTAAATATCCATAATATTACCGTCTCCAGAAAAAACACCGGAGTGACTTTTTTCAAGCAGCCATAATAAATTTTACGTAATCCGTATCCATCGCTGTAGTAGTGTATAAGTTGACCTTTTAGGCATTATTTGCCCTGTAGGCATTTTTTGCCCAGTGTGTTATTCAACCAACAGCCATCTAGCTGTGTGACCTTGTTCACATTCTGTCTAAATATCCATAATATTACCGTCTCCAGAAAAAACACCGGAGTGACTTTTTTCAAGCAGCCATAATATATTTTACGTAATCCGTATCCACCGCTGTAGTAGTGTATACGTTGATCTTGTGGGCATTATTTGCACAGTGTTTTCTTCAAACCGCCATCTAGCTGTGTGAGCTTGTTCACATTTTGTCTAAATATTGATAATATTATCGTCTCTAGAAAAACCACTTGAGTTACTTTTTTTCAAGCAGCATTCTTATATTTTACGTAATCCGTATCCACCGCTGTGTATACGTTGACCTTGTAGGCATTATTTGCACAGTGTTTTCTTCAAACCGCCATCTAGCTGTGTGAGCTTGTTCACATTTTGTCTAAATATTGATAATATTATCGTCTCTAGAAAAACCACTTGAGTTAGTTTTTTTCAAGCAGCATTCTTATATTTTACGTAATCCGTATCCACCGCTGTGTATACGTTGACCTTGTAGGCATTATTTGCACAGTGTTTTCTTCAAACCGCCATCTAGCTGTGTGAGCTTGTTCACATTTTGTCTAAATATTGATAATATTATCGTCTCTAGAAAAACCACTTGAGTTACTTTTTTTCAAGCAGCATTCTTATATTTTACGTAATCCGTATCCACCGCTGTGTATACGTTGACCTTGTAGGCATTATTTGCACAGTGTTTTCTTCAAACCGCCATCTAGCTGTGTGTATTATCGTTTCCAGAAAAACCAACTGAGTTTTTGTTGTTGTTGTTTTTTTAAAAATAATGCCAGGCAAAGGCAGGCCGCCACGCAGAGGCCGTGCTAGGGGCCGTGCTGCTATGCAATCCTGTGGCCCTAGCAAATTGCCCAGTTTTAAAAAGCCAATGACCCTGAACTCCCAAAATGCTGAAGAGGTAGTTGACTGGCTTACACAGCACACCCCATCCTCTACCGTTTCTAACTTTACCACAACATCCTCCTCATCCTCCACTGCTATGGCCACCCCACGTAACACTTCCTCCACCACCGGTGCCCCTTCTTCACTGGAGTCAGAGGAGTTATTTTCCCATGAGTTTCTTGAACTGAGTAATGCGCAACCATTATTGGCAGAAGAAGATGAAGGAGATGAGGACGTTACACCAGATTTAATTCTGGCAGAGAACACGACAGAGATGGACATAATGATGAGTGATGAGGAGGAGGTCCCCGCTGCTGCTTCCTTCTGTGATGTGTCAGAAGAAATTGATGCATCTGAGGAGAATGATGATGAGGAGATTGATGTTTTGTGGGTGCCTAGTAGAAGAGAGCAAGAGGAGGGTAGTTCAGATGGAGAGACGGAGAGTCAGAGAGGCAGTAGGAGAATAAGACTTAGAAGAAGCAGGGAGGACAGCCCGCAGGGATCAGTAGGGCAACAACATGTATCGGCACCTGTGTTCAGCCAGCCAACGCACCCGCCATTGCCGCCAATGCCGCCAACTTCTACTGTTACCGCCAGATCGCACACTTCCAAAAAGTCAGCAGTGTGGGATTTTTTTAATGTGTGTGCCTCTGACAAAAGCATTGTAATTTGCAATGAGTGCAGTCAGAAACTGAGCCTTGGTAAGCCCAACAGCCACATAGGTACAACTTCTATGCGAAGGCACATGAGCGGCAAGCACAAAGCACTTTGGGAGCAACACCTCAAAGGCAACAGGCAAACTAAAAGCCACACTCCTTCTGGTCCAGCATCTTACTGCTCTACCTCTGCTCTCCTTGACCCATCTGAACCACCCTCCACTCCGCCTTCCACCTTGACCACCTGTTCCCATTCCCAGTCATCTGCCACCAGCCAAGTTTCTGTGAAGGCCATGTTTGAGCGTAAGAAGCCAATGTCTGACTGTCACCCCCTTGCCCGGCGTCTGACAGCTGGCTTGTCTGCACTCTTAGCCCGCCAGCTTTTACCATACCAGCTGGTGGACTCTGAGGCCTTCCGCAAATTTGTAGCAATTGGGACACCGCAGTGGAAGGTACCCAGCCGCAATTTTTTTTCTAAAAAGGGAATACCACACCTGTACCAACATGTGCAGAGCCAAGTTACCGCATCTCTGTCACTTAGTGTTGGGCCAAAGGTCCATATGACTACTGACGCATGGTCCTCCAAGCATGGTCAGGGCAGGTATGTCACCTACACTGCCCACTGGGTGAACTTGGTAATGGCTGGGAATGGGAAGCAGGGAATGGGTAGCTCAACAACAACAGTGGAGTTGGTGTCACCGCCACGGATTGCACGCGGTTCTGCCACCACCTCTACTCCTCCATCGCTCTCTACCTCGTCTTCTTCCTCTTCTTCTTCTTACTCTGCTGCTGGGTCCTCCTTCTCCTCCTCCACACCTGTGCACCCCCAGCTCCCCCTAGGCTATTCGACGTGCCAGGTACGCCGTTGTCACGCTGTCTTGGGGATGACGTGCCTGGAAAGCAAAAACCATACCGGATCTGTACTCCTGTCATCTCTGCAGTCACAGGCCGATCGGTGGCTGACCCCACACCAACTGCAGATCGGAAAAGTGGTGTGTGACAATGGAAGCAATCTGTTGGCAGCGTTGAGACTGGGAAATTTAACACATGTGCCCTGCATGGCACATGTGTTAAATTTAATAGTCCAACGTTTTGTCTCCAAGTACCCAGGATTCCAGGACGTTCTCACCCAGTCCAGAAAGGTGTCGGCCCATTTCAGACGTTCCTACACAGCCATGGCACGCCTTGCTGACATTCAGCAGCGCTACAACATGCCAGTCAGGCGTTTGATTTCTGACAGCCAGACTCGCTGGAATTCAACGCTCCTTATGTTGGAACGTCTGCTGCAACAACAAAGGGCCGTCAACGAGTACCTTTTTGAACTGGGTGGTAGGACTGGATCTGCAGAGCTGGGGATTTTTTTCCCCCGTTCTGGGTGCTTATGCGCGATGCCTGCAGGCTCATGCGACCTTTTGAAGAGGTGACAAATATGGTCAGTCGCACCGAAGGCACCATCAGCGACCTAATACCCTTCGCTTTCTTCCTGGAGCGTGCCGTGCGACGAGTGACAGATGAGGCTGTAGACCAGCGTGACGAGGAGCTGGAAGCGCACGATTTCTGGTCGGAATCACCAGAACGAACCCAGGCACCTGCTGCAACGCAGGGAGAGGTGCCAGAAGTGGAGTCAGAGGAGGAAGGTGGCTTTGTGGAGGAGGAGGAGGAGGACCAACAGGAGCTGGCTTCCCAGGGGGCTAGTGGTGACCTTTTGGGGACCCCTGGTCTTGTACGTGGCTGGGGGGAGGAGACCGTGGATGATGCAGTCCTTGATAATGAGGAAGCGGAGATGGATAGCTCTGCATCCAACCTTGTGAGAATGGGGTCTTTCATGCTGTCATGCCTGTTGAAGGACCCCCGTATCAAGAGGCTTAAGGAGAAGGACCTGTACTGGGTCGCAACGCTACTAGACCCTCGGTACAAGCATAAAGTGGCAGAAATGTTACAAACATACCACAAGTCCGAAAAGATGCGGCATTTACAAACCAGCCTGCAAAACATGTTGTACAATGCTTTTAAGGGTGATGTCACTTCAGGAACTCATCAACATTCCAGGGGCAGAGGTGCCAGTAATCCTGCCACGAGCACACCTGCAAGGACAAAGCCCTTTGGCCAGTCTGTAACATCAGACATGCAAATGTTTTTCTGTCCAAGGCAGCGCCACAACCCTTCTGGATCCACCCTCAAAGAACGCCTCGACCGGCAGGTAGCGGACTACCTGGCATTAACTGCAGATATCGACACTCTGAGGAGCGATGAACCCCTGGACTACTGGGTGCGCAGGCTTGATCTGTGGCCAGAGCTGTCACAATTTGCCATGAACCTCTTGTCTTGCCCAGCCTCAAGTGTGCTCTCAGAAAGGACCTTCAGTGCAGCAGGAGGGATTGTAACTGAGAAGAGAACTCGCCTAGGTCACAAAAGTGTCGATTACCTGACCTTTATTAAAATGAATGAGGGGTGGATCTCGGAGGGTTACTGCACGCCGGAAGACTTGTTCTGACTTCTATGCAGCTGTCCTTCTCTTCAAGCCTCATGACTCCACACACAGCTGTCCTTTAGCGTCCTCCTCCCTCCGCCACCGTTACAAACTAGGGTGCAAACCCTACTGGTTTAATTTTTTCTGGCCTCTGTGCTTCAGTGGCTGCAACCAAAAAAACTGGGCAAACAATGTCTACAAGGTCAACGTATGGCGAAAAATGACTATTTTCAGCATTTATATGGCATATTTTTTCTGGCAACTGTGCTTCAGTGGCTGCGTCCAAAAAAAATGCATATTTTCTGCATTTATATGGCATAATTTTTCTGGCCTCTGTGCTTCAGTGGCTGCAACCAAAAAAAT
Source organism: Xenopus petersii (assembly GCA_038501925.1). NCBI lineage: Eukaryota > Metazoa > Chordata > Amphibia > Anura > Pipidae > Xenopus > Xenopus petersii. Next base: position 119,357,539 of record CM076675.1, read on the forward strand.
GCATATTTTCTGCATTTATATGGCATAATTTTTCTGGCCTCTGTGCTTCAGTGGCTGCAACCAAAAAAATGCATATTTTCTGCATTTATATGGCATAATTTTTCTGGCCTCTGTGCTTCAGTGGCTGCAACCAAAAAAATGCATATTTTGTCCATTTATATGGCATAATTTTTCTAGCCTCTGTGCTTCAGTGGCTGCAACCAAAAAAATGCATATTTTCTCCATTTATATGGCATAATTTTTCTGGCCTCTGTGCTTCAGTGGCTGCAACCAAAAAAATTTATATTTTCAGCATTTATATGGCATAATTTTTCTGTCAACTGTGCTTCAGTGGCTGCGACCAAAAAAATGCATATTTTCTGCATTTATATGGCATAATTTTTCTGGCCTCTGTGCTTCAGTGGCTGCAACCAAAAAAATTTATATTTTCAGCATTTATATGGCATAATTTTTCTGGCAACTGTGCTTCAGTGGCTGCGACCAAAAAAATGACTATTTTCAGCATTTATATGGCATATTTTTTCTGGCCTCTGTGCTTCAGTGGCTGCGGCCAAAAAAACTGGGCAAACAATGCCTACAAGGTCAACGACGTTGACCTTGTAGGCATTGTTTGCCCAGTTTTTTTGGCCGCAGCCAATGAAGCACAGAGGCCAGAAAAAATATGCCACATAAATGCTGAAAATAGTCATTTTTTGCCATACGTTGACTCAACGTATATGGCAAAAAATGACTATTTTCAGCATTTATATGGCATATTTTTTCTGGCAACTGTGCTTCAGTGGCTGCAACCAAAAAAACTGGGCAAACAATGTCTACAAGGTCAACGTATGGCGAAAAATTACTATTTTCAGCATTTATATGGCATATTTTTTCTGGCAACTGTGCTTCAGTGGCTGCGTCCAAAAAAACTGGGCAAACAATGCCTACAAGGTCAATGTATGGCAGTTGTTTAAAGAGAACAGTAGATTACTAGCCAGCAAAGCTACCTAAGCTAAAATGTCCCTCAAATCCCTGCAGACTTCTGTCCCTCCAATACAGAGCAGTATCAAGCAGATTACTAGCCAGCAAACTTACTATCATCTGTCCCTGAAATCACTAACAGCTCTCCCCCTACACTATCTCTTCCAAGCACACACAGGCAGATTTTTCAGATAAATTTTTGCCCTTGATCCCCCTCTGACATGCCACTGTCCAGGTCGTTGCACCCTTTAAACAACTTTAAAATCATTTTTCTGGCCAGAAATGTCTTTTTTAGATGTTAAAGTTCGCCTTCCCATTGAAGTCTATGGGGTTCGCGAACCGTTCGCGAACCGCTCGCATTTTTGCGCAAGTTCGCGAATATGTTCGCGAACTTTTTTTCCGACGTTCGCTACATCCCTATTGACAAATGCATATGTCACTTTATCCTCTCCTTCCACATCAACCAAAGGCATCCGAGGCGTCCCACTGTCTATATATGGACGTACACATAACTATATGGTTTATTCATTTTTATGTGGGATTCAAAGCAACTGGGTATTATCAGTTGGTGGTCAGATTTATTACTAATTGTGCCTGTGTTAGTAACAATATATAATCTATAGATGGTACTTTTTGCTTTAACAGCAACATAGTGTAGTAGTATTACCATTACCAGTCAACCAGACGTGAAAAATAACAGACATGTTTTTAATAACCTAGGAGATCGGACACAATGAAGGGGTGTATAGCAGTGAAAAATGCATGTAATTTTGCCCTCCCAATTTGTATTGGCTGTCCCAAAGCAGAAACAAGGTGCCAAGAAAAAAACGCACACAGACTCTAATGTGGTTTGCTACAAAAATTACAACATTTTTCTGGCAACAGTTAAGGACATTTTTCTGCAGTTTCAGGAATTTCCCAGCAAAGCAAAACGGAACAAATTCGCTCAACACTAGTTATGAGGTGCAGACTAATCTGAATTGACTATTTACAGACATAACCATGGTAAAATATGCATCTAGTTAGTATTTAAAACCTCTTAATTGTACTAATAATAACATTCCCAGCAGACAAACTTTTTGTTTAAAGTCTGAGAAAACATGATGTAAAAACAGGGAAGAGCATCCATTGAAATGCATTTTAAATTGTAGGGAACTCAAAAAATGATGTAAAATCAGGGGATTTAAAAATTAAGGTTTCACTATATATTTTAAAACACATATATTTTAAACACACATAAGTCATGGAGCTCTGAGGTGACAGCTGGTCCTAATATTTCACAAAATGAGTATTTCTATTTTTTATAATATACAGAGCATCAGTGAGTCGCGTCAAAAGCAATATTGCAAAGCACCATTTACAGTATAAGGAATTATTTTACAGGTTATTCACTTATCTTGTGTATTTTTTATTAATGCATGTAAAATATTGGTATTTAATAGAATAGCATATGTTGTGGCACCCTTAGATCACAATATTGTAACCCTGCTATAGTTCCAAGTGTATCCTGGAGAGCTCATAAGCATATTCACCCTTAGTCGTATTCAGTGTGATGGTACTTTTAGTAGTACCATTTTGACCTCGTGTAAGACAAAACTCAGTAAAGGAAAACCTTTAGTAATAGTCAGGCAATTTATTCTTACATAATACAACATAACAGTTTTGTCTGGGTAAGCTGTTGGAGTAACACACAGAATGTCAGCCAAGGACTTACCAAAGACCCTCCTCTTGGTCCAGGCATTTTATAGCTTTCAGAAGGCTTTTACAATAATTGTGACAAGGGTTTCACGGAAATACCATACATAGTCTGTCTCCTCCTTATACAATTAATGTCTAAATGATTTACTTAGTCTTACATGTTATCAAAGGAATGTTGTAACATACTGTGCCTAGCTCCAACGGTCCACAGCCTCACAATCAGCTATCGGCTAACCAAGGCCATTGTGGTATTTCCAGTAATCTGAGCCGCACTTCAGCAGTAAGGGGCCCCAACAGACAGACTGGCGTTAGACTGATACTCTGGAATTTAAGTAACAGAGTGATGATCTTTTGTTTGTATGGCCTAGTATAAGCTATATGAGTGACCATTGTCCACAGTAGACCATTAGCCCTTATATAGTCCATCCTGCCTTGGGCCCTATAGCGTTATGGCGTCGTAGAGGGCGGGGGTGACAAATATCAACCCTCTGACACTAGCCATTCGTCCGTCATAGGAATTGGACCGTTCCAGATATTTTTATATTATATAAACAAGTGTGGATGATAAATCTACTGACTCTGCCCCTCCAGATTGTAGTTTTTGGCTCCTGTACATTGTTAGATCAGGTTGAAAAAAGACCGAAGTCCATCTAGTTCAACCCCTCCAAATGAAACCCAGCTCCATACATGCACACACTGGGGCCTTCTGGAGCTCCTGACCAATCAATATCTTTCAAAAAAAAATCAGGCAGGTTTGAAAATTCCATCAGACGAGAACTGAAGCTATGTGTTCCACTTATCAGGCGGCTTTGCCAAATGAGCTGATCCATGTATGGCCAGTGGAAGTCTTCCATCGATTGCTTTGTCACTCCCATAGTCATCCATTGCTTTGTTACTCCCATAGTGCCAAATACTACAGTTTTTCATTCTGGCAATTTTCATTCAAGCCCTGAAGAAGAGATTTGTTGCCGGCAACTAATCTCCCTGAATCTGCCAATGTGTCTCTGTCTTTGCCTTGGTTTTGTTTTCACTTGTTGATGACTTGATAATAATAAAAATATTAGTGAGGCCTTTGGCAGGAAGAAAATGAAGCTCACAAAAGGCAGACCTCTAATTAAGCAATAAGAGCAGGCACCCTGCTGTGAGAGAGAAAGTCATTAGAAAGTGTTGCGATTGTATGACTTGCTAATGCTGTGAGACAGTATTAGAGATAAGCCGGGCACAATGGGGTCTATTTGTTAATGGTTTTCTTATTCTTTAGGCTTGCAGTAATTGACGTACTGTTAGGCGATTGCAACTGAATTTAAGCAGCCACTAAATTCTAATGTAACCATAAGGTCTTCTCCAGCTGTGGATAGAAGGAATATCATATTTCCACAAATTATGGTTAAATGCCAAATATAAAATGTATATGCATCCAGGGTGTCTTTGCAATGGAATTCCATTCATGGGTTCATTACATTTTAAATTGTTTCCAAAATGATGTGCCAATTAACCCTCATTGATATATGGTTATATTATATTATAAATAGCTGTTCTTTTGAGCGCTGGAACTAAAAGTGCCAGCCCCTTATCATGACGTTCATGTGACAGCACTGCATGCAAGTTTGTATAATTCATGGTGAAGACCATTGCAATATTTACTTAGCACTTGTGATCAGAAGCCAGTTGGCATGGTGGCGGAAGGGGTGGGTGTTACAACTTGTAGACCAAGGGCAAGTAACCCTATAAAGGAAAAAAAAACGTTATATTCATTTAAAAAGAATCCGCATCTCTTGGTTAAGTATTTAATTGAGAAGAGATGTTTCACTTATAGGGGCAGAGACACACGCTCAGATTTGGGGAGATTAGTTGCCCAGTGACAAATCTCCTTCTTCGGGGGGCGACTAATCTTCCCAAACTGCCTCCTGACGGCTAGAATGTAAATTGCCGGCGGATCGGCAATCGGTGCTCTTCATTATCCGAAGTCACCCGAAGTTGCGTCACAAGGAAACTTCTGGCTACTCCGGAAAATAAATCGCTCCAAGTGCCATTCCGCCAGCGAGTTAGATTCTAAGGTGTAGATTTATCAAAGGTCGAAGTGAAAATTCAAATTAAAAAGTTATGGTCAAATGCCAATTCCATTCGTACGATTCAAATTCGATCTAAAATTTACCTAAACCTAGATTTTTTGATAAATTTTGATTGCCCTTTTTAAAATCGAATGTCGAAGTTATGGGAGTTTAAAAAAACTCCCATTACTTCGAAATTGACCCTTGATAAATCTGCTCCTTAGTGTCTAGAAAATTCATGAAGGACATTTGGCTGACCACCTAGTTTTTTCTTTTGCTGAGGGGTTTTGCCATCACACCAACCCCTCCGTACATTCCCGTAACTATATACCTCCTACACCTACAGTGTCCTTTCAGAAAGGCTTGCAGTGGCGTTTTGCCATCAGAGCTAGCGAATGATTTTCTAAGGAAACATATAATTTCCTCAAAAATCACTGTGATATTGTGTAATTTAATATTATTGCATGAAAATTAGTTCAAACCCCTCCTGATTGCTTCAAGGTTGTAACTGTCCTACCCAAAATCCATGTCATATTTTAATAACCTGCCAACTGCAAATAAGAGCAGGCATAATTAGGCAATAAAACACCATTGCTCAAGTTGTAAATGTTTATCGAAAAACAGTACATCTTGGAAAAGAAACCTATGTTTATTACGAAAGTGTCAATGTTAATGAGAGCTTGTAAATTCCCCTCTGTGTGTTACTATCTACAAATCTCCTTGCTAAATTCTGTAGATAGATATTTCTGGAGATCAAAGGCCTTTAGTCCTGCACCAAACCAATGGAATAATGATCTACAGTAACTGGTTTTGTTCTAAAATAAGTTGTACAGGAAAAAGAGATATGATTTATGTAACTGATTTCAGCACGAGGGAATGGATGCCAATAGCCTTATTGATTATTGGCATAAGAACAACTGGGCTTAATGACCTGAATTCCTATCATTCAATACGTTATAGACTTAATCTTAAAAAAAATGCCAAAAAAAAACGAATTTGGCATGCCCATTGTGCTTTAGCTCCTGAGCCAATGGTGGCTTAATGGCGTAATTGCTCCCAGACTGGCTGCGGTATTTGACAACTGTCAGTTAAGGTGTCCGATTGAAGCACAAAACTGGTTCATTTGTATCAAGTTTTTGGTTTGTTCCCCTCCACCTGCTTTTTCACTAATATGTTTCCACTTCTTTAAATACACGGGCAATTATATGTTTGGTTTAAATATAAATATAATGGCTTGGGTATCAACAAAAAGCAATAGGGGATTATAGGGAAATATAGCCTACATTCTTCTATTTTATATGAACAAAAAGAAAATGTACATTTTGACACCAAAGCCTATTGCTTTGATGCATTTAAATATAAAGTATGAATTGGAATGGCATATTACTTTTTAAATCCCTAATCACAAAGTGGGTAAAACTCCAATGCAAGTGATAAATATCAGGATACTATATCTCCTCAGAGACGTGTCAGCATTTCATTTTCCCTTTTATTTCAAAATAGGCAAATGGGATGGGGCTGGTAATAGGGTGAGATAAATTAGTTAATAATATATATTTTGTTTTGATCAAGGAACCCTCAAGGCATTTCTTCAGCAGGGTAGAGAGCATCTACTCCCAAAGAACAGGGTAATCTTCCATTGACTCCATATCATTTTATTACTGCTGCCCATTAGCCCAGTAAGGACTATTTCCACGTTTATATACAGTATATTTATAAAGCGTAGATTTTAAACAAGCATGACGTATCAGAATGTGTTTCCAGATTTGTATCATGTTAAAGGAGTGGTTCACATTTAAGGTAACTTTTATTATGATATAGAAATACCAATTCTAAGCAACTTTTCAATTGGTTTTCATAATTTTTTATAGTTTTATAGTTATTTGCCTTTTTCTTCTGACTCTTTGCAGCTTTCAAATGCTGACTCCCTTCTAAAAAAAAAGCTCTGTAAGGCTACAAGTGTATTATTATTATTATTACTTTTTATTACTGATCTTTCAGGCTTCTCCTATTCATATTTCAGTCTCTTATTCAAATCAATGCATGGTTGCTAGGGTAATTTGGACCTTAGTTACCAGATTGCTTAAGATAAAAATTGAAGCTCTGCTGAATAAAAATCTAAAGAACTCAAAAAACATTCAATAATAAAAAATGAAAACACATTGCAAATTGTCTCAGAATATCACTCTCTACACCATACTAGAAGTTGTATCAAAGATGAACAACCCCTTTAAAGGGGGTTTACTGTGATATATGTAGCAAAAGTGCCACACAATTACAGAGGTAGATCACTCTAAATTTACTGTAACTTGTATGGGCAAATTTATCAAAGGTACATTTATTTTAACTGGGAGAAAATGCTTTAAACAATCATTAGTACTGGAAAAGAAGGGATTTTCTTTCTAGGCTTGTGATACATTTTTTCTTAGTATGATGTGGACCAGTGGTATAAAGCTGGGGCACTGGCCCCTTGGGGGATGACTTGAAATGAAAATGTTCGAGACCACCAATGTCGGCTGTTATTCTAAGACAGATTGCAACTGGTCCTTGGTTCTGTAGTTCTCTGCTGTGAAATTCAATTTTTATCTGGTTGCTATGCTCTAACTTACCCTACAACAGTCAGTGGGTTCAGAGTGGTTTTGAGTGTGGAATGAATAGGAGATGGACATTTCATGCTGGATAGAACAGAGAGCCAAATCATACTAAAACCATGCAAAATATGAATAAATTATAAACTACAGTTGTACAACGATTGCACATTGTCACAGGATAAGATATGGCAGGTGCAAGCGAGTCATGATGAGCTGCATTGTGCCCCATATAGAAGCCTAGTCCTGGCAGCTGTTGTTTCTCTTTGCTTTGTTAAAGGAGAACTCAAGCTGAATTAAAGAAGTAGCTTGAAATGTTGTACATTATGTTTTGTGCTTCTGTACCAGCCCAAGGCAACCACAGCACTTTAGCAGGGAAGATCGGTGCCTCCAAAGATGCCCCAGTAGCTTCTCATCTTCTTTTCTGCTGATTCACTGCACATGCTCTGTACTGCTGTCACTTACTGAGCTTAGGGACCCACTTACAATATACTGTATATAGAGAATAGAAATGTCACAATATAAGGATGATTAGTATTTAATACAGGTAATTACTATATGGCAGCACAGAAACCAGTGCAATTAGCATCATAAATTAATAATCACCCCATAGCATCAGCTTATATGACAGACTAAACGCATTTTCTGGTTGTAAATTTGCGATGACCCCTAAGCTTAGTTTCTCAACATCTGCTCAGAGTCCACTGAGCATGTGAGTGTCACAGACACTTTCCAAGATGATGATCCCCTGTGACAAGTTTGAAGTCCTGGATCACTGCTGCCACTCAGATGCTGAAACTTTAGTCTGGAACAATACTTTCAGTATGTAAAATATAGCATTTTAACCATATTCATTTTTAGGGTTGAGTTCTCCTTTAAGGATAAAGTACCAGGACAGTAAACCATTACATATACTAGAAAATTAACCCTTTTTGGTTGATGAACATTAGGGGGCAGATTTATTAAAGGTTGATTTTCGAAGTAATGGGAGTTTTTTTTGAACTCCCATAACTTTGAAATTCGAATTAAAAAAAGACCAATCGAATTAGATTCAAAGCTTTTCCAAAAAAAACCTTTAATTTTTCAAAGTCCACCAATTGACTCCAAATAGGTTATTGGAGGTCTCCCATAGGCTAAAACAGCAATTCGGGAGGTTTTAGATGGTGAATGGTCGAAGTCAAATTTTTAAAGAGACAGTACATGATAAATTTCTATATTCGAAATTAGCTTGAAATTCAAATTGTTATAATTCTAATTTTCACTTCGACCTTTGATAAATCTGCCCCTAGGGGTATGGTTTACAGTATTAATATGTAATATCAATGGCAAAATTCATATTTCTGTAACAGCAAAACCTTGCTTATAGTGGTTCATAGATCTATTTAGCAAGCCGTTGTGTTATAATGTATAATAAATGGGACATGGAGTTAATGAATGGAAGCAGGGAGAGTGGCAAAACCTCTTTCTTTTATAATACGTGTGATATGATTTGTCCATGTACTTATAGATATAAGGCACATGTACATTTGTAGACACTAAGCAGGAAAGCAGCCCTTACCATACTCTGCAGTTCAGAACACAAACATGCAGGCAGCCATGCTGTCACTCAAAGACAACTAAGTCCCATTGATTCCCAATAGCCTCAGGGCATTAGTTTGGAGAAGTGTCTGATTGTTTCAGTGTAACCCCTTCCCACATATGTCTTACATGAATCTAAAAATATTTTCTAATAAAAGACAAACTGCAACCATGTACTTTTTTTCCCTCTGCTATGTTAACAATCCCTCCTTTCAGCATACCCCTCATGAAAGCCATTAAAGGGGATCATGCAGGGATTTTGAAACTTGGCCAAGCAGTAATTTGTCAGATAAAATGTATTTAGACCCCCTTGTTCCTAAAAAAAAAAATGCTTATATGTTTAACAATATGAAAGATTGGTTGTAAAAGACACTGTAGTCTGTACCCTGTGTTCAGCAACAAATGACAGTCTGACTGTCAAGTGGGGCCACCATTCAGTGCATTATGGGTCTCTCTCCCTATAAGGACCAGCCTTCTGGTTTATAGTTTATTGTCTATTAAGTATATTCCACAACACTTTAGACATTATACATCGATTTGCCCCAAACCTGATCCTAAGTGATCTTCACACTGGAATTTCAGGTGTAGCTAAATGAGCAAAGGTACATTCTCCCCCAATTCTCAGCCTTACTTATCTTCATGCTTCTGCTCCAAGTCCCCCATTTTACTGCTCTAAGCCAACATGGGGGGGTGAACAATGTGTTCATGTGATAGGGACATTAGATCAGTGGGTCCCAACCACTGACCTAAGGTCCCCACATAAACACATGCGTTGGTCAATATTATTAGCAGCCAGTTAACCTGCCTGTATGTTTTAGGGGTTGTAACAGGAAACCAGAGTATCAAGAGGAAACCGGCAGAAGGATGGGGAGAACATAAAACCCCCCCCCCCCACACTGTGCTGCTGTTAAAGGAAAGCACTCAGCCTGTGTTTCGCCAGAGAAAATACTGCAAGAGAACATTAATATGGTACAAGCTCTTGTGTGCCATGGGCAGCATGTTTCCCAATTTTGTTTCAAAAATACAATTTCCCCTGCAAACAAAACATATTTATGCCATTGCCCATAAAAGTACTTTCTATGTCTCTGTTAGAGAAAGGATGTACCTAATGAGTGGCTGCACTTATTTCCACTAAACCCTGCAATATACATGTTCATGAATGTGTCTGTTTAAAGGGAAAGTTGGGGGTTAGGTAGTAGGCACGTGATCCCTGCACAATGATGACTTCTTGTGTGGCACAAACAGCGGAGAAATGACTGTGCATGTTTCAATTCTATCGGGAAGGCGCTAATATGTTTGGTGACATTTCAGAATCATTATGTGAACTAATTTATTGAGTCTGTTAATTATGCAGCATTATTCCAGAATCTATTGTAATTCCATAATCTGTGCAGTATAATGGCACTTTTACAGGGAGCTGCATTTGGTTCCTCCCAGTAGCTGATTACCTCACTAACATGTGGAGAGACTCGGATCACATTTGATGACCTTTGTCTGCATTTTATCTTGCGTAACCTCATTATCTGGAGCTGAGGTTTTGGATGTACAAGCCTTGGCTCCCAGGGGGGCTGCCTCACAATAATGTGATCCCATTCACAGCTGAAACCGAACGAATCAGTAACAGCCAACAACTGATGGGGTTAATACAGTATATTAACTCACAAGATGCTGGGATTTTTTTTTAAGGAGCTCCTCCATCCTAAAAACCTGAAATACAAAAGAAAATAATCGTAAGCAACATTCTAATATACATTCATTAGAAAAGTTCAGTGGTTTTAATTTATAAATGAAATTGCAGTTGAAAGCCATATCCATTTGTTTGTTTCAAGAGTCAGAGTTGGCAATGCAGGAAAAATAAACATGTAGCAAAAGTGACAAATATTTCTTCAAATGTTTAACTACAATTGCATGTACAGTGACTATAAAAAAAGTGGAAAGTTACTTAGCATTACATCTTCATTCATTATGCACCAGTTTTTGGGGACACCTTTATCTTTTGCTTTTTCTCATGTGACACGTTTATTTACAATTCAGTTTGCTGTGACATTCTCCTTAGTTATATTTCTGTAATAAGTCCATTCATATTCCTGCAGTGCACTGCTCCCACTGACTCATGACAGGAAAGAGAGCTGCATTTTACTGCTAACTGAACCTCATCATTTAGTCCGGAAACTAACAAAGGGATGTTTTTATTCCACCTTAACTTTGCACACAATCCTTTAACAAATTAATTAATCGTAATGAATTAACACTTCATTTATTTAACCGTGCTACAGTTCATGAATTAAAATTTCATGCAGTGATTAAAGGCTGCTAAAATATGCATGATTTCGTTAAAATTTCATAATAAATCAGTGCAATGTGTTACATGACAAGTCAACTATTTCTCCCCAGACCCTGTGTACACGATTTTGCTTTTGTGTGAGTGTGGGACTGCTAAGTGGGATGCTGAGGGCTCTAATGTAGCTGGGAAAGGACTGGATATTTCATTAGGAAGTCATTTCACCTCATGTGCATAGCCTCCCCTGTCTGTGAGGAGGATGAGAGATCAGACGCCACACCAGAAACAGTCGCAACAACCTGGTGCCATAGAATAGAACATCATACCTGCAAATCAGTATGGTACTAGAAAGGTTTGAGAGAGAGAGAGAGAGAGAGAGAGAGAGAGATTGATAGATAGATAGATAGATAGATAGATAGATAGATAGATAGATAGATAGATAGATAGATAGATAGATAGATAGATAGATAGATAGATACTGTAGAGAAAGAGATAGAGAGAGAGAGATAAATGATAGATATATAGATATGATAAAATACTTTACAGTATTTTACTACTTTACAGTATTTTAATACTTTAAAGCTAGAAGTTAAGAATAACTTTTTGTTGTTATATATCATCAGGGCCACGGCCACCATTAGAAATCACGGGGCCCCATACAACAAAATTTGGGGGGCCCCGCCCACACTGACGACCAAGCTCCACCCCATATCCCGCCCACTCCACATCGCAGTTAAAAGACCACACAGACATCAGCGCTAAAAAAGTAACCCCCCCCCCACACAAGTTGTAAAAAGCTATTGATGGTCAGGGCCCCCATATAAAAAATTGGGGCCCCAAAAAAAAAATTTAACATTTTTTTTTTTTTTTTTTAAACTTTGGTGGCAGGGGCCCCCTTATAAGTTAAAAAAAAACTTGGGGCCCCAACAAAAAAAATGTAAAAAAAAAACTTAAAAAAACAAACATTGGTGGCAGGGGCCCCCTTATAAGTTAAAAACAAATTGGGGCCCCAAAAAAAAATTTGAAAAAAAAAATTTTTTTTTCTTAAAAAAAAAAAAACAGTGGCGGCAGGGGCCCCCTTATAAGTTAAAAGCAAATTGGGGCCCCAAAAAAATTTTGAAAAAAAAATATTTTTTTTTTTTGAAAAAAAAACCCATTGTCGGGAGGGGCCCCCTTATAAGTTAAAAACAAATTGGGACCCCAAAAAAAATGTAAAAATTGGGGCCCCAAAAAAAAAATGTTTTAAAAAAAAGATTGGTAGCAGGGGCCTATAGAATATTAAAATAACAAATTGGTGGCCAGGGGATTAAAAAAAAAAACCACACAAACTGGTGTTGGTAGAATTGAACTCATGGCTTCAGTACTTCAACTTCGCCTCCTTTCGTGACTTCGGGTCTTTTCACCGCTTCAGGACTTCAATTTCGGCTGTTTTCGTGACTTCGGGTCTTTGCGCTGCTTCAGGACTTTGGCTTCGGCTGTTTTCGTGACTTCGGGTCTTTTCGGCGCTTCGGGACTTCGCCTTTTTCTGTGACTTTGTGTCTTTTCAGCGCATCGGCTTTTTGGCACTTCCGCATTCGGCAACGCAAGAGGCAAGACGTACGGCTCGGGCGCTCGTAAGGGGGGCCTGGATCTTCAAAAAATGCAGCGCTGCCGGGCCCCCCTTTATGCCCGGGCCCGGTACGCTTGTCCCCCCTGTCCCCCCCTGATGGCGGCCCTGTATATCATATCAAATCAGTATGAGAGAGAGAGAGAGATATGGATAGACTGATAGGTGGATTATGGATAGATGGATGGATGGATAGATGGATGGATGGATGGATGGATGGATGGATGGATAGATTATGGATAGAGATAGATAGATAGATAGATAGATAGATAGATAGATAGATAGATAGATAGATAGATAGATAGATAGATAGATAGATAGATAGATAGATATGATAAAATACTTTACAAAGCTAGAAGTAAAAAGGCATATTGGGCCCAGTTTTCCTGGACAAGTTGTAGTTTTCTAATTTTTTAAGGTGTAATATTAATGTTCCATAGAAAATGCAAAAGAAAATTGCCGGTTCAGATTTTAACCATCCAAATCCTCGGTACTAGTAACAGAAAAGCGCTGAATTAATATGGAAGGTAACTCCAATGCATTATGGGTGGATGGGAAAGCATGCAATGATAGCTTGGTGCCTTTTAAATAAGACATTCCTTTTTGTGCATAACACCAGGTCACACGTGGCATTACAATTCGCTGTCAGGTTTTAAAGCTTAGTGAATAGAGTGAAACAATGACTTTTTTTTATTCTTGTGGAACGAAATTTAGAGAAATCTTTTGGAATGTGCTGTTCAGTTCTGTGTCTGTTGCATGTGAGAGAGTGAGACGAAGAGGGCTCAGTGCGCAGATGGAGAGTTACATAGCGACTGCCCCGCGCTGCCTCCTGCCCTCTCACCTATAGGAAGACAGGCCAGTGTATTTATCATCCCAAGTGCGCTCCCGCGGACATAATTAGTGCAATGGTAACACATATAATCATAGAGTAGGATAAATGTTTTTTGTTTGTGTCTGTGGGAGTGCTGTCTGAATGATAGTTATATATATATATATATATATATATATATATATATATATATATATATATATATATATATATATATATATATATATATATATATATATATATATATATATATAGGCATGTAGCAATGAAATCCCCACTGCAGACCTGCTAGATGTCTTCTTATGGAATGTTATGAAGCTCAGGCTCTGCTGAGTAAGGTTGATGAGAGCTGTAGTTCATAAACACTTGCGAGCCATGATTTTGACTTTATCTCTCAGCAGCAGTTCATCTAACAGGCAAACGAGAGAAGGAGGATATATATATATATAATACACAAACGCCATGAATATCTTGTAAATTATATCCTTATAAACGGTCAGTAGTGATGGCATCAGTTATAACCTGTGAGTTCTGATTTCATTTCTGTCACATGACTCACTGAAACTTGTGTATTATAATAAATAAAGTACCCCCAGTGGTCATGAAACTCCTCGGTAACTTATAATATCCTTATATTTTACAATAGGGGGTACTTTATTCACTATATATATATATATGTAATTCAAAACGGGATACATCCCTTTAAAAGTGTGTCAGAAATAATTTCGTCTTAAATTACCCGAAACGTATAGGCTGATCATTGAAACATGCAAGTGAGCTAAGTGATATTGTCTCACATTCTATACGAGCATGTGTTTGCTGGGAGGTGGGTCACGTGGTTGTGTATGAGTGAAGGGGAGCTGCAGGAGGTGCTCGGGTTGTGCAGAAAGCAGGGGGCGCATGTTGTCTCCAGGTGTAGCACCTGCACTGTCCTGCTGTCTGTCTGTCACTATAAGAGCAGCCTCCAGTCACCAGCACCGCCCAGACTGTCAATTGAGCAGTAAATGCGAGAAGCCCCAGACAGCTGATGTGTGTCAAAGCGTCCAAGTGCTTCCACAGTCTCGCGATACTACAGGCAGCCGGCTGGAGCTGCGAGATCTGGGGCTCAGGTGTAAGAGCATCTCTTGTCAGCAGTGGGACAGAGCAGAGACATAAGTGAGACCGAGAGGCTGGAGGGAGGCACTCCGTGTGGTCGCTGGGACATTCCGCAGCAACAACAGCAGCAGGAGTAGCAGGAAAAGCAGAGGCTCCATCCCAAGCAAAGCAAAACGCTTCACTTTTTCCTCTTCCCAGTTTCCATTACGCGGACTCTTGGATTCCATGCAATTCTTTCAAGATGATGTCAATGAACAGCAAGCAGCCTCATTTTGCCATGCACCCGAGTTTACCTGAGCACAAGTACACTTCTCTGCACTCCAGCTCGGAGGCAATAAGGAGAGCATGTCTACCCAACCCACAGGTAAGTCACCTCTGGATACTCTCTCCTTCCCACTTTCATTCTTTCTTGGCTTTTCCCTTTCTTTACTCCTTTTAAACCTCTGGTGTGCGAGTGCAACGTCCCAAATAATCACTCAATGTCGAATCTATGTGCATCACCCCAAATAATCACTCAATGTCATGTCTATGATCATCACCCCAAATAATCACTCAATAACATGTCTATGTGCATCACCCCAAATAATCACTCAATGTCATGTCTATGATCATCACCCCAAATAATCACTCAATAACATGTCTATGTGCATCACCCCAAATAATCACTCAATGTCATGTCTATGATCATCCCAAATAATCTCTAAATCTCATGTCTATGTGCATCACCCCAAGTGACTGTACAGTATGAAGACGAGTATCACCAGTAAAAATGAGTCCATAGCATGTGTGTGCCCATAACTAGAAAGCTCCCATAGAAAACACCCATTTCTCCCATGTGTAACTGTCCCTGCTCCGGCTGAAATGGTAAACTCGGATGAATTCCCTTTGCCTGTGAGAATGTGCAGAATGTGCTCTCAGCTCTCCCTTCTGTCATCTCGTGTTGCAGATGCAGGGCAATATCTTCGCCAGCCTAGATGAGACCCTATTGGCCCGAGCAGAAGCATTCGCCGCGGTTGACATCGCCGTGTCCCAGGGCAAGAGCCATCCCTTCAAGCCAGATGCCACGTACCATACTATGAGCAGCGTGCCATGCTCCTCCAACACCACCGGCCCACTCGGCCCTCACCATCACCACCATCATCACCACCACCATCAGGCGCTGGAGCCCGGGGACCTCCTGGAACACGTCACCTCCCCGTCCCTCGCATTGATGGCCAGTACCGGACACGAAGGAGTAGGCGGCGGAGGTGGTGGAGGAGGCGGCGGAGGTGGTGGCGGAGGCTTGATCTCTACCTCGGCCCATCCGCACAGCCACATGCACGGCCTGAGTCACCTGTCCCACCAGGCGGCCATGAACATGACCTCTGCCCTTCAACACCCTGGACTGGTCGCCGCTCATCATTGCCCTGGGGGTCAGGTGGCCTCAGCTGTGGGGGCAGCGGCAGGCTTAGTGTCTATCTGCGACTCAGAGACTGACCCCCGCGAGTTGGAAGCCTTCGCTGAGCGATTCAAGCAGAGGAGGATCAAGTTAGGGGTGACCCAAGCCGATGTGGGCTCAGCCTTGGCCAACCTGAAGATCCCTGGGGTGGGTTGCCTCAGCCAGAGCACCATCTGCAGGTTTGAATCCCTCACCCTGTCGCACAACAACATGATCGCCCTTAAACCCATCCTGCAAGCCTGGCTAGAGGAAGCCGAGGGGGCTCAGAGGGAAAAACTCAACAAACCCGAACTTTTCAATGGGGGGGAAAAGAAACGGAAGAGGACTTCCATCGCTGCTCCAGAGAAAAGGTCCCTGGAGGCTTATTTCGCTGTCCAGCCGCGACCTTCCTCGGAGAAAATCGCTGCGATAGCCGAGAAACTGGAGCTCAAAAAAAACGTGGTGCGGGTCTGGTTCTGCAATCAGAGACAAAAGCAGAAAAGAATGAAATTTTCTGCCACTTACTAACCACATATCCCTCACTGGCCCCCAACAAATTATTTATGTATTTATTTATTTATTTATTCCTTCCCGTTTTTCACAGTTACTAAACCTGCCACCACTCAGCTGCTGTTCATCTACCACTGCCAGCACTTATTTAGGATCTCTGGAGGTGCTGGGAGTCGTAGCCCAGTAAGTGCTGGAGGGCCGCACATTGAACTCTTCTGCCTTACTTTAACCCTTCTCAGTTATTTATTGTTCCTTTCGTTTTGCCAGCGGAGGGGGAGGGGGGTTTGCCCTTGTGGTGGACTCCAAACTTGAGATGAAATCGAAATTAATAAACGCTAAACATTTTAATAACTATTCATTGTCGGGACCAATGGACATAAAACAAGCCCCATATTGACTGGAGATGACTGGTTGGAAAAAATCAAATTCTCTTCTTAAAATTTAGCACCACAGTATAAAACAGAAATGGAAAAAAATGGAAATATAAAAGTGCTATGGACAAAGCAATCCTTAGAAATTCATCGCATTGGAACCCCTAGAGGGGGAAAGTGTTGGTGGAGATAATGTGAAATGATCAGTATTTTTATCTGAAGTTCAGTGTTATTTGCTCTGTGCTCTCCCCTTGTCCTGAGTGCCTGTGACTCACTGTGACTCAATGTGAGCTGGAAATCTGGGATTTCGCATCAGTATCTGTAAAAACAATTGATTTATGTTCCTATTTCTTTAGACGTTTCTGTTTCTCCACATTAACCCCGTTTAGAGAAACCGCCCCTGCATCGACCTCTAAATACGAATCCTAAAAATAATATCTAGTATAGGTCAATCTAAAAAAAAACGAAAAAAAAAAAAAACGTCTTCATTGATTACTCAGCAAGTCCAGTTGTTTTTAGATTGACCTATACTAGATATACTATGACCTGGATGAATGAAAATCTTCATAGTCCTAAAAATAATGCTTCAACTCCCCCCTAGAGACGTTTAGCTGAAAGAGGTGAGAAATTCATCAGCGCTTGTGTTACTTTAATAATGCGACACATATTGTTAATTCAAAGGGCCCTGCTCGATCATTAAAGTGAAATTGAACGACCGGGTGCAATTCTTTTATTATTATTATTCTGTAGATTCGCGAAAGCAGAGTGCCTCTATGTTCAGTAAATTGTATCAAACATTCAATTACAGATGTTTTAGTATTTAAAAAAAAAAAAAAAACATCTGTAATTGAATGTTTGATACAAGTATCATACAGCTTCATCTAGAGGAATGCAGGCGAACACTGGGTTTATTATGGGTGGAAGGACTTGGGTGTATTTCCGGTTACTTGTTTGCAGAGCTTACATTCTATGCATTGAGCCCAGATACTGATACACTGGTTTCTAGTTTGTGCGTGATGTGACTTCACTGGTGCTTGGCTCTTCTCACACTTATACACTCGTTTTTTTAATCTCACTTTTTATCTTATGTGCAAAAGGAGAACAAGTACTGTAAATACTTTCGATGATGGTTACAGAATTCATTAAGTCCACCGGTATTCTTTTATTTTTTTTACAAACATTTCATCATTTGAACTATGTTTGTAAGAAATATTTGTGTTTATTTCTAAACGTGCACCGGTGTCATTAGGGATGAGAGAGAGTACAGCTGTGGCCCAGGAGTCAGTACCGGCAGTGCAACACCCCCTACACAGTCATTATAATAAACACAAGCCTTAAAGAAATATTCATTTTGTGTTGATGTATTAAGACAAGTGATAGCCTACTGGTAATGCAATTTTTCGTGGCCCGGACATGATGAAAGTCCTTGGCACACACAGGGTTAAGTTCCATACATCTGTCATGAGGGGTTTACAGTAATGTTGTCCTAACCGCAGGTAATTAACTATTTGATACGTGTCAAAACATCTTGTTTCTTTTACAAGAATCTAATTCTTTGCCATTCTTGTTGCCAGTTTAGTATGTGCTGTGAAATGACATCCACTATTTCTAGTGATCAGAGAAACACATTGATTTAATCAAGTAGATATATATATATATATATATATATATATATATATATATATATATATATATATATATATATACAAAGAAAATGCCAATCTGTATTAAAAAGTGACCAACTGCAACGGCAGTATATATATGTATATATGTATATATGTATATAATCCGTTATCCAGAAGCCCATTATCCAGAAAGCTTCAAATTACGGAAAGGCTGTCTCCCATTGACTTCATTTTATCCCAATAATCCATATTTTTAAAAATGATTTCCTTTTTCTCTGTAATAATAAAACAATACCTTGCACTTGATCCTAACTAATATATAATTAATCCTTATTGGAAGCAAAAGCAGCCTATTGGGTTTACTTAATGTTTACATGATTTTCTAGTAGACTTGAGGTTTGAAGACCCACATTACAGGAAAAGCCCCAGGTGCCGATCATTCTGGATAACAGGTCCTATACACATATATATATATATATATATATATATATATATATATATATATATATATATATATATATATATATATATATATATATATATATAGATAGAACTGCAGGAGCAACTTTCAGGCTGCTAATATGCTAGTGCATAATCGCTGCAACTGAATCTTTTCTCTGCAGGTAGATTTTATTTGTTTCCTCAGTACGAAAAAAACACTTTATTCAATAAAGCTCGTGGTTGCTTTGATCTGGGGATAAGAGAGAGCAATGATTTATTTTCTGAGTGTCTGTTTTTCTGTTTTCCGAATTCGCACCGAAAATGATCTTAGGACTTCCATTAAAATTGACAGCAATTTTACGATTTAATAAAAAAAAAGTTTACCGTGTTGTGTATCCATATGTACAAAATTCTTCCAATAAAAATAAAAAATAACTTTTTTTATACCATATGTATTGAAAACTGTGCAAGTATATCTCATGCTATTGTGTTTATTTTATTTCCTGCTGAAGACAGGAGTCCCAAGATGGAAGTGTTGTGTGTAAGTGTGTGTGTGTGTGTAAGTGTGTGTAAAATAGCTCCAGCCTAGCACAAACAGGTGTTCACTCATTATTCCTTTTATCCCTACACACCAGTCACTGGACTGCAGCAGTGTATTCAGCACCTTGCTCTGCTCTTTAACATTTGTTCTCCAATAGCTTTCAACTTGGATTATGAATAATAGACACACACTGTCATGATACTATTGATTTTACTCCTCTGTCATATTAGGATTATATTTGGTCTCATTCAACAAGAGTCCTGTCTAAAAAAACAAAAAAAACAAAGTTAAAAATAAAATAGGAGTATCCACTTCTCTTTATTAATACTCCATTAAACTCCCTATTTATATTTTATATTTGCACTCTTACATTGTGATTAGCAAGATGTAGAATGTTAATCGTGTTACCCAGGTGGATACATAAACCAGAAATCAATTAATCACGGATAAGTTATTTATTTAAGACTCTCTTTAATATCTTCTGTTCAGATATGATGTTTAATTCCGGATTTACCCAACAGCTCATGCTGCCTGGCAGGGGGATGTAACCAATGGCTCACATGAACCTATAGGCTGTAAATAATAAAGGCAAATGTCGGTCAGCAGAGGCAAGCACGTGCAGGAGAAGGGGATGCTGTAAATACAATTACCCAGCCGCTTTTAATAATTCATGGGCTGAGATTTAGAAAATTAATAAAAATGAATGATAAGAAGATAATTAAAAACTTTAGTAATTGTTGTTAAGATAGCAAGAGTGGGAGGAGTGATACACAAAATGATTGTCTGTCAGGCTGTCCTGAAAACCTGGCTACATCAATAGACAAATGGTGGAACTAATTGTGTGGTGTTGTGCAGAATACTAAAGCTGTGGCCATGGAGGACAAAAAGTTATTCATCCTATATAGCTATAGAGCATTGACTATGATATATATATATACATCCATATAAAGTTATTCATCCTATATAGCTATAGAGCATTGACTATGATATATATATATATACATCCATATAAAGTTATTCATCCTATATAGTTACAGAGCATTGACTATGACTATATGTCTCTCTCTCTCTCTCTCTCTCTCTCTTTTATATATATATATATTACAGAGCATTGGCTATGATTATATGTTTCTGACACACACACACACACACACACACACACACACACACACACACACATATATATATATATATATATATACACAGTATATATATCAAAAATCTTCAGACCAGCACTAAAAATTTAGCAATTATATTATCATTCTGTAGTATCCGACGTTTCGGTCCACATTTGGACCTTTTTCAGTGGTCACACATTAATATGTCATGACACAGATGTGTGTACACATACACACACAGATACACAAACATACAAAGAAAACTTCCTGTGTGTGCCTGAGTTTGGAACAATAATAACTCTATAAGAATAAGCTCTATTTTAACTACACAACCGCCAACAATGGCTGGAAACAAAAGGTGTGTTATCTACAATATTGGCATGAAAGGGTCACCTCTAGGAGAGATTAAACATTTTAGGCTGAGTGTAACAATGTTTGTTGAGTGCCTGCCCCTCTTTGCTAGTTCCACATAACGTATAGAAACTTTTGTCACACATTGATCAGAATGAAACAAAATGCTGACAGCATCCAACAGTGGAAATTCACTTACAGCAGACTCTCTCTTTTCACTGAAGTGTTGACAATAAACATTTAATGAAGGCAGAGACTTGCTTGTCTCCAGACAGTGTCAGAATACTTTATACAGACCATTACCATGGATTTCTCTACTTCAAACACTGCACACCATACAGTAACATTATACGAAAGAAGGCGAGAAAAAAAAAACAAATAAGATGTTTATATGTATAGTTTAAGCTTCTGCTTTCCCTGACATACTTTGTATTTGCTGGGAGAAATTGTAGATCACTGGCTCTTCAAAAATGTTAAATACAGTTAATGCAATATTAATCGCCCTTTGGTGATATAAAATGCAATATTTTCAGGCAGCTATCGAGCTTTTCTAGCAGAAGAGCCACAGCTGAATAGTGAGGGGGAAAAAAAGCTCGGTATTTATTGCTTTTGTTTGGCTTTTGGCTACAGACACTGGAACATTGTAATGGGGGTAAGGACATTTATTTTGTGTGCAATCTATGGGCTTGTGGAGCACGGGTGGCAGATGGGGTTTTGCCTGTGATATTCAGAGTCATTTAGAGCCAATAACGAATAATGATTTATGTTCATTTCGTTCACCTATGTGACTTTATGAAAGGAGGCATTTATACCATATTCAGCCTGGAACAAAAAAAAAATAGAAATCACTAACACCGGGTTAAAAACTTGTTTACACTGGAATTAAAGCCATCCGGGTGGACTCCACAGGCTTCTCCATCGCAGCCGCACGAGAGCACATTTTCAATATGAAGGTGTCGATCAGATTAACCTGCGGCGCAGAATCTACATGCGATTTATGCAGAGCGCCGCTAAAACGCTTAATGAAAAAAGTGGGGGGTTGGGAGATTATTAACTGAGTTATAGTAGGAGGCGAGGAGATTTCGTTATAATTGATACATAAGTTCATAGCTGGCAACAAATCGATCTATGTTGGCGATCAAAGTTTATTATTATAATTTTTTTAAGAAATATGGGAGCAGTTATATAAAAGCGGGCGACTGAAAGATTTCTGTTTGGAAAATAGGCCTCCAGCTGTTGATGAACTACATCTCCCATCATTCTCTCAACAACCCCCTAAACATAGCTTTGAGTACAGGAGAGCGTTCTCTTTTACCCTTCTGTTATTCAGCCTGCCTCCAGGCTCTGTCTATAGTGCAACACTATTTTCAGGAGATCACAAGGTAAATCGTTCCTCCTGATTCCCAGTAACATGGAAGAACAGTATGAGGTAAACGGGGTTTCTAACTCCAGAACCACAAAAGGCACCTCCAGTAGGATTTTCTCTTTCAGAAAGGTTAATTCAAATTAGTCACTGCTCAAATGTGGAACGACCTTTCCTCTCTGATCTCTACCCACAGCCCCATCAGCACATGGTGGGACAGAAGGACCCTTAGTCCCCTTTGGGATTATTAACTACATAATTGCAGGTGGGTAGGTTTATCTTTGCCATGATTTTGCTTTCACTTCTTGATAAATAAGATAATGACTTAGATGCTGCTGACAACATTATAATCGCCCTGTATTTTTTGTCTGCTGAAATGTTTCTCAGCACCTCAGCTTCTAGTTAAAAATAAGAGTAGTGTGTTCATTTTCCTGTGTGTTTAAATGAAAGGGAGATTTGTCACTAAATTCTGCTGTGACTCTATATAATTCCTTCTGCACAACAAGCTTCTTCCCTTAAACTCGAGGCGTGATGCATTATTGAAAACCTGTATCAAACAGCCCTGACTTGCAGGCTCTCTGCGTTGGGCTGGAGACGAGGCTGTCTGACTGCACACAAGCCTCTAATATGTTAATGGCCGTAGGGGAAGCCTTAGGATCCATCTCAAGCTGCTTCGCACACCATATGTCAGGCCGTTAGCCACATGGATCTATTAATCAAAACACAAAAAGTACCTCACTTACTGTATATCTGCTAGTATTAGCCTCTTGTCTTTTACGTGGGAAACACATTTCCTTGTTTGAAACCAACAACTTTTGTCTATATCTATCTATCTATCTATCTATCTATCTATCTATCTATCTATCTATCTATCTATCTATCTATCTGTCTGTCTGTCTGTCTGTCTGTCTGTCTGTCTGTCTGTCTGTCTCTGTCTGTCTGTCTGTCTGTCTTTCTGTCTGTCTATCCATTTATCCAGCTATCTCTCTCTCTCTCTCTCTCTCTCTCTCTCTCTCTCTCTCTCTCTCTCTCTCTCTCCAACTATCTCTCTCTCTCTCTCTCTCTCTCATTATCGATCTATCTATCATTATCTATCTATCTATCTATCTATCTATCTATCTATCTATCTATCTATCTATCTATCTATCTATCTATCTATCTATCTATCTATCTCATCTCTATATAGATATCAGCTTCTTAAAGGGCATGTAAACCTAAAAGTGAAATGTAGCCTAATAAAAGAAAATGAATTCTAAGCAACTATGCGATATACATTCATTAAACACTGACAGTTTTAATTGTTTTAACTGCAATTGAAAGCAGTGATTGCAATTGCACTGCTGTTTCTGTCTCTTGAAACTATTTAGCAGAAGTAGCACTTGGGTACATGTTCTGCTACATTTTTTCAAAGCTCACAACCACCAGGACAGAGTTTAGCCTGGGGCACCATTGATATTATTTCAAATGCCTTTAAAAACGTTGCACAGTTGTATTAAAAAAAGACGGTAAGTAAGTTTCTTAGAAGTTTTTCATTAAGCAATATTTTACATTTGAGTTTACATCTATTCTGTCCCTTGCATATTACAGTGGATCATGGTGTTTATATAATTTCTCCCAGTGATTTTTAATATGCATATTAGTGTAGCAAACATGTCACAATCCAGCATTCAGCAATGATCTAATTAATATTTAATTCACAGTTCCTACAGTAGAGTGGGCTGTGCAAGACCTTCTTACACCATAGGATCTCTGACATGTTCCCCCCAAGTATTTCAATTTCTGAGGGTGACCCAGCAGTACCTATCCGAAAACTACTTCTCAGAAACTCTTAGAATGAGGGATGCTTCATTAGCACGTTTATTTTATATCCATATTGGCTTTGTTTCGTTATTTATGTTGTATATGTAGAGCGTGCAATAAGAATGCCACTTATCCGCTGTTGACTGTACAATAATAATGTATTATGTGCATCTGCAGAGAGCTTTCCTATATATCTGTCGTTTCACATTAAGGGTTGTAACTAAATTCCTCCAGGCTATTCATCACCAACGTAATTAAACCCGCAAATGGGCGTAAATAAAGTCAAATTGGTTTCTTGACAGATGAAGCCTGATAGGAAAGCAGACAGATCAGAGCCTATTTTTGTGCTGGCAATGTGAAGAACACCAGTTAGAGCAATGACTTGCTTCAGGATACTCCTTAAAATCCCCATATGCTTAGTGAAAAGGAACTGAACAACATAATTATCCAGGCCAAGCTATATATATATATATATATATATATATATATATATATATATATATTCGCTTTGGAAATCTGGATTATTTTTAAACGGTATTGACATACTATATATCAATACCTTTTATAATACCAGCAACCATTGATATCAAACCCAATTTGATATCAATCTTATGCGACTTAAAATGTAATGTTAGATAAATTGGATAATCTTATTCTGGTGTCAAATGCTCGTTCTGCTCATCTGGTATAAAAACAAAAATCACCACGAAATTGACTGGAGCAAAGTGTCTATTGTGAGGTCCTAGGGGCAGCACTTGGTATGGCTGGATAAAAGCCATTCAGCTCCAATTCAGTGAAGTACTCAGCAAATACAGCGCTGCCCGTGCCTGTCTGAGTCCAGCACCTCGGACAGCTCCCTCTATGCTTTATTATGAGCGAACACTGGGCGCTGTAAATCGCTTGCAGTCAGAAATCTGATCTCACGCTAAACACCAAAGCGATTCTCCGCGTTCCTACACATATTTTACTTATATTCTTGCATAAGCAACGCAAAGCTAATTACTAAGTTCATCCAACATTTTTAAATCCTGGGTCCCTTTTAAAATAAAACTTCTTTTTGCTATACCACAAGCCAATATTTTCCAGCTGTGTAAGATACTTTGCAGTGTTATTTTATCCCCATGCTGTATTGAAAGGAGTCTGTAACCACGAATATGAACACCCTTGCCAGCACTTAATTAGAATACCATATGAATAGGGGGAGCATATGGAGGAGAATGTCAGGGGGCAACGAGCCAGGGGCAGATCAGAAGAAATTTGTATTCATTTCTGCCTCTTATTTGCTCAGTAATCTCTCCCATCATGACTAAATCTTGGAGCACTGATGTAGTTCGAGTTGTTGTTGACTTAACGTCAGAATTCAATCACTAGGGGTTTTGCTTCAGCCGGACTACTTATTTGTCTAATAAATCCGTCATTTTGTAAGAAAAATATTTGAGCAGTCGCACTTGACCTCTTAGTATCCAGAAGTCACATTTTTTTTCCTACCAGTTCACAAATGCAAAATCAAGATGATAATTTAATGCCTCCAGGTGAAAAGTTGATTCCCGATTGGATTTTAGATGGAAATGTCTATTTTTAAATACTGTGATTAAACGGTTATTCTAATAGAATTTTTGCTTTTAAGGATTGAGCTTCAGACCCTCATCTTAAACTTGCCTGCTTCTCTTTAAAAAGTTACTAGCATCTTCCTGTTTATTTATTATTAAAATTAGCATCATCCTTGCTTTTTAAAATCAGTAGGAAAAAAAGACTTTCAGAAGCTCCAAATATGTAATTTACAGTATCTTTACTAAAATGAACCAAAATCAGTCATCTTTTTTTCTCATATCTTTAACCAAGTGCCTGTGTGTACATGCACAGTGATTTTCAGCACCAGTGCCACCTTAAATACACCCCTCCTGCATAGACCATTCCACTACAGAAGGAGGAAGGCAGAGTAGTAATATATCTATAACTGTTGGAATCACATATCTATTACCCATGAAACCAGGAATAGCTCAGAAGTGAAGTCATACAGAGAATGCAGTTCATATAATACTCTGGACATGAACTCTTGATGGTTGCACAGTTGTAAATATGTTTTACTGGCCAAAGCAAAATGGCATTCCTGTGTATTCCCTAAACATTGCAAATAAATGACTCGAAGTAGAATTGTTCTGTTAACAACCTAGGTTATTCAATCACAATTCAGTATCTCTCTTCTGTACATAACTGCTCCCCCCTTGGCACAAAAACAGCCGTCCTGTGGCACAAGGAGTTCAGCGGATGATGGAATTTGTAGTGCAGATGGAGAGATGGCTTTTGACAATGTCTGTGTTAATTACAGATGCAAAAGATTTAAAGTTTGAAGCTTAATTGCTCACTTTAGTAGAATTCCATTATGCAAACTCCTTCTTGATGTTACTTTCCTGCTTTTCCCCTTGTTACCACTTATTCTGTACTAACAGTATTTGTTATACGCATATAAATTATGCTACTAATAATATTGTTGCAAACTATTAGCCAGGTATGCCATGTATTGACTGCATGCTAACATTTCACTGTTCACAGACTGTCTCTCTTCCAGACCTACACAAATACACTATTAAAACAAGAAGTATTGACTACTCTGATCAATGTGATATTTGTCCTTGGTGTCAGTGATATACTGTCATGGCACGGCCAAGAAGAGCTTTCAGCATGCACCAGAAGGGACTTAGGTAAGATGCACAATAAAAGTCTGCTGCCAAATTCATAGATCTGTAGGATTTCTTATCCTGCTAGTACTTACAACACCGGGGCTATATCAGTGAACTTGCTGCAGGTGCAGGAAGTGAGACAGAATATGTAGCACCACATGTTTATATCATTTACCTGTCTCTTTATTTGTAGTTCTTATCTTTTACATCAGCAAAACTTGTCTTGAACCTGCCACAAAAATATTGCAAGAAAATCAGTAAAAAAGAATGGAAATATTAGTGAATCATTTTGGTGTATTTATTGTTATTTCCATGTGTGGGTCCCCAGGCAATGCAGTAAAGTAGTGATGAGCGAATTCCTGTGATTCACCGCCGGTGAATAAATTCGTTGTCAAAAACGAGATGCCAGCGCCGTTTTGCAAATTTTTCACTGTTTCACAAATTTTTCTGGCAAACGAAACGCCCCAAATTCGCCCATCACTACAGGAAAGAAATCATTTGATTCTGTAAGTTGTGATGCAATGACAACTGGAGGGCTGCTGGTCAGACATCCTTGAGCCAAATTATTAAAATATTTAATTGTTATAACACAATCTAATATGTGCTTTCTTACCAGGGGCCCTCTGAGACTGGAGGGATGATTTCCTTTGGCCCTGCCCTAAACTCGATCCTGCTTAACTGCTACTTTCATAATGGAAATGCAACCAAATGTCATAAATAAGAATATTTAACCATCCAATAAAATGCAACTTCAAACTTGCAGTTTGTATTTTTACTGCTTGATATTTATTACTATTCTCTACAACACTGCCTGCGCAGGCCTCAGCAGTTGAAGGAAGTAATCTTCTTACACATTTCTTCCTTCCTTGTCAGCAGGTTGTACTCTAATTACCCAAGACACAGCACGAATATAAGAACTGAAACGGCAAAACAGCTTCTCCCTCACTCCTAAAAATACAGCACAGTAATAACACTACAACTGTGTGTATGTCTGTGTATGTATATCTATCTATCTATCTATCTATCTATCTATCTATCTATCTATCTATCTATCTATCTATCTATCTATCTATATCTATATCTATATATATATATATATATATATATATCTATATATCTATATATATATATATATATATATATAGATAGATAGATAGATAGATAGATAGATAGATAGAAACATGCTAATTGATGACAAACAATAACAGCATTCATCCATAAACTCTGCACTGCCAGACTACAATTTCTATACATTATTTATACATACATTCTGAATATATATGTACAATTACAAATTCAAGAGCAAATGTGAAGTTAATTGGTATCTATAATTTTACACTGAACAGTAACCATGAGCTATTGATTAAGTAGTGTCAGTTAAGGTAAATCAGTGAAAAAGATTTGGGGATAGTGGAAGATTTGGCACAAGGACTTTTTGGAGGTATGCTGACATAATTGTCTGTAGAAACCATTGTGAAGGGACCATGAGAGTTTATTTGCTCCTGTACACAGGCAGCCCATTTAGTTTGGAAACACAAGGTGATCCTCAGTAAGCCCTGAGCAATTATTTTCTTTTTTAATGGTCTAATTAAGCAGTTCAGTGTTTGTCCAGTAGGTGGTCTTTCCCTGGATCCCATCTAGTGGGTACGGGGTTGGGTCTTGGCAGATGTCAGGCCCGGTTAGTTAAGTTTAATATTAGTTAGCTCTGTTATTGTTGCTCTAGGAATGAAAGACAGGACTTGGTTATTTAGCAGCCATATGTGCCAATGAGGAGGTCAGTGGGGTTAGCACCCTTTAACTGACAAGGCCTCCAGAATAGGGACACAAGTGGGTGAACTCAGGAGCAGGGATAGTGCAGAGAAGCAAGACATGGGCAGAGGAAACTGACAAGGAGCAAGTCTTTTCCTTTTTTCAGCCTGATTGCCTGCAAAAGACCTAACTTAAACTTTTTTTGGGTAACTGGTTTTCCCCATACATTTGCAAACATATGGAACATTAATTTTACAGTGGGCACATGTGTAGGGCATTAGAATAACTCTGTTGTCTTTATTAAGGTTTCCTGGACATGTGTTTTAAAAAAAGTGTAATTTGTATATACTAGATTTATAAATATATTAGATTTACCCATTAATGGTTAACATTTTGTTCCGATAAATATAATGCCAAAACACAGAAGCCAAATCTGAATTAAGAATAACTCATGTCAAAAAGCCCCCCCCATATGTATTTGCCAAGAGGTCGTAGCAAATAGAGATCCTAACTTTGCATAATGGGTTTAGCATTTCCATGACATCATCAGGGATTCTGCAATATAGTTCTAGGATAATCTGAGTGGTCATTCAGCAGCATAGTAAATATTTAATGAAGATATATGGGAGGAAGGGAAGAAGTGATCAGAAAGGTGAAATTATAGTGCTCAGTGTTCTGTGAAGAAGGCTATTCTCCTTTCTAACTTAGAATTAGAATTGTGAAATCCTATTTAACAGTTCTAATATTAGTGTCAAACAGCAAACTAGTACTTATGTAAATATACATGCTCTATTTATCACTGAATTTGTTCTGTTAGGAGCATCTCCCTATAACATTGCCTTTCTAACACACCTGTCAATAAAACAGGTCTTCTTAGTTAAATTATATGTATTTCTAAACAGGTAGTCAATCTAGACAATAATAGTCACTATTGTATCTTATATATAAAATCAATATACAGAACCTTTGAGACAAATGAATAGCGATTCATATTAATTTTATATTTAATATACTACATCTACATTTGTGACCTGCAATTTGCTGACATTCCATATTGTTATCTGGAAATGCTGTCATTGCAACTAAACTGCAGATACACCAACTGCATACTTTAGACTCCCAATTATTACCACCTTTCATTTCCTTCCTATTGTTTTAACTAGTTTATGGCATTTAAGAATTGGCTCAGCAATGTACATATTTTTTGATTTTGCTATGTTAATTGTTACCACAAGGTCAATTCTGTTTATTATTGCCACCCAACTTTACTGCTTGGCAAGTTGTGTATCAAATATCTGTTTAATCAGTAAACTGTTTTTTTTTACCAACAATAGTAAAAGATTTTTTTTGAGGGTGAAAGGGATTTAATGGAATCTTTAATTGCTGCTTGCAGTTTACTAACTATTCAGAAGGGTTTTAGCACTAACATCTTAAAGAACAGAATGGTGTTTGGTTGCTCAAAGCAATCTGACATGTTTATTCGTTTTCATAAATGTGATATTTTTCAAAATGAGTGGGCTCATATAAGAACCTATATCAGTGTGTCATGTTTTCTCACCTATCAAATATCTATTGTATTGTCCTGTTTGGTACATGGCACACAAGCCTTTTTCTTACCCTGGATGTATATGAATTGTGTCACATCTGGTGTGTCAGTTTAGCGGATGCAATTCAATTGCTTGTGTAGCCGGGAAGGGAACCTGGAATTACTAAAGAGTTGAAGGCTGGCCCTAATTCTATGGTTCAATAGCTTTGTTATAATCTGTGCTTTACACTCATCAGAACAGGCTGAGCTTATTGGGCATTTGCTGCAAGATGCCAAGGAGTATGTGTGGGTGTAAGTATGTTTACGAATAGCATCCAAGCAAGTGCAGTTTTGCTGCTTATGTAGAACAGTATTACCCCCTTTTCTCAAAAAAGGAAACTGAGGTGTTAACATTTTCACAGGTGGCTATCATGAAGAATTTGATGGCAGCTGGATTAATACATGAGTATTTCAGATGACACTGACACTTATATCTGTTTTGAACCACAGAGGGCTAATGATTTTCAATTGGGCAACTTTAAGAAGGTATGTAAGAGTATCAGCCAAGTCACTTGCTTATGAATGCTGCTATTAGCACATCACTGGTGACACTAGTTTGTTGCTGATGGGATGTTGTATTCCTCATCTGAAAAGCCATCCACTGGCTAGAGATATATGAGGGAGTATCAGCTGAGACACTTGCTCATGAGTATTAGTGCTTCCCTGGTGACACCAGCTTGTTGCTGATGGGATGATGTATTCTCATCTGAAAAGCCATTCTATGGTTAGAGCCAGAGTTGATAAGCAACAAGCCAGGCTGTTTGTTCAACAAAGTGTTGGATTGAGCCTTCTGATAGCATCTGTTTTAATGTTAATAACAATAACAATAATAAATATAATTCACAAGTTCAGAAATTTGTGGGCGCTAATAATAATAATAATAATAATAATAATAATAATAATAATAAAAGGCCACCATACCCTGGCTGCAAAAGTCATTTGTGGAATGACCTCCATAAAAAAATAGGGTTTATTTATTCACTTATTTTTTTGATATGGTTCTGAAAACCCCTTTTTAAAAATATTTTTACAATTATGTTTTCCCTACAATAGCTAGAAGTGTATTTTTATTTTTTTGATCAAGAGATAAAGTTTATCTTTATTAAGAAAGAGATTGAAGCAATTATTCTGTCAATTATTCAAATACTATATAGATAAAAGCAAAAAGAAATTAGAAGTCATAATTCTACCCATAATCATTTATGCATAATTTATACAGCTCAGGAAAATATATTCAGCTAGTTTGCCAATCGTTAAAAATTCCTTATTTGTATAAGTTGTTATTGGGTTTTTCCAAACGGTGTTAATTGTAAAACCTAGAACTACAGATTTCAAGTGGAAATCTGTAAATAATTTAGAAATAAAAATAAATTGTCACATTGTGATAAAGAATTTTTGTTTGTACTTTAAGAACCGTGGTAATGTAGAATGGCCAGAAAATGTTCTCTTTAAAATATTATGATATTATGAATTCATTATTTCCAGCTTTTGCATTTTTTAGTGAATACACACAGCATACTCCCTAAGGATTTAGGTTTTCTTTCTTTCTTACCAAATGAAAAATTATATCTTTCTTTTTCCGTCATATAAAATAAGGGGAGAGAAAAAAAGCTTTTCTGTACCCAGTTTGCCTCAAAGTAGTGACAATCAAAACATTACTAAATACAGAGTAGCAGCCCATGATTGAACATATTACCAGTAGCCTTGTTTTTCGCTGCTCTGCTAAAAAGGCATCCAACACTTTCTACAAGCTATCTATATTTTAAAGAGAAAGAGAAAAATTGCACGCAATTTGCCTTTAAAAATAATCATTACAAAAAATGAGGCGTTAGTACCACACTTTGGCGAAAATATGTAAACTCACGTCCCCAGGGCCACCATTAGAAATCACGGGGCCCCGTACAACAAAATTTTTGGGCCCCCCTGGGCCCCGCCCACACTGACGACCAAGCTCCACCCCATATGCCGCCCAGTCCACATCGAGTTAAAAGACCACACAGACATCAGCGCTAAAAAAGTAACCCCTGCACACAAGTTATAAAAATCTATTGATGGTCAGGGCCCCCTTATAAAAAATTGGGGCCCCAAAAAAAAAAAATGTTTTTTTTTAAAAAAACATTGGTGGCAGGGGCCCCCTTATAAGTTAAAAAAAACTTGGGGCCCCAACAAAAAAAAATGTAAAAAAAACATTGGTGGCAGGGGCCCCCTTATAAGTAAAAAAAAATTGGGGCCCCCAAATTTTTTTTTTTAATTTTTTTTTAAAAAAATGTTTTTTTTAAAAAAAACATTGGGGGCAGGGGCCCCCTTATAAGTTAAAAACAAATTGGGGCCCCAAAAAAATTAAAAAAAAAAAGTTTTTTGAAAAAAAAAAAAAAGTGGCAGGGGCCCCCTTACAAAATTACAAAAAAAAAATAAAAAAAAAAACAAAAAAACATTGGTGGCAAGGGGCCCCTTACAGGTTAAAAAAAATTGGGGCCCCAAAAAAAAATGTTTTACAAAAAGATTGGTGGCAGGGGCATATAGAATATTAAAATAATACATTGGTGGCCAGGGGATTAAAAAAAAAAAAAAAAAATACACAAACTGGTGTTCAGTAATATTGAACTCATGGCTTCAGTACTTCAACTTCGCCTCCTTTCGTGACTTCGGGTCTTTGCGCCGTTTCAGGACTTCGACTGTTTTCGTGACTTCGGGTCTTTGCGCTGCTTCAGGACTTCGGCTGTTTTCGTGACTTCAGGTCTTTTCGGCGCTTCGTGACTTCAGGTCTTTGCGCCGCTTCAGGACTTCGGCTGTTTTAGTGACTTCGGGTCTTTTCAGCGCATCGTGACTTCGGGTCATTTCAGCGCTTCGGGACTTCGGCTTTTTCCGTGACTTCGGGTCTTTTCGGCGCATCGGCTTCGGCTTTTCGGCACTTCCGCATTCGGCAACGCAGAGGGAGGACGTACGGCTCGGGCGCTCGTAAGGGGGGCCCGGAACTTCAAAAAATGCAGCGCTGCCGGGCCCCCCTTCATGCCCGGGCCCGGTACGCTTGTCCCCCCTGTCCCCCCCCGATGGCGGCCCTGCACGTCCCCTTATTGTACATGAGTCCTACATTATCTATTAGCATTCTAAGTATGTAGTGCATTTAAAATCAAGTCTCCCAGCAAACAGTGTGACTGAGTAGTAAGACCATGGTGCACATACCCTCAACTCAGAAGCTCTAGGGGCAAATTTACTAAAGGACGAAGTGACTAACGCTGGCAAAAATTTACAGCGTGACGTCATTTCAACACTTCGCCGATTTACTAACGGGCACTGGCGTAATTATGCTAGCGAAGGAGATAGACTCTAGCGCAACTTTGCACTCTAACTCCAGGTGTATTTTCGCTCTGGCAAAAGAGCGTTACTACGCAAATTCACAAAATTTTTGTTTTTACTGAATGTTACCTCTATCCCCAGACTTCGCCACCTCAGACCAGTTGAAGTGCAATAGAGTAGATAGGACTTGGTCCAAAAAAAGTTTACATTTTTTCTGAGTCCCAAGAAATGCTGGCGTCTTTTCCTTTTTAAAGGGTGATAGGCTGAAAAAGATCGTAAATATTGATAACATATGGCTACATTTGATAACATATGGCACATAAACTATACTGTGGGCACATGTGTAGGGCATTATAACAACTCTAGTTTATGAAGGTTCCCTGGGCTTGTGTAGTTTACTGTATTTGCTGCAATATATACCTCTATTGACATTTAACTTCCCGCCATATGCAAATAATCTAACACTAGTGCAACTTCTCTATGCCTGCCGTAGTAACGCTAGCGCAACTTCGCAAGTGTTCGGCGCCGGCGACAAAACTTCCCAACTTAGTGAATTAGTGGTGTCTGGGCAAAGTTGCTCCTGGTGAAGTGTGGCGAAGGCGCTGCTGGCGTATTTTCCCCTGTTAGTGAATTTCCCCCCTAGTGAGAAAGCAGGGAGCTTTTAAGCTCCAACCTATTAACATACACCTGTAAATCATTACCTGTTTTAAAGGCTGAATGGCAGCTATAGGCAAAATTTGGCTACAATTGAACACAAAACACAGAAAGAAATCACCAGCGCTTGTTCTAACCCACACTATGGCGTTGACCGGCTGCTAGAAGAAATGTTATCCCAGCGCTCAGTCTAACCCACAATCTGGAGTTGACCAGCTGCTCATATATTTTAGGTACAAAAAGTTTGTAGCAAACTATGAAACATAATTTATTCCAACTTCTGCTCCTAGAAAACGTATAAGTAGGATACTGGGGTTAATTTATGATAAATTGGTGTCAGATTTCCCAATATAAACGTAATTCTTTATTTCAATGCCGTGGTCAGTAATTTTCTAGACAATTCTGAAGGTGTTAATACCTGTGATCACATTTAAACGCCTGTGATTCCTTTACAAATACCATGGCTTTATTAATATTTGGATTTTGTTTTTTCACAAATATTATTTTTTGACTGAAAATGTGAGTTTTTTTTACATTTCTTTATTAACTATAGAAATTTGATATTTATTAAGTGTAAAAACCATGGAAAACTCGAACGACGCCAATTAGAAGTAAACAGTAAAAGCTGCGTTGATCCTATTGGCCAAAAAATGCAAATTTTTAGAGGTTTTAGTGATGTATTTTTTTTTGCGTTCAGCATTTATTTTCAGTCACACTTTTTATATTCAGATCTTTTTATAACTTTCATGGCATTCATGGATATAGAGAAATAGGGTTTAATCAAGGTTTCGTACACCTCTAAAATCACTGAAATTCGACATTAAGTAAATTAGCACCTATATATATATATATATATATATATATATATATATGTGTGTATGTGACCTATAAATAATTACGTAAATATCTCATATTCTTCATGTTGCACACAATGGAAAATCTACTGTCATAAACAATTATTCCATTGCTCTAAGGGCAGGACTACACTGCCGTTTTCACCGCAATCCGACGCGCTGCGCAAAATCGTAGGCATCACGTCGGATGCGACAGAAACAAGGTAAGTAATTCAATTGTCGCATCGTGTCGCATTGTTACTGCAACACGACATGACTGTTGGATGCAGACGCTGCACGCTCCGTCTGCATCCGACAGTCGTGTCGCGTCGCAGCAACAATGCGACACGATGCGACACAACACGATGCGACACAATCCGACACTGCCATTACTTACCTTGTTTCTGTTGCATGCGACGTGATGCCTGCGATTTTGTAGTCCTGCCCTTATTCATATAGTAGCTGCTGACCCTTTGATAGGCAATGTTCTTCTAGTACCCTAGTCTCTGAGTACCAGTCACCCCAAACTGAAATCTCTACAGTGCCACAGTACAGGGCAGGTTTAATCACAGTTTTTTTGAATGATATGAAAAAAATGCTTTCCTTTCCTCCTTTATAATATTGAACATTATTGTCCATTTCTTCTTTAGTTTTTAATTTATAAATATACACTGAAATGACTATACCAAAATTATTATAGACAATATTGCAGAATATATATACATGCTTATAATCATAAGTTAAACTTTTAAGAACAAATAATTAAAATTTTAAAACAGTGACTTTATATCCATAACCTATAGATAAACAACTGTATTTCTTGACAAACAATGTCCTGTTTTATATGAGAAAGGTTTTCAGTCTGTAGTCCTCCCTGGATTTAAACTAGG
Organism: Xenopus petersii; assembly: GCA_038501925.1. Taxonomy (NCBI): domain Eukaryota; kingdom Metazoa; phylum Chordata; class Amphibia; order Anura; family Pipidae; genus Xenopus; species Xenopus petersii. Next base: position 119,393,451 of record CM076675.1, read on the forward strand.
TACCTGCTATTTATGGTTACTTGAGGGTGTGTGGTGTTGGCATGACTATGGTGCTGCCTCCGTGTCAGTCTTCCCTGACACACACCCCCTATCCAGCTGTGGGCAATTGCTCATTAAAAGGGAACTAAAATCTAAAATAGAATTATGTTAGAAACGCTGTATTTTGTACATTAATAGTGATGGGCGAATTTGCGCAGTTTCGCTTCGCTGAAAAATTCGCGAATTTCGTTTTTGACGCCGGCGCCCGTTTTTGACGCCGGCGTCCATTTTTTCAAAAAAATGTTTTTTTGCCGCCGGCGCATTTTTGACGCGAATTTTCGCGGGAATTTCGCAAATTTATTCGCTGGCGGCGAATCGCGCAAATTCGCCGCGAATTCACGCCTGGCGAATAAATTCGCCCATCACTATACATTAAACATAAACACAAAATTACTGCACCAGAAGCCTATTAAACAAATGATTTATGTTTTCAAAATTGGCCACAGGGAGCTGTCATCTTGTAACATATTTGCAAGAGTAAGACCTTGCACATGCTCAGTGTGGTCTGGGCTTCAGTTGGAAGGTTAAGATAAGGGATTGTCATAAATTATCAAAACAGTACAAATAATATCTTCCATAGAAGCCGATACAGCAAGATTGATTAATAATCAGAATATGCAGACTGCACTGGGTCTGCGGATACAAATCTCTTTACAGTCACCATCTGCTTTATAGGGAAACAAACAAAGCTGCTCAAGGTCAGGGAAGTAAGGTGGGGGGGCTCCCCCTTGACATTTGAAAGTATGATTTTAAGTTTTTGCCTTTACATGCCCTTTACATGGCTATTTAAGCCTTCTTCCCAGACTCCCCTATGCTGGATCATTGGCCAATCTGACTTATTACAACCTTGTGCTGTGTTCCTGATCTTGATTTGTTTTAGTTCTTGTGATCTGTGTTCCTGATCCTATGGCCCCGTTACTGTCATCCTGCTCCTGAGTCCCCACTGTAAGTCCTGTATTAGTCCTTGTTCCCCATTGTCTGATCTCCCGGTTTTGACCTTGACCTGTTTCCTGACTCCGCAAGTCTTCTGACTGCCCTTGACCGTTGACTTGTTTTATGGGCTTGTTCTCTGCTTGCCCTCATTTGTGCTCATCTAAAGAGGTGTGTACTATTTTTTTCTGTATTAAAACTGTTGTTAAACAGTGCACCAGCACCATTCGTTACACCATCTTACTGTGAAAGAACAAACCCATTTTCATTATATATTCCTGTGGAGATTTATGAATGGCATTTTATCCCTGTTTATCTTTTTGTGTCAGAACTAAGCCCATTGTATTTTACAGAGCTTATCTGTTATTTGCTATGTAACTTGTGCCTTTGTGCCCTGTTCAACTTGCATGGATGCCTCAATGGTTACATAGCAGCTTATTTATATAAACTATAGTAGAGCCTTTCAAAGCAAACACAATTTTTACCAGTTCAGGGTAACAGCACATTATATTTATATACATATATAATCAGTCGCGTTTTGGTAATCACGGGGGTCCTAGGCAACAGGGAGTCCTGGACATGGGGGTCTGCTGTATCAATGACTTATTGTTCCTTTAAACTATCCTGGTGCTAGCCATTAAATACTTAGCCAATGATCACCATTGCATACTTGCAGCCAGGATACAGCTGTCAGGGTGGAGAGTTAGGAAAAGTTATAAATATTTGTCTGCTAAGGGTCATCTTCAATGTTGATTCTGAGTTATGCTAAAAACTATTTTTAGCTATATATATATATATATATATATATATATATATATATATATATATATACAGTAGATGAATTTTTTGAGAAATTGAACTAAAAAAAATCTCCAAATGTCATTGTTCATTGCATAAAAATGCCCTTTGCATTTTCTGTAACCATATGAGGTAAGCCAAGATCACAATTCATATCCACGTTTATTCTTTAACTTTAATTCAGATCCATGTGTACATGAAGTTTAACATGCCAATAAGCTGTCTTGGGAGACCGCGACATCAGCATATGCAAAGTTGCATAAAATGTGTAAACATTCAAAAATTAATTAGAAGATTGAAAAGAATACAATGACCTTCCTTCTTCTCAGTCTTACACGGCCAGCTAAGTATTTGAGTCTGAGAAATTGCACTAATGAAGCTATTTGAAAGCTCTTGTGAACAACTGCTTCCTTTTTGAAGATTAAATGAATGATGTTGATGTGATTAATCTTAGTACAGGGAGTGATGCGGCAGCCAGAAAATACCTTGGTGATTTTCATAATTAAACTAAATCAACATTTCAAAGAAATGCCAGTGTTATCGCTTGTATATTAGAATTACATTCATTAGACAGAAGAAACAAATAATTTAAGCAAACAAGATTTTCCTTTTGGTGTACTGAGACTTTGGTCATGCCTTATGGTGTACTCAAAGTAACCATTAGCTTTTCAGTTTCTCACAACTGCTGTTTTTTTCCCCTTTGTCAACCAAAAGATGCTGAAAAGAAAACAGGCAATTCCATGTTTTTAGACAGAGAGGCTTGTTTTATTGATTACTAGGGATGTAGCGAACTGTTCGCCGGCGAACTAGTTCGCGCGAACTTCGACTGTTCGCGTCCGCCGAATGTTCGCGAACGTCGCGCGACGTTCGCCAATTGGTGTTCGCGTTCGATTCGAAGTAAAATTTCGTTCGACCATTCGACCATTCGACCATTCGATCGCTAAAATCGAACGATTTCCATTCGTTCGAACGATTATAAGCATTCGATTGAATTAAAATCATTCGATCGAATAGCTTTGATCGTTCGATTCGAACGAAAATCCTTCGATCGTACGAATAAAATCCTTCGATCGTTCGATCGAACGATTTTATCGAGCGTTCGAAGTTCGCGAACTGTTCGCGAACTGTTCGCTTTTTTGCCGGTGTTCGCGAACGGCGTTCGCGAACACATCGGCGGCGGTTCGCTACATCCCTATTGATTACTAGTTGCTATGAAGTTACTTTTCTTCATTAGTTAAAAGTAAACTGAAAATATATATGTGCATTTTATTTTACTCAAAATACCTGAGATATGAATATTTAATTACTAATAACATAGAAATAGAAAGAATGATTATCAGAAAGAACAATAGGTCAATATGGTTTTCTCTATTATATGTACATATATCTACAGTTTCAATTATGCATCATAATAAGGTTACCTGTTTCTTTCATTGACTGTTGAAAGAATTGCAGCTGAGTGTGCAGCTATGAAAAATGCCAGCATTCTCACTTTCACTATATAATATAGTAATAAAATATAATATTGTATATAACAGAGAGTGGTTGAATTTTCTGTGGTTAAATCTAATTTCACACTTTCCCATTGACTAAGGACCCTGCCTCTGAGTTCAGGCACCATTTGGATCTTTTTTGTTTCAACAGTAGTGATGGGCGAATAAATTCGACTGTCACAAATTTGTGGCGAATTTCTGCGTTTTCACTCTCCATGAATAAATTCTCGAATCTCCCTTGAAATTTTGTTGGCGTCCCCATTGACTTTAATGCCAGCGTCAGCTTGTACATGTACATCAAATTCAGATTTTCACGATTTTTCGTGAAAATGTCAGATTTTCACTACTTTTTCTTGAAAATGTCAGATTTTTGCAATTTTTCCATAAAAATGCATGAATTTCATGATTTTTTCGTGAAACTTTCAAGATTTTTCTGCACACCTTCAGTAATGTAAGGGGCTTCATTAAAGGCAACATTTAGGTTATTTATTTATGTTATTCATTTAGGTTATTTATTAAAGTCTGATTATTGTGGTTGGACTTTAAATGGGGAAAAACACAACATTTTTTTTTTTGAGATTTATTACACTAGGATGTTAAAAGTTTTAATAAAAAAGTACTCTAACTCACACCTGCCGAGTTCATGTAGAAGTCATTGGCAGATGTCCCTTTGATATCCTGCTTTGCCCTGGGTTTTGTTCAGTAATCCAGATTTAGTGGTTTCGGGTGTCAAGTCACAGTTTTCGGCAACAAATTAGAAAAAATTTGTGCAATTTAGATTTTGTCAAGATTTTGTCATAATAACCCCTTTAATTTTATGACCTTTAAAGTAGGGGCTGGGTGTAAAGGGAGTGCAAAATTAGGGCATGACCTGTAAAGAATACTGGTCTTGGCCCTCCTTGTCATGAGTCAAACTTGGAACTTCACTTTCTGATCTGATTGTCATAATAAGTATTTGAGTATTTAACAGAAAAATGAATGGTGTTCCATAAAGTGGAATGAGCATGTTATTAATGGTACCTTGAATTTTAGCTTTGTGTTCACAAATTTGTGTTAGAGAACAATAAAATAGATGGCTAGGTGATTGTTGGATTCAAACAAATATAATTATATAACATATAATTATGCACCATATTTACATAATTCATTACATACATTTCATGTTCTTTAGATATAATGAGATGGGAAATATTTAACATTTTTAGCACAATTAGTTGCACAGCTTTTAGAGAATTGACACTTTTTCTTCTGTTTTTCTCTTCTGTGCCTACATGTTTTATTATGTCTTATGTTCACATTGTCCTATATATGCTGAAAAATTATTCAACCAATTTTCATCATAATTATTCTAGTATCAGGCTTCATGACACTTTTACTTGCTTTATGGCTCTATATCCACAATCTGCTGCTGTAATATTTGATTACCCTCAATTTATGTATTCTAGTGTAGGTTAATAAACAGAAATAAAAAAAAAAAAATCTTTTTACATCTTCATTAATTTTAGACGGAATGTAACATTCCCCTTGTTACACAAAAATCTGGCTTTTTACAATTTAGTGTGCAGTCATTGCCCTCTGTTTTATTATATTTCCCCAACTATGCCTTTATATTTTACTGTTATTTAAAGGTAAGTAAATAGATGATAAACCCTACTTAGAAATATGATAAATCTTCCCTTCAACGAGGAATGATGGTAAAAAGCTGTATTATATGTATAATAAATTGCTATAAATGTATAAAATAAATGTCCTATAAATAGCTAAAATGTATAATAAATAGCTACAACTGTGACAGCAGATAAATGAAAGTGAACAGGGATGAGTAGGAGGATACACATATATATGAGAGTATAAAAAGGGAATATGATGCATTGTCATTATTTTTTCAAGGCAAACAAAATTGCTTAAAAATTTTGTGTCAGTTTCTTGAAAATTTTAGCTGATGACAAAATGCAGAATCTCACCGCAAATCCATAACTGGCGAAAAGTTTTACTCATCACTATTTAAAATCACTTTCTTTTGCCTTCCAACAATCCTTTTCATTTATTTAAACCCACAAAAATGCTTGGGACCTGGGTTTTTCCGTATAAGGGATCTTTCCATAACAAACCTTAAGTCTACTAAAAACAATAATTTAAACATTAAATAAACTCAAAAAGATTACTTTGGCACCAATATGGATTCATGCAACTTAGTTGCCATCAAGTACAATGTACTGTTTTATTGTTACAGGTATGGGACCTTTTATCCAGAATGCTCGAATTCTGTAATTTAGATCTCCTTAAGTCTACTAGAAAACCATCTAATCATTAAATAAGCCCATTAGGTTGGTTTTGCTTCCAATAAGGATAAATTATATCTAAGTTTGATCAAGTTCAAGCTACTGTTTTATTATTACAGAGAAACATGAAATTACTTTAAAAATGTGGATTACTGGATAAAATGGAGTCTATGCAAGATGGCCTTTCTGTAATTCAGAGCTTTCTGGATAACAGGTTTTCAGATAATGGATCCCATACCTGTACAGAGAAAAAGGAAACCATTTTTTAAAAATTAGAATTATTTGCTTAAAAAGGACAGATGACCTTCCTGTAATTCAGCATAACATGTTTCTAGATAATATACTCAATGTTCCATTGTAATTTTTTTTATTTTTACTGCCACTTTGATACATAAAAATTATATTTTACAAAACAAAGAAAAAGCCACAAGAGAAATTATAATTGGCATGACTATGTATTGTGTGATTTCTGGATAAGGCATTTAAACCCCTTGAAATTAAATCTCACTTGGCTGTAGCATCAAGTGAGTAAATGTACACAATTCCTTGCTAAATCTCTTTGGCATATTGGTGCATTAGGCTCATCACAAATATTTTCATTGTTTATCATGTCAAGTCAATGAACCTGTAGGAACATGAAGAATTAGGTTTGAATCTTTCAATAAGTCATCAAGAAAATAAGGATATTGTTCCTTGCAATTTGTTTTTGTAGATTATAGCTTTAGATTGTTGATAATCTTACAAGTGTAATTTATACAGTATTAGTACTATTTGGTGCAGTCTACTGATAACTATAAGAAATAAAGTAATACTGTAGCCTGACTAGAGCAAGAAATGTCTGATTTAGGGTTAATGACTACTGCATCAATACAAACTAAGGACAGTTTTCAATCTATCTCCCCTCTAAATTATTTTAAAGGTTTCTCTGTGACTTTTGTTAACCTTGATATTTAGAGTGTGCTGTCTAGTCACTGCACAATCTAGCCACAGACCGTTGCTTAATAGAAAAAATAAATGATTTCTTTAGCTTACTGGATGACTTTCACATCAGGGACTCAGATTTTAGTGCAACTGACACCAAGAGGTGAAATGAGCTTTACAGTCTGTGTTAAGTTAAAAAAAAAGCAAACATCTTGCAATATCTGTGACCTAACCCTGATTAACAGCCCAGTAACATGTGTAGTGATTTTTGGGAAGATCCTAAAATAAGTAAACTAACTCATTATAAAGTATGTTTTCAAACGGTTGTGCATAGTTGTGTTTGCATAATCTCGGTGTTATGGTAGTTATATATTATTGTTATTCTGACTCCAACTACTACTTTTATAAACAAAGGTCTTTTGTATATATGGGACAGATGTTGCAGTCAGCAAACAGTTGGGGGCACTAGTTGGTTCTCCTGGGCAGATAAGAGATCTGAGTCAAATCCGACTGCTCTATAGGCTTTATAGTTATGGTTTGCTTTCCAAATGGTTTAAGGTGGAAGCTTTTATGGCTAAATATTTCATGTGAATTCCAGCCAGTGGTACAATGCAGATTGTTCATAGTCTGCTTTGTGTTGAGACCACCTCATACAGACAATAACCTGTAAGTGATAAGTGATCCCCTCAAAACTGTCCAACATATACTGAACGAGGATAGTTTAGAATATACATTCTTTCACAAGGCTATGCAAGTAGTATATTTGCCTTTATGTGTTCTCTATTCCAGGAAATGAAGTAACTTCTCTGTAAGGGTTAGTTCACACGAGGAGATTTTGTCGCCTGATGACTAATCACCTCGTCTTCTGAGCGACAATCTCCCCGAACTGCCTCAGCGTGTTTTCCCATAGACTATAATGAAAAGTCGCCTGCGCTAATGCACACGTGGCAATGCGTTTAGTCGCCAGGCGACAAAATCTCCCTGAATCTTCTCGTGTGAACTAACCCTAAGAAAACCGGATTTCTATGGTTGAGTTTTAGAGGAAAAGTAGAGACTATAAAAAAACTCATGTTCCAAAGGTAAAATAGCCATCTTCCTTTAACTTTTACATGATTTCAGCAGATTTTAGCTGGAGTATTTTGATTCTAATTGTTAGCAGCTTCAGGTTTAAGAAATCTCAAAAAATTCTAGTTCTTTTCCATGAAAAATGGTGTTTTCCCCTTTAAAACTCTGACCAGAAACATTCAGATTTTAGTAAATGAGCAAATACAAAAGAGGAAGGTTGTGGGTGCACTCCAAAACTAAGTAAAAATTTTTTTAAATACAATGGAAGTGCTACTGATTTGACCATTGATCAATGCACATTCCCTGGTCCCCTATATGCTTATGCTAGTGTATGCATTTACAAAAACAGGGGATTTAGTTACGAAGTTATGATCATAAAATTGATAAGCCACCATACCACATCAAGGTAAACCCGGTACAGTGGTCCCTACCATTGTTCATAGAACAAAAATATATACTTCCTGCATAGTAACATTTCTTGGGAGAAATGTCTCCTGATCTTGGCATTGGTTTCAGTCTCAGGGTTAGGCCCCCCACCACTAGCTTCTGCGGCGAACGGCCATTTTTTAGAATTATTTTAACACATTTTAACTTAGCCTTGGAGTGCACCCACAACCTTCCTCTTTTGTATTTAGTAAATAACCCCCTAAGTATGATGTAGTGAGTGATATTCCGAGACAATTTGCAATTTCTTTTAATTTTTAATTATATGAGGTTTCAGAGTTGTTTCATTTTTGGTTCAGCAGCTCTCCAGTTTGCAATTTCAGCAATCTAGGGTCCAAATTACCCAAGCAACTATGCACTGACTGAATAGAAAGATGAGTAATAAAAAATAACATGTGTAGCTTTACAGAGCACTTCTTTTTTAGATTGGTCAGTAACCCCGATTTGAAAGTTGGCAAGAGTCAGAAGAAGTAGGCAGGTAATTAAAAAAAACTATAAAAAATAATGATGAAGACTAATTGAAAAGTTGTTTAGAATTGGCCATTCTATCACACACTCAGGGGGTCATTTAGAAACAATAGAATTGTGATTTTTATTTTCCACGAATCACAAAAAATGTGTGGTTTTCCTCTTTTTATAAAAATCTCTACAATTTCAAGATTCATTAATTACAAAAAAAACCCATAAAAGCCTTTCATGCCAAACTTCACCTTCAAGTAAAAGTTGTTGAGGCACTGTAGAAGTCAGTGGGAGGAGGACTGGTCCTAGCGGGTCATTTTAAAAACAAGGAGAGTCGGGGTTTTAGCGTTTGTGAGTTTAGTCGTGGTTTAAAAAAACCTCTAAAATTACTAAAATACCACCTTTAATAAATACGCCTCTAAGAGTTAACTGAAAGGCGAGCCACCCTAATAATGAACATCTTTATATCTGATAACAAAAAGTCCCCCCCCCTTAGTGCAGCATTTATGTAGCATTTGAGTCTCAATCAGAGCATGGAGCTGGGTCTTCTTTACACCATGCCACTAACATTGCTTCCTAACTTGTATGTCTTAATGATGAACAAGTTATACGTTACATAGGGAGCAGGATGGGTGGCCAACATGTCCCACAGCCTCATGAGTACAAAACTGCCAAATATATACAGGGCTTTATTCTTGGAGGGTAAGCACAGGTCTTTGCATTTTGATCTTATTCTCAAGAGCAAATATTTGTGGCTCCTGGTACAAAAGTGCAAAAACATTGGGGTCCGTACCTATGTTTACTAACTTTGCACCATCCTCTAAATGTAGTAAATAACCCTACACCTCTCCATACATCCTGTAGAACTTTATAAAAGAAAAGAAAGAAGCAGATAAACTCAGTTAAAAAAGGACGAGACACTGTATGCACTTGTATTTTGTACCAATTTCTAAATAAAGGCTTCCTTCCAGTGAGACCAATGCATTAAAGGCATTTTTTTTACAAACATTAAAAGCTATAATGACAAATGGTAAATGCTAATGTATTATAATGAAAGTTTCAAATTACAATGCTTTCGCATAAAACTGGTTCACCGGATCTCAGAAGCCACAACTGCTGTGTAAGTAGATTGGACGGTAATATCCAGACCCATACATAAACCAATGCATGCTGGTATAAAATATATAATTCTAACTACATTTGCTATTTGCTTTTCCAAACAGCACAGTTTGATTAATAGTTTGAATGTTAATATAAACTGAGGAGTTTCAACAGAACATTTTGGACTCATTTCTATTAGATTCACAAAAACATGTGATGTGTGTTTTTTTTATAGATTGGAGTGGAATAGTGTAAAGATGTTTTTTAAATTCTTCGGTACTGAGTTTTGAAATGACTAGCGGGAGAAGTGTGCAGCTGGCCTCGGTGAATACTAATAAAGAATACATGGGGCTAACCTGCCAAATCTTCTTCTGATGTAAAGCAAATCAGTTACTCTTTTTTTTTGGATCATTATTAATTTTTTATGTGACTAAATATGCTGTTTGAAATGATCATAAAGGCAATTAAACTCAACTCTACGCAATTAGGTCCGTTTACTTCCCTATTAGTTATCGGAAGAATCTGTGCCGTTTTGTGTATTCACTTCAAGTCAATGGGCGTCAATTTTTATACGAGTGACTATTTGGTCCAAATACATTAAAGTCAATGGGCGTCCAAATAATCTTGTTGCACAACAATTTTTATGCGTGCGACAATTTTTACACGCATCAATTTTTTTTTGATGCTGCAAATTTTTCATTCGCAAATTATCTCCACAATTAATTTGCTTGTCGCGAAATGCAGAAATTCGCTGCAAATTCGCGTCTGCCGAATTTATTCGTCCATCATTATTTCCTATTAATGGCACAAGTATACTGTTCATCTACTACATCTGGTGGCTAAAGAATATATTATAGATACTATATAATATTTCATTGGGTAATATTTACAGTTGTAGTTATAGACTAATATTCCTTTAACTGTTGATTAAGTGTCCTTGTAGGACACGAAACGCGTCAGGCTTTATCCTTTTAGATGTAGTGTAAAATAAAGTATCATATTTTTATATTCAATTTATGGCTCATGGATTCTATTTCTGTTGGACGTTCCAGATTGGTGCCTGCCTAATGCTGTTTTTGTTGTGAATTACTCCCCTATGCTGAAGGTCTGGGGCCTGAGCACCCGGACCCAACTTGGAAAGCGGTAAGCTTATCCTAAATGATTCGATGGATTTATTCTTTTCATGATAATGTGGTTTATTATATATTGCTAGGTTGGGCTTCAATACATTGTTCATAAAACCACTTCTGGTCACATCAACTTTTTTTTTACCCTTGAAACACATTCAAATGTAAAAAGAGTTGGGGAGCAACACAAGCCTGAAAAAAGTCCCTGGGGGGTGCCAATTTGTTTCCTTTATAAATAAACATGTCACAGGGATGTGTTTCACAAGTATAAGTTGTCAATGTTTTTGTTGAAAGTTTCCTATTAACCTTGTGCTGTGAATGTTGCCATGTTTTCTAGTTCCAGGTTGATCTACCCTGCAAAAAGGTTTTATGCTATCTTAAGATTTAGATTAGCATAACCATAACAGCAAGGGGACATGAATGCTATTTTACAATTTGATAATAATATGTCTGGGACCTTTTGTCCAGAATGCTTAGGACTTGGGGTTTTCTGGATAAGGGGTCTTTCTGTAATTTGGATCTCAGTATTTTGAAGTAATTTAAATATTAATTATAGCCATTAGGAATGCTCTGTACCCAAGCCTACATGAATAAAACACACTTTGCAGTTTTGTTGCTGTTGCTCCTGTTAAATATTCATTGGCTGCTATACACCAATAGTTCATATGTTGCTTTTCTTCTCCCAGCAGCCTCAGTCAACTGTTGTTTTAGTTTCTCTGAAGTGAAGTCATTTATTATCTATTGTTGTTTCCAGTAGAAAAACATTTGACATCTGAGACTTTGAAATTTTGGTTTTTAGAAACCTACTTACTTACATACTGTATTCATCACATTGTATAGGAACTGGTTACATTTAAATTCTTTACATGAGTGAGTACAATGGAATGTTTTTTTTCTTTTTATTAATACAGTATCTTCTAGAGATTGTTGCAGAAGTCACAAGCACATTCCCTTGTCAGCCTTTTCCCATGCTGCTTAAGTTGGTAACCTCCTTTTCTGACCTAAATATATATCTTCTGGACTTTAACATTCTGACCATCTGTCTTCAGGCATCAGCCAAGAACCTCTGGAGACCCAGTTGTGAATTTTTATTGTGTATAATAAAAACCACAGTGGAATCAGTGTGCACGCTCAGTATCTTTATGCCTCAGATTGTTTTACTGTCAATGTCAGTCAATTACCCTTTCATTCAACAGTTCATCCAGGTTCTCGTATAACAATCACTGAATTTAATGAAAAACTGCTGATTTAAGCCAAGTCAAATACATCACGGTTATGTGACTCCAAAACATTGTATTTGTATATTATCTCAGCATTGGCTTTATACATTTAATCTTGTTATATCTGTTACAATATAGTACAATATTCATATTTTGTAAAGTAAGCTAATTTTGTATTTCTCTCCAAATGGTGTACTGATACGTTGTACTGTACTGACAAAACTGATGCAAATTTCTGTTAAGGAAACTTGACAATAAATACCTAAAGATCAGGGGCATAAATGCAGAGGAAGCTGGTCTTCAATATTAGGGGGCCAAGGGGTGTAGCAGTCCCTATTACACCCTAATTAATGAACAACTTCAATATACCTTGGGACGTAAACTGAATTTACTCTGGGGTCCAGTAACAACTAGTTATGTCACTGCGATGTAGCTTTATGCTCTTAACTGATTGTTACCTTCTTATTAAACTTATTAATCAACCAACCAACCATAGATGCACCAGTGGTACTAGTCAATTTGATTAAGTTAAGAGAACACACATTTCATAAAACAGCAAATTGAAGAGTAGGCCTTTGAGCAGACTGATATTGGTTAGTTCAGAGGACACAAAAAGATTATTTTGGGGTAGCTCAGGGCGTTATCTTGCAGTGCTGTGCATATAAGAACTTGTGGTGGACTTGAGGGGCCAGCATCTCTGTTGCTCCCTCCAGTTCTGACATTTATGGGCTAATTTGATCTAATGTCAAATACATTATTTTTAAAAAGGCACTATCTGTCTGAATTTTTTTTAGCAAAATGTGTAACCATGTGCATGGTGCTGCACACTCTATTCCTGGTTTTCATACCATGGAAAAGTTACAAGCATTCCAGGATAGAGATTGTTATATTGTGGGTTATCAGTGTGTGTGTGTGGGGGTGCCTCACTGAAGTGTGTCATGAAGTCTGATATAATCTAGCATTAGTGATGGGCGAATTTGGGGCATTTCCCTATGCCGAAAAATTTGCGAATTTCCCGCGCAATTTGCGAACAGGCGAAAAATTTGCAAAACAGCAATGATGCCTTGTTTTTGACGCTGGTGTCCATTTTTGACGCAGTTGTCCATTTTTTTGATGCCGGCGCAAATTCAATGGAATCTTCATGGCGGTTTCGCAAATTTATTCGCCGGTAATTTGCCGCAAATTCGCACCTGGCGAATAAATTCACCCGTCACTATCTAGCATGTATGCTTTCTAATATAATCTAGCATTTATGCCTACTGATATCATTTAGGATGTATGCTTACTGATATAATCTAGCATGCATACTTACTGATATTATTGAGGATGTTTACTAAAACTAGTCATATTGTAGATATTTTACCATGATGCCAATTTTGGGCTGACATTCGGATCACAATACAATACAAGCCGGCCCACCAGATTTTTAAGCCTGCCTGAGCAACATCTGGATCATTTTTGGGCAAATATTGGTGTGTGAGGCTTCTTGTAGGTACCCATTCATGGGTCAATTATCTGTCAACACAGTTGAAGGGGACAACGAACCGACTGCCACTGGAACTTTGGATTCTAGCTGTCCAACAATGCCTCGTATTCCGGATCCGGGGGACCTTGCACAAAGACACACCTATGAGTGGATCAGAATAATAAGTTCCGTTTATTGAAAGTCAAACATAGGCTTATATAGGTTATAAGTAAAGACGTCCCAATATAGTGATGTATCAGCATAGTTATTAGCATAGTATATGTCTGTAATAGGTATAGCATTCAGGATGGAGAAGAGAGACAAATATGTGCATTCGCGTTAGCTAAGATATTTTGTCTGAGGCAAGCTGATAATATTGTTTTTAGTACATGATGATATTTATGCAAGGTTGTCTAAGAAGAGACAGTACTGGGTCGTACAGAAAAACAAGTACAGAGGCCTACAAGGGTCGGCACGTAGGCATGTTAACCCTTCAACAGTCTACCAGCAGCTTTTATTGTTCCTTGTATGCCCCCTTCACTTGGTTTGTGTGTGAGCTCAGTGCCCAATATGAGTGATGGTAGTAGATCAAAAAGCAACATTTCATTTATAAACGATACAATGGCACATATTATAAGAAAAACATATTTTTCATAAAAAGACTATATGAAAAGATTTTAAGTGGATGAATTGTTTAGGGGTTTAGTTTTCATTTGAGGTAAGAATGATGCAAAGAGGCATGGTCTGCCAGTGGAAGAGTGATAAAACAAAATACAATAAACAAATATAGAGGCATTTTATAAGCAAAGAAGCATCTGCCTATTCTAGGATTTCATTACTTTACAACAAGATAGTGTGCATGTGTCTTATTTATGCAGATAGATAGTGAGATAGATAGATAGATAGATGATAGATACATAGATATATAGATTTATTTCTTAAAAATAATACAGATAAACACTGGGCCCAGGAGACATGTTTCAAGAGGTCATTCTAGCCACTTCACCAGCATCACCAGCAACATCCTACACTCCACCTGTACCTTTATTTTTTTTTATAAATAAAATAATCATTTACACGAATCTCCTGCATTTCTCCTATTCCCACATAGAGGAGGGATCAATACAAGATACTCTGGTTTTGCCTGTGTCAATATGTTCCCAGAAAAGTCTTGTTTGGGTGGTTCCTTTTCCAAAGTAGTTTGGGGGCAGCAGGTTCAGTAAATCAGTATACGAGTAAGAGACAAATCTGCAAAAGAACCTTGAATGTTTATAAGCATATAGTGTAGTAAATGAAAGTGATTCTACTGTATGTTGCATAGTTAAATTGGGTTCAGAAAAGTCCATCATTTGTCAACCTCTCTAAACAAACCCCAGTGCACATATATTGTATACTGTATACCCACACTCATAAATACATACACTATACAGTATATAAACTATATATACTGATATTTATGCTAAACTAACTGTAGATCTTAAGATCCCAATAATGCTTATTCAAGTAATCATCCAAGCCACTCTTAAAAGCATGTGACAAGCTTTTCTCTCCACTTCATAATTAATGCACTATAGGTAGATTATTAATAGAGTTATAACTGCTACAGTTCCGCATTGTCTGTAGAAGCTTATTTTGGTTTATTAACACATTATTTTAAATTCCATTTCATCAATTCTGTTAAATCCTTAAGATAATGAGCTCCATAAATAGTAAAAAAAAAAAAGACCAAGAGTTCTGCATTTTAAAGTGATACTGTAATAATTTTAGTCAATTAGGCTTAAAACTGGTGGAAAAGGAATAACAAAAAAGGCAAATACTAAATTAGATCACGCCAAGCATTTTCATAGATAAGCTTCCTTGCAAATAATCCAACTTCAGCTAAAAGCAGCAGCGGTTCAACCATCTCTAAAATGTGGCCTATGAAATGGCTATGGTGGGGATTTGAGTATAATAGGATCATTGCTTTCCATATACCTGTGTGATAAAAAGGTGCATTTTAAAGGAAATGCAGTTTTCCATAGATAAGTTTGTTTCATATTATTTTTTTTTCAATATCTTGATTCATTTTTCAGCATATTAAGGGGGTTATTTACTAAACTCCGAATGCAAAAATCACGAGAAAAAAAAAAATCGCAATTTTGTTTTATAAAATCGGACTTTTAAATGTATGGAAGGATGGAAAAGTCTTTCTCTGAAAATTCAGCATCTCAGACCTTGCGAGGTTGCATCTCAATGGGAGAAGTGCCAATGATTTTTTAGAGTTTAAGTGTGAAAATTACGGAAAAATCTGGAAAATCGGAGTCCAAAGAAAATCGAAGTCCAAAGAATTAGTGGAAATCTAATTTTTTCCCTCAAAGCAAATTTTCGGGAAATGTAATACTACATAAGCATAAAAAACCAGAGCGGATTTGATCGGAGTTTGTAGCAGAAAATATTGAGATAAATTTGGACTTTGATAAATAGCCCCCTAAGTGTAAAATGCTGCAGTAAGTTCAATGTTGGCTAAAAGAAATGGTTGTAATCTAAACAAATTAAATGGAACAAAGTATAGGAACAAATCTAAGTATCTTACTAACTACAAACAGTGTGAAACTACTTAGTTCATATTTATTAGTGTGGGGAGCAGCTGCCAGTAGGGTGGAGTACTGTGACAGACATGTGTTTCCGTTGGATCGCTGAAGCCATTCCAAAACCCATATGTGCATTTGCCCTAAAGTAATTTTTTCTGTTAAAAGCAAGTTATATACATTAAATAGGAAAATTGTTTCTTTACCTGGTTTTTTGATCAACCTAACTGGAGACATGCCAGTTTAAAGGAGAAGGAAAGCTACGGAGGCATTTTATTGCCAATAGATCAGCCACAATAGTGCAAGCTAGAATGCTATATTTATTTTGTATAATGCTTTATCATACCTGAGTAAACAGGTATTTTGTTTGGGATAGCAGCTGCCATATTAGCTTGGTGTGACATCACTTCATGCCTGAGTCTCTTCCTGCTCACTTATAGCTCTGGGCTCAGATTACAGCAGGGAGGGAAGGAGAGAGGAAGGTGAAGGAAGGGGGAGAGGCACAAACTGAGCATGCGCAAGCCCAAGCCCCGGAGGTTAAAGCTGAAAACAGGAAGTCTGATACAGAAGTCTATTATGGGGGTTATTTATCAAACTCCGGATTTATCTGAATACTTTGTACTACAAACTCTGATCAAATCCGCTCAGGTTTTTTACAATTATTTATTATTAAATTTTCCCACGATTTTTTTCATCTGATTTTCACAATTTCACGATTTTTCGGAATTTTCACTCGAAAACTCTGAAAACTTCAGGGCATTGCATGAAACCCAGCGCATATCAAAAAATCATTGGGACTTCTGCCATTGACTTATATGCAACCTCGACAGGTCTGAGATGCCGGATTTTCAGATTCAGACTTTTCCATCTGAATAAATTCTGAAAAATTTGTGATTTTTTTTAAAAGTCCGATTTTATAAAAAAAAATCCAGAATTTTTTATGATTTTTGCATTCGGAGCTTAGTAAATAACCCCCTATGTGTACACAATAGAAGGACATAAATGCAGTGTTTCTTTTGAGTGTTTACTAGTGTATTTATATAGACCTTTCTAATAAAGCTTGCTTAATCTAATAAAGCTTACTTAAACCTTTCCTTCTCCTTTAAGATAATGTAGCGTAATGGTTGCCTGGAATAACACAGGGGTAATAGCATCTTCACAGTCATTTATTCTTTCTTCTTTTTCCCACTAAAATATCAAAAAGGTAAAATAACCCACATTCAGGCCACATTCACTACCATTCACAGGTAAAGAGCAATCTTTAACAGGAACTGTTTTGCTCTGAATTATTTTTCACTATTTACATAGGAAGCTGCAATTCTACTAGTTTTCCACTTTTCAGGTTCAGCTGTTTAGTTTCAGAGCAGAATTCCAATTTCCCCAGTCCAGTAAGCTGCATATTTCTTCTCAGATGTTTTATCATTACACGCAAATGAGCATCCAAGTGAAATTCATAATATACACAGTTTGATCTATCGCACATTTTTAAGGTATCGAAGGTGAGAGTTAAAAATTGCTCAACTCTTCTCACTTAATAAATCATTTTAGCGTTCTTTCAGCAGACATGACACAATATGTTTTGGCTAAGATGTATGCCAGTAAACTACTTGCTCTTCTGAGAATCTTCCACATTTGGCCTAAGGTATAATGGCTAAGGTTTCTCTTTAATCTCTTTTCCTGTTTTCAGTTCATCTCATGCAAGAAAAACTTTATATTGGAGAAAAACATACAACTCCTGTTTGTCATGGTTGACAACCACACAAGTATGAAAGTGCCAAAGGAAACAAAATAGAAGCTGTGCAAATAAAACTGTTTAATAAAATAGAGAATTCAGTGGTGCCTCTGGAATTTTATTCAATAGTACTTCTTATCTATCCTAAAATGAATACAATTATTTCAAGCGTATACAAACACAGAAGCACAAAATACATATATATTAAGACTAAAATAATACTTTAAAGGAAAACTATACCCCCAAAATGAATACTTTAGCAACAGATAGTTTATATCAAATTGAATGACATAATAAAGAATCTTACCAAACTGGAATATATATTTACATAAATATTGCCCTTTTACATCTCTTGCCTTGAACCACCATTTCGTGACTCTATCTGTGCTGCCTCAGAGATCACCTGACCAGAAATACTACAACTCTAACTGTAACAGGAAGAAGTGAGGAAGCAAAAGGCAGAACTCTGTCTGTTAATTGGCTCATGTGACCTTACATGTGGTTTGTATGTGTGCACAGTGAATCTTACGATCTCAGGGGGCGGCCCTTATTTTTTAAAATGGCAATTTTCTATTTATGATTACCCAATGGCACATACTACTAAAAAAGTACATTATTATGATAATGGTTCATTTACATGAAGCAGGGTTTTACACATGAGCTGTTTTACTCAGTATCTTTTAATAGAGACCTACATTGTTTGGGGGGTATAGTTTTCCTTTAAGAAAATTGTTGAAAGATGTGAAAACAAGATAGGAGTCAGTGCGTTGATTTTCACAGAGTTTCCTAGACAGGGATAGATAAATAAATCTATAACAAATAAAAAAGTTAAATAGGTGAAGAATAAGTATAAAGATATAGAGCAACAAATCTCCCCGAATCTGCATGTGTGCTTGAACCTTTAGGGGCAAATTTACTTACCGCCGCTTATTCACTAAAATCCGAAGTTGCGCTCAGGGAGGCAAAGGTATCTAAGTTGTGCTACCTTTAATTTGTCAAGCAAAGCGAAGTAACACTAGGGATGCTTAATTTGCATACGGCGCCAAGTTTGCGTACAATGGACGTATATGTAGCAGCAAATACATTACACTACACAAGCCTAGGAAAGCTTCATATAATAAAATAGAGTTGTTATTTTGCCCTATACATGTGCCCACTGTATAGTTTAGGTGCCATATTTTAGGAAATGTAGGGGGGAAGGAGGGTACCCCCAAAAAAATTTATGATCTTTTTCAGCCTATCACCCTTAAAAAAGTAAAAGACGCCAGCGTTTATTGGGACTTAGAAAAAATTTCAACTTTTTTTTGAAGCAAGCCCTATCTACTGTATTACACTTCGCCTGGTCTGAGGTGGTGAAGGCAAGTCTGGCGCAAGAGGTAACGTTCAGCAAAATGCGCAAGTTAGTGAATTAGCGTAGTTACGTCCTTTCACCATAGCGAAACTTCGCCTGTTGTAAGGGTGTGAAGTAGCGCTAGAGTAGGTCCATTTCGCTAGCGAATTTATGCGAGCACCCAGGGCCGGAACTAGGGGTAGGCAGAGTAGGCACGTGCCTAGGGCGCAAAATTGGGGAGGGCACCAGACACATACCTTCTCTGCCTCCCTAATGCGGTCCCCTCTCTGCCCTTTTGCCGAACGTGAGCATTCCTGTTTGTTCTGTTGCACATGCGCATCTGTTCTCGCTGGTTCACTTCTGTTCTCGTTGGTGCGCATGCGTGTTTGTACGCGCTAGTACGCATGCGTGTCTGTAGTGCTGGTGCTACTCACGCTTGTGCACATGCGTGTACCTACTCTCACTGTTCTGCATGCGTGTGCCTATTTGGCGCAGTTGCTGGTCAGGTTGCCTAGGGCACCTGGCCGGCCAGGCCCGGTACTGCGAGCACCCATTAGTAAATCGGCAAAGTAAAGAAATTACATCACACTGGTGAATTTGCGCTAGCGTTAGCCGATTCGCGCTTTAGTGAATTTGCCCCTTAGTGTGATGATACTAGTATAGGAGCTAGGGACAGATAGAAACCACAAACCTTTGTTTGCATAGGTCATTTTAGCAGGTATGGGAACTGAGAACTGAGAACTGTGCTTTTCCGGTTATAGGGAATTTCATACTTTAAGTCTACTTAAAATCATTACATATACCCAATGAGATTGTTTTGCCTTCAATAAGGATTTATCTTAGTTACAAGGTGTACAAGGTGCTGCGTTGTTATTATTACAAAGAAAAAGGAAATTTAAAATGTAAATTGTTTGATTAAAATGCTGTGTATGGGAGATGCCCTTCCAGTAATAATGGGTAAATGGGTAATGGATAATTGGTTTCCAGATAATGTATCCCAGTCTTGTACTTTGTTCCTACAATGCGATAGAGGCATTTTAGAATGTAGCGAATTCTATTCTAGAAAGTTTTTAAACATGCAGCTCTTTAAAGCTTATACGCACTTGATTGGATTAATGACCTATGACCATTGTTCACAAACATTGAATGCTGCATTTATCTTGCACCCCCAATGAAGTGCCCAAACTGGTCAAACATATGTTTGATTGGTGACATGAGTAAACATGCAGATTTTTCCATGTCTGGCCAGTTTTCAACACAAGCCAGGTATGTGAAATTCCCAACTCAAAAACATTTGTCATACATTACTATGTCATTATGGAGTGATCTGTTACCAGTCAGTTTGATCAATACTGATATTGTATCAGACCCCCTGTAAAAAAAATGTAACATTGCCCATAGCCTTCTATTTTATATGATACCTCAGACCAGTGGATCTTTTGGGGGGTCCAACAAGTATCAGACAACGCTAAATATTGATTTAGAACTAAACCAACTGCATTGGCCTATCAATTCAAATTTCATTAATTCAATCAAAAATCACTTACATTTAAAATGGCTAGGAATACTTTTTATGAGACAGAACTCTTATTAAAATGGATTCTATGGGAGATGGTCTCCCCATAATTTATAGCTTTCTGGATAATGGATCCCATATCTGTATAGTGTGTCACAATGACAATGGGTTTAAAACAATGTGCTATATTATTTCACTTTTAAAGTATGCACCATCTAAAGCTACCTTAGCTATAATACAAGCTTTAGCATGTTTCAAGCAGTGTATGTAGGGAGTACAGTTTAATAGTAAAGTAACTTGTGTATTGTTTGAAGACAATGCCAACACCAGAGATCACTAGTTTGCTTGGAAACCCATGAATCTTGTAGAATAAAACTAAAGAAATAGTTCTGTTTCTAATGCCAATCAGTTTATGGCTCAGTTAGAGGAAAATGACCTGGCTTCCTGCAACACCAGGCCCTTAACCTATTTACGGTATATAGATGACATACTTATCATATGGACAGCATCAGAAAAAGAACTATTGTCATTTCACCAAAGATTTAACCAATTCCACCCCACCATCAACCTTACCCTTAACCACTCTTACTCACACATCAACTTCTTGGATACAACCATCTACATCAAAAATGGAACCATACAAACATCCCTATACCAAAAACCAACAGGCCGTCCTGCATATCTTATGTGGGACAGTTTTCATCCTCATCACATAAAAAAATCAATTGTGTTTTGCCAGGCTCTGAGATACAACCGGATTTACTCAAACCTTGATGACAGAAATAAACATCTCCATTCCTTACGGAAAACTTTTCTTAAACAGGGATACCATCCGCAGGTTATTCATGATCAAATCCACAGAGCAACTCAAATACCCAGAGACACACTCTTGAATTACAAAGAAAAGACAGAAAACAACAGGGTACCTATTGTAGTTACCTACAACCCACAACTGAACATTATTAGAAAAATAGCCAGAGACCTGCAACCCATGCTCCATACAGATACCCGACTAAAACAAATATTCCCGGAACTACCTCTCTTGTTTTATAGACAACTACTTAATCTGAGGAAAATGATTGTCAGAAATGCGCTTCCTAAAACAACTAAAGCAGGTACATTTCCCTGCAACAGCAACAGATGTGAAACCTGCAAATACATCCTGTGCAAAGATCAAGTTGCAATTCTGAATACACAAAAAGTCTACACCGTTCTGGACCACTATTTGTGTGCTTCATCCAATGTGGTATACATGAATACATGTACTAGGTGCTCTACAGGAGGCATATACATTGGTGAAACAGGACAAAAATTGCGCACAAGGATGAACCATCACAGACATAAAATCAACACCAAATCATGTGATACACAAGTGGGGCAACATTTCTGCAGTCAAAATCACAGTCTTCAGGACATGCAGGTCTTAATTCTAAAAGGGAACTTTAAAACTGAACGGGAAAGGAAGATTAATGAATTCAAATGTATGGATTTATTTAACACATTAAGACAGGGCCTTCATTTAGGGTCAGGTTTCATGTCACACTATGTGACCTGACTGAATCCAGACTCCTGGACTATTTACAACCCACCCTAATTCATTGTATTATCTCTACATTTGATCTCCATCTATCTGTAATGTCCTAATGTATTGCCCATGAATACCTTTCACTGATCTAAAAGTATATATGCTGTGCCTTTCTAGCTTTCATTTTTATTTTGCCTGATGAAGGTGCCTTGGTGCTCCAAAAGCTTGCAATGTATTTTTTTTTATTGTTAGCCAATATAGGTATCATTTCTACAATACTTTTTGTATTTGTTTGTTTTTTTATTTGTTATTTTTGCTTCTGGCAAACACGGTACCGCAGTTTTTGTTTTGAGAATAAAACTAAGAATTATAGCCATTAAAATATACCACATTGTGCTATGGGGCAGATTTATCAAGGGTAGTAAAAAGTAATTTTTTTTTTGTGTACTACGACTATTGAATAGGCCAAAATTCGATTTGAATTTGAAAAAAAATGTAACTATTCAAATATCGAAATTTATTATGTACTGTCTCTTGCCAAATTGCTGTTTTAGCCTATCAGGGAGCTCTAGAACCTATTTGGAGTCAATTGAAGTTTCTTTGTTTGTTTCGAATTCGTGCTAAAACTTTGATTCAAACTATTCGAATATGTCTTATTCAACCGAAGTTCTAAACTTCCATTTTTTAAATAAATTTAGATTGGTCTTTTTTTATTCAAATTTTGAAGTTATGGCAGTTCAAAAAAAACTCCCATTACTTCGAAATTGGAACCTTAATAAATCTGAGCCTATATGTCTGCATATGCAGTGACTGGTGTTAAAAAGAACATTAAATAAATAATCCTACACATTGGGGGCCGCATAAAAGAAAAAACACATCTATATAAATTAGCATTTATCTTACATTTTTTTTGTTCTTTTTCCAGTTTATTTTAAAACATTTTTTTCACAACATGAAAGAAAGAAGCCCCAATGTAGGTTAAGCTATAGACACAAGGCGAGGGTGAGAACAATTAGTACCTGTTCCAGCCGACAGTTAAGCTCCTAACGAAACTCCTAACGAAAAACCACTGTTGATATATCTAGTGATGGTAGTGATTCAATATTGTGTCACACTATATCCCAGCTTCCCTGCTTCTTCACTTCTGGGGATATCAACACTAGTAATTGTTAGGCAAGGCACAATTGATTATCCTCAAAATTTGTTCTTGCTATTGACCATAATGGAATAAAAATTGTGCCTCTAAATTATTCAGAATGAAAACATACACAGGAGAAATCGATAAGGCACATCTGATGGCATGGGCAAATGAAAGCACTCTATGTATGGTAAAGTCAGCCTCTTAGTATAAAAATAATGCGTTTTTTATGAAACAATCATTTACCTTATCTTTCACCTTATCTCTACTGGCATAATTAATTTGCACAATTCTGCTTTAAGGTGTTAATAAGGAAGAATGTGCTATTAAATGGGAAGGGGTGCAACAACCACTTCTACTACAGTAAAATTTCCTAGCTATACTTGTTTATAATATTAGATTTTCTTTGTGGTATTCAAATGATATATGTAATATGAGTACAGTTTTGTTCTCACACTTGAATTTCTAGTCATTGGTTGCATCTTGGCTGTCTTTTAAAAATATTTTACTAAATATATAATAAAATATATTTTATTAAATATATAAATATATATATATATATATATATATATATATATATATATATATATATATATATATATATATATATATATTTCACATTTCAAAATGTTTTATGGGCAAACAAAAGACCTTTAGAACAATGTTAATTGTGCAAATCTTATTTCTTATTTCAAATGATGATATAAGGTTACTCTCATGAGACTGGAGGCTCACAGAAATAAATTGATATACTCAAGAGGCTCACAGAAAGTCTGACTTGCACAGAAAGGAAGCAATTCTGTTTTCCCAGATGAAAGTTATGTTTCAGATCAATAGGTTGCATCAATAGACTTTACACAGTTCAGACTTGTACATTTTTATTGTGCTGAATCTTATTCTTTTATGAGGCATCTGTGAAAATGAGCAATCAGATTTTAGAACTATTTAAAGGAAAACTGTACCCCCAAAATGAATACTTAAGCAATAGTATTATTAAGTGACATATTAAGGAATCTTATCAAACTGGAATATATATTTAAATGAACAGTAATGTCAAAAAATAAAAGTGTTTTAAAGTAATAAAAATATAATGCAGTGTTGCCCTGCACTGGTAAAACTGCTGTGTTTGCTTAAGAAACACTATTATTGTTTAAATAAATAAGCTGCTGTGTAGCAATGGGGGCAGCCATTCAAAGGAGAAAAGGCTCAGGTTACACAGCAGATAACAGATAAGCTCTGTCTGTCTAATGGTGTTATCTGTTATCCATTAGTTAACCTGTGCCATAGAGCCGTTTTTCAATTTCCGCCATTGCTACACAGCAGCTTGTTTATAAGAACTATAATAGTGTTTCTGAAGCAAACCGAACCGTTTTACCAGTGCAGGGCAACAGTACATGATATTTTCATTACTTTAAATCACTTTCATTTTTTGGTGTTACTGTTCCTTTAAATAAATCTTGCCATTTTACATCTCTTGCCTTGAACCACTATTTTGTGATGGTCTGTGTGCTGCCTCAGAGATCACCTGACCAGAAATACTACAACTCTAACTGTAACAGGAAGAAGTGTGAAAGCGAAAGGAAGAACTCTGTCTGTTAATTGGCTCATGTGACCTAACATGTATGGTTTGTTTGTGTGCACTGTGATTCATACAATCCCAAGGGGTGGAACTTATTTTTTAAAATGGCAATTTTATATTTATGATTACCCAATGGCACATACTACTAAAAAAGTATATTATTATGATAATGGTTCATTTACATGAAGCAGGGTTTTACACAAGAGCTGTTTTATGCAATATATTTTTATAGAGACCTACATTGTTTGGGGGTATAGTTTTCCTTTAACACATTTTTCAAATATATGTTTCAATAGAGCAAAACAGATAAAATAATCCTTAATACGTGGAAATATATGGTATATGCAGTAGAAATTGATCCCTTTTTAAATATAAACAGTACCAAGACATTTTTTAATAAACCATGGGATAAAAATCTAGCTATTTAGTTTTACACTTGCTTGCTTTAGTTTTGGGAAAGGGAAAACGCATAAAAGTATATATTCGCTCAAACAAGGTATTTTGATGAGGTTTAAGAAAATTGTAAACCTATTAGTTAGATTAAAGGGCACTCCAAGAAATCATTCAAAAATTTTTTCTACTGTGTTTGTTCGACAAACAAAAATTAAATATATAAATTATTTAAATCTTTGTTTCCTACAGTCTTGGAATTCACAATCACAGCAAGCAGGTGGCAGCCATTTTGTTGACATAGTTAATAAGGCTGGCTTTGCATAATGCCAAAATTTTCATTATGTTATAGAATGGTTGCCCTGATGCCCATGCAGAGGAAACACAATTAGATGGCAAGGAGGGAAGGGGAATGCCTCAAGGATAGAAGTAGGACAGGCAATATATGACTGGCAGTTGAAATTCATAAAATATTTTTATAATAGGTAAGGATGTTTTAATAAAAAAGAATTTGGATTTAATGTTGAATTTAAAAAAAACGACTTTTCTTATAAAGCTTTTTATATCTGGGTGACAGGTCCCTTTTCAGAATGGCAACTCAAATGAACAATAACAGCTAAAAATAAAAATGTTTTAAATGAATGACAATATAATATGCTTTTGCCCTCCACTAGCAAAACTGGTGTGATTGTTATAGAAACAGAAATGTAGTTTATATAAACAACTGCTGTGTAGCTATGAGGACAGCCATTTAACCACAGGATACACAGTAGATATCAGATAAGTTCTGAAGAATCCCATTGTACACTACAGAGCTTATCTGTTATCTGCTGTGTATCCTGTGCTTTTTCTTCTTTTCTGAATTGCTTCCCCCATGGCTACACAGCAGATTATTTATATAAAGTATAGTAGAGTTTCTGAAGCAAACATAACAGTTATATCAGTGCAGGACACCAGTAAATGATATTGCCATTCCTTTAAAACATTTTAACTTGTAGGTGTTACTGTTCCTTTAATAAAGCAAAAAAGCAGTTAACAAACTATACTAACAAAGAACCATTTATACAAGGTCCTTACAATTTGCATGTGGCACTAGTGTATCTGTTCACTGTTCACTCCACAGTACTGCATGCAGGATGCATAGTACACAGTGCACAGCAGCAAAGCATCCCTGGTATTAATGCCTGCCTTCTGGGGGGATGTTGCTTTCAGGGTTCCCTTGGTGTGTTGTGCCTAGACATAGATCTGACTATGTTATCTGATAAGGAACATATAAGATTAACCAATAACATTTTACTTTATAATAAAATTATATAAGTTCTGCTGGCAAATGATGGGTTAACAAGGCCACTCCAAGGTTATCCAATTTCAAATTAGCATTCTACTAATTTGAAAAAGATGTTTAGGTCTGTGTGTATACAGCTGATTATCCAGTATACCTCCCAGCAAGATGTTGATTTTTTGCATGCATTTTAAAAGGTTAACACAATTTTTTGTGTTTTTGATACTGTTCACTTCAAACCAAACTAGGTTGATACTTGTAATACAATAACTCTGGAAAATCTTGTTAGGCAAGACAAAACACAAGCAATATTATTCATTATTAATCAGTACACTACCAGGGAATGGTAATTCACCCACATCTCGCAAGTACTAAGATAACAATTTGTGCCAGTTTTCCTTTTCAGCACTTCTATAATGTGTCAAAGGAGTGTTGCAATTGCTGCTTGGTATTCTTTTCTGCATAGCAAGTTCACTAATTTGTCTTGCCAATTTGTAGGAAGATAATCATACAGGTCCCAGGACAAATATGCACATTATGGCCAAACATGTAATCAAAGGTCACTTGATGACCCCTTCTTTGACTCGATGGACTTATTGCCCTCCTGTCCTTAATTTCATATGAAGTGATTGCCAGACATTGCTACAGATGCTAAACATTCCATCCTGAAGGCTCCACTTTATCATCAGGTAATTAGTATTTTCATTAACTTGCTTATTGTCAAAGAAAATGAGCCTTGATCATCTAATTTTTCCTCAATGAGTTGAATATTGTAATATATCTATAATTAATGTACTTTATGCCACAAATGTGTAATGGAGTAGAAATTGGAAGCTGTTCCCAGCAGTCACTGTCAGTAAATGTTTGATGAATAAACAGAGACTTTCTAATGGGAATGGTAGCAACTTTTATAAGCAGACACAATAAAGACTTTATTAACATAGTTAAAAAGCATTCTGGGAACTACAGTGAATTTCAGAGCAGAGTTGATTATGTTCACATTGCCAAACTGAATGCAATGCCTTGTGTTAGTATGCTTTATTCATTGAAGTTGTGTGTTTTTATTACATGCACACACTCAACATGCAAACACACAGCAGATGTCAAGTTTTATATTATATTTCTTGAGTAGCAAATTGCTGTCTTCAAATCTAGATCTCTAAAGATCATAAATAGGGATGGGCGAATTCTTTCGCCTTGTTTCGCCAAAAAAATGACGCCCATAGACTTGTATGGCGTTGTGCGTCAAAATAAAAAGACGCCTCAAAAAAATTTTGATGAATTTTTTTTGACGCCCACAGACTTTAATGGGCGTCGGCTACATTTCATTTTTGATGAAACGGGTCAAATTCGCCAAACCCTAATCATAAAGCAAGCCTTGCAGAATAACATTGGCCTTACTAAACTAACTGTAAAATCATATGAACATGGAGTCACTATTTAACAAAAAATCCACTAATATGTAGTGAAAGTTATATGTGTTACATTTGTAACAATCATTTATTTTTGAGTTCCTCAACCTAACTTTTTTCCAGCTGCAAACAACACACTCATGTTCTGAGTGGGTCTGGTTAAACATAAATAGACGTGTAAAACAAAAAGCACTTTTTATTACAACTTAATGCTTTCTCAGATTGTATTGAACTTTATCGAACAGCACAAACAGCAAGAATAAAAGACATTGGTATAAATAGTCAGTCATACAAAAGGTGAGGCACTTTAAAAGTCAACAATCAAGAATAAAAATGGTAAGCTGATTAACAGGACTAATGTGATCAAAAATATTTTTACTCCCATGCAGTACTAGCAAGCTTTAGTATAAAGCTGTCAGTAACTCAGCAGCATGATATTTAACTGTATCTTAAAAAGAATTTCTTAATTACAAGTGTAATTGAAAAGAGTAGATAGTTTTGGAATGTAATGCATTGCAGAAGCTCTTGTTAAAGCCGTATATTGTAAAATATTTATCTGGCACAAAATTAATTTAATACTCTGAAATTTAAACACTGATAAGTGACCCTAAATAATTAATATGTCCGTTAACATTTTGTTTTTATCACATAAGTGTCAACCATTGCAATTAATCAGTTCTAATTTTGATTTGTGAAGCTTATAATAAAGCAGTAAAAGGTATTTCTTACTGAAACATTGTGGTTAAGTGAATTACTGTAGTGTTTGAGCTTTTTTTGATTTTTCTTTCTGGTTTCTAACAATGTCTAAACAGTTGTTTATATACCCCAGAACATGTCCAATAAATATTTCTGCCACTTGGGTAAAACCTTTATGCCAAGTCAAAATGCTGCAAAGGTTCCCCCAAGTCACTCTATGGGGGTTATTTACTAAAACTCAAATTCTTCTGGTTGGGTTTAAAAGGGGAAACAACAAAATTGCTTGTGGAAAAAGAACAACTCAAATTATTTGATATTTATTATACCCAGAGGCTGCTAAATGTCTGAAAATACTCAATACTCAAAATACTCAAACCTGTCGAGGTCATGTAGAAGTCAATGGCAGATGTCCTTTTACAATTGGAAGATTTCATGATCTGCGCTTGTATGATAATCTGAATAATTAGTGGTTTTCAGGCGATAATCTGAAAAACGCAGTTTTTTTGGGTGTCAAATCCGAAAAATTCGGACATGATTTTATCATGTTCTAGTTATTTTATTTATAAATAAGGTAAAATTGTCGACGGTAGTTTGGTCAAATTTGTTTTAATAAAATAGTGAGAACATTTTGAGTTTTAGTAAATAACCTCTTATAATTGACTGTTAGTTTTCACTTACTTTCCCATAAGCTTCTCCAATGTATTCTCTTTGCAAGTCATGAGCAGAAACTAATCAGGGAATTCTTTGGTGGTTCTTATTGTATGGTAACGAGCGGATCTCCCTCCGATATGCCCACCTTAAAGGTGCGCAATATCGGGCAGATCCGATCGTGGGCCCTAGGGCCCAACGATCGGAACCTAGCTCTCACAAACGGGCGGTCGGATCGCGGGACCGCATCAATGAACAGATGCGGCCGCGATCCGACGGGATTTTTAACCCCATCCGATCGAGATCTGGCCAACTTTCGGCCAGATCTCGATCGGGGAAGCCCGTCGGGGGCCCCCATACACGGGCCAATAAGCTGCCGACACGGTCTGTCGGCAGCTTTTATCGGCCCGTGTATGGCCACCTTTAGAGCTAAACCAATTGTATTCTACACAGCTTATCTCTTATCTACTATTTAATCTGTGCCTATTAGTCCTATTGCAATTTAAAAGGCTGTCTCCACATCTACACATCAGCTTAAATATATAAACAATAGTAGTGTTTCTGAAGAAAACATGATTTTACCAGTGCAGTGTAATACTACATTATGCTTAAATGTATATAAAACACTTTTGGTTTTTGGTCTGCCACTTGGGTAAAACCTTTATGCCAAGTCAAAATGCTGCAAAGGTTCCCCCAAGTCACTCTATGGGGGTTATTTACTAAAACTCAAATTCTTCTGGTTGGGTTTAAAAGGGGAAACAACAAAATTGCTTGTGGAAAAAGAACAACTCAAATTATTTGATATTTATTATACCCAGAGGCTGCTAAATGTCTGAAAATACTCAATACTCAAAATACTCAAACCTGTCGAGGTCATGTAGAAGTCAATGGCAGATGTCCTTTTACAATTGGAAGATGTCATGATCTGCGCTTGTATGATAATCTGAATAATTAGTGGTTTTCAGGAGATAATCTGAAAAACGCAGTTTATCGGGTGTCAAATCTGAAAAATTCGGGCATGATTTTATCATGTTCTAGTTATTTTATTTATAAATAAGGTAAAATTGTCGACGGTAGTTTGGTCAAATTTGTTTTAATAAAATAGTGAGAACATTTTGAGTTTTAGTAAATAACCTCTTATAATTGACTGTTAGTTTTCACTTACTTTCCCATAAGCTTCTCCAATGTATTCTCTTTGCAAGTCATGAGCAGAAACTAATCAGGGAATTCTTTGGTGGTTCTTATTGTATGGTAACGTGTTCGTTAGCAATCAATGTCTTATTTAATATGAGAGAGAGGTTTTCACTATAAAATCCCGTAGAGATCTATGAATGACATTTTCCCCTGTTTATCTTCTTGTGTTAGAGCTAAACCAATTGTATTCTACACAGTTTATCTCTTATCTACTATTTAATCTGTGCCTATTAGTCCTATTGCAATTTAAAAGGTTGTCTCCACATCTCCACATCAGCTTAAATATATAAACAATAGTAGTGTATCTGAAGAAAACATTATTTTACCAGTGCAGTGTAATACTACATTATGCTTAAATGTATATAAAACACTTTTGATTTTTGGTGTTATTGTTCCTTTTTTTTAAAAAAAAAAAAAAGTTTTTATTTATTTCTTTTAGCTTATTGGATCTGGTGCTTGAACAAATTCCATATTCTCAGTAATGGAGCAAGTAGTTTCCGGGCCCGGGTGCAGGCTGGGCCTCTGGACCCCCCTCCGGCATTGCGCTGGCGCTTGTGTCTGACAGGCCTTGAGGGGGTGCAGGCCCTGGTGCAATTGCAACCTCCTGCGAGCCTGGTAGTTCTGCCCCTGCATATTCTGTACAGAATTGTGGAACAAGCCAGTGCTGCCAGTAGAGGATCAAACACTTTTTGACAAAACATAGTATAAATAGAGAAAGGAGAAAAAAGAAAAGGGGAGAGGGTAGGCCACGGGAAGTAAATGTTATTGTTTCTTTAATATAGAGAGACACAACTTGTATTATGACATTTACGCATACTGGAAATATATAAAGTCCTTTTAACAACAGTCTTGACAGGTCATGAACAGATAGTAACATGGGACCTTATTAGTTCTTTATCCAAAATGAGAAGGAGATATGATTATTACATTATAGTCAAGTGAATTATTTTGGTAAGTTTTCAAAGGCCATAAGTAGAAATGGCCAATTTTTTTTGATTGGTTTCCCTGTGAAAAAATACCCATAGATTGCAATTTATTGGGGAAAAAAGTTCCAAGGTTTGGAAAAAGGGGCACTAAGAAAATTTCTGTTGACTTCAATGTGCTTTGGGAATTTTTGCAGTGTTGTAAAAATGGGACTGATTCTCTCATCACTAGAGCTTCCAAAGCTTTCCAAAGCAACCTTAATTCCATTGATTTTATCACCACATTTCTTCAATGTAAAGTAACTACTAGAGAGCTGGGAAAACAACTAAAGCAAAGATTGGTGACAGAATTTTAAGTGAATTTTGAGTTATAGCATATGGGTTGTTCAGTACAATATAGTAAAACACAACAAAAGAAAACTAACTTTAACTGCCTCGAAGCCTGTTATACTTGGTGGATTAAAAGCATTATGAAGAGTGACTGAATCATTTAAGTTTAAGGAATGTCTGGAGCAGGATTCATTTCACTACATCATGCTTGCGATTATCATATTTTATTAGTAAAAATTCATTGTAATTCATTACATTGAAAGGATAAATAAATGACAGCGTTGAAGAGGCACAAATGTTATGTATGTATTATGAATGCGACATCAGGTTAGCAAATTGCATACAAATCTATTTAAAGATGCATTTGCTGGCCAGCTCTGTAATATGATGTATCTTTGCCAGCAACAGTATCTGGCAGTTATCCACATTAACACAACGCTTCATACTCCAATGAAAAGAAAGAATACAGCTTCTCAACAAGCAAAACTGGTGTAAATCACAAAATCCCATCCATAAGTTAGCTAAATATTTAAATTTACTTCATTTCAACAAAAGCTGCAGCTTATAGATGTTTATGATTGTTTTTGTTGTTTAACTGGAACAAAGTAGTTATTTAAAAAGAGATGGAGCTATTATTATTCTGATTTATTGCTGATACCATTGTTGTTCTTAATAACAAAGAAAACTGGTTAAACAGTCCAAAGCTGCATGCACTTATTATACAGTTCCAGGCTAAATAGTGGAATTAGCACAATGAAAGAATATCAACAATACAATACATTTCCCCATCTTCCTCTTTGTCTGTGAACAGGCAGTAAAAAAATGTAACAAATAAAGCCAAGAAGGAATTTGATAATTAAAAGAACTAAATAATTTCTTGGCCTACGTGGCGGCGAGTCGATAATGGAAGCCAGTGTTAACCACCCCCCTTTTAGACCACACTCATTTAAACCACACCCTTGCACTTTTAAGAACATGTCCACATTAATAGTGGTAACACACCAAAAACAAAAAAAAAAAAAGGTTGGTGCTCACTGCAGGGATATCACTCATATGTGGAAAATGTAAGTCATACCCTTAAATATACCATAAACATACCCTTAATCTACACAATAGAAGTGACTGCGCTCTGGGAGAGTGGTTTAATAGGCTTCTTCTATCTCTGTGTACACCACGGCATGTTTCGGGCTCAAAGTGTTAACACTTGATAAAGGGCGTTGAGCCCGAAACATGTCGTGGCAATAAAGCACAATTAGCAGCAAGCACTGCATTCTTGGCTGTTTCACTCAGTAACTCCAATTTCAATTGATATACCCTTAATCTATATGCCGTCCTTTCCCCTGTGGATAACTCAGCACCCTCTCCCCAGCACATGACTAAACACATTAGAGGCCCCTAACCTAACACCAATTTCCAAATACTCACAAACCCCCAGAACAAACCCTACCAGGCTCACATCCTGCAGGGTACAGAGTAGGGCAGGCAGAGTATGGCACACTCAGGGAGCATAGGGCAGGCAGAGTATGGCAGTAAAGTCCCAAAATTTTCTGAAATCTACTCCAACCAAATCCGCACATACTTCCCACCCATCTATCAATAACATTTTCTGAAAATGTTTTGTGCTGGAGAAAACTCGATAAAATTTTGAAAAAATCCATATGAACTTTTCGGATTTGTTGCCGAAAACTGCAACTTTTTTGGACTTGATGCCTGAAAACCATGGAATTTTTGGATTTTTGAATGAAACCCAGATCAGGATATCAACGGGACATCTGCCATTGACTTCTACATGAACTCAGCAGATCTGAGTTGGAGTACTTTTTATTCTGACTTTTAACACCATCTGAGTTTAATAAATCTCAAAAAATGCAAGTGTTTTTCCTCAACCAGATAAAATTGAAATTTAATAAATAATCCCCATAATGTTCATTTAGATTAAAATGCAGC
The DNA here is from genome assembly GCA_038501925.1 of Xenopus petersii. NCBI lineage: Eukaryota > Metazoa > Chordata > Amphibia > Anura > Pipidae > Xenopus > Xenopus petersii. The sequence continues at coordinate 119,427,004 of CM076675.1, forward strand.
AGCTATTTGTACCTTCATAAATACAGCACTGCCTGTGTCTGGCACCACTATATTCATAAGGGATGGATGGGGAAGACACAAAGGACATACTGTAAGTACCATTGAATCTGTAATCAGTCAAGTCAAAAAAAACATAATTTATGAGCTTGGCAAAAAAAAATTCCATGTGATCTCTTGTACCACACTGGGCTATCCTCTTAATATTATGCAAAACATACTTTCACTTAAATTATGAACAGATTTATTAAAATTCAAGCTGCAGAATCCTGAAGGAGTATTTGTAAGTTAGAAATCCGTGCAATTCTGATTGCCCGAATGGACCTTATTTATGAAAAAAGCACGAAAAAATAGGGTCAGGCAAACTTCAGAGCTTTCCCCGAAAACTCTGAATTGTTTGTGGTTTCTGCGCCAAAAACTCCGGAATCTATGAAAAAATCTTAGTTTTAGAAATGTAGGGATGTGAAAATCTTAGACACCCTTACACTTTACAGACAGGCACATCCCTAGTAATATGGACACCTTAGTGGGTCCTTATGGGGACCTTGTGCTTATGTAACCCCTGCAGTTCACACAGTGTACACCAGATGGCACTGTGCCAGAGTATAAAAGGTTTAGGAACCATGTGCTCTGGGTCCATTGCTTTAGCCCAACCAAGCAGGCTGGAAGGGAATGGGTAGTGCTGACCCTAGGCGCCTTGGCCCTAGTAATTAGACAGCTATACTCGTTTTATAGATCGCTCTAGGAGTGATAGAGAGGTTATTTAGTTGAGCAGCTCAAGGCTCCGCCGAGGAGATTAGAGGGATTAAGATCCCAGGGTATTACTGACCCCGAGTAAGGAACCAAGTGTTGAGATAGGGATGTCAGGAGTTCCCCTAGTCTGCCACTGGAAGATATCCTGAAAACTGGGCAATATCCATCGCATGCTGTCAACTTACTCTCTGCTGTATATTCCCTAGCCTGTTGAGATTCATCCTAGACGTGCTGTGAGTATATGTTTCCTTTATGCTGCTGTGTATGTTCTATACTCCATTGTGGATCAATGTGCTAAATGATCTCTGTGCTATTGTTCAATAAATACTGTTCTTTGTTCAACTGTTAAAGAACTACTGGCGCCCATCATTGTGCTATTGCATCAGGTTACAGTTACACTACACCCTTGCCTCCACCCCGCTGCAAGGGCTTACCCCTGAGAAAGAGAGCTCATCGGTGGTCTCAGCCCACCAAGGAAAGTAGCTAAAACTGCCCTAGCACAAGTCAGTTTACTATAGCGCTACAGAAGTTTTTTGCGCAGAAACCACAAACTCATTGGATATCGGTACGGATATCAGCGCAGACACTGGGACCTTCCTCATTGACTTATACAGGACCTTGAGAGCTTTTAGATGCGGGGGTTTCAGATTTTTTTAGTTTTTAGACTTTAATAAATCATGAAAAATTTGTAGTTTTTTTTTCCCTCCGAAAACCATAAATTATTTGAGGTTCGGATATTCAGACCTAGATAAATAACCCCCTAAATGTTAACATATCTATTAACACACACTTGACAAAGGAAAATTATCCTGAACGTTTTTGTAAATATATGGAACATTTATTGAGCTGTTGTGGCATTTCAGTACATCACAATTGAGCTTTGAACAGTCAAATTAAATTATTACCTTTGGGCCTTAACCTCCCCCCAAGAAAACACACAAGGATCAATAGTAATGCAGAAAATGATTAATAGATCAAACTGATTGTTGTTTCGAGTGGTAAATGTTAAAGGAAAAAAAAAGAAAAAGGAATAGTAACTCTCTCCCAATGTCATATCAAGACTTACACATATGTAACATTTATTAGGTTAATACAACTATTATATAGTGTATACAACAGATCTACAGCTTGGTAATAATTTTAGGATGATCGCCTGCACAAAAATACTGGGATTTGACCTTTGCTGTTTTCAAACTGTTTTCTGTGAGCCGGAGGTAATGATAATTACATAGTTGCACAGTTAAATCGGGTTGAAAAAATACCAAAGTCCATCAAGTTCAAACCCTCCAAATGAAACCCAGCATCCATACACACACTGACACTGACCATTCCATACACTCACATAAACTGCACATATCAATATCTACAGTATATGTGCATTGTAAATATTAGTATCACAATAGCCTTGGATAATATGATTGTCCAAGATTGTAGTGATGTAGAGAGTGTACATAAATTTGCTTTTCTTGTGCCCATTTAGTGGGGCTGTTGGTAGACAATATAGTACCTTGAACAAAATAGTAGTTCTATTAGATAATAGTAACTCTACAAGATGGAAGACAGATAGCCACTACCAAGAAGTATTGTACAGTCAATAAAAAGAAAGGCCATAAAGTACTAGTATTAATATAATGCAGTATCATAAAAAGTTATAAGGCAATAAGGCAATCAAACATCTTTGTACTATGAGGTATTAACTGAGTAGTGAAATGTAACCATCCAGTACACAGATATTCCGGGCTTGAAAACACTGTCTCAGTGAGATGACTAAGACCCCCATCAATTGATGGACTATTTGGACCAAGTAATGTCATTATGACAAATGGTAAATCTGTGTTTTTTGTTAAAAAAGAGTTCTACATTGTGTTTAACAAACAATATGAAACCAGGTTGGCAAATTTGGACTGAAATATATATTTTGCATAATTCATTCTCTAGGAAGAACTTCATAATACAAAACTATGGGGCACTTGAATTGACATTTGAGACCAGGAATAGTGTCTGGTAGCCAATGTAACTCTGGCTACATTCTTCAGTAGAATTTCCATGTAGATCCATATTCTTTGGTTTGGTAAGAAATGTGTTAATTAATTTTAACTACAACTGTAACCATGAGAGGTCAAAAGAAAGAAGACACTTTTACTACAAGTTATAGGATCCGGTATCCATAAACAAGTAATCCAGAAAGCTCTGAATTACAGAAAGACCATCTCCCACAGACTCAATTTTCATCAAATAATTACATGTTTTAAATATTACTTCCTTCTCTGTAGTTTAACAACAGTACATTATTCTAATTAAGTTATAACACATTCTGTTTGGAGGCAAAACAATCATATTGGGATATGTTTAAATGTTTTTTTAGGCCTTAAAGTATGGCAATCTGATTTACAGATTATTATTTATCTAGAAAACCCCAGGTCCTGAGCATTCTGGATAACAGGTCCCATTTCTGTACAACAAATGGCCTCTTGCCAGGCACGGATTTGTGGAGAGGCCACCAAGGCCTGGGCCTAGGGTGGCAGGATTGTATGGGGCAACATGCTGCTCAACCACACCCACATTGGTTCAGAAACACTAAAGGGATGCACAGGAGATATGATAATTTTTTAAATTTGACGTGTGCCAATCCCCATTGCTCTAGTCCTAATAAAAATGTGTGCAAATAAAAGGGAGGGGATGAAAGGTAACGAATGGCAGCGGGCCTAGGGGTGCCTGCTATATAAATCCGGCCCTGCCTCTTGCCACATCTTGTATATGCTTATATTGTTATCTATTAACCATATCCCATTTAAGGCACTTTTCCAACTTGTCAAGCCCTGTGAGTTCCAATAAATGCATCTTTCAACTTATATATAGTTAAGAATATAAGTAAAGTAATGTAATAAATAATGTAATAAATGTTTTATCCAGCTCTAACTCATCAGCAATCAGTAAATTCTTCCCACTCACTGTGACAGGCTCCCCTGCAAAAGAACTTTAGTGGGGCCCGGCATGCACTTAAACCTTATGGCCACAACTTGACCACCCTGCCTCCCTTCCGGTTGCTCACAAATTCTCCCTCCCTCTCTCTCTCCCTCTGTGCCGCCTTTGGCACGCCATCCTCTCTCCCTCTAGAATGCCCACCCATCCTCCCTCTCTCACCCTCTGAGCCACCCTCCTATCCTCCCTCCCTTTCAGCCACCCACCTGCCCATCCACCCTCTTTAGCTCTCAACCACCAGCTTATCAACCCTCCCTCTTGGCTGCCCACCCTGCCTCCCTCAGTCTCACCTGCCCATCCCACCTCCCTCTCACGCCCTGTTCCCCTGTGTTACTAAACACATAGCAGACTTTTCCATTTTCACTGAACTGACAGCGAATACAATGATAAAAGCCTAAATGGTTTTTATCCTTAGACATTAACATGAACCTTGTTGGAAATCTGTAATAACTGAGAAAGTATGTTCTATATTATTTAATCTAATGATCAGTTCTCATTTTCATGAATTCAGCTTGTTCAACTTCAACTTGCAGTATCTAATATAAATTCTTTTATCACATCATTAAAAAAAATCCAAACGACAATAAAAAAGGCTGATTCTTTGTCACTAGACCCACATGATTGATCACTACTTTGGGAAAAGGAAAACTCTCTTATGGAGGCAAATGTTTTCCGATTATGCACACATACTGTAATAGCATTTGATTCAATTTGTTATCTCTTGAAATATTGACTTTACATGTATGTGTGCAAAATCTTTTCTTATTATTCTTGTTGTCTGGCTTCTTGTTTGTGGTCCTCTGGAGTGACATCTTTAACAAATGCAACTGCACCATCAATGTCACAAAGTATTGTCTCAATTAGAGGAGCAGATGAGAGAGATTCCATGTGAGTCACAGAAGCAGAAACAAGTCTGAAATGACAGATGTGCGAGTGAGTGCGGCTTGGCTTTCTGATTTTATTTACCACTACTCTAGACTAAAGATATCTGTTAGATGCCTAGAAAGTTCATATTAGCAGTTCTTTTTCCCCTCTGGAATTCTGCTAAAGCAAACAGATTTCCAAGCAAAGCTAAAATAAAATTGAGCACATACAGGCACAAAAAAAAAAAATCCTCAAGCCAATACAGATAAGGATATGATTTAGGGCATATACAATCATTTAAGATGGGGTTGGGTATGAAGAACAAATCTTATCACAAACTTTATTGACAGCTGAGTAGACACAGTGCAGAATTGTTAGTTAGTTTTCAGGCTACAGGTTATCAGCCATTCAAAGCCATTGGCCCATTTGGTGTATGTCCACATGGCTGTCCATCTGAATAACAGGATTTTTTGTGGCATACTAATAGCTTTGTTACTTGATTCCTTCAAGTTAAATATCCCCAACATTTCAACATTTCTACCTTTCTGACATGACTGCTCAGTTCTACTGTGTACTATGCGGTAAATGAATATATAAGAGAAAGTACACTAATAAAAATTGTATGTTCACCGCCAGCGAATAAATTCGTGATCTTGCGGCGTCAATTTCCAATTTTCACGATTTTTTTGTGTAAATGTTCGAATTTCACTTTTTTTTGTGAACTTTCCG